>JAZDUA010000133.1:735000-1935000 GCA_038098605.1 Gryllus longicercus
GGAAATTAATTTTTCGATATTTCACACGCTCTAGGCAAGAAATTACTCACTTGGTGTTAGTGAAATTTAGAAAAGACGGCGCAGTATTTACATGACTGTTTATGAGAGTGAGATGATTCACTCCCAAGCGTTAGTGTAAGACAGGGGCTCTGAACCTCTCAGTTGCGTCGAAGTGTATCACGAATGGTAAAGAGTTACAAATGAAGATGCTTCGTGAAAATACACGAAGGGGGATGTCATACGCTTTTAAACTACCCTAAAAACAGTTGATTCGTGACTCTTCGAGTTCATTATGTGGCTTGGCAGCCGTTATGTCCTACTGTACACTGGGTAAACAAAGATTTGTTTAATACTGTACTATTATATCGATACATCGCCACCACACAGAACGTAAAGTAACTATTTCCATCCAGCGAGGCTCAGGGCATCAACTGATGCCACTGCAGTCCCTCTCACCGGGAGGTCATTAGTTCGACTCCCGACGGTGACAGAATTTTCGACACTAGCTTGTCAGCTATGTTGAATTCAGTCACTGTCTGAATGAAAATTCGAGCAGCCGGCTACTCTGATCTCTCAACGCCAGACGAACGACGAAGAAGTACCCCCAACAAACGGGCCACAGACCGCACGCGATCTTTCTTTCTTTCTTGTTCTTCCTTGTTCTATCGTCACTCTTTACACACACACTAACACGCACTTCACTACCACACATGCCGGGAGACCCGTCTGGATCTTAGTACTTGTCCCTGCTGGGGCGGTGCCCTGCTGGTGGGAGACACCTGATTGGGGAAAACCTCGGTAACCGACAGTAGGTCGGCGGCGCCTCTCGCCATACAGTGGGGAAGACCACTCCCGCCCCCGCCCCCGCCACCACCACCACCACCACCACCACCACCACCACCTCCCCCCCGATCAAAAACATGCACTACACGTACGGGACTAATGACTTCAGAAGTTGACGGTCCCGGAATCACTAACAATCAATCAACCGGCCAGCGCCCGTTAAAGTTTTAACAGTCCGCCGGCCATGCAGAGAAGTCAAAAAATAATAATAATAATAATGGAAAATCTAAAGATAATGTAGGAGTGTACCTGTTCATGCTGCAAGAAAAAAAACTCTTATTGCCGAGCCTTAGAAACAAAAATGATGGAACATCTCGTTACTAAATGGGTCAAAGTACTTCCTCTAGTACATCGTGTAGTGAGAAACAATTTTTGTGGGTCCTTGATTGATGGTCCCCGTCTGTCCGCCTCTCTGTGATCAACGCTAGGGCCTAAACCATCAACTCAGAGCGTTTTCTACAAAATTGATATTCTCCGATCGCTCTGAAGGAACTCAAAGTCCTGCTGCTTTTGAACGGATATTTTGATTTTGGGGGGTACTTTTTATTAAGTCTCAAAATTCACCTAATTTTCTTCAAAATAGCTCTATTTGTTTATTTAACTTTGACTTCGGGTAGTGTAAGTTACGATTAAAAATATTTCAGATATCATTTTAATTGATATTCTTGAAAATTTGTGAAAATTGTGTAAGTTTAATTTTTTTCGGCGTCTTCCTACAACTAGAAGATATTGAAGATAATACATTCTTTGAAAATAACATTTTTTTCTTCTAAGACAGCTTTTGAAATAAGGTCATGCACTTAAATAGTTTTTGTGTTATATTGGGAGAAATAAAGACAAATTTTAAACAATTATGTTCACTTAGCTTCACTTTTTTCTTACATTTTCTCCTCTCATGTATCTAAAAGATATTACAAAAATTGGTGCTGCTCCCATTTTCGTCAAACTCTCTATGCTTTTAAAAATTGTAATAAAAGTTCTGAGATTAAAAATTACAAGTGTACAATATTAAAGATATAGATTTTTGTTTTAAGTTGAATTTGTTTTAAAAATTAGATCTTTAAAAAAGGCCATGTACAATTGTTTGAGAAAACGAGTGTAATTTCTTCTTGAATTTAATACAATTAATGAAATGAAACTGAAAAAATGGCTACAAATTTTTCTTTAAATTTTTCCACAGATAGTATGAATATAGCTTAAGAAAATTGTGCAGTTTCCAGTTTCGGTAAACTCTGAAATTTTGAAAATCGCAAAGAAACAAAACAATGTACAACTACAACATTGATGCTAGAGACTGTTATTTTCTGAAATGTGTTCTTCAAAACTAGATCTTTTAAGAAAATACTAGTCTCGCGTAATTTTTGAAATTGATGATAGGAATTTCCTGCATTATTCTAGAATCTTTCAAGAGTTATCAAGTTGCAATACAACAATAGGAATGCCGCGACATGGCAGTTTGGAATTCTGAGATTAGCAGTGTTTCTGAGTGAACGGAACGGAGTTTTGTATTGTCGAATCTGCGTTGGTGTATTAACTTTAAATTATGTTCTCGAGCTGAAATGTGTTAATATGGATAGAAATTGTAAAATTAATATGGATAGAAAATATAATAAGGTATTATAAGTTTACAAATACCTTATTGATGCGAGGTAAAACATGTTGTAATATCCCTAGTTCTTATAAGAAGTTGATACTGCTAAAAATACTGAACGACAGACGGCCGATATCACACGCAATAGACATATTTCGTTATACAAAATCTCGGCTCTCATCTGAATTTGCGTACTTCCTCTGCGTCCATTTCTAGTTCTAATCTCTCGTAATGATGTCAATAACAATTTCATTATGATTAGTAAATCGCATTAATAGTCACTCATAATTACTCTAGCATTAAAGGTATAATTTCGTACCTAAATGAAACAACAATTTTCTAATTTACGGCCTCTCAAAATAATTCTTCTCAATATCCCTCATATCATTAAGTAGTGCTACTGAAGGCTTCTCAGAATTTCAGATGACTGCATGCCACCATACACATTCATAAAACCATTCCCAATGGCATGAAAACAAATATGCGGGAACGAATTCATCTTTCTACAAACAGAAAACGCGACTGTTTCTGCTTTCTAGGACTGCTTCGCATTCCTCAGGAAAAAAAAAGATAATTCCTCAGAAGAAAAAAAAATTCCGAAAGGCAGACCTCGGCGTCGGCGGTTTCGCGAGCATTCGCGGCGTGCCCGGGTGCAGAGGGGCCGCTTCACCGCCTCGATATTAGATTTATTAACTTCCGACGCTAGAGATCGCAAGAGTCGCAATGATTTCGTTAACTCCGCGCCCGCGTGCGCGCGCGAGCGTGGGCGCTTCTCTTCTGTCCTTTTCAGCTTTTTCCGCCCCCACCGCCCGCAGCGGAAGCAATTTATGCGACCGCGAGGCGACGCGGGATGAAGCGGCGCGGGGGGCGGGGGGATGAGGTGGGGAATGGGGAGTTGGGCGGGTGCAGAGAGACGGCGGGGCGGAATGGGACAGGGCTGGACGGATGGCCAAAGGAATTGGAACGACGAGGAATGCGATGGCGAGGAATGGGGCAGGGAGGAATGAGGTGGGAAGTAGGGCGGGGAGAAATGGCGTGGGAAGGAATGAGGCGGGGAGGAATTGGGCGGGGACGATGGGAGAGGGACGATGGGAGAGTGGACGATGACAGTGGGGACGATGGGAGCGGGGACGATGGGAGCGGGGACGATGGGAGCGGGGACGATGGGAGCGGGGACGATGGAAGCGGGGACGATGGGAGCGGGGACGATGGGAGCGGGGACGAGGGAAGCGGGGCCGAGGGAAGCGGGGCCGAGGGAAGCGGGGCCGAGGGAAGCGGGGACGGGGGAAGCGGGGACGAGGGGAGCGGGGACGATGGGAGTGGGGACGAAGGGGCGGGGACGATGGGAGCGGGGACAATGGGAGCGGGGACAATGGGAGCGGGGACAATGGGAGCGGGGACAATGGGAGCGGGGACAATGGGAGCGGGGACGATGGGAGCGGGGACGATGGGAACGGGGACGAGGGGAGCGGTGGGGGATGGGAACAGGGACGATTCGAGTGGGGAGGAATGAGACGTGAAAGGTTAGGGCAGCTACGGATAGGGCGGGATACGGAGAAGAAGTGGACGAGAGAGAGAGAGAGTGTGACAAGGGAGAGGGGCGGAAAGATGCTGGTTGGAGCGGAGCAATGCGGAACGGGATTAGGGGAAGAGAAGTTGGACTGGGCGAAGAAAGGTAGTAGGGTGGAGCGAGACAGGGCCGGACAGAACAGAATGGGACGGGGAGGATTGAGACGGGGAGGACTGGGTCGGGGAGGATTGGGAAGTAGGGGGATGGGACGGGTAGAGATGGGGGGGACGGGGAGGGATGAGGGGTCAGGGGTTTGTGGAGGGGCAATGGGGTTGTGGTGGATGGGCGGAGGTGAGTAGGGGAAGATAGAAGCGGGTTGGAGCGGAACGAGGCGGAGCGGGGAGGGAATGCGCGGAGCGGGAAGAGCGAGGTGAGTAGAAGTGGAGGGGCGGCGGGAGGAGGAGGAGAAGGTAGGGGAGGGGCGAAGCATCGCAGTGGCTCTGGGCCGCGCACACAGCGCGCGTATTTCTGCGAACGTAATAAGCAATTTAATTTCTTTCGGCGCGGCGCCGTGGATGCAGACCCGCACTGAGCGCGGCTCGCGGCGGGCGCGTATACTCGCCGCTTTGTAAACGTGGACACCCAAAAATGAAGTGGGGAAAAAGGCTAGCGTAAATTAGCGGACGAATGCTGCTAGCTCCCGAATCGGCGAGCCTTTTGGTAAGTCGGGCATTCATAAATGTTTTCGCTGGGTTTTCTACTATTTTTCTTTTGATTGATCCACTCTTTCCGTCGTTACTGCAGCGCTAGATGATTCATCTATTTGTGAATGCATTCATTTCAGTAACCTTCTTGGAATTGTCTGGCAGTATTGCGACTGTTGCGCAAGCGTTGTTTTCTAAAAGTAAGCATAAAAATAAAGAATGTGCTACACACGATCCGCGTTGAAAAAAACAACTTTTCAATGCGCTAAAATTTTGATTGGCAGCGGTGCCCCGTCATGTCCATTTTGTACGACATACGCCCATCAACCTAATGTCGCTACGCGTTGGATACGGCTGGTAGTTAATGGCATTGCAGCATGGTTACACCACTCTCAAAGGAAGTCAACGGCGTGGCTACAGTTGGCCACCACAGTTGGCCATTGCATTCCTCCATAAATTACAACCGGAGAGATTTCCACGTTTACGTTCTCAATATTATTCTCTATTCGGTGCATCTCTATTGCGATGATGAAACATATGTATCCAGTTAAAAATTTATTTCATCTAAAATTGTTCCCAATGTGTTCTGTAAATTGTACTTGAGTTGAGAAAAAACGCATTACATGGTGCAATATAGATTTTGAGTTAAATCCTGGACATTTTGAAAATTGAAAAAGTTTTTTCTTGGACCTCTCGCAACCATATTATTATTGAGGTATTATTTGTTTAATGAAACCTGTTCTTTACAATAGTTATTTCGTTACCTAGTTATTTAGTTTCGTTAATTAGTTATTTCAATACCTCAGTGTTAATTTTTGGAAACTCTCTTTAGATTAACGTGATTTTGAGTAAAATCGAAACAATGTTTAAAAAAAATGCATGAACAAGAATTTCTCAAAAAACCGACCCCCAATTTTCTTTAGTTTTGCTTAGTAATATATATTACGTCCGATTTTTATTAAAATCTCTATAATTTTGAGAATTTGAAAAATTCAGTGATTTTCCGAACATGTCCTACTCATGTAACATTCAAGCTAAAGATTTTTTTTATATTTACTTCAGGGCATTACGCCTTGAGGAAGGTCGCAGAATGGCGTCTGAAACGTCGGCACCTTCGCCATGGACGTGGCGTCACCCGGACAGCCTAGTAAATACTGACTCCGGCCGCGGAAGCCTACGCTCTCACTTAAAGATTTTTTCTTATGTCTCTATTTCTCAATATTAGATCGTTAAATGATTTCGCATATAATGTTTATATACAATATACATTTTTTGCGTAATAATCATATTAGTGCGTTCAATTTCTCAGAGTTAGATCTTTCAATTAATATATGTACGGTTTTCAAAATTATTAGAATTTCGCATAATTTTTAGTAATATCGTAGTAGTTTTTCATATCATGATTGATGTGTTATTATTACATAAGTTGCAATATTGTATTACGTTACTTTTACGAATATTACGAGAAGTATGTTCTGTTGTAGAATTACTAGTTTCTAATTAAAATACATGAGTTACACCATTGTCAATTAAATACAATTAACAATTCGTTTCAGGGTTTACTCGTCATCATTGGATTTAACTTAGATGACATTGACTGGAGCACAAAGCTATGCCGTAAATGTTTGTTGGTATGGAGACTGAAGACGTGTGAGGCCGAGAAAGTACAAGTTATTTTCATAGTAATACGAGTAGTATTGAGTAAATTCACACGTAATTTAAGGATGCGGGTCTACGGAAGCATTTTTCAATAAATTAAATCCTTTCTTTACTAATTCCGTCACCATTAATTCGTTCGCTGAGTACTATTCTCTTTGAACTCTACTAATACTTGCTAGTGGCGCTCTTTTGTGTGATTATTTTCGAGTAAAAACATGACCACGCTTTCTCTCATTAAATACCTGTAAGTAATCGATGTGCGGATATAGGTAAGAAATAAATTTTTTAAATTAATACTCACTGCACTCTCAAAACTTCCCTAACTGGTAGTTTTCTTTTAGGTAATTTGGCTTCCTTTTTTTGTTTTCTTTTTTCATATTTTAAAGTTTTGTGTTTAATTGCTTATTCAAATTAAAGTCAAACTAAATAAAGGTTCGTTTCCAACACTTATTTGTTATTGATTGATATTGATGAGGATATCCTCAAAAATTAAAATAAAACGTAAAAAATTATCATTTTCTAAATTACGGAATTAACTCGTGTGAACACAAAAATAGAGTTCTATAGACTTATAAACGCTGCTAAGGCGTGTTGCAGTATTATGTGTGTAACGGGTTGCATATATGCAATATTTTTTCTTACCTCATAATCATTGATATCGTAAATTTCTCGTCTTAAATGATTTTTAATGCTGCCTTAATGATAATTAATGCCTGGGGGTAGTTCCGTATCCAGTTTTAGTACAATTACAACATCTTGTGAAGATGTTGTCTTATGAATCGTACAAAACTGACATTTTCCTTAGCGTAATGTACGCTGTCCCTCTTAATATACCGCTTCCCCCCCCCCCAAAAAAAATACATATACTCACACCGTTATTTGAGAAATTTTGATACGCTGGCTTTTTAGTTGAAAACGAAAATTTTCGAACAAACTAAGCTTCGTTTATGCTGCATCCGGTCCTACAATTGAAGTATTCTGCACTGCACCGAGAAACGCGGTGCAGCTGCACTAGGTTGAGGGGGAGCAGAGAGGGATCAATCGCGGCGCGGCGACCCTCGCACCTATAAGAGGGTCAAACTCGCGCGATTAATCCACAAAAATCGTTCAGCAGTGCGTCAAGTTTATTTCTGCCTATATCATTGAACGCAGTACAGCTGCAGTTTCTGCCTCGTCAGATAATTGCAATTGTGTGTCCAGAAGTAGAAAAGAAATCCAGTTTTCTCGAGGACCAAAATTTTCGACAAAAAGTCAATGACATCAAATTTTCTCAAATAATAATATTAATAATTAGAGTCATCACGATTTTTTCTGTCGGAAAGATTAAGAGACATTTATATATGGAGGGAAAAATATATTTGACAACTTAAAACAATATTCATTGTAACAGTAATGTAATAATTGTAACAGAAAATGTTTTAGTACAATTATTTCTTTTTGGTATGTAAGTGCCGTTGAACTTTCGTTAAACAATAATTATCTTGCATCAAAATACTAGATTCGAAATTGTATTTTGTACGAAATTCTGGATAGAGGCTCCATTATGAGTAAAAACAATTCTAAAAAGCCGGAATCTCATCACTCACTTTTTGCACGTACTTTGTTTTCCATAACGCCGGACATGGCCTGTAACTAGCAACTCTCCAGAGTAAAGCAGAGCACGTAGTCATCCTATTTACGATTTCCCTAGTTCACTTCTGTCTTAAAAGCATTTCCGTGTACCTGATGAATGCGCGAAGCACGAAGTAGGTATATAGGCAGATGAAAAAGCAGCAACAGAAAACAGACATTAATTCTCAATGTTGGGTGACTGACACACAATGTTCGGAGAAAACTCACATGACATTCCCCTCTGCATGGGAAATTCATTTCCCTCTCACCATCTCGCAGTCTATGACTACAAAGGTACGAGATACATTAGAAAAGAATGCATAATTTAATTTCATTTAGTTTATTTATAAAAAACAGTAGAAGAGTATGTGAGTATCAAGAAATTTTCGCAGGGAAATTCAAGACGCATGTTTTGTCTCTCGCCTATCAAGAAGTAATTCTGTAAACTACTAAAAGAAGAATTGAGGTTTTACAAGGCTAAAGAAGCTAAATATCAAAATGTTCGAAAGCTTTGACTTCTTAGTATTATATAAATTGGTGCCAATACTCAGGTAAAAGAGCGACATTCCAAACACCTTCCAAATAGTTGTAAATCTAGCTAGGGCTGGTTTTGATGTCAAGAACACGAATTCATACAGTTTTCATTGATTTCCGTAACAAAACATACATGGCACTTAGCTCCTTTAGATTTGGTTAATAACGCTAAATTGTAGAAAACATGGGTTTGTATTTTTTGTTGCTATGATTCTATTATAAACAAAACACAACACGATATCGAAAACATACATCGCAAAATCTTCATTTCGCTGAAATGAAGAGAGTGTTTTATCGGACAAGTCATGAGGTAAGGTTTTATTTAAAAATTGCTCAACAACATACTATGTTTTCATCTAATTCCTAAATTGTAGATATTGTTTCCAAGCACACTATGGCATTGCTTTGAACTCAGTTATTGATATTAGGTTTCTGGAAATTAAAGTCATTAATTTTGATTCTCGTATTTACTGTCAGAATTAAATTTCGTCGAACGCTGAATAAGAACTTAACGATAAAAATTTCCAACAATTTAATTAATCATGAGTAGGTAACTTGTGACAGATATGTGACATATGATACTTGTTAAATAAAAACGAATTATATGTTACGTCTGCCACAATTCTATCGAGTTTCATAATTATTAATAAAAAACACTTCAAAGAAGTATTTCATCATGCGTTCATAATCACGTAACACGAGCGAGTGAATATTTGAAAGGGAAATTTTAAACTGAGACTAATTTACTTTCAATAAACAAAACAAAGCGGAAATATATCTACTATCCATCTGTGTTACTACTTCCTAATATGATTATCTGCAGTGACCCGGAGAGCAGAAAGACCGCTTGCAACTTTTGAATTATTCTTTCTGCAATGCTCGATCTTTTAAATTTGATAATCATTTCTTCGATGGTTTTTCTATATAAATTCTTCACATAATAGTCTCTTTTAATTAGATATCTGGTGAGGTAAGATACCTCGTAATTAAATATAATAAATTAAAGATGGTATCTGGTATCAAAAATTTAATTTGCTAATGATCGCTTCGATCGCGTAGCAATCATCCTCAGAGCTTTCCGCTCCTGGACCAAAAACAAAGTTCTGCGGTTTTTTGAGAGTCTTAAAAAACTTTCCACTCTCAAAAAACTCTAAAAAAACCGCAAAACTTAAAAATGACAATGGCGAGTTATTTTTTTACGTTGATGGAGTTTTGCAATTTGCACTCGGCGCATGGTCTTTATGTGGTACTTTATAAGTGAAACGTCGGTCGGTTCAAGATATTTTGTACACTGTGTTCTAAATCAATATTTCAAAGGACTCAAACCACATCATTTTAGCTACTTGAACCCCATACGGAATAAGAGAAAAGGCATAACCCGGCCAAAGCATAATGTACATTGATATATTTATATTACAATGTTAGTTTTGCAAAAAGTTTATTCATTAGAAACAGTAATTAAAAAACCAAGACTTTATTTCTTACAAATTAGATTTTGCATTATACTCTAGTTTAAAGTAGATCGCATTCAAAGTCAAGAAACAATCTTTTGCACAATCCACTCTTATATAATTGCAGCACTGCTCAGTGATTTCAAGAGCATAGCAAGTCCAAGACTTGGATGTTCTTAAAATCACCACTAATCTCGAAATTTATTGAGTTTGTAAGATGTTCACAGCCAGATGCTTTTTCTCTTACGGCCCTCACATTGCAGCGATGGAAAAGATAAAAATTGTGGAAATAATGACAATATGTGAAGGCTTGGTAGAATTAATAAAGTAAAAAAGTTATATTTACTGCTCAGAAACAGATGAAGTTATTGATTTCCAAACACGATTTTAGAAGAACTTTAAATCCATAATACTAAAAGATGTTCTGAGTTCAATATGATAATTGACAAGTGAATGAAGTAAGTTTTGAAAAAGCAATGACCGTGATAGCCTCACAGTACTTCTGAAATTGGAGGAATTTTCATAAGCCCGTGAGGTCTGGTAATAAGGCTTACAGATAACCAAAGTATCAGACAGATAACCAAAGTTCAACATATGTAACTTGTTAAGACTCTCATGGAGTATTTACAACGAGATGCTATCGGTTTCATTACATTATTGTTTTGGTCTGATGAATTGTCATTAAAAGAAGAAAATTATGGATATGTGATAAAAAAATTAAATATATCAATGATATATGTAATAATTGTTATGCAATAAATTGTCACCTTCCATTAAGAGTCCAATAATTCGGAGAGAAATATACGTTTATTTAAAACGATACCGTGTGATTTCAAAAACCATTCCAAACCCATCAGATAAACACAATTAATCTTTGAATGCAACAGGAATAACTTAAAGGCTGTAGTTTGAATTAGAAGTAATTTATATATGTTTTGAAAGAAAAACATCTGGGGTTCCCATTAGGTCGGGCCTGGGGCAAGCCTCACCAGTGGGAGCGTCTCACCTAGGCGCTATAATAATAATAATAATAATAATAATAATAATAATAATAATAATAATAATAATTATTATTATTATTATTATTATTATTATTATTATTATTATTATTATTATTGTATCTCTTGAACAAAATTGTTTCAGAAGTAGGGGAGACTTTGAAATTACCATCTTTCATTTAACCTTACGGAGTTTGAAGTGGTAATCACCTCTAATTATTGGAGTACAAATAGTGATTATGGCTTATAGAACTTGTGCTTTACGCAGATTTGCTTAGCTTCATTTTGCTTCTACTTCAAATTCAATCATCATTATAACTATATTTCTCCCCAATATAATAAGCATGAGCTTAGAACTAGGTAGGGATGTTTTGAAAATAATTATCTCTTACATGAGACCGCACAATAAAATATAAAAGAAAAAATAAGGAAATGAAAATAAGGATGACAATTTTCGAAGAAAGTCAGAAAATAAAGATCATCTATTTTGGCCTCGTTGTAGGCTGAGATATACAACCCAAGTTTTCGGAAATTGAAAGAAAGCTGTGCAAACTCCTGCCATTCGAGAGGTTTTCATATTTTTTGAGATCACTAGGAACTTCGAAATAAAAAAAACCACAACAATATTTTCCTATTCCAATGCGCGCAGCAATCTTTGTTTTCCCATTAAAATGCGCATTGCAACTTCTTGATTGTTTGACTGTATTTTCACGCACTGAGTGACTGAATTCTCATAGAGCGCGTCAATGTTTTCCGTACAGGTCTTAAGAGAGCACGGTTCCAAGGAAGATGATCGCACCATTAAGTATTTTCTATTTACGCGTTGCGTTTTGGAACAGCATTTTTTTTTGTATTCTTGTTATACAAAGAACCGTTGTACTGTTTTTATAAAAGCACTTGTTTATTGCAAAATTGTAAAAGAGAATCTTATTTGTTGTTGTTGAACAGAGAAGATGATACTTTTTGGGAAATCATTTTGTGATTTTGTTCATCAATATTTGTACTCTGCATACCACTAGTTTACCTCTAATGATAATCCTACTATCCTTCATACAGAGGAAGGCTAAAGCAAACCTCCATAAGCAGTCCAGGAGAGGAGAGATCACAAAGGGGTAAGCCTTATCCCACGCAAACATTCGCAAATGAAATGGCCATAGTGTTTTCTGAACGCTTATGCTTCCGCGGTCGGAGTTAGTATCTTCTTGACTGTCCGTGAGACGCCACGTCCCAGATGCAAACGTTTCGGCCGTTATGCAGCGTCCTTCCTCAGGGCGAAATGCGATTGTGCGGCGTCTCCCAGACAGCCGAATAGATACATTGTGTTTGTTTCCTCCACACACTATCCTCCCGGCGGTTCCCTCGGCCTTTTAACCGGTGCTGAGCGTACTCCTGAGCGTGGATGGAAATCGCGTCTGCGAACCGCGGGCGAGCGTATTTTCGCATGCGAGGGAGGTCGCACTCGCGGTTTTCCGCACCTGCTGCGGCGGCTCCCCCTCCTCCCCCTCTCTTGCCCC
Organism: Gryllus longicercus; assembly: GCA_038098605.1. NCBI lineage: Eukaryota > Metazoa > Arthropoda > Insecta > Orthoptera > Gryllidae > Gryllus > Gryllus longicercus. The sequence goes on from JAZDUA010000133.1 coordinate 747,416, forward strand.
TCCCTCCACCCACACACGCGCCCGCTTCCGCTCGGCGCCCGCCCGTCCCAGGGGCTTCACCTCCCCGCGGGCTTCGCACTAGAGGATGTTACGGCGCTTGATATCGAAAATCTATATGGCATCGTAAAAAAATATTGGAGACTCATGTAAATTCTTCACAATCCTTTAGATATATCGGTTGATTTTTGATGTTATGGCTGAATGAGTGGAAGGCGAGACGAGTTTTCTCAATTGTCTTTTTTTCGTGCCGGGGGATTAGAGGTGCTTTTCGTTTCACGCTTTTGTGGGATTTTTTGAGAGTGGGTACTGCTGAACAATGATTGTTAATTGTATCTGTAATCCAGAGTTTGATAGCCTTGATAACTAATGTGAACCATTTATCGAATACTTTGTTTTACTAGTCATATGCTCATTTTAAATTCGTTTTTCGAGGATATTTGTTAAGAGATTATCTACCTGACATTATCGAAACAAGGAAATGACAGTCATTACATTTCGCAGTAAAATTGACCCGAGAGGTTGCGAAAGTCATGTGCAAATGATTAACAATTCATGGAATATTCGTAAGTATAGTTTTATATTAATTTCTTGTAGTAAGATCAGGATTTACTTGTCGCCAATTGCTTTGAGTGCAGTTTACAAAAATTTAAACATTCCTTCTAGACTTCAGATTGTGTTTCAATTACATTAATCCTTAAAATTTTACTTCTTTCTCTAATATCACGTTTAACATTTCTCGGTAATGCTCTAAGATAAAAAAGTAATTTATTATCTGAAAAAGGCAAAACGAAATTACAGAGATCACCAGTTAATTGCTGATAAATCACGTGAACAAAACATGTATATTGTCAGAGTATTTTAAATAGCAATTTCCTACAATTATTCAGATCATATATGCAAATGATATTCCCAACACGCATTCGCACGTGAATAACACTGTACATTTTTATTTCTCTATGCGAGCGTTACACTCCATTAATGTCTAAGATAAAACATTATTTATGGCTTTTGCCTCATTTTTTCTCAACTGTATCTTGGTAACCGCACATTGAAAGCAGTAATTTCAGCATAAAAATTCTCATAAACAGCCGTCGTCAATGTGTAAACCATATGACTTTCTTAGAAATGTTGGCTTTGGACGAACCAAGCTATATTGAATTCCACTAGGTCACAGTTCCCGCCGCTACTTTTATCGGATTATTAAACTTATATTCTACCTCTATAAAGTTTTGATGTTGGTTTGCATTCATGCAACACACTGCTCTCGAGTGAACTGGTAGTCAATGGTTTTTGTTTGATGATGCCCCTTAAAGACTGCGAAGATCGAACCTTGTTTCGCTTTCTGGTAGCTTTTTCCAATTAGGACGTTTTCCAGTGCTTTGTGTGTTGCTGATAGTCTCATTTGACCTTGCTTTGTCACAACACTCTGTCCCAAAACTAAGTATATCACGTCCTACTCAGTGAAGGTCGATATAGTTGCTTCCACTGTAGAATTTCATCTTCACTTCTTTGGAGATAGAACTGCAAACTCTACATGGATTAAAAAACTCTACATTGAAGTGATAAACGATGTTTCAAAGCTAATGAACACATTTTTATGTCATGGAGAGCAAAATGAGAAAAATGCGAAGAAATACGAGTTTCAAGTTATGCTCGTTATCTTAAAACATTTATAACATTTATTATCAATATCAAGGAATTCTATTCAGCTTTTTAGTAATGCTTACTTCCGAATCCATCATTTATTAAGCGTGTGTTACTTTCATTTCAATCGCCGACGAAAGTATTAAACATGTTCATCCCAAAACATGATTTGAGTTGTGCCAGTTTTGCAGATCCTGAACGATTTCACCGACAAATATAGTTGCAATACTAGAAATCTGCTATACGCTTAATGCAATTGGAATGTGATATTCAACGCTAGCGTCAAATAGTGTGTATGCACGAGCTAATAGAAGGATAGCAATCAAATGGAATCGAAAATTATCGTTCTCTTGGCCCAAAATTTACAAATCACAAATTTTAACATTTATTTTTAATTTTAATTTACACTTCAAATACAGCTAGCACCATTCAAAATATGTATCCACGTCTTCCCTACTCTTGGTGTTCTGCCATTGGTGGAGGAAAACCTTTTGCTATAAGCGATTCTTTATCGTGTATTACAAGTCACTTTCAAGCAAATATGATATATTTGCAATTGCGCAGCTCTTTCGTCACAATGACATTTTGGAACACACTGGAAGGAGAAATGATTGGATTGTGATCCCAAGAGAATTTTCAAAGTTCTCACTCTCCTCCTCATCTTACACCAGTCTTATTGTACGATCGGAAAGCACCAACTCTTTGGGCGCTTTGAACATTAACGAATGCACACATACTCCGAATAATGATGGAATTCAGTTATGTATAATGGATTTTTAAACCTACAATCTCGACGTATTAGGAAACGAATTATATATGCTGCTACATATAAGTATGTAGAATAATATACTTGTAGTGACTTCCACAACAGTATTTCACACCCGAAATGCCCTACATACAACCGAGAATTAAGGTATTAAATAAACCATAACATCTAACTTTGGGGAGAAATACATCGTGAATGCTGATAATATCAGCTATTGACATCATTTGACGATGAATGCTAATGTGTTGTATTATTTATTCCGTAATTAATGTAAAGCTGTGATTAAACGATGCAGTGTCAGTTACATAACCTAATTAGAATTTTCCAATGTTGCGGTGCTATCTACGACACTGTAAATGCATAATAAAATAAATAATAATTTTGAAGAGATAAATAACAAGACGCAGTTTCGTTCGGTTGATCGCAAGCAATCCTTCTAGTGTATTTAAGCAACTCAAGATAGCCTTGAATATCAAGACAGTTTTTTCTTATATGAGAAGTTCTCAAAACACAATACTGCCAACGTTTGTGTAACTCTTCAAAACATGCATAATAAAATTGGTGACAAGTTGATGGAACTCAACCTTTTCGTTACTCTTACGTCAGACATGCCGCATTACGTGAATTAATGTTGAAGTGAAGCAATTTTTTCAGGGGAGAAAAGCAATGCGCAGAACTCAGTCATATTACTTCATTTTTAAGAGTGGAGATAACACATTTTCAATTTTTATGTATTTTGATTCCTTTAACAGGGTTCTTTTGGACGGAACTTTCTGCGACTAAAACACTAGTTAAAGTAGCGTTAATTATTTTATATCTCAGATCACATCTGTCTATTAGGCCACAAACATGTTTATTAAATGTTATAAATATTGGGTGAAATTGGTATACAAGCATAAGTATTAAAATATTCGTATATTTAGACATAAATATTTTCAATAATTTAGAATGTGCGTTTGAAATAAAGTATGCATCTAAATATGAAGAGTGTAGAGATGATAGTGCCATGTGTTTGGGGGAGTTCACGTGTTTTCTTGTACGTACGTACGTACGTACGTAGTACATTAATCGTTAATGGATAGGAACATTTAATTTAATGGTGATCTATGAATTACTTGGTAATTACTCGGAGTTACGTGAGCATGTACTTACCACCCCGCCCGCTCCGCCTGCATCATGCACTTTGCTCCGCTCAGCTCCCGTCACCAGTCACCATGCACTCCGCCCGGCGATGCTCCTCCGCAACACCTGCGTGCATTGCGGGTTGCGTTATTTCATATACTACACCGTTTGACCGGATTTACGCGCTTCCCTACTAAACTATTTTGGGAGATTTAGAGAGTGCGAGCACGCACATAGCGACTTCCGGGGCAGCAGAACCACAGTTGACTAAAACTCCCGACATTGTTCCACAAAAGAAAACAAGTGTGGTATTTGGAATGGAACAGAATACGATGTAAGTGCGTATCTATGTACTTTAGCACAACAGCTCTTTACGAGCTAAGGCCTACCAGTCCGACACCCTACTGTCCGTCAGTCTGTACGTCAGTCAGAGTGTCCGTTCTTCCAGCCGTCCATACCCCCGTCCGTTCGTCCGTCCGCCCGTCCGTCAGTCCGTCTACCCGTCCGTCCGTCCGTCCGTCTACCCGTCCGTCCGTTCGTCCATCCGTCCGTCTGTGCACACTAGCGCATAAACTGTTGAGCCGATTTTCCCCAAAATTGATATTCCTCAATCGTTCTTACAGATGCCATGGTTACTGGAATTTGAAACCGATATTTTAATTTTGTGGGGTAATATATGTAAAACATCTCAGATAATTTGAAAATTTTAAAAAAAAGTTGCCCAAATGTTTTATGATTAAATTTTGTTGTTAAATAGCGCGAAGGAATTTTTCGAGAATGGTGCAGGTCTCATTTCAATTGAAATCCCTGACGTTTCGAACATTGCAACAAAAAGTATTAAAACTGTATACACTGCGAACTTTGAAGTTGGCGCGCGCGCACGATTCGGCACCCGTTCTGTTGGCACATTGATCGCCAATTTGCTTCAAATTTGACGCCTTGTTTTTAATAGGGCATTTTTTATGTTCTTTGAAGGTGTTTCAGAGGATAGCACTATACATTAACAAACTTGGCGCTTCAGAGGTAGTCTTAATTTTCCCCAAAAGCCGCGCAAATTTCTTCTCTGCTGACCAAATACTCATTTCTTTCGTACAAAGTTCCTTTACGTAGATTGTAAGCTGTTTCCTGTCAGTTCGGAGCGTCACCGAAAGATCGCCCCAGCTCTTGGGCAGCCCCGCGTAAAATTGCAATTGTCGAAATACTAGGACGTCACCGATTTTCTACCTCAGACGCCTGCTCGCATTGTACATACAAGCTAATGCAGAAAGCTGAGTAAAAACGTTTTGAACGCCTTCAAGGTTCGATTCAGGGTGTGCCAGGCAGTGGAAGCAGTTGAAACATGAAGTAAAAAACCACGAAATTCGTAAGGAAAGGTTTAATTTCGTTTGGACAGAGGTAACTGTGACAATTTCTTCAATACTCGTTAATTCTTTCTCCAAGTAAAAATCTTTGTCAATTGTGTGTCGTCTCTTTTCCAGAACACTTGTCTGACAAAAAACTATTAGGTGAGGAGAGTCTGACAAAAAACTACTAGGACTAGAAGAGGTGATGTTTCGTTGCAGCTTCTATTAAAATGCACTCCCAACTTTTCTTCGACTATTTCTCCACCTGAACACGTTCATTTTAAAGAGCACAAGACAGCATGACGCTACCTCTTTAGCAAGCCGGGAGCTGCCGAAATGATTCTGGAACAGCCTAGACCACGGGTATACAACGGGCAGCCCGCATTTGGCCCAGCAGAAGAGAACAAGAGCGATCTCAGACGTTGAGTGTATGTTATAGTGCCAATTACGCTGACCACGCCTAAGTTCTGTGGTGATTGTTGGAAGTACTGTGAGCTGGCTACAATAGGTACATCTTCAGGCGGCACGAAACTTGGCAACGAACTAGGAACATGCTTACGGCAAGTGGAACTTATGCATTTCTTCATGTTTTCTCCAGAAGAGATTGTATTGTACGTTGTTGAACTGAATAAACTGTTGAAATCTCTGCCTCAACTTCATTTCATACTTTTTAACTACAACATTGAAGATAGAGACTTTTGCCTCCGGCAAGGTCTATTGTACTAAATTAACTCTTTAAAAAGATCATGAACAATTTGTTGTAGAGGTTTGTAGTTTGCGTAATTTCTGTTTGAAATTAATGGAGCATATATGGCTATATAACGAAGACATTGTAATATTACGAGAAAGTGTGTGCTGTTGTGGCACTACTTGTTACTTTCTCGTACACGTATGTATATGCAGAGTAATATAAATAGTAGAGAGAATGTTATGTAATATTACGAAAAATCGATTTCGACATTTCAACGGAAATACATATTTTGGGGTCCCTTCTTCCGTCTGTAAACACCACTAGCGACTAAACCATACGTAGGATATTTTTTTAAATAGATTTTGTCCGGTCGATCGGACGTATTAGCGAGAATTTGTTCACATTACTGTATTTAAGAATCCATGTGCTTTAAATAATGTCATATAAAGTTTCTGGAAAACCCTACAGTTTTCTGTTAAAATGAGCTCTAAATTCCGCCTTTTCAGAAATACTTTAATGCATTTTTCTCACAAATAGCTCCAATTTATTTTTATTTTTTCCAACAGATATACAATTAAAATAATATAAAATTACTTCAAAAAAAGAACAAAGTGCTTTATTCACTGTGGCAAATACGAATATAAAAGAAATACCCTAACAATAAAAGGTAGTTTTTAAAAAGTCCAAATATTTTAGTTAATAAAACAAATAAGTTTTTCTAGTTATTCGGATAATCACTAGAATATTAAAATTATATTCTAAAACATTAATAAATCTATGAATGTCAGAAAATTACATTTAAACGGTATCTAGCAAAAAATATTTTAATGAATTGACATAAAGAATTAAGGAAATATTAATATTGATACTATACTTGATAATTTCTATATTATCAACTGTTCTCACTGAGCTACAGTGCCTCTTTTCAGACGAATATCATCTCCACACAATCTGAGAATGTACTATTTCTATTCCATTCACGAATAGCGTTGCACACATCCTTCTCGGTTGGAGAGCAGCGAGAATTTTTATTGCCTCGACATTGCTTTGCGACTGCGTTCAGTGTCTGTGAATCCCTCAGTCATCTTACACTAGGTTCCGGAAAGAAGATTTTCATCATGGCGAAAAAAGAGAGCTTAGAGTTAATTGGTGACTTATGCAACATAAATTTTTTCCATTTAATACTCTATTAAGTATTCTTATAAAATACATTATGGTTTAGTCAGCAATTTCTATAGACTCTACAATTATGATGTTCGGTTACTTTTTATTTTAGGAAGCAGTCGCCGATTCGATTTCGATTCTCGCTCTTTGTCTCTCCGATTGCGTTAAATCGCATGTTGCTCTTCGACCTGACATGGGATTGGTCTGATTCATGCACTCGCAGTACTGTAATGTTTCGAGATCATCAGAAATAGAGCAATCCATCACCCGGACCTAACTTTGGGAGAGGGGCTGAATGGATTCAGATGTAGTAGAGATAATCACGAAGGGTGAATGATGATGAGAAATTACGGATGGGTTGATTATTCCACGAGATACGATGTGGAACAGAAACCAACTACACAGCAACTACACGGTGAAAACATATGCAACAACATTTCACCGCCTTCTGCATCTTTACTGCAAGCCCCTGCGCCACCACGGCAGGAGTTATAAAGATGCGGGGTTGTCAAAAATCATGTTCCTTACAGTTGATGTGGCAGACACTGCTCTGAAAAAGCAAACACGTCTTCGCCATCACTGCTCGAAGCACTCGGAGCCAAGTCGGACAGCTGCGCCATCTCCGTTCGTTCCACATTCACGCGTTGTGTTGAATCGCGGAACGGAACGCAGACAGTACGGGTACCCAGCCACGCCGTTTCCGATTTCACGGTTTTTTCGATTTTTGGGCGCGATCTGGCGGCGTGTCTGGCGCAAACATAAAATGCTGATCACTGGGGGACGGATTTTGATGGCCTAAATCATTGTCAAAAATGATCAATAATGCTCGTGAAATGCTTTAAAAATGCCCTAAAACAAAGAAAAATGACCGAAAATGTTCAAAACAACTTCAGATGAATAACTCAAGCTCTTGGATATGTTACTGATGTAATCGAGGATTATTCTTTTTTGTTTAAGTGAACTCAGCTTGCAAACTTGTATTTGAATTAATAGCCAAATACGGTATGATACAGTATAGAGATAAGGTAAACATACAAGGCATATTTAAAAACTGTGACAGGATATGACGTTTTTATTGTGATATTCGTAATCTACATACAAAACTGAGTTCGTTGCGCACTCCACCTTCCTGGAGATAAAAATCGTGTTCTGTACTGTTATCAGCATGTAAAATAACTTTGAACCTACAAGACGTTTCTGAGAAAAACAAAACCTCACGTTAGTGATACCTCCATTAGCTACTAGTGTATGGCGACAAATTCCGATATTTAGTGCCACGACACATAAAAATATGTGTCTAAAAAGAGTGTTAGATCTCAAGCCGTGATTAACCCCGACATAAAAATCACGTAAGAAAACAATTAAAGTAAATTCTACAGCTCCATTCCACTCATAACTTTTGTTAAATTTGTATAATTAAAGAATAAATTTAAATATTAAAAAATGAATTTTACCAACAAAATTGTACTACGGACTCAGAAATTTCATAGGTTATTTGAAACGCAAGGTTTCGTCGCATGGAGTACCGGTGGCCCGTTGCTAAGGCACTGGCTGCGGGGCGGTTCTTGGCCTCCGCCGCCAGGCAATAACGGCGCTGGCGGGGCGTGGCCTGTGGCGCAGCCGCTGGGTTTGCGGCGACGCGTGCGGCCGACGGCCGGCAGCTCCGCCCGCGACAAAGGGCTCAAGTCGGTTTCCAAAGGCGGCGCTCCGGCGCACAGGATCTCAGCGCGGTGCTCGACGCCCCGCTGGAACTTCGTTAGCAAGACGGTCGCGTTCTTTATTGTTTACGATTTCTTTTAGCTGAATTTGCGCTTATTCTAGAGATAGTTATTAGCCGGGGGAGGATTTTGATTACCCAAAACATTGCCAAAAATGATCGATAAAATGCTTTTAAAATGGTATAAAAACAAAGAAAAATGATGTAAAAAATTTGATCAAAATCACTTCTGATGAACAACTCAAGCTGTTGGATATGTTACTGATGTAATCGAGGTTTCTTTCTTTTGTTCAAGTGAATTTCGCTTGCAAACTTTGGGTTTGGACTGTTCTTTTAAAGAAAGTCTCTTCCTTTATTCATCACGAAATAGATCGAATTGGACGAGTATTGGTGCCGATAAACGCCATAGGAACTCTAGATTACAGAGTACTGATAATGGCTGACATTACAATATATGAACGAAGAAATCGAATAGATTACTTAGGAATTCTGTAATGAACATTTGTTGCATCTCGTAAATATTGTTTGAAGCAAGTACCATTAAAATTATATTAAAATCGATTAAATCAGTGAAAAATGCAGTCAAAATGACGTAAAAATGAAAAAATGACTTATTAGTGGAAATCAACGAAAAATGCAAAAAATTACTTATAAATTGGATAATTTTCTTTTCTCATATCATAATATGAACTTCTAAACTAAACGGCATTGTTTTAAAGTAAAAATAAAGAAATGACATTTCATTAAAATCCGCCCCTTAGTCATGAGCTAATAAGTAGATATTGGAACCGGGCGCGGTATGTTATTAGTCTAATGAGTGGAATGCTTGTTATATCTTAGGACGAGGCGGGGACAAGCTACAATCTCGCGATGTGTAAGGTAGAGTAGCATGTAAAAGTACGAGTGTGTGTTAAAGGGAAGATGAGGAGGTAAGGATGATGGAAAGATCGTGCGCAGACAGACTCCCATTTGTTCACCAAGCGCTACTCCGGCATTCGCCTGTTAATGATGGAAGAAATAACGGAAAACTCGCATTCTTAGCAGCAAGTAGCTAGAATTGTCTTAAATGGTTGAATTCGATCCAGTAATGTAGCTAATACTTGCGATAATAGGCCCCAGTGGGAACTCGAACCCTACACCCCTCCGATCAAGGATGCTGCACAGAAAACCGTTTTGCCGCTGAGGTATCGCGGTCGATGGATGGTCTTGATGTGAAGAATAGTGTTAAGATCGAATAAATGATTATGAAATTGTTGTAGAGTTATAGGTATGGGAAATGTTGGAAGCAAACCGATACCGGTCGGAAACACATTTTGTCCAACATGTTTCTACATACTAAGCATGGAAGTTTAAGAATGTAATGCTTGTCAATTCCGGTACTGGTTACGCAGACTTTGGAAAAAGGATTCAAATACTCGGGGCCGATGGCTGCGGGATCAAATTTATCGTAACACACGAGTGTTTTCACCATTGGTTGTACAGTGACTGGCTTCTCATATTTACTTGTATCCCACTCCATAAGTATTCCTCGTCATCACCACCTTTAAAGGATTGCTTTACCTCTCTTCATACAGCGGAAGGTAATACCACTCCACCAATGTGATCACCTCAGGGACAGAATGGACTTAGAAGCATTAATCTCCTTCTTGACATACATTTATCCGGAGCAAAACAAAACATTTTCTTTGCACATGCAGTCATCCATTTTTTCTTTTCAATGAACGTTTCAGAATTCCATTGCATTACACTTGGAAAATGTGACGTATTCAGTAGGAAAATATCCATTCTCTTAATCCTGTTTTTGGTACAACACTTTCTAATGATCCAAAGGTTTGATATATTGATTATTTCGAGTTTCTGAGCGCGTTTACTGCTAAGGTCATTAGTAATGCAAGTATAACACATGTTTTTTTTTTCGCGGGAGGTTCCGATGTGCATTCCATGCTGGATAGTGAGATCCGGCGTCGATCTACATGTCGGCTAGCGGGGTTTTCCCTAACAAGGTATCTTTCACCAGCGGGGCACTGCCCCAGACGAGCAAACTGTAACTTCTCGTCATGAGTGGTAGTGTAGAGTATGAAGTGTAAAATTGTGTAAGTAAGGGATGAGGATAGGGCAAGAAAGAGGAAGGAAGAAAAATCTCGCGCGGCCGTGGCCCGTTTGTGAGGGTACTGCTCCAGCATTCGCCTGGTGTTGATTGGAGAAACAACGGAAATCTACCGACCGTAGCCGCCAGCTGCTAAATTTCTCCTCCAGACAGTGGCTGAATTCGGCCTAGCAATCTAGCTAATGTCGAAAACCCTGCCACCGTTGTAAATTGAACCCTCGGACGTCCCGGCACTGCAGAGACCACGTGATGTCCTGAGCCACCAAAGCCGGAATGATCAAAAGGAACTTTTGTACGATTGCATTACAGTATGTCCGTACCACGGATGTATTACTGTTCTCAAAGCCAATACCTTTTGGTTCTTCTTTTGCGATCTCCCATTTCACGATGAACCATGTTTGAGATTGGATACTGTTCAAAGCAATTTTGCTCCAGACATATACAACTACAGAGACCTGATGACAAAACCGGTCACAAATGCTATCTGCGTTGGCCGCCGTTGCTTTGACAACATGAATTACGTGGGAAACTCAATGTGACGCCAGTCAGTTTCTATTTTGAGTCTCCCGTTGCTGTTCTTATTGATTTAAATTGAGACAAGATACATCCCCTCTACCTTAGCTTATACCTTCACCACGATATTCCATTCTCTCTTCGTTAAAATGTCTAAAAGAATCATATTACTGTTTTCATCAAAGTTGAAATCGAGTAACTCGTAGAAAGTCGTGGCACATTACACCTTCTGAGATGAAATATATTTTAGAATACAAATGAGAAACAAGAGAAGTGGAACTCTTCTTTGAAACTGAAATATCGAATTATAATTACACAGGCAGATGTCCACAGTTCAAAACATTTTAAACACCAAACAATGGGAGATTGTGACTCTTCAACTGCTTGACCAGACAATGCAATACGATAGTAGTAGCAACAAGTGTCAATGTTATTGATGAATTTATATTTACGTGTTGAACATTTACATTTATTATGTAACATATGCTGTGACTAATGTATACAATGTGTAAAAGCTGTTATAAAGTGTTGTTCATGTATAGTACCTCCAAAAATCAAAATATCCGTTTCAAATCGAAGGGACCGCGACAGCATCCACATCGATTGAGAAATTCATATTTTAGTGAAAATCCTCTGTATGGTTCCTTTCTCAAACTTTGTCCACAGACAGAAAAATACACGGACGGACAGACGTTTTGCCGATAACTAATTTTTCGTTGTCAACAGATTCTGACTACCAAATGAGTTAGAGGAAGTAATTTACTACATTTCGAAACAAGGTTTATCTACATTTTTGAGTGAGAGCCATACAATAAGAGTTTTTGGTTGAAATATCGCCGTTTTTGTCACAGCATTACAATACATTACCTATACTACGTAAGTAGTTTGCGAGAAAATAAAATTATAAGCTTATAAAATGATCAGAAAGTAAAATATTCATTGCAATTTTTACAAAGTGGATAAATCAGTGTACGATATTCGTATCGTAACATCTTACCACAACGCTCGTGTTACATATGGTTATCCAATCTCGTATTGTCATTTGATGTCGTACGATACATATTTTGCAAAGAACTATTTAATTATTAACATTTTCAACATTTGGATGAAATTTTTGGAGTATATTGAAAGGTTGTGTTTGTATGTTTTAAGCTAGTAAGTTTTATGTATTTGTTTGTATAAAGTATATATTTGTATAAAGAAAACGTTCTGGCACGAAACTAACAATTTGGACTATTTGTGATCATGATAAAAAGGTATGAATTCATTTGGAACTGCACTATGGGAATAGACTACCTAATATACATGTTTTCTAATTTTTAAGTAAATACGTCTTCAAATGTGCCGCTATTTTTTGTATGTGTGTGTATGTGTGTGTCCATCGATCATATTACGCGGTTGTTCTGCTCTGAAGATAAAAAAATAATATTTTACAAATGATCCAACTTCGACTACTTGTCGAGACATTTAAATATTTGGTATTATGAAAATGATTCTGATTTCGTGAATAATATCCACTTTAATTAGTACAATGAAAGAAGAGTGTCTGTCTTACAGTTATTTTGACTCCTTGAAAATATGAAAAAAAGGTTTTTTCAATAACACAAGATAAATGATATTATCTACATCTGTAAATTAAAAAATATGAAGTAAAAGTGATAATAATTCCTAATAATTATTTCCCGCATATTGCTTATTTAAAAGAAAATGTATGAAAAAAGAAACGCTTTTATCGAAAACGCTTTTATCGCACGTGAAATATCTGTTGTGCTACATGAAAGGTATTTGAATCCTAGAAAGTCAAGAAAAATTTGAGCTGAAAATATGACTGCTGCAAGAACAATGCATGTTTATACCTAATGCCCATAGGGAAAAATAAAGATGATAGAGAACATTTTACACCGAAAAAAACAAAGTAGTCACTTTTCGTTAAGGTGATATCAGAAGTGTCAAATATTGATATGTACTCTTGATAATACAATTCTTGTTAATATTTGTTCTATTTTGAGATTTAAAAAATCTGTTGTAAAGAAATATTTTAATTTTTAACGGACTGTGAGGAAAACACCAAGGAAATATATTTCTGTATTACGCAGACAGACTAAGACATACCTGGATATCTCAAGAAAATTATTAAGTAGAAAAATATGAAATATTGGCTCATTTCGAAGTATTTGTAGTTGGAGTGGGAGTGAAAGTATAAGAGAGGTATGTTGCATTTACAAAGAGGACATTGAGTAGCCATGTTGGACATTGTGGTATTAGATGCAAATATTCTGATATGGTTTGGTACTTACAAGTGTTCTAGGCAGCAAGAAACCATAAATTGAGACATTGGAGATTCCTAGGACAAAATAAACAAAACTGTGGTTTGGAATGTGGACGTTTATAGAATACTATTACCCAGATGTTCTGTCCTTCATTTCCCTCTTTCTCCTACCTTCTCCCTTTCTGACTACCTCTCTCTCCATCTACCCCTCTCTCTTTCTCTCTCCGTCACTCTCTGTGCTTCTCTCTGCTTGACTCTGCCACTTTCTGTCTGTCTCTGCCTCTCTCTGCCCCTCACATTCACATTTAGTTGCAGATTTTGCACGGCTCTGTGTAGGTGGGGTAATACCGAGAAGCGCAGGATCAGCAAAAATGTAATAGAATGTTCAGAGAGATCTCATCTCGTAGATTAAGGTGTGAAAAATGTTTCTTTGAAGACTCCGGCGTCAAAATTTGCTTTTAATGACCTAGAACCCTTTGTTTATGAGTTATTTAACTATATAGATTTTAAAAATTCTGCCGAGTGTTGCACGTTGCAATTGACATAAATAATTAGTTTTGTTACATAGCGCCAACTAGTGAAGTTACAACAAAATTAACAGCATATAAACAACTCGCAGATGTGTCAGCATTATGAGGATCGGTCACAAGGTGATTGAGTTCAGAGTTCATACATACATTTCATACGTAGTCGCTCTCAGAACCTATATATATTGGTGCCGCCTCTCTCTCTCTCTCTCTCTCTCTCTCTCTCTCTCTATATATATATATATATATATATATATATATATATATATATATATATATATATATACATACATACATACACCCCAGGGTGGCAGGATCTTTCGGAGGTGCGAAAAGAACAGAATTTACAGAAATTCACAGAATTCAAAGAAATATGGCACAAAAGAAAAATGGTACTCAATCTGATTTGTTCAATTTGCGAAACTTACTCAACGATTCTAACTCATAAAATCAGCTATTCTCTTTTTAAACATTCAGAAATTCCTTTGACTTATTTCAATTGAATTCAAGTCTATAATAATATAGTTCCGCGCACGGTTCGAACTTGGATGAACGTAATTATTCAAACGTTTGCTCTGTAATTAACGTGTAATTCACTTGTTCATGCAGCAGGAATTGGTTACGTAAAGTATGTTACGTGCATGTGGCGTTATCCCCTGAAGCACACACGATATGCAATAATTCTGAGATTAATCACTTCCACATTGTAACTGGAAAGTGCTGTGTCCATGAGCTTATGCATAGTGCATGTAACACACATGGAGCCATGAGGTTAATTAAGAAACGCGTAATTGCATGCGTGAGCAGTTACAAGAACATGTCTGCCGAAAACACGGCGTAAGACCATCTGCGAATTAATCACCTCCACATTGTAACTGAATGGTGATGCGTCTTTGAGTTACGCATGACATGTACACTCACAGCGCCATGAGGCTAATTAAGAGAGTAAATGTATGCAGAATGACAACGCCTTCACAGCCCAGTATATTGAATTCCAAGAGAGGTACGACGCGGCTCGTCTGGTTGTCTTGTTCACTCGTTGAAAATTTGTAGATTGTAACGATCACAGCGTTCGTAAAAAGACGCGGGGTGGGCGCACGTGCATTCGCCCGAGGTCGGCAAAGTTTGGCAGGAGAGGGAAGTGCTACGAAAGTATCTCACGCCTCACCCGTTGATAGGCAGCGCAGGCGGTGTGCTGGATTAATTGACAAATGCAAAGACCGTAAGGTGGCGAAATCGACGGTCGGCGTCAATACTAATTACTAGCCTACTAGAGCTTTGAACATAATGAGCGTACCTGACTCGTAATACACAGAGCCTGCTATTGTATATGCAATAAATAGGTGTCTACCCTGCGAGCTCTAAAAACACTTTCAAGCACTTACCATTTCCCAATTGCAAACACATTTCGGATAGGTTTGCACTAAGTTGGGCACATTGTGTTAATAAATATGTTCAAATATAATAATTTAAATTCATTCCAATTTGGCTGTGCCTAGGTTATATTAAATATTGACAGGGTGTTTCTGAGTTTAAGTTTGAGTACAGAAGAATGTTTTGTGTAGACAACGTTCAAGACAAGTGATGCCAATAGTCATATTCCAGTACAATCATTCTTAGGTTAGGATACACGATAGCAGCAAAGTGACCCATCAGTTGCAGGATAAATATAGATATAGAATGTATCTATATAAATTTAGAATGATGGTACAGAAGAAGGGGGAATGACCTTGGAAGGCAGAGGTTATGGTAGCTGACTGAACAGATTCCTTTTCTTCACAAAGAATATTTTGCCCCTGCCGAGCCATGAGCTGCCCGGGAGAAGGGGGATGGCGCTCATTAGAGAAGGAAACGGATTTTGACTGAAGACAACACGGTGAAATTATAATGAATAACAACGCACATCCTATTTATATACTAAACTACTAACACAAAAGTTACAAAAGAAAATTGATTATATCTACAAATGTGCCTTGAATGTTATATCTACAAATGTGCCCAAAAATTATTATATTTACAAATGTGCCTTGAGGCAAATGAAACTGGAACGTAGAAATAAACGTAGATGAAAGCGTTTTAAACAATGAAATGTAACTGTGAAGCATAACTGTTCCTTTCCTGGCATGTAAATTTATATGTAACATGGCACGGAGGGACAGAGTGAAGCTTATACCTTTTCAGACGCAGTTGGATATTAAGTGTAGATATCTGCGTTGCACTGCCTCGGCTATCCGGGACGATGTAGGAAATGCATGCATCCCACGGTCCAGCGATTGCAGGTCGCGTATGCAGCGCCGAAACGCGACCGCAGTAACGGTCAAGTGCGCACAAACGACAGCAGTACTAGAAGAGAGTGGCTACCTTACAGAAGTCGAGCAGAAAGACGATTGCCCCTCAACACGTACCAACGCAGAGGCGGTATGCAAGACTGACACACTCGTAAGTCGCACTGCTGAAGCACAGACTTAAACTTGCCGAAGGCAATGTACAGTTTGTCCTACGTAAAAGTAAACGAAGAATCGACGTAACGAAGACTGCCGGTTCAAGAGCCGCCGAAGGCAGCAGTGCCTCGTCGACGATGAATGAATGACCATGAAGAATTGTAATGATCGCGACATCCACTGAGCCACGAGAGACGAGAGATTTGAATCGAATCTTAATCTTAAACGAAAAGTTGTGGTTAAACGTTTCTACGGTGTAATTCAACTGTTTCCGTAAATCAGGCTAAACGAATGCTCTAAGCAAACATATTAAGCGATGAAAAACGATCTGACGTTGAATCTGAATTTTTATCACGCGTTAATGTGTAGTAAAAATTTACCCGCGAATAAATTTTCAGAATAACGTTCATTATGGTATATAATTAATATTTAATATCCGCATATTTTAACTAATTGGAATTTTTAATGAAAAATGTAAACAAGTTGATTGATTTGCGCGTGTTGGAAAACATTTTGGAGAACCCGAGTTGTGCAAAAACCAATAATACTCACCAAAATCGTGGAATACGCGAGGGAAAAGTTATCAAGTGAATTAAAGTGGAAGTGATTAGATTCTCTACATATTTTAACATAAAAATTATTGGGATAATTGATATTTTTGTGTTAATATGAACCGTGTTAACAATAATAATAATAATAATAATAATAATAATAATAATAATAATAATAATAATAATAATAATTTGTTAAAATTCACTATCAGAGTACTCCTAAGTTCGTTTAATATTTTCGAATCAATTCGTCATTAAGAGCGGTCTATAAACAGTATACACTGCCCTTGAAACCAGATGTGAGCAAGACAAGCCATTGACATTGTGTTGTATCTGGAGTATAGAATTCTCTATTCATCAGATTCATTTCACACAGCTATTTTGTTGATGACGAAATTTCGCTATCACGTCGGAGCTTCAGATGCTATCAGAGAACAGTATTTACTAACAGATACAAAACAGATGGACTCTAAATATTTCGAGTAAACAGAAAGAAGTTTCACGGGGATTTTTCATGGATGTTTTTGGATTTGGATAACACACAGATCTACATTGAGAACCTAACATTAAATAAATTAGGGTGTCTAAGCATATTGAAGTTAATAAATCCACAAATTAGTCCAAAGGAAACAAATCTGAGTTGACCAGAAATTAGTCCTTAAAATAGAACGCTATGGATTTATTGAATAACTAAAATACATATTACAACATACGCAACTATTCATAGTTAGCAGTTTTCTTTTAGTTTTGCTCTGAAAGTCAATTATTTCTGTTTTTACTTAGTTATTAATAAGTGTGTTTGTAGAGACACATAAAGAAATGCTCAGAATATCTTATCTTAGATGAACTGTCTTGCACGTGAAATTTTTCAAAGAGAATATTGTTACTTTGAATTAGAGCACATGTCAAAGTGAAAACGAACACTTTTCAGTGTGCGCATCAAAATGTGTTTTCTGTAGAACCATCAATCAAAATATTTTAAATAATGTAATTAAATAACAGTACATTAACAAAATCCATATTTGTGGACAATAAATCACCTCCATTCAGGTTCTTTATTACTACGACTATTATCTTACGCTAATTCTTTGTTCAGGATTAAAAAGAACATTCCCATGTCTATGTCATCATTATTGTCTACACCCAGTATCCATTGAAATATATGAGAACAGGAAGACAAATTTTCCAAGTCTTCCAGTAACACCCCGTATTGTACTTCACAGTAGATTCAGGAAATGAAGTCAATGTTTTACATATATTTACACCTTTTTCACGGATATTTACATCTGTTGTCTCAAATAGATTCGAGTAGGATGAAAGTTTGCATTCATATTTTTACCTCCACTTCACAACATTGTCTTAGTGAAATCAAGCATTGTATTTCAGCAGTGATTTGTTCCGATATTTTAATAGTTATTCTGCTATTCCGGGTGGAGATGAATTCAGCAAATAATATTTTAATAGACCCAACTTTGTTATATATATATATATATATATATATATATATATATATATATATATATATATATATATATATATATATATATATATATTCGCCAATAGTTTGAGATAGTATGTACTGCTGTAGCTCCACTAAGTTTATCTTGGGTGGAATGTTTTAGTTCATTCGCAATATTGATCATTCCAATTGCGTTTCAGTTTAGTACGTTAATATTAATTGGTGTTTTGTTATATAATTATTGTTAATATATTCTGTGATTGACGATGAATTTTGTGGATTTATTATCGAGGGCATCATTGAGTTGATCATAACAAACGTTATTGGTAGAGAAGAGTGTTGAGAAAATTGTTATACTAATTAGCGTGTGTTCACGAGTTTGTATTTTGTGAATTTTATTAATTGTTTTAATTACCGTTATTAAGTATTTGTGTTGTCCATATGTATATTGTAGATTTTTTCATTGTTGGCTGCTCTGGGGAATATTATTGCGTGTATACAGAGTCTGGTGATACAGTGATACATTGGTTTTAGTTCTGACTTAGAGATTGTTGGAAGACATAAAATGTAATTACATAGAACACGTATCTTGTACTGGCGCTATCATTTTATTTCCAAGTTATTTCTGTGTAAACGATCCAGATAGAATGGACGAATAACAAATCGATTTACATCTAGTGGATGGTATTTCTAAAAGTGAATTTCATTTCACTTTTGACGTTTTAATAAACAACTGTTTGGATTTACAGTTTTAACCCATTATCGAATTATTGCGCAATCTGTCATTAATGCTTCTGTAGTTCCCTGGAGTAAACATAGACATTTTGGGAAACAGCATTTTAACGAACCGCTTTTAATCGACATAGTCCATGTTGAATTGAAAACCAATTTTACTTCATTGAGACACACTCACGTTGTATGGGGAAATTGTACCATCTTTTTCGTTGACAAACGGGGAGTACTTAATCTATTTATATAATAGAAGTAATTTCTAATCTGAAATCATTATCATGCTCATTTGTTCCAATTTGCATCAGTGTGAGTTGAGTGAATATTTATGAAGATTATTATTTGTTGACTGCTGTTTTTCTCTAGACACACTACGCTAAGAAAAAATAAAGGTTTTTTACTATATATATATATATATATATATATATATATATATATATATATATATATATATATATATATCTTGGTCTTCCGATGTGTGGTGTCTCAGCGTGTAAGTGTAGTGTAGTGCATGTAAGTGTAAGTGTGTGTATGTATATATGGGTATGAGCACAGGACAAAAAAGGGAAAACAAAATTCGCGGGAGGACTGATTATTAGGGTATTGCTCCAGCATTCGTCTCGTAGGAACCGGTTGCTAGAATCTGCTCAGGGCAGCGGTTGAACTCTAGCCCTAGCTATGTAAACACTGCCGAAAATCCCGCCACCATCGGAAGTCGAACCTCAGGACCCCCCCCCCCCCCCCGCCCGGGAGTGGCATTGGAGTAACATCAGCTGGTGATGCCCTGAGCCACCTCAGCCAGTCTTCATTACCCCGTGTTCGAGACCAACTATAATACAATTGTAGTTGGCCTTTGTCGTGTTGTTTTACGCGTTGCTATCGATCTAGAGAAAGCAGTCGACGTTTCGTCATTAGGGAGAACAAGCTTTTAACCTTGATCGTGAGAGGTTATCTACGATGCAAGGATAATCTAGCAACACAAGGTTATAATTGAAGAGAAGAGAGTGAGTTTCGTACGACAAGGGGTGTTTTTAAATACAAATTTAACTATTAGAACAGTTTTTGAGTAAAAAATCTATTGTCAATTAAATATATATCATATATTATATATTATATATTATATACTATATACTATATATTATATACTATATATTATATATTATATATTATATATTATATATTATATATTATATATTATATATTATATATTATATATTATATATTATATATTATATATTATATATCATATATCATATATCATATATTATATATTATATATTTCACGTAAACTCTATATCCACTTTTTGGTTACCGCAGCGCGGTAATACGAGCTCTTTCTATCGAAAATTCGCAGTTTTCCGCTGCACAATCACAATTCTTCAAAAGTTCCAGATTGTGATAGGGAAAAAGCAAGCGCACAAGCAACCCGCCAACACAAGTTACTCTGCATAACACGTTACCATCGGGCATAACTTTGAATATCTAGTAAACATTGCGTCCTACTTTAAAATAAGATTTTCGCGTCGGAGTATGAGTTGTATTACTTACACAGAGATCTACAAAACGAGATAATTTATTACAACTTGAAGAGTAACCTTCCTCCGCTGCAAGAGTTATCAGAAACTTTTGATGCAGGGATCCCGTACGTAGAAATTACGTTTTTAAAACAATACGTGAAGCTTAAAGTGCTTAAACAATTGTTAAAATTCGGAGTGTTCCACGAAGAATTTTAATTATTTACATATATTTGTCCACTTTTATCATAATATTGAGTGTACCAAACCTTTGCTATTTTTCGATATCTTTAATTTTTAATCATTACATCAGAGAACTCAATATAGAGTCTCTCGTAAGTCAATGATTAGTCTACTAGAGGTTTCACCTCTGCACCCCTGATTATAATCCATTCATTCATTACACACTTTGTGGCAGACAAATCAGATTTGCGGTAGAGTTTCTGGGAGTTATCCCGTTTCTCTCGCCTACCGTGGCTCCATGACATTCACCCAATCAGCACCGTTGTTCATCATTTATCAAACAGCAGCGGATCCGTCGAGCTCCCATTGACTCTCGTCACCCTTTGTCTATCCATACCAAACAGTTAATTTCCAAGATGATTTTACAATACGTAAGTAATAAAAATGTGACACAGGGTTTGTGATATTAACAACATCTTCAAGGTACACCAGAACGAGTCATGATTTCCAGAAAGTTAATATGACTACATTTATAGCACATAGCAATTACCATTGTTATCAAAATCCCTTCTGAATTTTTACCTCGTTCACTGCAGTCACTACAGTCGGAATGAAGGTATCAAATTTCTACAAGACACGATTTATATATTTTAGAGAAAATGTTAATTTAATGCTTGTCACACCGAGGAATGTGCAATTCTTGAGGTAATAAAATTAATTAATTAATAACCTGAAAATAATTAAACTTAACACCATCATCACGATCAAATATATCTCCATTCGCAGCAACACAGAGCGTTGACGCGCCACGCCAAGTCGATCCGTCCGCACCGCTGCGGGCGCCGCGACCGCGCCTCACAGCGAAAGAAGTAGCTCGCGCCCACAAAACCCCGTCGCCGAAAAGCGATATGCGACGTAACGTTTCGGAAGATTTATAATGTTGCGGCGACGTCGGCGGCGGCGACCGCGTTCACTCTCCGCCCAAAAAGCCATTTACTCCATAATTCGCGGAACGTACGTAGAAAAAAAAGGAGCCTATTTTGAAGAGTGATGTCGGCGGTTCCGAGCGGAAGCTTCGCCCCGACCGCCCCTCGTCGCCCGCGTCGAGCCACGTCGAGCCACGTCGCGTAGGAACTGCGGCGCCCCGCGCCACCCCGCGCCGCCCCCGCGCCGCCCGCAGGCCAATGGCGCACCGCTGGACTCCCTGTTCTCTCTTCGCTCGAGAGGGATTTAATAAGACGGCCTTGCCGCCGGCGGGGATGGTGGGAGGAGCCGCGGCGGTAATGGCGGCCGCAGCAGCGGCGGTGGCGACAGTGATGGTGAATGTGGTGGGGGAAATGGAGTTGTGTTGGTGCTGATGGAGTTGGAAGTGGTGGTGGTTGTGGTGATGATCGCGTAGGAAGTGGTGTCAGTGGTAGTGGTGGTGGTGGTGGTGGTGGTGGTGGTGGTGGTAGCGGCGGCGGCTGCGGTGGGGGCGCGGACGTTGGCGGTGGAGATGGCGACGACGTTGGTGATGGTGGTGGAGGTGGCGGTGGTAGTGGTCGTGTAGGTGGTGGTGGTGGTGGTGGTGGTGGTGGTGGTGGTGGTGGTGGAGGTGGTGGTGGTGGTGGTGGTGGTGGAGGTGGAGGTGGAGGTGGCGGTGGCGGTGGCGGTGGCGGTGGCGGTGGCGGTGGCGGTGGCGGTGGCGGTGGCGGTGGCGGTGGCGGTGGCGGTGGCGGTGGCGGTGGCTGTGGCTGTGGCTGTGGCGGTGGCGGTGGCGGTGGCGGTGGCGGTGGCGGTGGCGGTGGCGGTGGCGGTGGCGGTGGAGGTGACGGTGACGGGGCGGTGGTAGCGGCGTTCAAGGCATGGTGATGGCGGTGGCACTGATTGCGGCGTCAGTGATGAAGTACGAGAGTGTCGGCGATGTCCGTGGTAATGGCGTCGGATGAAGTGGTGGTGGTGTTGGTAATGGTGAAGGTGATGACGTGGGCGATGGTGGTGGCGGCTGCTGCGACCACTCGACGTCAGAGCGCTGCTGCGAGTTGAATGGAAGCGGCCCACGCCGAACAGAGCTCGCGGTCGAAAGCGGAAGCGGGGGAGGGGGAGGAGAGAACCTCAGTGAAGGTAGCCCTCGTGCTGATCGGCGCCGGCAAAGACGGCTGGCTGTGCGGCGGCGGCGGCGGCGGCTGTGCTCCTGATCGTGATGGGATTGGAGAAAATTGCGAGAACAGATATCCGGAGGGATGGTAGAAATCGCCTTTAGCGCATCACATCTGACGCAGACTTTCGGGGTTTTAAGGTTCTTAGAAGGCCTTCCACATTCTAAAACGCTTGATTGTGTAACTATAAAAATATAGTTCAATTTTTACCTACTTTCTTTTTTACGTTACTATTCATATTCATAACGTATCTATTTATTCAGGCCTGAGTGTCCAAGATGGTTAAAGTGCTGACTCAACCCCTCGGCACGAGAAGTCACGATTTCCAATGTCACCCTGGACATGTATTTTTGTGCCTGATCTTTTGCTGTTATGTGATGTCGCGGATTGTGTTTTTGTTATTGTTTTCTGCTGAATCCAAAACTGAGGAACTTGTGTGTCCGTTTGCGGTGTTTCGTGTATGTATACCTGTGCGAGGTGGAGAAGAGTAGCAGGCTTCGGTTGGAAGTAGCCTTAAAAGCAACATACAGCAACATCTTACATCATTTCTTGGTAAACGAAATTTTGTGGACACTGGCAAAAGACAAAATGATTTGTTAAATTTTCTTACAAAAGTAACAAAACAATATGTTAGTTGTAAATGTGTAAGTTATAAACCTCAGATTTAACAAACGCGTAAGAACGCTCTTTTCTCGCCTTTTACATTTGTATTTCGAAATTTGTAAGCGCGGTTGAGCAATCAAGCGGGGTCTATCGGGTTGAAATTCAGCAATCCTCTGGGAGGGAGCTGGGCAATGGGGGCGGAATGGCAGCCCAGAAGCAGACTCGATATATTGGATGTGGAAGTGGCGAGAGCACGGTCGAATATTCTATTTGGTGTCGAGGGAAAACGGGCGTGGGCCGGCAGGACGACGTGGGCGATTGTCAGCTTTAAGTGCTCCGGTGCTCCAGTGCAAATCAGTAGATGGGCTCTCTCGTCACAACACTTCACACATAGGTGCCTGTAAATATATAAATAAGACTTACGGGAGCTTTTATGTACATTAGGGGAAAAAATTGGAAAAGTGAGTATTCTAGGATGAAAATTAAATACCTCCTAGTGCTTTAAGGGGAATATTGTTCTATTATTATTATTATTATTATTATTATTATTATTATTATTACTATTATTATTATTATCACTCCCTTAGCACCAATGCTATTACCCAAGAAAGTAAATGTATAATTTTAATTGAATAACTGATCTATTTAATTTTCAATAAATTCTATTTGTTCAATATTGATCGACTCGATATTTTGAAACCTGGAATTATAGGATGGCAGATAATGAAGATAGTATATTTTATGTCGCTTTGAAATCTAAGAAACTCATATTGTGTGCAATCACTTGTAACCTCACTCGACAAATCTCAAAGACTGCTCGCCCCTCGAAAAAACGAAAACAATTTCTTCTCCAGTACGATACAAGAAAAAGACGAGTTGTTCGCGAGTAAGTAAACATTTATTTTAAAAAATTGTTCTTAAAACAATTGAGCATACAAATTTTTAAAAAATCCTATGTGAAGGAAGAGGAGAACCAACTTCAGTGAGCTAAGTTTATGAGGAAGCCTAAGAAGACGGCAATCAGATGGGATATGTAGTAGCCGTCTGACTAAAGAAATTTTTTCTCGTATTAACCTTAAAAGCGACAAACACTCTATTTAAGAGTTTTCATATTGTCTGGACGAATTTACTTGTTGAGACTTGAAATTCAATAATTTACTTCGCGAATTTACGAGACAAGGAACAATAAAAGAAAAATTGGCCTATTTTTGTAAAATAGACAAAATTCTTACGCAATCATTAGAAATAAAAAATGGATGTCTACGTGAATTCATGTGTTTAATAAAAGAGTATTGATCGCTACGATAACTTTATAAATAATGCAATTGTCATTTGCTAATATATCTATTCTTTTATAATTAAAGTTATAATTAATAATAAAAAATAACATCATTAATTAAACTTATCAAGGATTTTCTAAAAGAAGTAAAATTATCATGGCATTGGCATTCTTTTCTACTAAGTACAAAATACCTCTCGGCAGGGCCAAATTAAGCCGAACATTCACATGTGGCTGAGTTGACAGCGCTCAAGGCGGTGCAGCTGAGGTAACGTAAGCAGTGCGAATAAACATTCACGGCCCTAGGCAATCAGAGAACATTCCGGGGTTAGGATATAAAAAGCTAAAGGCGAGATGGAAGGTTGAAACTGTCAAAATATTAATTAATCTGTTTCAATATTAGTATTTTCTTTCTGGAAATCAAGGTGTTATTTTTGTTTTAAACCTCCAGTGTGTTTAATATTTTTTATGAACCACAGTTATCCGGTAATCTACTAATGCCAGATTTCTATTGATATTTTAAGAAAACCTTCAGTCACATCAAATTGTGGAATTACTCAGACGCTCCTGTCAGTAAAAGATATGAAATTCCAGAAATGTCAGCAAAAAGCTTAACAATCAACAGCCTATTATGGAAAATAATTGATTAAAAAATGTATACTTATTTTTTATTAGTTTTTCGAAACTGTTTATGAAACGACAGTATCGTACATATGTAAAATAATGACAATTAAAAACGGTTTTGATAGCAAAAACAAGTAAATATTACTTATTGAGTTTCATAACTTTTCGACAAATGGAAATTGAAAAAATCTTTTAAACGACTCTAAAAACTGTTTTTCCGAGTACTACGCGTCCCGAATGAAAACCAGCCCCTCCTTTGCGCGGAGTCGAGGGGCCGTGGGCGAAACGCTGGCGCACGCGGTCGGCGGCGCGGGCTATGGGCGGAAGAGCGCCAATTGTGGGCACTGCTTCCTTCCCGCAGCCGCCCGCAGCGAAGGCGGTCGTATCGACGTGTTCGGCGAGGCCGCCTGGGCGGGGGAGGCCGGAGCGGGCGCCGCTCGAAGCGACTCCGACCCGGCGCCGCCGACGCCCGCGCCTCTCACAGCTGCCGTCGCCCGCCGCTGCCGCCCGCGGCCGCCCGCCGCCACCCACTGCCGCCCGCCGTCGCCGCCCGCCGCCGCCGCCACCACTCGCCACCGTCACTCGCCGCCGCCCGCCGCCGCCCGCCGCCGCCCGCCGCCGCCCGCCGCCACCGCCCGACGTCTCCCGCCGCCTCTCTCCGCCCCCCAGCCTTCACTACCGCCGCCTCTCACTGCCACCTGCTGCCGCCCGCCACTGCCCGCCGCTTCCGCCCTCTCCGCCGCCCCCCTCCCCCTCGCCGCTGACCGCTGCTGCCCCCCGCCTCTCACAACCACCCGCCGCCTTCGTCCCCGCCGTCGCCGTCGCCACCGCCACTACCGCCGTCGTCGCCTCCTCTCATCACTACCCGCCGCCTTCGCCTCCGCCGCCGCCCACCGCCTTTCACCGCCACCCGCGACCTTAGTCACCGCCTCCATCGCCGTCTCCCATCGCCTCCCGCCGCCGCCAACACCGCGGCCGCTGCAGGTCGTCACGAACGCCTGGCGACGGTAACCCACCGCCGCCGGAGGCAGCGCAAAGGAAATGTGGCCGTGTCCGGGCGTTTTGTTTCGACAGCGCAGGACGTGGATCAATTTGTAGCTCTTTCAGTCGCTGCTGAGGGGATTTAATGCTTTCGCGTTACAAGCGTTAATTATGTGATTTAATATTAAACAAGAATAAATGTTTAATTACGTGCATTTTTTATCGCGAATAAATTAATTAAATAAAGTGGTTAATGAACAGAAACGGTCGGCAGTGTAAGCTCGTTTACATTTACATTTTAGCACAACTCGCCAACACAAATATGATTTCAATTTGGAGTAATTTTATTTACAGTGGAAGAACAAGATTGTCGCTGTTTTCCAATCGCAAAAGCCTGAAAGCAAGGAAATTAGTACGACCAAGAGAGACGCACAGCTAATTTAGACTCCTGTACATTCATTCCTTGAAGGTAATTACTTCCTTATACACACGCTATAAAAGTACAATTACAAGAGACATTCCATATTCTACATCATCTACAGCAAAACTTTATCAAAGGTTTATTTTTTCTCGTTGGCATTTTGAAAACAACTTGAAAAGCATTTTGCTCCTATGTTAGGGACGCAGATTTGATTTTAGATCGAGAACTCATTATTTAAAAATCATTTAGTTTCAGAATCAGTTTCCGGATGTGGGGGAAACGATAAAGTTTCATTCACAACGAACGAATTTTAAACGCAGTTAAAATATTTTTTTTTCAACATTTGATTTAGTGCTGGTTCTAAAGAAAGCATGGAATAATTTTATGTCGCAGTTCAATGTAAAGGTACTGACATCGGCTGAAGTACTTGTTGGTATTGGGATTCTTTTTGCTGCATTATCTTGAAATACATTTAAAATAGCATATATTTATTATATGTTAGTGATATGTATACAGAAGCGTTAATAAAAATAAACATCGCATTGACAAAGTAATTGTACAGGCAATAGGCGCTTTTTACATATTTTTATAGCAAATTATTTATTTTATATACTTTTCAAGACAACACCTACTTATTTTTTTAATAAAATTCAATATATACAAATATGGAAAGAATTAATACGATGACAGTAGATATATTTACTCAAAACATTTGCGCTTTCTGTAAACAGACATTGGACATAATTTGCATGGAGGAAGCATGGTCTAGTTCTACACATTTAAGCTACATCAACGTCAAGCTCAATAATAGACAATTTCAACAACATTAAATCTCCAGTTGAAAGACCATTCTTATGGTAGTAAGCTTTACTCTTTTTGACGAGACAAAGACCACTCGGGAGCAAAGCGCACATCGCGCACTCTCCCCCTCAACCACGCCGATGAACGTCACCAGCTGACTCATCAGAGTCGATTACCGCGCGCATCGCGACGACGAGGATCGACGTGGCGGTGCGAGTGCGTGTTTCCTCTCGGCTGGCAATCGACGCGTTCGCCGCCGTGGCGGGTTGAGTGCCGCGCTGCGCCGCAGGCGCTGTCTCGCCCACCCGCCGGAGCCCCGCGGCCACGTCGCTGCCAATCGGCGCCGCCCCCACCCGCGCTGCCCGCCGCCCATTCGCCTCCCCCTGGCGCACCCCTCCCCTCCCCTCACTTCGACTCTTCTCACTCACGTCACACCCGCCGACACGCCTTCCCCCTTTTCCAACTCCCCCTGGCGCACCTCGTCACATTTCGCCCCGCCACCTACGCTTCACCCGACCCCCTCACTTCGTCTCCTCTCTCCTCACGTCTTCCCCCTTTTTCATCTCCCCCTGGCACACCTCATCACACTTCGCCCCGCCACCCACGCTTCACCTCGACTTCCTTGACTCTGTCCTCGCGTCACACCCATCGACACACCTTCCCCCTTTTTCACCTTCCCTCTTCTCCCTCCGTCTCATTTCCCCTCTTCCTCTCACCTCACCTCTCTTCACTTCACCACCTCTCCTTTAATCGCCACCCACACTTCACATCCACCTCCACTACTTCTCCCCACCTCCTCCGCTTCGCACCTCCTCCGCCATCTCGCACCACACCCACCACTTCACAGTATCCCCATCACTGCCAAACGTCTCCGCCCCTCCTCTTTTTTCACTTCCCGCCCCCTCAGTTCTCCCCATTCCACTTTGTCTCATTCCCTCTTTTCGCTCTTATCTCCTCTCACGTCACCCTACCTCACTACACTTCGTTCCACTTTCGCCTACTCTTTTCCACATCGCCACACCACACCCCATCTGGCGTCATCTCTTACCCCCCCCCCCCAAATCGTCCCACCTCGCCGCAGTCCGATCCACTCCTCCAAAGCCCCCTCCACATCGACATGCCTCGCCACACACCGTCAATCCTCGCTCCACCTTTCCTCAACTTCTCCCACCTTCCCCGCCCTCCCTTTCTCATCTCACACCCCAACACCTTGTTACACGCCCGTTCCCAACGGCAACCACCTCGCGAAAGCCCGCCTCAACTCCTCCCGCCTTACCCATCCTCCTCTCTCCTCCACCCACCTTGCCATTCCGTTCCGTTCTGCTCTCCCTCTGCCTCTCGCCCCCTTCGTCTCGCCCCTGCGGAGCCTGTCGCCTCGGGCCGCACATCCGTCAGTCAAATCGAGATACGTCGGAAAGGCCATTTGCAGCCCGGTAACCAGGAATTTGCGCCTCGGGGGATAAACGTTATATTATATCGCGCCTCTTTTGAAGGGATGAACTAAAGAACGGGCTATATTTTAGACACAGAACAGATGGTTCCTTTAACGGGGAGCAGCGAATGAGTTATCTGCCGTTTTGGATAATAGAGTTGACGAGATTACATTCTGTCAGCTGCCGAATATTTTCATCCGGGTGAGGTCAGCAATAAAAAGAAGAAATTTCGTATTGCTTTTCTACGATCTCCATAAATTTTCATGTTTTAAACGATAATGCTTATTAACAGAAAAGAGAACCAATAAAAATAATGTTGCTGGCTCTAGATGTACCCATAAAAAGGTATTTTTAAATATGTAAACCTATTTCAATTTCCATACACATGATTTTTCTTCAGTAGTTTGTTGTTGTTAACTTATTTAATCTGTATTCAATTAGTATAAATACATAATTCATACTGTGAATATGCGTGACATTAATTTTATTTGCGACTTCGCCTGTTATTTTTTCTCGGATCCATAAGCGTGATGGCAAGCTTAAGAATAATCACGCACAATATATGACATAATTCGAAAGAAAACTTGGTTCAAGAATAACATTATAGAAATGGGTTAGTTAATATTAGTTATTAGGAAATACTGAATTATAAAAACTACCCATTGATGTGTTTCGTATCACAGTCTTATGAAAATATTTTGCAATAGCTTGCTGTCAGGATATTTAGTGTTTCTGGGCACGTTAACTGCTTCGGGCATTAGTCTCGTAAGTGTATTGAGTGTTTTAACAAGTAAGGTGGAGGTGTTCTTCTCCAGCTTCGTAGAAAGATTCGACGCAGACCTGCAGGCCTTCATGTGGATTGTTTCGAATCCAAGTATCTTCCATGATCGGGGCACCGCCCCAGCTCGGACAAACTCTAAGCTCCACACCTGTTTGTTGCTGTGTTGCATTAAGGCATTGGGTATATGTGTGTATGTGTGTGTGTATGTGTGTGTGTGTGTGTAATGGGAAAGGATAGAACAAAGGAGGGGAAGGCAAGATCGTCCGCGGTCCTTGGCCCATTTCAAAGGGCCCTGCTCTGGCATTCGCCTGATATTAATCGGAAAAACTACGAAAAACAAAGCAACCGGCCCCTAGATTTATCTTCTACCCAAGGGTTGATTTCGATATAGCAATCTAGCTGGGACTGAAAATCCTGTCAACGTCGGGCCTCGATCCTTAGGACCTCCAAGTCAGAGCCACTGCAGTGACATCAGTTGATGTCCGGAGCCATCTCAGCCGATTTGGTGGTGTCTTTGCAACACTAGCATTTTTAACCACGTATGGTTCCATACATCCAAATGCAGAACTAAAAGCTTCGTCTCGAATAATGATTGTACAAGAAGTAAAATCATTGGTCAACAATATTTATAGGAAGCACTTACAACATGATAAAACAAAAGCAAACGAGCTTTATGCCCCCAAAAGTGCAAAACTTTTTCGATGTATTTAAGTGTCTCACGTCTCCAGTTCCCAGTTGGTAGTCACTGTCGCATGTTTTTGTTCCAATACACTGACAGCACAACGCGAAAGTTGGTATATTGTTATTGATATTGATATTTATCCAAAGAGGAAAAGGCAGGCGATGAAAAATCAAAAATGATCTTAAACAATCCAAATTTACTACCCTTAATTTAAATAATCGATTAATTTTCTTAAATCGTAAAATACTGCTATTACATTTATATCTTTATAGAGTGGAACTCCGGTATTCCGGGCCGTTCGGATTATCCAAAAAAATTTATCGTACTTATACTAATGCATCTAAAGGATTACCAGACACACTGTTACGTAGCGTGCCATGTGAGAAAATGACAATGTAGCGTAGAGTTTGCATCATCAACCAGATTCAGTTCCTTACGGCAAACTATGATTACCGATTTTTCAAGTTCCTCTACGTGATAATTACTGCAACATAAACAAGTAATACACACCGTAGTTACCAGTGCAATAAAAGTTTCATTTCAAAAAATTGTTTTAATAATTAGTTGTCTAGTTCTACAGTATTTATAAAATCATTTACTCTACACCTTTTACTCCGCAAATAAGAATTTTATTTATTTTGTTAATTTTCTTCCATTCCGAATATTGTTCGGATTATTCGAAATTTTGCATTTGCGGAGTTCGGATTAGTGGGGTTCTACTATATATACTTTTATATGTTTTTTGAAGTAAAGCAACACCATTGTTTCTCTTTTCAAAACATACTGCGATTTCCTTTACTCTTAGGTATCGAGAAATACCACTAAGCACGTTCTTGAAATACATCGAAAGATTTATATATTATTTAATTTTTGTGTGT
Organism: Gryllus longicercus; assembly: GCA_038098605.1. NCBI lineage: Eukaryota > Metazoa > Arthropoda > Insecta > Orthoptera > Gryllidae > Gryllus > Gryllus longicercus. The sequence goes on from JAZDUA010000133.1 coordinate 778,777, forward strand.
TCAATAAGAAATTTCTTTCATTTCGTAAACAATTACGAAATTTGAGAAAATACAGATACCTTTAGGACCACACGGGATTTTTTTTTCAGAAAGGAATAAAATTTTAATGTTGTGTATCACATTTTGGGTGGCACGCAAGAAATGAGAGGTATATGAGGACACGAGTCATCAGGCAAGGCTTTATTTCGTTTCACCACCGCCGCGTGGCGCTGCGACACGATGGGGCGAATCGATTGCGATGATCCCCTTTAAGCTCCTGGGCTTGGTTGTTTGTCGTGTTTTTTGCCTGACAGTTGAAAAACGATGAGTGGTGTTCGCGACAATTCTCGGCCAAGCCCTTCGAGCACACCATGTATAGCAATAAATAAATGTAGAGACGCAAAAATTTCGCATCTTTTAGAAACATTGTCGGCCAGCAGTGACAGTTACACCACCAATAATACTAAATCTGTGTGTAAAGGCCAAGAGGGAACTCTGTGTGACATATACAGGATTCACTATTTTGTTTTTGTGCGAGATAGTTCACCAGATTGCGCCGGTTTGAAGAGGAAACACTTGTTCCAAATGTCTGTTCCCCGAGCCATCAATATATTCTGATGTCAATTCCAAAGGAGAAAAAGTGAGTTTTTCCACTCTATAGAAATGAGTGTATCAAAGAGTTCATTCAGCCCAATTTAAGTCTTCTAATGCGAACACAATATTTTAGTATCGTATTTCACACGAATTTTGTGAGATGTACGACTCACAAAAAGAAAGAATTAAAAATTGGAGAGTGTAAATATTCATGACGTACTATTGAGTCTGCTTGAAAAATATGTAGTCATATATTTAAAAAACTTGGCATTCGTAAAAACAATGATATTATAAAAATATATATTTATTTCAATGTAAATGAGTATCTCTTAAAATCAAAACATTCTACATACTACGAAGATGCTAAATAGAAACATTGCAAAAACTAAATAACGTGGTACTTCAGAAACGCGTCCAATTAGATATTCGAGATCTGATATTATTGCTGTGAATATTCTACTTGGAGGCGAGAAGTTGGGAAACTAACCAAATGGTTCCTATTAAGTATCAATGTTGCCAACGTCCCCATTCCATAATAAAACATTCAGAGTTTCTAACTCAATTTACTTTAGTAGAGACCCCGTTTGTCACTGCTGGTTTCCATTATTTTCAAACATATCTTGATTCTGAGACCAATACTTACAGTAAGCGATGTTAACGTTACATTTTGGAACGTAAATTTATAGTTATGGGAAAGAAAAATGACAAAAAAAATGAATTGACATAACATGCTTAAAATCTTCCCATTTAAATAATAGTTAGAAGAATGTAAAACATATTTTTGAAGTACAACACAATAAAATATTTTCAATGATATACACAACAAATTTTAAGGAATTCTATTCGTTTCTCAACTTATTACAAATAACTATAACTGTAGAATGACCCCCAAACATTTCTAAATAGACTGGTAAATATGTGTTTTGTACCAGCATTAAAAACGACCTTTTCTGTTGCAAGAAATCGTTCATAATCGGGAATTTTTCGGCACACACGATGACGTATTATCATTTGAGGCCATAAATGAATGAGTCATACGTTCAGCCAATCGTAACGAGAGAATCGTGGGGTGGTAGCGAGAAACGGAACAGCCGACCACCATTTTAGTGCACAGATGTCAAATACCTGAGATGGAACAAGAAAGTGGTATCGCAAAATTATGTTTCATTCTGTTATAAATTTATAATGCTGTTATACAAAAAATATCGTATGCAACTCCTTCATATCGTTCTTTACATCATTGCTTTGTAACACTAATTGCATAAAACTACTAATTCCGAATATCTCGAACTCTGTTCAAGCAGTTGCTACAATATACATAATATCCACATTTTGAATGTCAATTATACAATTGTTATGTAAGCAGTGAAAGGACAAGTGAACTTAATCATCCAAATGAAATTAAGGAAATTAAATAAAAACCGTAAATTGATATGTAAACTTAATGATCCAAACAATAGTTGAAAGTATTAATAAATCGAAAAATTTCCAGTGCCATTAGACAAGTGAATTTTGATCCCTATAAAATTATCAAAAGTAGAAATTACCAGGGTTGAAGCCACCAATTTGACACTGTTACAAACACCGTAGTAGTGTAATAATGCATATGTCTAAGACAGAGGGCACGTTCAAAATATCATACACAAATCTCTTAGCGATATTTATCTGCAAAAAATTCATGTTTAGTACATTACACTAAATATTGTTTAAATGTTTCGTCTTTTTTACACGCACTAGTTCTCTTCACAGCATGAATGCCGTTTTAAATGAACGGGAAAAATCCGATTACGAGGGTATGAATCTTGGAACAGATTGACAAAATGGCGGGAATTCACCAGGATTTTGGGCTGACAGGCCCCAAGAGCCATATGAACAGGAAGCTAATCGCTTCATGTCAACATTTGACTGGTTGAAATACCGCCTGCAATTGTCACGTGCGACGCACAGAGGGCCCTCATCACCAAATGGCAGTGGTGCAGTGGTACGGTTCAGTTGTTTGGTTACGATAGTGTGAATATTGGTATAGCTATACTGGAGATACACACTCGCAAGAAAACCAAATAGAAGATAGCAATGGATCATTCAAATTGTTAATAAATCAATACTTTTGGGGACAATTGAAGATACACATTTTCTTTAAATTAATTTCAAAAATATTACTGGTGTGTACGCTTCAGAAAAGAAATATTGTTTTCACAAAATTAACAATATATGTTTATTTATACAAAAAAATTTACAATTATAAGAAAAATACACTAGGATAATAAGAAACTTTGTAGTTTCAAACGTTCATGAACCTCATTAGCGGTTGAAGCAAAAATAAGATTCTCTCACTTAATAGTGCTTCAAAAGAACAGTATAATCCTGGGTGATGCTACCATCCCACCCAATTTATACTTTACCAGGTGTAACACCTCCTCAATGGGCACCTGAGCATTACCTCATATTATCTCCACCACGGGTGTAAGCGTAGTCCATCGATATGGTATTCGGATACGCCGGAGCCCAAAGTGAACATCTACATCTACCGATACCCTGGGTGGGGCCGCAATGCGCACAATGATGTGTGTCAACGACGAAATCAAAGGAGATTAAGGAAATCAAGGAAGATTTGAGATTAAAAGGAAATTAACACAATAGTTAATCAACATCACTACAGTCATCAATCGTTGACAGATTGATCAATGGCTGATTTTTCATTATTTTCAAACCTATCATGTCTCTCAGATTTCTGCCCTTCCCTTCTGAAAGTATGCAAATATCCAAAATGGCCCAAGTATCAGATGCAGTATAAAGCACGAAGGTTCAATTGTTAACATTAATTTACTAATTTAACCCGGTATGTCAGAATAACACGGCGTTGACCTAACTGGCACATGCAATACACCTCCGCCCTATTTGTGTAATCAAACTTCGCGTAAGGTATTAAGCTTAGGTGTTGTAGTGGAAGACAATGGTAAGGTTTAAAATTCAAACCATTAATATTATTTTGCACTAGCTGGAAACTCCAGTTCTCTGATACTTAGCTGGCATCATCCCGTCAGAAATATTTGAGTAGTATATCTGGATGACCAAGATGGCTAAATTAAGTACTGGTCAGAACGTCTTGGTCAAAACGGTTGACTGTTAGAATTGAGCCTCGCGTATACATGTTTCTATTTGTCTTTCGCCCGTGTTGTATTGTGGAAGACATTGCGTTCAGATGATTCCATATCCTATAAGTTTTCAAGTTTAATACTGTCCAGTTTGAGGTATTCTCGAGTACTAAGTAAAGTGTATCGATTGGATATAACTGAAAAATAATGTAAGAAATAACTAACTATAGGAGTAAATCTTAACGAGTGAAATATCGATTTTAAAACTTCATTATTTCGTCAGGCAGATAAATAGATGCTGTGTGTGGTTTGAGATGCATGTCACTGAGCGTCGAGTAGAGAGATACACTGTAACTGGCTTCCGTTGGAAAGTAATTAAACAAAAAAGGAATTGATAACGGTGAATATTGTTTATTATGATTCTCAGACGCTAGCCTTCATATCCGAGTTCAATGGTTTTATTGGATTGTTGGTAATGATGTTCATAAGATTATATTAGACCATCAGAGCGAAAATCACATGCCTTTCACCAATCAGACCCGGATTCGATTCCCGTTCAATATCTTGTTAAATCTGTTCCGACAAAACGAGCTTGGCTGCTTTTCAGGGTCTAGTACAAGTGTCCTAAATACTGTCCTAATTCCTTCCACATTCTGGCCCCCACACTGGGTAATAAAGCAGGGTGCGTGTAAAGAGGCGCATATGCAAAGATGTTACCTGGCGGTCGTCTTGACAACAGACTGTCTACTCTTCCGGATACCCTAACGTTAAAATCAATAATGTGGCCGCTAGTGACCTCGTAGTTGATACGACCATTCATTAACGAACAAGTTATATTATATACGTAATACATAATATACGCGTGCGTGTGTGTGATGCATTAAAACAACACAGCAATTGGCGGAATGGGAGGCAGAGAATATTCCGCGAAAATCTGCCACGAACCCGCTTTGCCCACCACAAATTACATTCTAATCGAGCGTGAGGTGAGCATAGGTACACGGAGGTAGAAGGTGAGCAGTCTGACCACCACACCACGACTCACTCTCAACAGGTTCAGCGAGTAGAAACACACACCACTGTCTCCGGCTTGGAAGGGCCTTGATAAAACAAATGCATATCCTGCAAACAGCTCCGGTTCCACCACCCCCACCTCGCACGTGAGCCGGTGGGCGCGGCGCGGCGGCGGCCGGCAGTTGATTCCCGACCGGTGAACGCGGCGGCGCGCAGCGGCATATCGGGCGGGATCTCGTCTGCGGGCGAACTCGAGCGAGAAATAGCACTACACGAACGGGGCTTAATAATGATCCCGGGCGCGCATCCCCATTAAACCTCGCATGCAAATATCGGTTCAGCGGAGCGGCGCTGCGTCGGCGATTCCGCCGCCCGTCCCAGCCAGCGCCGGCCCCAGCACCAGCGCCCTCGCGCTCTGACCTTGCTGGCAGACAGAGAGGGGCCGTCGGGGAGTGACGGCTAGCGCAAACGCCTTCCACCGCAGGGGCCCCGGGATGATCCCCGGGCAGGTCGTGTGGAATTTGTGGGGGATACAGCGATCTCTCGACGGGTTTTCTAGGGGTTCTCCCGATTGTCCTGCCTCTCATTCCACCTTTTATCTATCAACATTTGAAATAACAAGCACATACATCTTTCACCACTGGCGATCGAGTTCGATACTCGGCTAATCCATGTGGAATTTGTAGGGGGCGAAGTCAGTTTTCGGCAGGATTTTTCTGGGTTTTCCTGTTTCCTCAAACTCTCATTCATCCAGCCTCCAGCATTGTCCACCTCGTGACGTAATGACAAACATATAACTTCCAGTACAGGGACCGGAGTTCGATTCCCATGGAATTCTGAATACACATGGAATTTGTGGGGGACGAAGCAATCTCTCGACAGTTTTTGAAGGGTTCTCCTGTTTCTGATTACACCATTTTTAATCATTCATCTTGTGTTGTAATAGATAGCAGGTAAGCTTAACACTGTTTGGGTCTGAGTCCGATCCTGGGCCAAGCCACGAAGAACTTGTGGTGGACAAAGTGAGCTCTCAGCAGGATCTTTTCGGAATTCACCCGTTGTCCCTTTATCCCTGCTTCTCACTCCACTGTTTCTCCACCATCATTCATCTCAACATCATTAGATCATTACTTATGATTCTCAATGAACTAAGTCGTTGAAGGCCCCTAAACTCCGTGAATTAGTAATTGTTGGAGGCGGCGCGGGCGACGGCCTCCTGAAGCTACGTGCGTCGCTCGCACCGCTCTGCTCTGAGCTGCAAAATATGAAATACGCGCGCGGTGACATACTCAACAAATTATCTTTTTGTATTACATTCTACATTATATATCCTATACTGTCTTACTTTTACCAATGCCTGGATACAATTGAATACTTACAAACACACTACAATTTCAGTTTGGGTAAGTATAATTAACCAAATCTAACCAATAATAATTATTAGCTGTAATTTCTATCTCATAAAATAATTGACGAGACTCGTACTTCATGATGGAAAGCAATGTTTTCGAAACATTGAATAACAATACTGAGTGTTAGAAAAAATAAAATAAAATGCAGATTATACCAAAATAATTTATGATAACTTAGTTCAAGCAATGAAATATGATAAGGGAATGCGTAATAGAATCCTTATGAATGTATGTGTTGCTACATGTTTGATACAAAACGCAAATTGTTTTTTTCTGAATTGTCAGTTGTATTTCCTGTTTTTAGATTTCTTAGAATGTGTATGTACTCTAGGAGATGCCATAAACGCCGTATTGCTTTATTCTTTTGTTTTTCAAAAATGACAAAAAATATATATTAATATATAAGCGGCATTTCTGTGAAAAATAGCTTCAAAATTTGAATTTACAGTAGCACTTAAACGTCATTTTCGTAAAAACGATCCCCCATTTTTTACAGAAAATTGCCATTTAGGGTGAAATTTTACTGTTCTTTAATAATCTTAAAATAATATTTCGACTCTACAATTAGGAAACCGAAAAATTATGATACTTTCATAGAAATGTACATGGGGCGGCGATAGACGGTGGCTGGCAAGAGGATGTGGCAGGTACGCGTAGGCCGGGAACAAAGGAAGTAGAAAACTAATACGGAAAAGTCTGTGCCATTCTGTAGTACTACCACTAGTTTTTCTTAATTTAGCAACTGGATTCATCCTCTTTTTCGTGTGGCCCGGCAATGAATTTTTTCTCCATAAAATCCGCCATTTTTCGCTTAGCATTACATAACTTTCTCTTTACAAAGTATTTAACTACGTATATACGTACGTATACGAGAAAGTAAAAACCCTGATTGTATACTCGTACAGAGTTACTTATCACAACGAATCAGAAAACTGTACGCTTTCCCAATTTTGAAGAACTTGAAGTTTTGGACATGTTCTAAAGGAGGCTTGGAGATAAAGATGGGATGTCGACTGAATGTTTGTGAACCCACATTGCACGTTGGGGAAGCTTCCTAGAGCTTGTGATGGCAGTATCAACAACTTAAAGAACAATACCTTGCAACCAACAAAGACGCCTTACAGTAGGCAATTTGCCATACATGTGCGTCAAGTGCGTTGCCTGGGCAGTTATCGACTACCAGATTTTCATAATGGAAATTTTTTGGTAAATTCAAGAATCGTGTAGCAACAAGTAGACTTTACAAGGAATTACAAACATCTGATTACTAATGCTTCCTAAAATTATTTCGTATAAGATATGGAATTGAAAAAAGAAAATGAATTTTGAATGTTTAGTTTCTACAATTCTACAATACTTATTTAGCAACAACGAACCGATAAGAAAATAACACTCAACTTTACATGAATCCAAAAATAACACTAATTAATAAATAATTACAGCTTTTTATTTAAAATTTGTGAAGAAATTTCACAATTTACTTCATAGCAGACTCATTGGCACACTTTCAATACATTTGTTTTGGTTTTTTCCTCACTATTTTTAGACTTGGATCTACTTACTTTTCCACATATATTTTTGTAACTTAAATTTCACCGAAACGTTCCATTGGCCTTAATATTTATAGTAGTATTTTGTGAACACATAAGACTGCTATGTACACACTGCAACAGTCTATATATTTGTCGAATGAAAGAAACCAGTGCAAGTAGTGTGAATTACACTGACGTTAAACATTTATAATTTCTTGCTTATATATATATATATATATATATATATATATATATATATATATATATAGGATTGCATGACGTCTTAAAGAGTTCTTTATTATCATTGGACACTCGTAGGTCAGAGTAAATTAGTTATCACAAACCACGTCTAAACACTCCCTCTTTATCTTTGAATAAAAATGGTGAGCGGTGTATTTTAAAGAAATAATTTATATAAAATTCTAGAATGTCCAGGAGTTTTCTCATTCTCCATATTCAAATTTCATTGTTGAAGAGAGTTCTTGAATGCACTACATCAATTTAATTGTATTGCAAGAAAAAATATTCATCTAATAGTCTAAATATTCATCTAATAATTTATCTAATTTTATGATTTGTAGAGTTGTTAAGATCAAGGCTTTTAAACATTTTACTACAACCTCTACCAGTTTTACAAAATTGTTTGAGGTGGTGATTGTGAAAATGACTATGAATTTACTGAGGTTCTGATTTTTGGTCTTAATAGAATTTTTTCACAAAACTATTTGGTAAACCATATTAAAAAGATAGAAGTTTTTAAGTCAAAATTAAAAGCTACGTTTTCATTTTATTTTCAAGCAATGGTTAAAACGGGTTCGCACTACGTCGTTCGTACAACTCTGGACCAATAACCAAAAAAATAATTTTAATATTCTTTCAGTTTTAATTAACAACACTGATAGGTGAAATCTCAACTTTCCTATTTTTTATGCGTCGTGGAGAGACATTTTTAATATTGAAAATTCACGGGTTCTTGGGGGAGAATTAAATAGCATTATTTTTATGGATTCACAAAAAATCATTCACAATTTGTTGTTGGAGAAATTACCAACTACTTTAAAGTCGTGTTTAATTGTGGCATATTCTTCCTCACAGCACCGTTTAATGTAACTTTCCTACGCTAATACTGAAATGAAAAATTCCGGTTAAAACTCTGGTGCTTAATGAAGTTTATGCCAGGATTGACGTTATTATGTCCGACGTGTAACTGACAAAAAACACAATCGACATGCAATTGAGCAAAGAGCATATTTGGAAGAGTGCGTATCATATTGACACTTTGTAAAGTCGTGTAATAGAAGTGGATTAACCGCAGTTAGATAATGAATATTGGTGCTTCCCAGAGGTTAATAACAAGCAAAGGCTTCACCGAAACTAGTATGATACCGCAGCACTCTTCAAAGTCCCAATTATTCAGCTTTGAGTCTAATAGGGGATGTAGAGCTATTGGTTTAATAAATAATCGATATGATAAGTTTGCTATGCCTTAATGAAGAGTAGTCGATGTAGGGAGAGTGAATTACTAATTTTCGTTTTGGATTCAGAAGGTCCAGTTTTCTGGGTCCAACATGTTTGCTTTGCGTGTAATTAGTTGAGTCAGTCTGTTCACAAGCAGAACAGATGTTCACGTCAGAGTGTTTTCACTACTGTTCCTATGTTTTGCCTAGAGCACATAGAACTCTTGATTATACCAGTCAATTTTTAATCGCTGTCTGGAAGTCCCTTGATTATGAGGTTCACATGATTCTGATGTCGGCTTTCCTTGCAACATTAACATTTTTCTATGGAAAATTACTTAGTAAATGATAATGAAATGAGAATATGGTCAAGATATTAACGTAATATGAAACTATAGCTTCACACTGAAGTTATTTCGATTAAGACACTCGATTAACTAGCTTAATAATGAGAACGAAGGATCAACTTCTACACTCAACGATTTTGTAAATTATGTTTACTGTATTGAACGGTTTGAAAGATTCTCATCACGTAAGTTTTGATAAAACTGAGATAAGATGCTTGCAAAGAATAATGTTCATTGATTTGCCTTCAAGTTGTTTTTATAATATATTTCCAACCATGATTGGGATGGAATGTGCAAACTCGCTGAATTTAATTAAAATTACTATTAATATTAACGTATTGAATGACTGTTTTTCTACGTAGTTCCTTTACAAATCGAGATAAATGAACACATCATTATTTAATTTATTTACCACAACCGAACTTCTTTTCATTTCCATCTTTATTGCACTTAATACTCCAACTAGTTTTTCTGCTATTGCGTTAGTGAACGGCCAATTAGAAGTTTGAAATGATTTTTGCTCCGCACTACAAAAATACATAAAATTTAATTGATTTCAGAGACTATGGATTGCCATCAAAGAGCGAGGAGAGTAAAAACGCTTTTTCGTAGCACTAAGTTAGTAGTTTTTTTTTTAATTACATAGTGTCTCATTTTATTTAAAAGAAACGAAAGAGTTCTCAAATTCTTTGTGTCATCAGTAAATACTCAACCATAAATTAAAATTAATCTAGAAATTTAGACCTAAATACTTGTGAAAATCCTGACATTGAATTGAAATGGAGCAAATCTCAATTCGAAGCAATTAATTCAGTCAAATAACTTAAATAATGTCGGTTCTAGTGTATTATAATAATTCCAAGAAATATTACGTATCACTCTTAACAGGTGTGTCATGATGGATTTACAAGTTTTGAAATTATAATTAGAAATGTGTTAAGTAGTATCGTCATATTTGGAATGTTGCTTGAAATAAAGCAATATTGCTGACAAGGTAAGCCCATTCATTAGCTTTAATCAAAACTAATTCATTGCGCCCCGGGAGATAGTGTGATGTGAGTAAAGATGCTGCCTACAAAATCAACATTATCTAATGTATATTTTACGTAATATTCAATATCATGTATTTATTAATTATTCAAAGTCTAAAAAGAAGAGACGCATCCATACACATAACGATTTATAACCAGTTATAAATTATTACCTTTAATTACGATAGAAATGTATTAGCCAGAACTCCGAAATGACTGACATTTAATTGGAGGCAGTCCTGCGGATAATCTAAAATGAGTACTATGCATTCGAAAAAGTATTTTGTGTAAAGAATAAAAAATAAACACAATATCAGAGTTTCGTTTAATATTAAGGTTTTAAATACAACCAACTAATGATTCTAGTCAAGAAATTTATTCCCTATTCAGTAAAAAAGGACTGAAGTTAAAAGTATTCTGTTATTGAGAAAGGATGTCAAGTAAATGTCGCAATGGGTAGGTGTTATTTCCAAAGAAGTGATTTCAGTAAATGTATTCACCGATATATTCATAAAATCATGCATTCATAAAACACATAGTAACAAAAGATCGAGCCGGATTTAAAAACAATATACACATAAAATCGGAAAGAAAATATAGAGTAAGATTTTAACCTTAATTTCAGGGGAGAAAAAAGTATCAATTTTCTGTAACGATCTTACGTTCACTGAATAACTCAGGATTGTTAAAGAATACATTGTTTGACTAAATAATTATTTTTTCAACCCATTTATTAGATGTTTCACTTAAAGTTTACATTGCAATGAAAAACATTGCACTAACTCTTCCAGAACCAAGCTGTCAAATTGTTTGCAAACGTGTCGTACAAAAGAGCCTCCATTATTTCTAATCCTACAATGAAGGGAATTTATGAAAATAAAAGCGGATTTTTGGCGGAAAAAACTTTTGACTGTCAGATTACACGAGCTATGTGTCACGGCTTTGCATCACCACTACGAGCTCGGGTGAAGTCTATTTTGGATCCAGTATTTTGACAACATGCATTTAACACCTCTTTTGACAGAATTTATTTGGAATCAGAACCTTTATGTCAGCACATTCTTACATAAGCTTTATCCTGATATAGTTAAACGTATTTCATGTTGCTTTTATTGTAATGTTGTCAATGATACACATTAAGGGTTTATAGAAAGCAAATAATGTTGAGATGATTCTATTGGAATTGTAAAATCAGAAATTGCATTGATTGGAGACAGTTCCCGAGGAGAGCGCCTTTGGCGTGACGTGGACCTAAAGGAGTCTGTAACGGAACGGGATAACCGGTTACGTTACGGAGTTGCGAGAGATAACTGTCATCATCAAACAATAACAATTCCATTTTACAATTTTCTTTTTATCACTTGATTTGTGATTTCATTCCAACAAAGCAAATTACTTCATCAGCCCTACAAACAATTAAAATCGAATAAGTGTGTCTAATTCGTTTTAGATTCATATTTCACATTGTCATTTATCGATAAAAATATTTCCAATGTAATACAGCAATAAATATTATATGAACTGTATGTAACCATTTTTGACCCAGGAGCATGGACCCTTCGTCAATATTTTTTTGTAAATTTTCCATTTATTAACCGCATCACATACATTACAGATATACACTTAATATTTTAGGCTACCAATTAAAAGAAATGTATTTCAAAATATTTGTGGAGTCAAATATTTTCTTGGTTCACGCCTAGTAGGTCTTTTAAACGCCTCCCACGCGATACTCACTGCGCCCTTCCGCTGCTTGCAGGAATCGAGGACGCCCACCGCGCGGGGAAGGTGGCCAGCCTGATCGGCGTGGAGGGCGGCCACTCGCTGGGCTCCAGCCTCGCCGTGCTCAGGATGTTCTACCAGCTGGGCGCGCGCTACATGACGCTCACGCACACCTGCAATACGCCTTGGTGAGTCACGCGAGCTATTCCAGCGCAACGAGCAGACTCGTGTCACACGAGCGTTGACGCGCGATAAGCAACGCGCGTTGTAGACAAACACTGTATCTTGTGCGAAACGGTACACGAGCGCTTTCGCCGTACCGCATAAGATAGTGTTAATCTGCGACGTGCGTACCTGAACGCGCGTCAACGCAACGTTGGTGTGACACAGACCTTAAGAGTAGATACAGTCATCGCACAAGATTTTTTCTGATTTATATAATTTAATTTCTTTTAACAAAAAATATTGTATAACTACGCATTTGTCTATTTATCCATTTTTCCATTAATGAAAAATATTTTTAATGAAAAAATATTGTAAATACCCTAATTTTAGTTTTAGTTGATCTCTTTAAGAATTATTGCTATTTACTTTTTATCTAATAGATTCACCAGAATTTTGCTCACCTTTAACATTTTTTTTAAAAATACGAAAAAAACTATACTTTCGTTCAAACGTTATCTTTTAAAACAATTTTTATGTGTAGGTTTTGAAAAAAAATGTGGTTGAAAGCAAACGTGGCCGGCGGCTTGGTAAAGGATTAGACCTATCCACAAGTAAAGGCTTTCCTTAGTTATTCGAAAACAAATTCACATGTTGACGTTAAACTTTCCAGAGGTTGAAGAAAATAGTTTTTTTGTGTAACTAGTGCAATAAGCGTACGAAATGGAATGTTGACGGAGGAGGTGCCGATAGAAGCCGAGACCAGCATTTTGAAATGAGTATGTCATAGACATTCATACTACGAGTTTCGTACTTATTTTTAGTGCGAATTCATGGAAACGTACTAATATTGTAACTATCATTCCCAGTATGCGAGGCGGCAGCTACGTCGATTCATATTAACCCAGTTTTTGTTTAGCAAATAAACGAGCAATTCTTATTTGTTTTATATGGCCATGACTTTTTTGTGGTTCGCGTACGGCATAATAGACTTCCGTAAGTAAAATTTTGCAATCAATAAACAGTGAAGTTAAGAACTACTTTCCAAGCACGAGTGCTGAAACACAGGCATTAATTTGGTTTTTGAAAAATGAAATTTTTCAATCGAGAAAGATGTATCTACCACTTAAAGTTCACCAAAACCCTCATAGCTATTGTAAGGGGGTCTTAACAAATCTGCGTTTGCGACTACTCGGAATATGACTTTTATTGGGATCAATGTGTACCAGTAAAATGAAATGTGTTCGAAGATAAAGACGACGACGATACACTAGTTACGGGCATATGTTTGCTAGGTGTGTGTTGAAGCATTTTAAATAGCCAAGCTGATTTGAGCTCAAACCAATTATTAGTTTTGAGAGTATTAGGTTTCAGGTGTTTGGAGAAGTAAAAACAGTTTCAATGCATGTTTGCATTTCAAATCATCAATCGCATGCTTAATTGAAAATGAACCATTCGCAATTAACTGATGTTAAGGTATATCAAAAATTCTAGGTTTCTCTATTTAGTTATGCATCAAATGAAATGCACATATTACAGAATTAAACACTAAATTAAGTTCATTATGTTACGCATTCAGAATTCTTTCAAATTCTGCCAGACTTAATGAAGCTCGTTGCATGTATTTGCAAATGTGTCCTCCCACCAGAGATATAGCATAGTATTCTGGGGAAGCACATCTTGTAGTACTCAGACCTATAGATTGCAAAAGAAAAGTGTTCGAAATATTGAAAAAATGTTATCCGCGTGATAATTGCAAGCATCTCTTCATTGAGTTTGGAATCTTACTATTGCCTTGCCTATTTATTTACGAATCTCTAATATTTGTCAAAACTGAAGTACTTAACGGTAGAAACACATTTTCATGCAATACTTATATTTATAATTACAGCAAACATATGAATCACGTTCAAGTGTCACTATCAACTGATCACTACCAGAAATTCACATACAATACATGTACGTTACTTTACAACGCATTGCCAGATGCCATTAAACAATTGAAGGCGGTTCACAAATTTAAGTTAAGAGTTCATTTTTTCTGCACCACAACTGTTTGTATACAATTAGAAAATATACTGATCATCAAAACGGAAAATAATGTTTATTTTAACAAAACAGTGATGTATAATTAATTAGTTTACATTTGTATTGGATATTTCTTTCCAAAAGACTTAATATGCTTGTAACAAATAATGTACTTGAGTTTCCGGGTCAATGACACCCATCTTGATCAGGTTTTTGTCCAGTTTTCCAAATACATTGAGCAAATGCTGAGAAGGCCCCTTGTTTTGCTTCTGGATGTAAATGTAGCTTCACTATGCGCACGTTTTGTTGAACTCTCCTTTTGCTTATAGTGGTAGGAGTAGAGGTAAGGGCGAGTTACTATTTTGTTAGCAATTCAGAAAAATCAAATCTGCAGTTCGTTTATCGTTGCCAAACGTTTTCTATAACTCGGGAACGAAAAATATCTACTTTTTTCAAATGACGCTAATCTCGCGATTTAAAAAAAATTATTTATTGATCTTTAACTTTTACTCATTTTTCAACTACGTACATTTATAGTTAAAATGATGGGAAAGGATTCTAGAACTCAAGAAAACGTGCGCAGATGATCTTCTCCCCCATACATTGCATACGGTTTTAATTAATTTTTTACTAAATAAATCTAAATCTAAATCAAAATCTAAATAAATCACTTAGTTCTACTAGATCTTATCTCTTCAATTAATATGCTTCTTTAGTTTCAAAATGTTTGCAGAAAACATGTTTAGTTCATTGAAAACCCCTTTGTTATTCGAACGCAAAGATCGCACCCTCCATTTTCATTACGGCAAGTTACGAGCCATCCAATGTTGTGAACTTCCCAATGTTGAGAGGCATGTGTTTGCTAGGCATGCGGTTATGTAATTTGGACCTCCGAGCGCGTGGGCTGTCGCTTAATTCCAGCTCCAAGCATGTAGACTGAGGAGCCGTGAGGAATGCATTTATGAGATGAAGCAGGAGCATTAAGCTCGCGATTTCCGCGCTTCGAGAATATTTGATTGTTTTCTAACATCATTTCGAAAGCGGGAACACACTATATAACGACTTACAAACCATATTACGTTCATGTGCAATAAATACCGATTCTTTCAGATGCTTCTAGTTCTATCACGTAAAAAAGGTTGTTACGGGATATGATTTGAACACTGGATTTTGGAAAACTTGAATGCAATATAAAAATTGGTAAGAAAAAATCTATCAGAGAAGATCAATAATGTCTTATTTAATATTGAGTACTATCGTAAGCACATTAGCAAAGAATTAAAGAAGAGGTGTTCACTTCAATAGACTAATTTAATCCGTCTTTTAAATCGATTTTTTTCGTAAAAATGAAACCAATGACTTCAAATTTTACTGAATGCATCTGTTGTTTTCCCGATATGTCGTTTTCGTAAAAAGTTTTGGGAAAAGAGGGCAGGAAGGCATTCTTGGACAAAAACATCCCAATAACCCGAAGTACTTACAGAAAGCATCATATCTTCACTCAGAAGATAGGACATCCGACATGTTATATAACACTCCACCTCATCAAATAGTACTTGCTAAAGAATGCCAAGAACAGCAAGTGATAATAATTAACCAATGCCCATTGCCCATTCATTTCAAAACAGAAGTTCAGCACATTGCTCTTTCAATGAATATTATATGTTGGCACAAAAAATAAAAGATTGGAGTGAAGTTTCCTGTCGGAATAGGTACAAGCATGTTTTAAGATACAAGCATTAACAAAATTAATATGCGTTTATAATAATTCATTCACATATTAGAGATTTACACACATATTAAAACATTCTTACTTCCCCGTATACATACGTATACACGGGGTGATATACGTAGCTCAGGGAAAGTTATGTAATGCTGTGGAAAATCGATTCCGAGCTTTCAACGGAAATACACGTTTTGGGGTCCCCTGATACGGCAAAAGTTTTTTTTCAATATGTACGTCCGTCTGTTGGACTGCCTGGTCTTTGTGAACAACAAAAAAACAATGCATGCGACTTTTTTCCAAACTCAATAAAACCCTGTCGGCTTGGTCTGAGTCGAAGCTTTGAAATTTTAAAAAACCTTTATTACTTTACGTGAAGCCCACTGGACATTATCAAAATTTTCTCAAAATTGGCTACAAGTTTTTTATTTAAATTTCTTGTAAGAACACAGTGAAATACACTAATAAAGGTCACATAGGTCAGACTTTCAGGGTTAACTCTGAATTTTCGAAAATTTCAAAATTTTCGAGCGACTTCTTACAACTACAAGGTTGAAGATAGAGATTTTTCCTTTACATAAACTTTCTTCTCCGTAGTATGTGGTTTCATTAAGGTCATATACATTGTTTTGATAATTTTAGTAGTTTTCGCGCATATTGTGTGCAATATGAGCAATTTAAGAAATCACAAAACAAGATTTTCTCAAAAATTGCTCCAAATTATTTGTTCAAAATTTTCGTAGGGGAGTGCTAAATTTACTCTATGAGTTTGCTCTAATCTTTTGTTTTTTCAAAAATAACAAAAATTTAATTTTTTGACTTGTCTATCTCGTCATTAATATTTACATTAGCGGTGATTTATTCACATTATTATATTTATGAGTACATATGCTTTAGAAATTGTAATATAAATTTTCTTGAAAACTCAACCCTTTCCTGTGAAAACTAACTCGAAATTCCGCTTTTCAAGAAACGTTCAAACGCCATTTTCTCAAGAACGGCTCAAAATTTTTCTTCAATCTTTTCGAACGGGTAGTGTCAATTGCGGAAATCTCAAAAATTTTCCGTGAAAAGAGCTTCAAATTTCGAATTTACAGTAGCACTTAAACCACATTTTCTTAAAAACGGCTCCAAATTTTCCAAAGAAAATTGCCATTTAGGACTACGTTTTACTGTTTTTTAATATTATTAAAATAATATTTCCGTTCTACTATTAGAAAACAGAAGAAGTAAAAAAAAATACTTTGGGCAGCGATAGATGGCAGCTGGCGAGAGTATGTGGCAAGTCCAAATAGTTAGCAGAGACCAAAGGAAATAGAAAACTATTACGGAAGAGTCTGTGCCATTCTATAGCACCACTAATTTAGCTTGACATTACACTACAATACTTGTTTCGCTATGCCGGATACAATTACATATTTAATATTAATTATCTATTATTAAAAACGTCCATTGTTTACGTATATTTCCTTCTCCCTGCGCACGAATATCTATATTAGAAGACTTAATCCAGTTTTAAAAACTTCGATAGTTTTAGTGACGTCGCATCCCTAGTTTCAGTTCAATGCCCCGAAAAGGAAACGGGAAAGTTTGACTCGTTATCTAAACATACAACTGCCAAAGTGCGCGATGTACGGAGTGCTCCCAAAGGTTCCGGGAAATTTGAACAGCGCAAACGAACAGACTTAGAATGCAATTCTACAATATGCAGTATTCTAACAGTAAATTGTATAGCCATGTGTCAAAGGCTCCACAGTTGAGTGGGAGTATTGTTTATTTTGTTTCATGTAATAAGGTTATGCCTTTGTGGCTCGGATACTTTCAAAGTATTCAATTGTATGAGCAAAAATCTGCGCCACAGTTTGCTTCAAATTTCAAGCGAGGGCTACAAAATCCCATCGTAGGATTCTGAAAACCTTTGGAAGCAATGCCATATGCTAAAACACAACCTTTCTTACGAATAGCTACAAAATGCTTCAAAGACTACGAAGAGGGCCGTTACGGACAACGCGAAAGCGCACAATACTTCTACTCCAGCGCAAACGTTCGTAAGAATTTCGTTGCCGATCGTAGGCAAAATACCGACGATGGTTGGGACACAGTGACACGAAGAAATTTAACGAATTTGGTTCAGAGAGAAAAAAGGAAAATTAGTTATTCTTCCATGACAAAGCGCCCGCTCAAACATCACTCAATATTCGGCCATTTCCAGTTCTAAAAGCATTGAAATTATTCCATATCCTTTATATTCCCCGGGTACTTTCCCTGTATTTTTTATATCTTACAATTAAATTACTACTGAACGGTAAGAAAGGATTTTAAAATCTCTCAGGATCTGAGCAGATTCGCAACAGTGTCACAGCACGAAGGTCAAAGATGGCTTTCATTGACGAAAATGTCATGAGGAAAACACTGGGATCGTTGTATTCCTTTTCGTAAGATCTCCTGTGACGACAGGATCTAATAGTTTCGGGGGGAAATTTACACGTGAATGTTTCGAACTTTCCGGTGTATCGGAGAGAGTTTGGGCGCCCCTGTCTGGATTGGTGGAGATAATAGATTGATGATGATGATGATGATGATGATGATGCTAAGAAAAAGTAATGGAAAGAAAAAATAAGATCGCTGTACTTGTAAAGTGGAAAAGAATGCTCTTTCAGAACCCACCTAAAAGTGATCAGGATTGATTAGAGCCATAGGCCAAATATTTCTATCCCCGCAAGGATCGAATCCGCTACCTCTTAATCCTTGGCCTACTCGAGCCCTAAAATGTTGCCTTTACACCCACCTCTACTGTAGTTGGCAACGTTCATGCCTATCATGACGAAGGAAAATTCATATGTGGAACATTGCGCTCGTATCTGATGGAGACAGAGAAATATACATTTCTTCATTTTTCTTTATTTCATTTTTTTCTTTTATTTCAAATTAAAATGGTTGATTTACACTCTGACAACAAAGCATAACGCACAATATGATTCACAATCATCTCACAACCCTGCGCCTTACGATCATATGTCTAATGGTCACGTGCCTCACAACCATGCATTTCAAAGTAATTCGTCTCACCATACTGTGTCTACCGTTACAAGCAATAGTGGTTGCTAATAACTTAGACGTTGATGCGACCTTAAATAACAAAAACAAAACTAAATATTTCCTCCATCGTTCCAACCCAAGATCTTATTTGTGTACCTACTTACATTATTAAACAACTGCTTACATGAGTTTATTTAAATTCTTTACCAAAAATCATCTCCTAAAGCGTGTCTCTGATCTTTAAATCCACGCCGTTGAGCGTGTGCGGCACGTGATGCTGGAGGCGTCGCCTCCGCGCACAGGCTGAGCAGGCAGCTGCAAACAACGGGCTCTGGAGGCGCGCCGTGCGCCATCTGCACTCCACGGGCAATGCGCCCCCCTCACCCCACCCCCTCGCGGAGTTTCACATATTCTCACTTCCATTCCTAGTAGTCCCCTGTCGCATTGCTTCTGATCAATGTGTGCACATGCGACTACATATTGAGAGCAGCATGCGCATGTGTTACGTTCTGAAATGTCACGTACGTTCCATGTTAATTAATTTTCTCTGTCGAAGCGTGGTAGGTTCAACCGTTTGTCATTTGGGCTGCAAGATTTCGAGTAGTTTTGTAGTTGGTCTTAAAAGGGAAGAATCGTGTTTTGAAGATGAGAAAATGCCTGGAACATGTGGTACCTTATGTCGAATATAGTAGATGTGGCAAAAAATTGCTAATGCGGAGCGTGATTGTTTGAGCAAATACCAAAAATATAATTAGATTTCAATATACATACCTAACGATACTCACGATACATACTCACGATACTAAACCTCTAAATCCCATTATGAATACTATGTTATGGGAGAGTTGAAAATAATACTCATCCTCTATCATTATTAATGCATGCTTACATATGAAATACAGTACATACATTACCACACAATACTCTCATGTCTGGGGGCAATAACACAAACTATTCACGTTAATTATTTGGTAACAGGAACTTAATACTGTAACTGAATGATGTTCTCATAAAACGATCGAATTACCGTTAATACATTTTCATTATTCAAGAAAAAAGTTCATTTATTACGGGAGTACTGACACTTCATAAATTTCATTTTACATCTACGAAATATTGATTGTGATTTATTCTGATGTCTTTCAAGACGTGTTTCATTTTCGAAGCTGTTGGACCAATCGAGATCCAAATAGCTTGCGAGCAACAAATACAAGCAATTATTTCGAATTCAGTGAATCTCATTTTACAGACATCAACGTTGTACATTTCTCAATTGGAAACAATTGGAATTTGATCACAAAACATTACGATCAAACAGAGATCTATTCCGTCTGTCGTGTTTATTACGACTATGAATCTGATTATTCCCTTCCCTAGTGGCAGCACGCAGTTGCCGACAGCGATGTGGCTTATCGCAACGCGAGTCGCGGGGCGTAACGCGCGATGCGAGCCCTACGAGCGGTTTCACGGCGGCCGCCCTCTGCAGCCGGCGGCGCGGGCGCTCTCGGGCAGTGATTAGGCCGCCTCAACACAGCGCTCTTTCTCCCCGCAGACAACAGCGCGCCGTGAATAGGCTCGTTAACGTTGTCACCCACCACTCATTAGCACTATCACACGTCGCGACGCGTTGGCCCGCCATTCGCACCGCAGCGCCATGCCACGCTCCGCCGCCCTGCCCTGCCCTCCCTGCCACGCCCCGCCCCGCCCCGCCCCGCCCCGCCCCGCCCAGCCCATTCAGGCCCTGTGCCCGCCTTCCTCGCTTCTGCTCTACGCGTCACGTCACATACCGCCACGCAATTTCTACCCTCTCTCCCTCTCACGTCCTTCTACGCCCGTTCTCTCTCTCTCTCTCTCCCTCTCTCTCTCTCTCTATGTTACTCCTCGCTGCATCGTACCTCGTCGTTCCCACCGTGTCTGGCCCTGCTCTTCTTCGTTCCGGCCCGACACACCACGCCCTGTTCCGCCACACCACGCCCTGTCCTGTCACACTCCGTCATGACACATTCCGCCATGCCTTACCACTATTTGCCTCACCCCGCCTTGGGCCCGCCTACCTCGCTTCTCCACTCCCACTCACGTCACACGCCGCTTTTCAACACGCCTTACTTCGCCACGCCACGCCTCGGTACGCTTCGCCATGTCTCGCCACGCCACGCCTAGCCATGCCTCGCCATGCCTCGCCACGCCACGCCTCATCACGCTACGCCACACCACGCCTCGCCACGCTTCGCCATGCCTCACCACGCCACGCCTCGCCATGCCTCGCCATACTTCGCCTCGCCACGCTTCGCCATGCCTCGCCACGCCACGTTTCGCCATGCCTCGCCACGCCACGCCTCGCCATGCCTCGCCACGCCACGCTTCATCGCGGTACGCCACACCACGCCTCGCCACGCTTCGCCATGCCTCGTCACGCCACGCCACGCCTCATCATGCTATGCCACGCCATGCCACGGTTCGCCACGCCACGCCACACACACACACGCCACGCTACGATATTCCACGTCACGCTACGCCTCGCCACGTCACGCCTCGCCACACACTCTCCGTCGCGTTGTTTTCCGTCACTTCCCACTCGGACATAACTCGCTCCCCCTTCCCACAGCCCTGCCCCGCCCGTTATTCTGCGACCCGGCACTGCTTTGCGATATCCAGCGCTACGAACCCAGTGTCAACTCGTCCCATGCCGCCCCATCCTCCCTCGCGCCGGTCTGGCATCAGCCCAATAGCTCAATGCACTGCGGACCTTCCTGCTCTCTCTTGCAACCCTGTGCTTGCCTACTCTTGTCAGTCGGGAGTATACACACTGATATCGCACTCTACTACGGCCCGATTCTCGGTCCGCCATGTCGTGATTTCTGATGCGTTCATTTCGCAGAATTTCTCCGTGAACTTGCTCTCAATTCCTCTCTAATAGTTCAGTTATTTCCGGCTGTGATTATACCCTCCATAAACCTAGCCGCATTCCAAATTAAGCGTCTAATACACCTCTGCGAATTCATTTTACCCTTCCCATCCCTTCCACCGTTCGTCTCTCTTCACCAAAATCGTAACACACCTCGTATATCTCCTTCCTTGTATTTTTTCGACATAATCATTCACTAAAGGATCACGGCCTCAGCCATTCTCTCTTCTCCCTTTTCCCCTTTCTCACCTTTACCTTCCTCAACCCCCTTCCGGCCCGGCCCGCTCTGACTCGCCCCGGCCCAACCCGGGCCGTCCCGCGCGGTCACCGCCCCTCGCCCCGTCCTCCCGCGGCGCGCTTCCGCCAATAATCCTCTCACGCCGCGCCGTAAAACCTCATCGGCCGCGTGACGTACGTCGCGAGGTGGATTACCAGCCGATCGCCGCGACGCGGAACGACAGGCTGT
Organism: Gryllus longicercus; assembly: GCA_038098605.1. Classification (NCBI taxonomy): domain Eukaryota; kingdom Metazoa; phylum Arthropoda; class Insecta; order Orthoptera; family Gryllidae; genus Gryllus; species Gryllus longicercus. The sequence goes on from JAZDUA010000133.1 coordinate 801,283, forward strand.
TGCTCCCGGCGGTCGCCCGCGACCCGCAGCAAGGGTGGGGGTGGGGGTGGGGGTGGGGGTGGGGGTGGGGGTGGGGCGGGGGAGGACGGAGGTGGAGATAGAGGAGGTGAAGGTGACTATGTGAGCGGTGGCGATACGGGTAGCGACAGAGATGGGTGGGCGGCGGTGGCGGGGGTTGGGGGCGGGAACGGGCGCGGAGAAGGTGGTGGAGATAGGAAGGTGAAAGTGACTTGGTCGGCGATGGCGGTCCCAGTAGCGACCGAGATGGGTGGTCGGCGGCGGGGGTGGGGCGGGGCGGGACGATGGTAGAGATAGAGGAGGTGACAGTGACTGTCAGCGGTGGCGGTACCGGTAGCGACAGATATGGATGGGCGGCGGTGGTAGGGATGGGGCGGGGATGGGGCGGGGATGGGGCGGGGATGGGGCGGGGATGGGGCGGTGATGGGGCGGGGATGGGGCGGGGATGGGGTGGGATGGGGCGGGGTTGGGGCGGGGATGGGGCGGGGATGGGGCGGGGATGGGGCGGGAACGGGCGCGGGGAGGTGGTGGAGATAGAATGGTGACGGCGACTATGTAAGCGGTGGCGGCTCTGGTGGCGACGGAGATGGGTTGATGGCGCAGCGGTGAGGACAGGGGGTGAGTGAGGACGGCGATGGTTGTCGGAGGGGGGACGGACGTGCGGATGGGGTCAGGGGGGGACAGAAACGGTGATGGTCTAGGAAGCGATGGCGAGGACATTCGCGGAAGTGTTTGGGAGGGGGCAAATGTAGGGATGAGGAAGGGAGCGGAGATGGGGATGGGGTCGAGGACGGTGACGGCGGCCGTAGCGATGACAATGGATATAAAGAGGGCGGGAACGAAGGCGGGGGTAGAGGCGGAGGCGGCGGCGGCGGCGGCGAGGCAACGCCGCCCGTGCTGCGTACGTCCTAGTCCGCGGCGATAAATTGCAATAGTACTCCAGTGGAATGTTGCCAACGAGGGCGGCTGCGGGAGCGAGCGCGGAGCCGGGCGAAAGAGGGGGCGGGGTCGGAGGCGAGTTGGGCGGCGGCGGGTTAGTGTGGTCATTGCGGATGCGAAGGACGGTTCAATGACGCTGGAAGCGGAGGGGGACGGGGTGGGAGATAGGATCGAGAGGCCTGCCCTGTGAGGTCAAGCGAGGACAGTGGTGTTATGTAGATGGGGAGGGAGATTCAGAGAAGAGAGATATAAGGAGGTGTGTGGTACGGGCGAGCATGGACATGCAAAAGAAACGGCAGTTGTCAATGCAGAAATGAACGAAGTTGTGACAACAGATGGGGGAGACAGGGGTGCAGAGGAAGACTATTTCAACTCAGAATGGGGGACGAGCAAGTCTAGTGAATAGAAACTGTGTGCCAAGGTAGTGTGTGAGAATGCATAAGTAATGAAGGAGAACAATGCAAATGACGTGATGGATGAGTCGCCGTGAGGTATTGATGAATGCGATGGATAGACAATGACGATGAAAACATCCAAGATAAGATGAATTGTAGAAAGACCATGATTGCAATAACAGTGAGTGACTGTGGAAAAAGGGCAGCAAGAGAAGAGCGATTGTATTGACTACGATGAGTGCAGACAAGAAAGTCAAAAGTAGTTTGGAACCTAAGAAAACCGCAGGCGTCCGGGAAGAGAATGAACAAAAGAACATTAAGCAGGAACAGAACGGCGTGGTGGGAGATGGGACTATAAGAGAAACTGTAGAGGTAAAATCTGAAAACCGAGGGGAAGAATCTACCGGAGTAAACATGGGAAGGGCGACTGCGTTCAAAGTGCGAACGACAGCGCGGGAAGCGAAACTCGAAGCAGGGGAACCCAGTGGGAAACCAGTCCGTCGGCCCAAACAGAGCAGTCGTCATGAGATCGCATCGAGCCGGGAATACTGCAAACAGCATCGCGGGGTCGGCGGGCGTGCCGCTGGCGTCGCGTGATTTCGTTCCTCGCGTGCGTGCGTGAGTGCTGCCAGCGAGCGAGCGGCCGGCCGGCCACACGCGCGTGATGGCGGCGCTGGGCCAAGCTACACGCGCCCGCGGGGGCGAGAACAGGGCGGGCGCGGAGCCGACGAATTAACCTCGCCCCGCAGGTAGAGCACGCGCTCTGTTATTTGGCTGAGATTGAAGCCCGCAAAATATGAAGCTGGAGGGAAGCAGAGGAAACTGATATTTCCTGTAATTCCCGCGTGATATTACGAGCTTTCTGTTCGTGCTCTGCGCGCTTTAATTCAAGAGGGTTTGATTACATGGAACTAGAGCTGGAAATGACATGCGTCACGTTGACATTAATAGTTTTAGAAGGATCAACAGCATAACTACTTTCGCATTTGAGAGAAAAAAATTAGTTCCTTTTCCTCTACACGAATCTTATAACTGTTTTTTACTATTTAATAACACACTAAAACATTTTTGGTGCACTAAGCCATGCAACAAGAGATTTCATTATATTAAAGTGCGGAAACTTTTTTAATAATTTTGTACGTTTCGACTTTCGTCCAGCATCATCTTAATAGCAGTCTGCACGTTTTGTTGATAAAAAACATGGTTAGTTCCTCTGCCAGGTTATTTTACTGCTTGAAACTCGAATGACTTACATTCCTTACCAGGAGTGTTATTAAACTTTATTAGAACTCTAAGATAAATGCGAAAGAAGAATAAATGTTGAAGGAGCTCTATCTTATTTCTATCTGAAAATTATTTTTGTTCCCCGCTATTCTTTGCTCTCAACGTAGCAGAACGATTACGTCTTGAAAGCTTGTCTGTGTCAGTTTTTGACTTAAACATCCCTGGAAAACAGCACCAGTTGCTTTTGCTCAATAACCGTTCGTCACATTTAGGGCTACAACTCATAATGTTTTGTGAGAATCGTCTCGCGACTCAAAAGGGATCTCTACAATATTGCTGCAACTGCGCATTCTCCTTTGTCACTCTCGTACGGAATCTCTTTCTCTCTCCTTGCGAGCCACCATTTCCAAGTTCCGCCACCGTTGCTCTCGCTCCCTCTTCGGATTTACTTCGAATAAACACAGGCACGCGAGCAAATACGCAGACATATGTAGCCAACCCCTCGGTGTAAGCAAGTGAATAGCTTGCAAGACATTTATCGCGACGTAATAGTTGAAGTTATATTTCTCTCAGTAGTACTGGGATATACTCTACTGAGATCCCTCTCTTCCTACAAGAATTTACATTTCAGATTATTTGTATACATGCAGGGAACGCCACGGTTTGCAAATATGTGAACTTACGTAAAAGAGAACGATGATTCTTGGAAAAGTGCAATAAATTGGGCATTTAGAAACTCCTCAACAATTTTTAATGAAACGAGTTCCCATATTTTACTGTGCGGATTCTTTATACCTATTATTAAACTCTTCTCTTCATTCAAACGTTGAGGCCTTGCTATTTTGTGATGTGCATTAAAATCACTTCCGTCACCTCAATTCCGAAAAAGTAGCAGAAAGAAAATAAATATATATTTGTTGATACAAACGTTTCCTAGAACTGTGCGTAGTGAACCACATTGTGCCTTGTGGAGTAATATAACATTCACTATACTCAGCAATTCTTTCGTATCTAGGTTTGAAAAGGAACGTACAATTTTTCTTGATGTACGAATTTGCAGAACCGTATTCATATGATATTTCATAAAAAACTAGTAGTGATACAGAATGACACAGACTTCTCCGTATTAGTATTCTATTTTTTTTTGGTTTCGGTTTCTATTCGAACTCGCTACAAACTCTGGCCAGGGGCCATCTATCGCCGCCTAAATTAGATTTTTTAAAAATTTTCTTATTTTTTTGGTTTACTAATAGTAGAACGAAAATATTATTTTAAGAATATTAAAGAATAGTAAAACCACGTCCTAAATGGCAATTTTCTTCAAAAAATTTGGAGCTGTTTTTAAAAAAAATTGCGTTTAAGCGCTGCAGTATTTCATTAGACGTCATTTGAAGTAAATGAACTAGTAAATACAATAGTGATTACAAATTGCTGAAAATGAGCATATTAAGAGTGAAAGATACTAAAAAGAATTAATTAGTGTTTTTTTAACAAAACATAATCCTAAAATAACTTTACGTCCCATTAAAGAGTGCAATTAGCACTCTTGTATATATATCTCTCTATTCGTTCGAAAAGTTTAAAGAAACAATTGAAACCGTTTTTAAGAAAATGGCGTTTGAGCGTTTCTGAAATTGTGAAATTTAAAGCTACTTTTGACAGAAAATGGTTTAGTTTTTGAGAAGCTTTATGTGGCAGTATTTAAAGCACATATACTTCTCAATATAAACAAGTCAAAAAATTACATTTTTGTAATTTTTGAAAAAAACAAAAGAAGAGAAAAATACAGCGTTTATGTCATTTTATACAGTGCATTTAACATAATTCCTACCAAAAGTTTAAAGTAAACATTTGGAGCTGTTATTGAGAAAATTTTGTTTTTGTAATTTTTTAAAATTGCACGAATTGCATGCAATATTGCGCGGAAATTTAAAAAAATGTATATCACCTAATGAAGGAACAAATTATGGACAACAAATTTTATTTGAAGAAAATTCTCTCCCTTTATTTTTTATTGTAGGAAGACCCCGAAGAAAAATTCAAACTTTTGAAATTTTCGAAAATTCAGAGTTAATCGTAAAAATAGGACTTATGCCACAGTTATAAGTGCATTTTACTCTATTCTCATGAGAAATTTAAAGAAACAATTTGGAGCCCTTTTAGAGAAAAGTTTGAAAATGTTTCAGGGGCTTAATGTAAAGTACCCCCAAAAACTAATATATGATTTTCAAAATCTAGAGCTTCGACTCATGCCAAATGGAGTGGGGTTTCTTCAATTTGTAAAAAATCTTACGCATGGTTCGGGCGCTAGTGTTGTTCACATACACATAGACGGACGAACAGACGGACGGTCGGTCGAACGGCCAGACAGACAGACAGACAGACAGAAAGACGGACGGACGGATGGACACGGACGTTTTAAAAAAAAAACAAAAACTTTTCGATCAAATAGATTTTCCGCAGCATTACATAACTTTCCCTATACTACGTATATTACCCTGTTACGGGAAAGTATAAGCCACAGAATTTCTCTTATTAGTTATTTTTATCATTTTCTTCAACCTGAAATACATTTTCGGATTTACCCACCCTCTTTCTAATAGCTATCAAATAGTGCCGAGAAGACTACTAGGGCATCTTGCACTATCTACCGTTCCTCTAGAAATGTTAGTAAAGAACATATTCCTTCTCTACGAACATTGCTTAGACCTATCTCGGTTATTTACCTTTAAATATTTACCCATGTATCCGGTGTACCATCTCGGTGCTTGAGATATTGTTTTGGATGTAGAGATCCAGTTTCTGAATTACACAGAATGGACAGAGTTGCCCGTCAGGCCGAGACGTAATGTAAGGAATATATTATAGATGTAATAGCCGACGGACTTCGAATGCCTCCACACCACGAATACAATTTAGAATATTCCTTACTTACGCGGTTATCGAAGCGACAGTTTTAGGGTCTGTGAATTTGAACTCACCTGTCTCATGAGGCTACCTATAGCCGTACTGTTTGTGAGCGAGTTAGGGTTATACAACTTTATAATATTAGCTTTATCATTTTTTTAACTAAATGTTATATTTTTATTCACTTTAATATGCTTTGCATAAATAAATCTAAGTATTTCAATTTTATCGATTCCATTCGTTTCTACAGACACATTGCAAATAAATACCTTGAAATATATCAACAGCCCACTAATGAAAAATATTCTCAAAATCTACACAAATGTTTGTAGAACACAGAATTTACACCACGTGTAGGTTAACACATGACATTACTTGCCTTTCTTGTAATATTTATAATGAGGAAACAACGTTTCATAAAAAATACGCCAATTTTTCCACATTTTCTCAACTTTTCGGTTCCCTAATTAGTTCAAATAAAATATGACTTATTAATACTATACAAGAGAGTCCCCTGGTCCTATTGGCAAATTTTCGTGGTAAAATTTATAGCGGTTTTTGAGAAAATGTCATTTGAGCGTTTTTGAAAACAAGCAATATTATGAACTCAATTTCACATAAAACATTTGACTTTTTGAGAAACTTTACATAAAATCATTTGAAGCATCTGCCCTTTTAAATACAATGAATTATTCTAAAAAAAACGCCTGTAATATAAACATTATTAACATGAGAGATGACAAACATTTTGCAATTACATTTGTGTAATTTTGAAAAATCAAAAGAATACATTAAAGTGGTGCTTATGTCATGTTATTCAGTGAGTTTAACACTACCCACAGGTAAAAGGTAAAAAAGAATTCAACTCATTTTCACGAGAAACTTTGGGTTTCAAGAAACTTTATAAGAAAGAGAAACATAAAAAATACATTTGCGTAATTTTAGAAAAATCAAAACAATACGTTATAATGGAATTGATGATACGTTATTCGGTGCGTTTTCCGCTACCCATTGCGAAAGATTTTAAACACTCGGAGCCTTTTTTTTTTTGAGAAAATTTTGAGAATGTCCCAGGTGCTTCATGTAAAGTACACCAAAATTCTAAGAATTATTTTCAAAATTGCATCACTTTGAGTCGGTCCCGATCGACAGAGAATTTTTGTTTAATCCTACGAATAGATTAGGCTCTAGTATTTACAGACGGCTAGTCATACAAGTCAGAGGCACACAGAAATAAACGGACACTGAGACAGAGGTAAACAGAAGAACAGACGTTATGAAAACAAGCATTTTTTAAAATCAAGGGACCCTAGGACGTGTATTTCCATTGAAATCCAAAACGATTTTCCGCATCGTCACACAACATTCTCTATATTACAACATTCTCTATATTACAACATTACTAAACCTTCCCATATATTACTCTGTATATACGTATGTATACGTCAAAGTAAAAGTAAATTAAATTTTCATTCTACCAATTTTTGTAGCGAATTATCTTATGAATATTTCAGGCTTGTTTTGTTGAATTGCAATATTTTAGGGACTGCTCACAGTACATCTGAATTGGTCTGTCAACTCGATTTCGAGTGTTGCATCGCTACGATCTTTCACGATCGTAAAATTAATCTGTTTTATTGAACCGGTATTTAAAAATGATAAAATGTATTAAAATTCCATAAATGAAAACGGCAGAGAGCTGAAATTGGAAATTGAAATTGAAATGTAGCTGATTATACTAATTACTCTTGGATATTGGTAACCCTCCTGAAGTGACGGTTTCATGAGAACAGTAGCGACACTACCGCAAATCTCTCTTGTGTGACCGCATAATAAAGCTGCTCATCCTACGGGCTGGCAGCAGATACAGGTCCGAGATAGTGTCGTAGTTGAGGGAGCTCGTAGTGATAATTTGATGGAAGAACAACACAAAACAAGGTTACGTAATAATGACGTTTTCATTCCAACAAAATATACTGAACATCATCTATTATGCTATGTCTGACCAGAGACGTCGAATAAGCCGTTGTTACAAGGGTAGATGTTTCTTATTAATTATATTTTAATGCTTATTGTGTACGGTCTTCACCTGTTTAAAGCAATAAATATTGAAACTATGCGTTTAAATGGATTGCTAAATGCATATTTGAAATTATAGATTCTGCAGGCAATGTTTGTAGCATATCGTTAATTTGGTTTAATTTTAAATTACCATTATTATTTTATTAAAGCTTATGTAAAGAAATGAGTTGTTCCATTGTTAACGCCTATGAACGTTATAAAATTTTGCCATTATACTTCCCAAGTCTAGACGGACGTTGTTCTGGCCTTGATCTCCCTCTTTCTTCTTTCCTCTCTTTATCCTTCCTTCCCTCTCCGTCTCTCATTCCCTCTCCGTCTCTCATTCCCTCTCCGTCTCTCATTCCCTCTCCGTCTCTCATTCCCTCTCCGTCTCTCATTCCCTCTCCGTCTCTCATTCCCTCTCCGTCTCTCATTCCCTCTCCGTCTCTCATTCCCTCTCCGTCTCTCATTCCCTCTCCGTCTCTCTTTCCCTCTCCGTCTCTCTTTCCCTCTCCGTCTCTCATTCCCTCTCCGTCTTTCTTTCCCTCTCCGTCTCTCTTTCCCTCTCCGTCTCTCTTTCCCTCTCCGTCTCTCTTTCCCTCTCCGTCTCTCTTTCCCTCTCCGTCTCTCATTCCCTCTCCGTCTCTCTTTCCCTTTCCGTCTCTCTTTCCCTCTCCGTCTCTCTTTCCCTCTCCGTCTCTCTTTCCCTCTCCGTCTCTCTTTCCCTCTCCGTCTCTCTTTCCCTCTCCGTCTCTCTTTCCCTCTCCGTCTCTTTTTCTTTCTTCGTCTCTTTTTTCTCTCCGTCTCTTTTTATCTCTCCGTCTCTTTTTCTCTCTCCGTCTCTTTTTGTCTCTCCGTCTCTTTTTGTCTCTCCGTCTCTTTTTGTCTCTCCGTCTCTTTTTGTCTCTCCGTCTCTTTTTGTCTCTCCGTCTCTTTTTGTCTCTCCGTCTCTTTTTCTCTCTCCGTCTCTTTTTCTCTCTCCGTCTCTTTTTCTTTCTCCGTCTCTTTCTCTCTCTCTTCGTCTCTTCGTCTCTACTTCTCTCTTCATCTCCCTCTCCGTATTATACACATTTAGTTGTCGATTCTGCTCGCCTCTGAGCAGGTGGGGTAAAATCGAGAATCGCTGGACCAGAAAAAATGTAGTGTAATGTTCAAGAAGATCTCTTCCTGTAGATTAAGGTGTGAGAAACGTTTCTTTGAGGCCTTTGGCTTCAATTTTTTTGTTTTTAGAAAGAATTTTATAGTGTTTAGAGAAATTGTTCTTGATAATATTCTTTCAAAACTCTTCTTACATAAAACGTTATCTAAAACATCTTCATAGACTTAGGATAGACACGGATTAGAAATCCACAACTGCCGAGTGTGCAGCGCTAACGAACCCTGTCTTTACATGTTGCGTTTTCGCGCAACGTTTCCGAGGTGCAGTAAATGATACGGTCTTCGAAGCATTGGAAGCGGCCTTCGAATCGTGAGCATCGTAGATTTCCTTTCAAATTGTCGCTTTTCACGGCACGAAATAAAAGCAAAAAGCGAAGTCATTCGTCTCTAAACCCGATGTTACGACACGTCAGAATACGACCGACACGTTCTCTGCTGCTGCTGCGCTTCTCGCAACTCCGCCGTTGCCAGCCCCCGCCCCCGCCTCCAGCTCCAGTTACTTCTCCAACTTCCGTCTGCTTGCGCTCGCTCCGGCGCGCGGCGCGGCGCGGGGGGGGGGCGCGAGGAGATTGGGGAGGTGGGGGTGGATTGAGTGCGGGGAGGGGGAGAGAGACGCAACGAAGCGACACGGTGGCGAGGACCCGCACAGTCTGCGCACGCTTCTGCCACCCACGCGTATTTGACCCGCCTGCCACGTCGCCGTTGGCAACGCGGCGTTATCACTTCAGAGACCCGCATCGCCCCGTAGCTAATCTGACACTGGGATGAACCCACTACGGTTTCGTTAATTCACACTTCTGTGACAATTCCTTCATCTCAGAGTAGTTTTACATTTCTCAACAACTTCATCCTGTAATACTTTAATCTTCAATCCCACTATTTACCTTTTATTAAATCATATATTTCATTTCGACTCTTCCGTCTTACAGAATACTTACTACATTCTAATCTGAAAATTTTTAGAAACCGTGTTTTTTCGTTGCAAAATTATTTCTTTTGGAAATTTCTTTAGAGATATTGTATACACAATCACATCGTTTCATCGATTTCAAAGATTTCCAATCTAAATTAAAACCATTCTTTCTTACTCAAACTAAATTAATTAAAATATATCTTTAAAACTAGCAGCTAATCCTGCGTAATGAAAGATTTCCAATCTTTTCCCTTGCTTGTACTTTCATGATTAGAGCACCACTGAAAGAAGTTCAGCTGTTCAACCATTCTTCCAGAAGATATCTATTGCCTCCACATCCACCAAAACAACCCATCTGTCATTAGCATTCTACCCGCCGAGACAGCCTTTCCAATTATCCGCGAAACCGCCAATTTTCTTTCGTTCTTCCGCAGCTTTCAACGCTCCTTCCTCTTTCTCGTGGACGACCTCAACTCCTCTTGGTTACTCATCTCATTACAGCCTCTGGCTTCCCCCGGGCTTCGGTCCCTCCTCGCTCTGCGCGCCGCCAGTTTCAGTGTCTCGCCTTCTCCTCGCGTCGGCGCGTTCGCCGTGATTCTTTTCTTCTGCGGCTGCGAACAGCCCGCCCCGGCCGCGCGGCCCACAGTGGCACGAAATGGCATCTGGAGGAAATACACTATGTGATCAAAAGTATCCGCACACGTCCAAAATGATGTCATGGTGTGATCGTGTTTTTCAAGGGGGCTTGCACCCCTTGTTGTTCTGTGTAGTACTATCACGGCACAGGCCTACGTTGATGTTTTAAACGCCTTCTTACTTCCCACAGTTGAAGAGCAATTTGGGCATGGAGATTGAATTTTTCAACACGATCGAGCACCTGTTCATACTGAGCGGCCTGTGGTGGAATGATTACACGACTATAACATCCCTGTAATGAACTGGCCGGCAGAGTTGCCTGACGACTCCTATCGAACACCTTTGGGATGTTATGGAACGCCGACTTCGTGCCAGGCCTCACTGACCTACATCGATACCTCTTCTCAGTGGAGCATACCGTGAAGTATGGGCTGCCATTCCCCAAGAGACCTTTCAGCACCTAATTGAAAGTATCCCTGCGAGAGTGGAAGCTGTCATCAAGGCTAAGGATGGGCCAACACCGTATTGAATTCCAGCATTAGCGATGGAGGGCGCCACGAACTGATAAGTCATTTTCAGCCACATGTCCGGATACTTTTGGTCACATAGTGTATACGTGTATAAAATATATATAGAAAGGCTCTTAACAGATGCTAATGGTGACATCGTAGAGGAAATATTACGCGCAGAGTGTTTTGGTTTCGAAGGCTTACATGGTCGGCGTTTGTTGAGGGCCATTCAAAAGATAATTCCGCTTTAGGGAGAAGGGGGTGCGCGTAACTATCACAAAAGCGAACGAGAGGGGGGAGGGGTTCATGAAAAATTATCATTTTCTTAAACATTTTTATAGTTATTATATTGTACATACCAAAATATTAATTAATTTTGTATTATGGAGGGAAAAAAGAAAACGAAGGCTTTAGAGATATGGAAGAAAATACTAAAAGACTTGCCAAACATTGATAATTAAAACAAAATGAGAATGAAAAGAGAAAACAACTATCAGAGACACGAACGAGAATGAATGTAGTTTGCAATGCCGGTGGCCTAAGGAGCTGGTAGTAATCTGGGTGGAAAAGGTAGTCCTTTGCGTGAACAACAGGGAGAATATGCTTACAGGACAGAAGAGAAGGTCTAGACGGTAAAAACGACTATGTTAATTTCGGACATTGGGAGGGAACATGAGTGATAGTACTTGTGACATTAGTGATATTTTGTTGAGTATACGTACGTATTGCAATGAGTATGTACTCGTAAGTAAGTTATGTGCATCTATATGTAGGTGCATATAACTAAGGTACGGTTTCTCAAAAATGGTCCAAATAAAACAAGTTTGTAAATAATTATTAACATTTCGAGTCTACTAAACCAGCAAAGGTGGCTCAGAACCTCAACTGATGTCACTGCTGTGCCTCTGACCGGGTCTTAAGGTTCGGTAACGACGGTGACAGGATTTTCGACACTAGCTTACAGCTGTAGAGGTGGAATTCAGCCGTTGTCTGGAGGTTTCTTCTAGCGGCCGGCTGCTCTGATCTGTAGTTTTACGATGTTTCTTCGATTAACACCAGGCGAATGCTGGAGTAGTATCGTAACGAACGGGCCACGGACCGTACACTGTCTTTCTCCTCCCCTTGTCTTTTCTTCACCCTTTTCTTACTCTTACACTTATATGCACTACACATGTCGGGAGACCAATCAGGTGCTTAGAGCCACTCTCGGCAGGAACGGAACTAAACTGGTGGGAGATACCTGGTTGGGAGAAGTCCCCGTTAGACGATGTAGGTCGACGCTGGATCTCCACATCCAGTGGGGAAACATTTGCCACCTCCGCAATAAAACACGCACATGGGACTAATGACTTTACCAGTTGACGCGCCCGGAATCTTTAAACAATTAATAAAAATCGAGTGACCTAGGTTTGTATTTAAAGAAAAGGGCGGAAGAGTAATTGGAAAGCGGAATGAAAATTATATTAAAATAAGAAAATTCATAATAATAATTTTGCAGTAATCGCTTTAAAGAAGCTGGTTGTCATTACCGTTGATCTCAGGTAAAGCCTTCTCTATAAGTGAACTCTATGAAGCCTTCTCTGTGACCAAACATTTGAATGCGTTACTACTCTACTATTTACAGAAAATGTTAGAATATTTCGAAGCATATATACAAGAAATATAATATTTTCGTACGACATTCTGGAAGCAGTAAAATCTGCAAGCTGTAGTTTTATGGCTTCTGAATCGAGAACATTGTATGAGAAAAGTTAGTTTCTTTTCTAATTGGTAAAATAAAATAAAAGTTTAAGGGATACAGGAAGATAATGGGACTGCGATATATATGAGCGAGCTCTGACAGTAAAATTATCAAGTAGTCCTATTTCAATATGTTAACAATATATATATATATATATATATATATATATATATATATATATATATATATATATATATATATATATGGTTCTACAGACTTCATAAGTTACTTTTTTCGTATCATTATAAACAATATTTTATAATCGTGGTAATTAAAAAGATATTTTAATTTTTAATTGTATATCTATGTACCAAATATGATAAAATAAATAATGTTCTGAATTATTTGACAGTGTAGCAATTGCAAAAGTGTTTACAACGCACAAAAATATTTGGCCGAGCTTGAGTGCGAATCTAGATACATTTGTTCATCCATTTCTGAAGCCAGAGCGTTACTTTTTCACATACACAAGAGGAATTTTAATTTTTTGTATACATACGAGAACCTAAAAAAGATCCACGAAGCCCGTGCACTCTTTCCTACCATTTCCGTGTATCCAAATAATGATTTATTTGTCTATTCACAATTATTACTGAAAACGCTCAAGAAGAGAGAGAGAGAGAGAGAGAGAGAGAGAGAGAGAGAGAGAGAGAGAGAGAGAGAGAGAGAATCGGAGAGAGAATCGGAGAAAGAATCGGAGAGAGAGTCGGAGAGAGAGTCGGAGAGAGAGTCGGAGAGAGAGTCGGAGAGAGAGTCGGAGAGAGAGTCGGAGAGAGAGTCAGAGAGAGAGACGGAGAGAGAGATGGAGAGAGAGTCGGAGAGAGAGACGGGTTAGAGAGGGAGACGGAGAAGCAAAGAAAGAGAGGGCGAGAGAGAGGGGAAGACGGATACGGAAAGTGAAGGAGAGAGACGAAGAGGCAAACGGAGAGGGAAGGAGAAAGAAGGAGATAAAAGATCAACACAACGACTGCCAGATCCGCTTGTAGTATGTACTTGCGGAGACAGTGCAAAAGGAAGCGGAATGTCATGGAACTTATCTCTATTTTTTAAACACATTTTACAATTTTCTCGTGCATTTAACGGTAGTGCATTAATGTAAGAAAACACGTATAACTAATGATTTAATAATAATATAATTTTTTTTCATTAGTAAATACCTCCTGGAACAATTTCCATATTGAAAATGTTCACTTCACTTACAAAGCACACTAATATGCATCTTCAACGACAACCCTATTTTGTAGCTTGGCCGGCTGCAGGCATCGCTAACAATGAATTGCCGCGTTTGACATGAAATATGACGGACGAAATGAAGAGCTGATCGTCCTCACAACCGGCATTCAGCTATCCCAACATTACTGTAGCCAGCCTGATAGTTCAAAATTCCAATTTAGAAATTTTTATTTTTTCTTTCTGGCCACGTTTTCAAAATTCTAGTCAACTATGCGTCGGTCCTTTCGTTTGTCCATCCGTCCGCCCTTTGTTGTCCGTCGATCCATTAGTTCTTCGACTGACCAAACCCTTTGTCCTTCGTCCTGTTTAACTGTCAGTCCTTGGAGAGTCTGAAAGTTTACCATTGCTCGATTTGGCCGAGGATTTATTTGACTATAGGTCTGCTTAACGTTCGTTCCTTATGACCCTTTATCCGCTTGATTGTTCATTCTGTACGTCAGACCGTTTGACAATGTCATCGTCTGCCAGTCGTTCTTTATGACTTCTGGTCCTTTTGTCCGTCTGACTGTCTGCCTGGAATTTTAATTATATTAAGTTACTAGTGGCTTTCTGTGGCAAAAATGCTGCTGAACCAAACCACACTAAATGGTTTTCCAAAAATTAAACTGCAAAAATTAAATATTTTAATAAATGAAGTAACCTAAAATTTACAGGTTGCTGCAATAACCTGTAAGTAATACTGCAATAAAATAAATGTTTTACAGTCTTCAAATTGAAGCCTTCACGAATTCTGCAATAACCTAATTCAGAAAATCCTTGTATAGTAATCGACTAACATGTTCATTCGTCCAGCCGTTACTCACGTTCGAGGTAAATTATGTGTAATTCAACGCGTTTAGGTTTTCTGGTGGATACTGATCATTTTGGGGGGGATCCATTCAGAAGTTCTGTGTCAACAATTGTGTAATTTTTCGATTTTTAAACATCTAAAATGCGTTTTGGGTGATTTAAGGTATCAAAGAAGTGCTCAATAGCTCATTCGATTCTCTCGACAAGACAAATCAATTTCCACAACTCTGTGCCTTCTTAATCCCTCTAGGATATATTGGAAAAATTCTAGAAAAAGTAGTATTTTTTAAGGTTTGTAGTGTGAATGTATTGCGCGAGCAGCATGTTGCCATGTAAAATATGTTGTCAGAGGAGATAAATAAGTTAGAGGAGTTGTTTGAAGTATGAAGATAATGCTATTGAAAAAGTAACATTGAATGTTTACAGTAAATATAATAAATAAGATTTTATAATGATAATGAATTAATTTATCGATACTGAAAAAACGAAGCATGAAGCATCGTAATCTAGATAACTATAATACTTATTATAACATCGAGTTTTAATTAATCACAAGGACATACTACGTGAAACACCGCGAATGACTGTTTCGGCATTTTCATGAATCGTTACGACTTAAATTAATCCGACTGACGTTAATTAAACATACGTCGTAATGAAACAACAAATTAAACAAATATTTTAATCCATACTTTTTCATGTAACTTTGTATGCCTGAAAATGAACGAACCAGGAAAGTATAATATGTAATAGTTTATTTTTATTATGAACTTCAAAGCAGAATTAAAACTTTTTAACATGAAACTACTCGCCGGTATGTGCAACGTGAAGCTAGTGTACAGTAATACTTGTACAGTTCTCTACATATAAAGAACTAGAGGAACCCGGCAGACGTTCTGCCTTTCAGCTCCCTCTTCCTCCTTCTCTGTCCCTTTCTCTCTCTGTTCGACTCTCTCTCTCTCCGTTCGTCTCTCTCTCTCTCTTTCCGAATCTCACCCTCTCTTTCCGAATCTCTCCCTCTCTTTCCGAATCTCTCCCTCTCTCCGACTTTCTCTCTCTCTCTTTCCGACTTTCTCTCTCTCTCTCTTTCCGACTCTCTCCCTCTTTTTTCGACTCTCTCCCTCTCTTTCCCACTCTCTCCCTCTTTTTTCGACCCTCTCCCTCTCTTTCCGACTCTCTCTCTATCTCTCTCTCTTTTCGACTCTTTAGCCACATACTTGATTGACCTTTATTGATCAGCACCGTGTCTATTCTTTTTAGTTATTGTCCATGAAGTGTTTTGTCTCTCCACGATATCCTTAACACCTTTTATATCTCAATTTCATGTTAAGTAGCATCATAAGTTCAGTGTCTGTGTTAATCTGTGTGTCTTGCGTAATTTTGATCGAAATGCTTCGTACTACTCTTACAATGCCTGTTTCCCATTCTTCGGTGATATTTAATGACCAGTCTCGTTAGCGAGTCATTTTGAGGACTGACTTCATACTATCTCATCCGGAATATTGCATTGTTATAATAAGAATATCAATAATATTCTTTGAAGTATAATAATATAATAATAATAACAACAATATCAATAACAATAACAACAACAATAACAACAACAATAATAATAACAATAATAATAATAATAATAACAATAATAATAACAATAATAATAACAATAATAATAATAATAATAATAATAATAATAATAATAATAATAATAATAATAATAATAATAATAATAATAATAATAATAAGCCGATCAGATGGCCGAGATCGCTAAGGCAGTAGTGCCGGAGTGGTTTCGGACCAGAAGATCGCGGGTTCGAGTCCCGCCTCGGGCATGGGTGTATTTGTGTATGTCTGTATGTGTTGTCCTTTCACCCCCATTATCATCATTTCATCTTCCATACCCCCAGGGCTAACAACCGTGGGGGATAAAAATCGGATCCAGCTAAATGCTGGTCCCCCCAAAAAGTTGTCGCAAGCACCTGCCATCGTGATAATAAATAAAAAAACTGAGCCACGGTAAAGGCAGGATGCTTGCATGCGTGGTCCTAGTTGGCCGATTAACGAAAAAAAATAATAATAATACTTTTAATATATGAGATCGTCTACGCGTACGTATTAGCTCTTTTTGTGCCCTCGAGGGAGGGCCTGTCGGCGTGTTTTGGCCCAGTGCGCGGCGGGTGTCCCTTCGACCTTCGGCGTGGGGCCTCCCGCGCCGCTGCCACGTCAGCGAGCGTCGCGCACCGCCGGCTGCGCGGGATGAAAGAGGAGTCGGCGCGGAGAGAGTTCGCAACAAGCGCGCAAGTTTCCAGCGCTCTAAAAGAGAGCAATAACGGACAGGAAACGATCGCCTCTATTTTTGCAGATTGAGTTCGTCGGCGTCGCCCTGTTCGAACGAACTTGTTTCCGTCGCCGCCCCCTCGGCGTTCGCGCTCTGCGCCCGCCGCCCTTGCCACCTCCGGCACGCCCCCCCCCCCCCAGCGCGCCGCGCTTATCGCGCCTCCACCGCGCTCCCGTGACGTTGAACAGCGCTGTCGCCTCGCGGAGACAGGTGGGCGCCGACGGGTGACGGCGCCCGGCCGCCGGGGAGCCGGGCTGAAGCGGAGTGGTAGATGAGGAAACGGCTGTGTTAGGGCGCAGGCAACGGCGCGAAGTTGAATGAATAGAAGAGTTTGGATGCGGAAATGAGATGTCCGGAAGCGAATTTTGAGAGTGAGGGTGAGGTGGGCTGGGGACGAAGCTGAGCGGGCGTCGAGAGGGACGGAGGAGGGAACGAAAGCAGGTAAGAGTGAGATCGGAAGGAAGGTGAAGTCGTGGGGGGGGGGGGATGGCATTATACTGACGAGAACGTGACAGGGGGTGTGAAGGTGAAGGCTGTGGGACGGAGGGAGAAGCCATTGGTGAGGACGAGAGCAGGAAGATGTCAAAAGCGACGAGGGCGGTGGGAGTGGTGAGGTGGGTGGGGACGGGGGCGGCGAGAGCTGCGGGGGCTGGGGAGCGGTGGAGGTGGGGAGGGCGACCGGGGCGGTGGGTGGCGGAAGGGCGGTGGTGGTGCGGGAGAGACGCGGGGGTGGCAAGAGCGGCGATGAGAGCGATGAGTGCTACAAGAACTCACACGGCGCCGAGAGAGGCGAACGGGATTGTGTGACTGCAGCTCAGGTTGTCTGCGAAGGGAGGGGGGTGAGGGATGTGAAGAAAGAGCGATAGGGAAGCTGCATCGTGGATAGCCGCTTCGCGACGAACGAGCGACCCGCCGCGCCGCCGCCGTCAGGCAGGCGGGCGGGCGGACAAGGAGCCCTATCGCGTCCACCGCTTGCGCGCCGCCTGCCACAGGAATTGGCGCTTGACTGCCCCGGAGCGCGCTGTGCACTCAGCAGAACGAAGGTCTCAGGGCTAAGATTTGTCCACTTGTCGTCGTCGCCGCCGCCGCTCCACTCGCCCTTCTAGCCTTATTTATTTTCTTTTTCAACACATTTTTTTTTCCTTCGTCGCAGCTTTTGTCGACTTGGGTATCTCATAACAGGACTTGTTACAGTCTGTTGTCCACTCTTGGCGTTCTTTATTTATTGGCTCTTCCTAAAACAAAATAACTTTTGATACTTTCCTCATCTACTAGTTCCCTTTTCGTTCCATTTGTAACATTGTTTTTCCATAACATACAATTTTCATGCAAGAATAATATGTATTCTGCAAAATACTTGTTAGTTAGGTGTTACCAATTTCTTTAATCACCAAAAAATATTTCTTTTCATTTACAAATGTAATGTTTTTAATTCGACGTTCTATGCAATGTTATGGCCAATAGTCATATACTGATAAAACATCTAAAACTTCCAACAAAGATTAGATATAAATATTACATTGAACGAATTAAATATTAAGTGCAACATGCTTAGAGGTATATAATAAACACTCACTTGCTACAGCGAAATGAAACAAGCATTTTTCTCAGTGTACATTTCTGCACATTGTGCGTTATTTTTGTAACGTATTTAATAGGTAATATAAAAATTAAAATGTAATTTTAAGAACTAATGTCACTTAATGGATATTTTCTTAACCAGAAACATAAAATATTAGTTTATCATGCTAATCTTACTGGGTCATCATCTAATGCTTAATCTAACTCTGGAGGAATTCCTTTAGGGATTTTGCCTATCGGACTTTGTAACTTCGTAAAGCACAAAATAAAACGGCAGCAAAACAAAGAAGAGAGAGAGAGAGAGAGAGAGAGAGAGAGAGAGAGAGAGAGAGAGAGAGAGAGAGAGAGAGAGAGAGAGAGAGAGAGAGAGACATTTTATTGAGCAGTTCCCCGTAAAATCGACGGGGACTGCTCGTTCGTGCACATCGTCAACTTGGAAGTACAACCGACGGTCCTGGAGTCTGCTTATCGCTATCGGCATCTTCGTTTGGGAGACCTTGTTCTCGCCAAAACGATTCTCGCGATCGAATGCCGCACTGGCACGATACATTTTAAAAGCTCTATTTTTTCTAATTTTCATGCTGTAGTAAATAAGAAATTATCAAATTTTAGATCTTTCTGACAAGTTCTTTATCTTCAATACTGCGTTACATTTCTTACAAAAGCTGCTATGGTCACTTAAAGAATCACGTTATTGAAATTGAAATATGAGATGGCTGCCGGAATTATCTTCACGTCATTTCGATGCTTAATGAAATTATAGAATAGTTAAGCACAATGAATAATGCACCTGATGAAATCATCGAACGCGGAGAACAAAGTTAATCCTGTTCTATATTATTTCAGTAGTATAGATGACTTTTGCGTCTCTTGCACGGAACCAATTTTAATAAATGAAGTCTGTAAAGAAAGAGAATTTCACGAACGTGAGAGGAATTGTGCTTTAACTTTAAAATATAATAGTTTTGTTGAAAAAAAACATCAAAAATATTCATATAAAATGCAACCAGCAACACTGGAGCAGCGTTTTTGAAATGTGTGTAGCTATTTAACTCCGAAACGAAGCGTTATAGACGCTTAAAACCTTGCATTTTTAGTTCAAAAGATTCTCCTCACTTATCCATCACACGTTCCCGAATTGGCACATCTTAAACTACCAAAAACTATCATCTTTTCTGAGCACAACATATACAAACGGTGATAAAGCTTTAAAAACATGATTATTTGTAACTAACTTCCAAAGTCAAATATTGCTGGGCGCTACAACAATGTATACAAATGTATAATAAACGCTAAAGTACATGATTCGAACTGTTGCAGTTATTTCCAAAGTATGTATAACGTCAAGGTGGTTTAAATATGGAAAATGTAAAAAAAATGTTTTTATTTTTTAACTATAGCCTAGCAGTCGAAAATATCTGAAAAAACTCACAAAAAATCGTATTTGAAGATTTTGAAAATGTTTTGAGCCTGATCTTCGGTTCTAAGACACTAAAAAATATTTGTTATTTTTCAAAAACAAATTGCCTTTGAATTTGGCGCTTGCGAAAATATCGCAAAGTTCGTTTTCTGAAAGTATACATTATTTTCTAATTTTGCATATTTTGCAACCAGATAAAATAGTGTTAAATTAACGAAAAAATTAAAACCCTTTTTTGCCTGTTGATGGGTGTGGATGGTTGTGGAAGGTGGGAAGGGGCAAAGAAATTTTTCAAAAATCTTATTTTAATCCTAGAGCTATTGTGTAACTACTCACACGTCACTTGCTTTAGGAGAACCTATCTGGTAGTATCCTTTATGAAGAAAATTGAGAATTTGTGAATTATTGGAACTCACAATGTTCAACAGCCGAGTATTTTTCACATACAATATTTTTTAATGTCGAAATTAGGGATATTTAGCATTGGTACTCACATTTACCGAAGTCAGTTAATTGAGCTACCTACATTTCGACAACACTTCAATTCCATGGAAAAAAAATATTACAACTGCTACTTATAAATTTATTATTATTATTATTATTATTATTACTTATAAATTTATTATAAAATGTATACATTTGTTTTATACGTGTCATTGAGTGTGTAAGGGCCAGGGTCGCCGCGTACTGGTTTGCCGCCTTGGTGCAAGCACATTTTGCGGCTTTCAGAAAGAATACTTTAATTCCATTATTTTAATAGTAAAAAATGTAATTGTTTAAAATAGTATTTTTGAAAGATTTTTATAAGTATAGATATTATATAGTCAACATCGATATTCGTATGAGAGCGTTGTGTGGTTGAATTCTTGAATGCAAAAGGTGAAATGTTTATTCTCATTCATGAAAGTCCAAAAAATTTGTACAGATAGTAGATGCCTGCACTGGTAGACGATGGGTTCATCTCTGTAATGTAGCGATACCGATTTCCTCATGCCAGGAAAATTAAATTAAACAAACAGACTCGGCCACCCTGAGTCCTACTGAGAGGATAAACAGATGGCGTTGCACGTGCAACCTCGCTTATCGGACAGCTATTTGCGCCCCCGGCCCATTAAGAAGGTCGTTAAAAGGGTCGGCGTCGAAACATTTAACTGACAGAGGCACGTGTTCGTAAGACCAGCTGCGAAATTTCTAGAACGCTCTTGAAATCGACATCCAGGGAATCCCAGAGCGATAAATTCTTTCACGGACAACGCCTGCCTTGTGTAAGCATGGCTGATGTTCTAGAAGGAATAAGAAAATTCTGTACGCTCACAGTGACGCAAAGAGTTGAAACTTCCTTCACTACTCCCGTCACGATTGGTTGAAATAGCGTAATGCGCCATTTCCTTTGGCCAATAGCGAAGCGACTATTATAAGGTGCTGGAACATACGAGAAAATTGGGTGGGGGCAAAAGTTAACTTGATGCGATTTCGACTAATAGAATACCAGAAAGTGCAGAGCATCAGACGGGGCCAGATCATTTAGACGGGGAGCAGTCGGGAGAGAATCTTCTCTGGGGGGATAACTATTCGTCGGGGAGAGACCAGTGTGCCTCTGAAAAACTTATAATTATTCGTCGGAAGGAGCCTGAGTTCTAGGCTGAGGGCAGTTGGGAGAAAAACTTATCTGGGGTGGGAATTATTCGGGCGAATGTGCCTATGTGGGATTTTATTATTTTGCTGCGAGTTTTGAGCATTGTGCCGGCTGCAGTAGACAGAGAAAATTCTCTGGGGTGGAAATTCGTCGTGAAGAGAGGCGAACGTTTCTCCGAAGGATTGCTAAACTGTCCGAAGTTGTGTTCGACAATTATTATAATGAGAATCAGAGGTACGCATAGTTAATTACTACGTTCCTGAGATTGAGATCGCCCGGCTACTCCGAGTTCTACCAGAGTACTACCAGTTACTACCAGTCCCGCTTCGAGTTCAACCAGACTACCAGACGCCGTTACAACGCCGCCACGCGCCACCACCCCTGGGTGACGTCACCAGACGGCCGACCAGCTAACGTGCGTGTCTGAGAGGGTGCAAGGGCATCGCCCCGGCCGCGCCCTCTGTGAAGGTTGCCGCCGCCCCCTGCGCCGCGCCGCGCCCGTCTCGGGCCCACAGAAAAAACTTTCTTCCAGGCAGTATTATTCAATGGGCATTCGTCCCGTGTAAAAATTTGTAATGCGGCGCCGCGCTATGGCGCATTGACTTGTAACTTTTGTTTTTTTATTTTACCATTGTAATGTTAATTATAATTCTTCCTAGTTTTTAAGCTTTACTCTGAATACTAACTTTTCATCTTCTTTTCTTTCCACCTAATTTTCACATTTCTTCATTCTATTTACAAGTGTAACTTCCCTGGGGCATTTTAATTTGATTGCCCAGGAATAAAAGTAATTTTTACCAGTGATCCAAGTGTTTCTTTCATGTTACCAGTATCTGTTTAACGATTCCTTCCATCACCGACTGAGCTACAAAGGGCCGCTTACCGGGCGTTCTCTCACGAGGCGACCGGGGGGTGTTACAGTAACGAAGCTGAAAGGCAAACATCTTTGGCTGACAAAAAGCAGAGAGACAGGTCAGTAATTGCAGTCAAACACGCAACATTCAGCAAGTCGATGACATCATTCTTGGTGACCGTCGGATGACTGCAGAATAATTATGTCGCATTATCTCCCTCAATTCATCTGCCGTCACCTGCCGCTCCGCTCTGCTAGAACTACTCAGTAAAATATCGTCCTACAATGAAATGTGACTGTATAAAAATGTGTAAGAGTTAATAAGAGTTTTTCTCATTAATAAAAAGGAACACAATGTATGACGGGAATAGGATATAAAACACTGCATTATTTCGATTTTTTAAATTTAAAAATATGTTCAATACTTCAAAAATCAGCAAACCTTTTTTCCACTGTGGAGCAAACATGTTTTTTAGATTTTTCATTGTTAGATAAATATTATACAATTACTGGAAGATATAAAACGACACAGAGAACAGTTTCTGCAAAAGAATCGATCAAAACTTATTCGACGCCGGTTTCGGTACTGCCTTACAAACTGTTCTGTTTATTTCATGTGACCAGAGATATGTGAAACTTTTGATATCCATGTTTATTCTTCGGCGTATTTTACTAACTCACATGGCTAGAAGTGCTGCTCTTTAATTTGTATTACAAATTTTGTTTTGTTTCATTTAAAGTTTTAAATCAGTATACTAGTTTCTGCCGCTCTGGCTCAATGCACCTCTAGAACCAGGGTCACGACGGCACTGATAGGGAGTGTTTTCTTTACATGTAAGGAGTTCAAAACAGTAAGGGCTCATTAAATATTCCACGTGGGACAACAAATTATATCATTCATTGTAACGAATGCTTGTCTTATATGGTTTTTGTGTGAAAATTGGTATCACGAGTTAATATTGTTCAATCTATGTGAAAATTTTGTCTCTAATTTTCCTTTATTTTAAATATATTGAGAGGGGGAGGATAAGGTAGAAATATCAAATTTGCGAAAGTAACATATCCCCAGGCTAGATAAATTTGTTTTCAGAATCCCAACTTTGATTAGGTATAGAACAGCGGTTGGAGTAAAGAAATAATAGCAAAAATCTCTCTTGGAACATTTACATTCAAATTCTTTGCAAAACGGTGCCATACTCTACGTGCTTTTCCCAGAATGTGTTTCTCAGAGATACGTTTTCATTGTGGAGACGAAGCTTCTGAAATGTTTTATTTCAAAAAAAGAACGACTCAGTTTTGAAGCTCTCTCTTCTGAGAGCATGTGAGTCGAGTCTCTCTTTGCGGAAGGGAGGCAATCACAACTGGGAGTCTGAGGACGGTACGTCAAAGTCAAACGATGCGAGGTTGACATAAAAATGAAGGCGACGTAGAATTTCAAAGGCAAGGAAACCGGTAGAGAAGATATGGACTTGTTTTGATACTGAATATTATGCAGGGCGAAGGAAAAAAACAAATAATTCTCATTTTACTTTACCGGACCTCCTGGTCTTATTATGTGAAAACGCGTTATATGAAACAACCAAGTAAAAAAAAACACAGGGGTGACATAAATCAACATGACTTGCGCCTCGTTTATTGAGAATGATTCCAAAAATATTAAAAAATATGTATGCAACTCGTGCGAAGGTATCTTTGGTATACTAATTTCAAAATGGCGGACACGGCTCCTGTCGTCGCTTTGTCCCTCAACATTTCATTTGTTCCCGAAAGACTTACGTAATTAACTTTTGAGGTATTGTTAGTTTTCAATGATAGACTAATAGTAATGTGTAAAAAGATTAGCTTATTTTCTAGAAAAATAAAGAAATGAAATATAAAATACGATTAAATACAAATAATAAATTGTTTACCATCAAATAATGTTAACAGTTAGTTGTAATTTCCAGTAAGGTTAACAATTATAATGATAAGAGTTTAAAGGTGACAGAAGGAATTTAGGAATATCCCAAGGAAGGAGTTTAGGAATATCCCAATTCTGTAGTCACGTCTGAAAACAACCATGCTGTAATGCAAACTTATGTGCACCTTGCTCCTAGCCCATCAAGGCCAGCTATACTCCTTTACATATTTTACTTTCTCACGCTAAAGAAGGAACTTCTTAAGAAAAGAAAGTTATGTAATGATGCGCGAAGCAAAACGACAGTCCGTCTAAACAACGCTAGTGACTAAACCGTTCAACCGATTTTCTCCAAAATTGATACTCCCCGAACGATTTGGCTGATGTCGCGAATTGAATTTGAAATCGATATTTTAATTGAGTGGATAATTTACATGAAACCCCTGGGAAATTTTCAAAATTAAAAAAAAAATCCGGCGCCATCCACATTGGTTAAATTTTGTTGTTGGATAATCTGAAGGGCGTTTACGAGAATGGTGCCGGTCTCATGTTGGTTGAAAACTGATTTTTTGAAAATTGCAAAAATTCTAATTTTTTTAGGGTTTTCCTTCTACAATTAAAAAGATACCGTTTTTTAAATGAAACATGGTTATCAAAAACAGATTTTAAAATAAGGACATGTTGAATTTTTCGAAGATATTGTCGCAGTATTTGGTCGACAAAGTTGCTCGCATGCTCTCAAAATCCTGCGCTTCCTTATTGTAATTTTATGTGTTTTGAGGCAGTTGGATGTTACGTAAGTTAAAATTTGAGTATTATATCACATTTCATATTTTTTTCTGTTCTTACATTGGAGCTTTTGTTACGTTTACAAATTAAACCTTCGTAAATTATTTAAAACCTATTTGAAATAAATATGAAATAAAGATTGGTAGCCTTCAGTTGCCCGCTCCAGCAGTTGGAGTTAAAATGATATATTAATTCATATTTCATTTTAATATTATTATTTATATTATATTTATGTTACTTCATTTTAAATTTCGTCTATTAATTGTGTTAAATATGAAAATGTATAGATCAGTAGGCATTGTTGGTTGTTATCACCCATTGTTGAAACGCCTCACAGATAACAAAAGGCGATAATGACGGCAACTTTTCATTCGCGGTAATAAAAACGAATCCTTTTATATGTAGAATATTACAATACCATAGTGGTAAATAATTACTTTTTTATATTTTTCGATCTATTTGCATTTGTTTGCTAACGCTATCGGTATCGTATTATTTATTAACGTGTCATTATTTTACTTTGTCGCATTCTGCTTATTTTTTACACCAAATCTACGATTTCAAATGAGTTTGTCAAAAAATAATTCGGAGAGAAATTGTAGTGTAATAGTATTACATAATCATTACTAATAGGAACAAAATACGTACTCTTTTAGCAACACTAGTTATATAATCGTAGGGTTTTATTTCATATAACTTTAAAACGAGTTTCAACAATTCGATATTTCTTGAATAACATTCTTGGTTGTATCACAGGAGGACTTACGACTCTCGACTATACGACTCTGTGCTCTGATAAGCCTGCGTCGATTTGCATGTTGCGTGTTACATATTACCTCTCGGAATCACTCCTCGGAAAGTGATTAGCCTAACAAATCACTGTTATATCGAATTACGGGAATTGCATTAGCATTCATATCTCATGCACACTGCCGTAACTTCATGAAAACAGCTCACGCGGCACCATGTCACCCAACTGAAATTGATGCAGAAACCGAAAAATACGTCATTCTTACGAGGATCAACATGAAATACGCACCTGAACACACCCTTCAGTGTACATAATACAATAATTTACACATAAGAGAAGAAAAGAGGCAATTTTGTTTAAATGTTTTCCAGTGTAAACAGTCTAGAAGTATAATAGCATAGAGCTCGTGTATGAAGGAACTCATACGTATATGAAGGAACCTTTATGTATGAAACAATATGTGGGAAGAATGTAGCGGTAGAAAGTGGATAGGAAATATAAATCCGGAATAAAATGCCTTGATGAAAACTGAATAAAAGCTGAAACGTTGACATTTAAATTATGTTTCTTATTGTGATCTAAACGCAAGAAATTTCCTTACAAGTAATTAATGATGGCAAAAAATCAAGCACCGATTATATTATCTTGGTTTTATCTATTTCCTTAAAATGTACTAAATAAAAATGCAGAGGGTTTTTGCGACGTCTATTTTTGAGCGAAAATTGTCGTCCGTGTGACTGTACTTAGCGCGATAGCCCGCAAACGGGCCAGTGCCTACCAGCAGCGCTCCGGCTTTGCGACCGTGGGTTAAGGAGGTGCATGTGATTAGCACGAAGACGTATTCTAGTCTTCTCAGCCAGAGAAGTGTTTTCTCATCGTCACACAGCAACATATACTGAGACATTGCAAGGAAATGGCACACTATAATCATGCCTGACCGGGAATCGAACCAGGGGTCGTGTCATGGAAACCGAGCACCCGTACCAATGAGCTAAACAGCGAGGGCGCCAAAATGGTCGTAAACAAATATATTCGAGATTTTGAGGTACGATCACAAGTATTCGGCAGACATCGTGTTGGATGTTATGGCGCTAGCGCGAAATGTTTAGAAATGGAAACAATCGGAGAGCCATTCAAAGCAGGCTTTCCAATTCAATAGTGTTGTGGAGCAATCATGTGTTGAGTTGCGTGGAGCTAGACCATTTCATATGGCGGTGAAATTCAAGAGTCATAATTTGTGTAGATTAAGCAAACAACTTAAAAAGACGAAAGCATTCGCAAGTTGTTTGAATTATCAAATGGCGTGCTAAAGTTCTAATAGAAACCTATTGCTGGAATATAATTTTTTATTCTACACGTGTAAGAGAATTCTACGAATAAGATACAAATCGAACGTTTGTTTACTTTGGCAAATTTTATTTACAATACTTTAAATAAAATGTTCACCAATTGTGACAACTGTGACCTTAATGTGACAAATGTGACCTGTGACTTTAACATCTGTGACCACTATGCATTCTAATGCACGACGCACACTCATCTTACTAAAGCATATTCATGGAGTTTTTTAGTATCATTGTGTAATATGGAATGGTGTTCTAAGACAATTCTTTAAATACAAACGCGTAATAATTATTACATTAAATATAAAACATGCTCGTTCTCTTTTGTTACTGGTGAAGGTACACACTGGCAAAGGTGACTCAGGGCGTTAACTGATGTCACTGCAGTGCCTCTGACCGGGAGGTCCTAGGGTTCGAATCCCGACGGTGCATGATTTTTTTGTCAGGGAGTGGAATTCAGCCGCTGTCTGGAGGAGATCTCTAACGGTTGGCTGCTTTGATAGGTAGTTTTCCGTGGTTTCTCTGATCACTAGAAGGCGAATGTTGGGGCAGCAGCCTAACAACTGAGCCACTGGCGTGCGCTTTCCTTCCTTTCGTTGCCGTATCCTCACCCCGTTTTTCACTCACACTACACTACCTCACTTGTTGGAAGACATACGGGAGCTAAGAGCTTGTCCTAATTGGATGTGCCTTACTGGCGGCGGGGGTACCAGGATAGAGAAAAATCCTCGCACCCTGACGTAGGGCGGCGCCGGATCTCGCCAGCCACCGAGGTGAGATCATCGTTAACTCACCTGATAGAAACATGCACTACACTTACGGAGGTAATGACCTTAGCAGTTGACACGGTAATCAATCAATCAATGAAAGTACAGATCCCCACTTTCAATATTAGTAAAGAATTTCTTTAAATATAACGCCTTCTTCCGTAGAGCATAATACGTTATTTAAACTCTAATCCAACAAAACATTCTTCAAAAAATGTAAAATGTGACATTCCTGCGGCTTATGACGACCGCAAAGCTTGTTTATCTAGGCTGCTATTCAGTGGCTTGGATATTACGTTTCGAAGCACATACGTGACTGGAATGAAGCGTACATCAGAATTGCATATGAGTTAAGACAATTATGGGTATACATTGCGGAGTCAGCATACTGCACATCGAAACTCCGGATATATACACAGTGAACACAGCATTGTATAATTTCATTAATTTTGCTTGCTCATAACTCTATTCAGTAGTATGCCGTGTATGGTGAAACTGAGTAATTCACATTCAGTTCATGTATTAGTAGCTTTGTTTGAGACAAAATTAGAGTGTTTTCTTATGGAATATTATTTTTCTGAAAACTAATATTAAAATATAGACTTATTCGTTATGAAGATCAAAATAAAAATCAGTTCTATGAGACAAATATGAACAATACTAATATTTCGTGTTATACTGTTTAAGTAGTGTATTTTACATTGTATTCTAAAAATGTAATACATTACATTGTACAAAATGGTTATGGTTTTCTTTAATTCCAAAGTAGAACAGTAATAATTCATAAACCGTAAGTATGCTTTCTTTTCAGTTAATATTTTCTTCTGGAAATAATTAACGCTGCAATGTAGACATTTTTTGAGGTTATTAACAGTTTCGCCAAACTTTCTCTGGAGAATAAATAAAAAAATCTCTTCTTAACTACTACTAATCCTCAGTATCTTCTATGAATCATGCAAGAGTGTTGCATGAATCTTTGTATGCAAAACAAGTTTTCAAATGGCGTACTAAACGTTTCGTGACGTACTATATTCCTTAAAGTCCTCGCGAGTAAGTAGTGGCTCGAAATATGACATTTATCGCTTATTGCACCCTGCGGAATAATTCCATGCAGGTACACGTATTCCTTTGTTTGTTCCATTAGAATATTTGAAGAATAAGACGAAAAGATTAACAGTCGTTAAACAAGTAGAAGAAGAAACACAGAGAAGAAAAATAAACAAAAATAAAGAAATAGTTGGAGAGAAATTCAAATAAATAAACAAATAAAAATAATATAGAAAATAGTGGAAAGAAACTTATAAATAAAGAAGATATATTGAAAGAAGACAGAAGGAAAGAAATCAAATTAAAGAAAGAAAGACATTGAGATAAAAAAAGAAAGAAAAGAAGAACGAAAGGAAAAGAAAAGAGCACCCAGGAGATCGACATCCGGAGTTTCTTCCCTCTACGGAGCCGCGCTCCTGTCAGCTCCCATCAATACGCCTCCGCCGAATGCTCCCAATCGCAAAACTTCTCAAGCAAATGCGACGCAGAATAGCGCGTGGCTTTCAGCGGGCGTCAATGGGAGAGCGTCGTCTACGAGAGCAGGCGTTCCCCTCCGCCCGCCGCATCGTAACGTCAGTGGCCGAGTCGTCGCGCGCCGAGCTCCGAGCCATCGGCCAGGTCAGCTCGCGCGCGCCGCGCCGCGCTCCGCCCCGCCCCCTCGCCCCTCCCGCCCACGCCGCCGTATCGAGCGGCCTCCCCCACCCGCCCGCGAGGCGGGGCAGGCCGCGGCGGCCGGGCGGAGGTCGGGCGACAGAGACGGGACGGCCGCTGGGGGGAGGGCGGAGAGAGAAAGAGAGGACACGTGGTTGGGGGGTCGCGTAGGGAATAGTGAGATTGCGAGGCGTACGTAGGTTGGGGTGGAAGTGGAGTGCAGAGGCGCGGGTGGGGGAACGGTATCGAGAGCGAAGAAACAAGACGACTGGTGTACGAGTATGTGATGGAAGGCATAACCAGGGATAAGTGGGGGAATGCGGATGGCCGTGAAGTATTTAAAGGGGAGAAAGGCACACGAGCGCAGGATCGTTTTGGAACATCTAAGCGTAATATTTCGAGAAACGTTCCGACAGGATCGGCATCGCGATGGCGTCGTCGGATACGAGTCCGTGACGGAAGAAGGTATGAGACAGCGCAGAATCGGAGAAGACGTTGGCGAAGGCGGGACGGGGGGGGTGACCGCACGTGCCTCCCTCGGCAGTCTGCATCTCACGCGGAGAAGCTTCGGAACTGGCCTCGTCACGTCCCCGCCGTCACGCACACCCTCCTCGCACCTCTTAGCGGCGGCGCAGCCCTTCCGACTCGTCTCGGCTCGCCTCGGCGATTCGCGCACGAAGCGCCCGCCGTCCTCCCGTGTCTCGCCCCGCTCCTCCCCGCCACCGCCCCGCCCCGCCCCGCCCCGCCCCGCCCCGCCCCGCCCCGCCCCGCCCCGCCCCGCCCCGCCCCGCCTCGCCTCGCCTCGCCTCGCCTCGCCTCGCCCAGCCCAGCCCAGCCCCGCCCCCCCTCGCCTCGGCCCGCCCCGCCCCGCTCAACCCCGCTCCGCCCTGCCCCGCCCCGCCCCGCCCCGCCCCTCTCTGCCCCGCCAGCCACGACGCCGCGAACTGGGCGCGGAAAGTCGCCCCGCCCACCCGACCGCTCACCCGGCAGCCGCTGAAATAAAAGTTGAGCGAAATTTCGAGCCCTTGCACGGCTCACGTAGGCGATGAAGGAAGAGGGGCGGGGCGGAGCAGGGAGGAGAGAAAACCGAGGCAGAGATGACGGAGAGACCGCGGAACGGAGGCGGCGGCCGAAGGACGCGCATGAAAAGAAGACGGAGGCGCGCGGAGCGACAGTCAAGGTTTCAACAGGAGGGACGGTTCGGAATGTTGGTACTGAAGACAATGGCCACGACGCGTCATAATACACGTAGTTTCATGACATCCTAGGGTCGCCTCCCGACAGTGGCGAGTACTACCTGAACATGAATTCTAGTGTGGGGGCTGCTTATATCGATGATTCGCGATAGATTGTCGATATCGACGATAGATTCCTCAAATCAATTACAGGTGTGTGCCTGAGCAGTACCTTAAACTACTGAACACAAATCGCGCGAAATGTTTGCATCCTCATATAGTCCTGACTTTCAATCTTTGGGTCCAGGCGCTGTGTTGATTCCCCATCTTCATATTCCCCGTCCTCCGTGACGCCGAAAGACTTCGGCAGCAAGCGGCTGTGAGGACAGAATCTGAACTGGGCTGCGTCGGCATTGGGGAGAGAGAGACAGAGGGCAATGGACAGCGGAGACTTCGCGGCGAAGGAGGCAGCTCCACCTCCCCCGCCGCCGCCGCCGCGTCGCCGCGACGTTCCTCCAGTTTTACGTTATTTTTATTGGAGGGTTATTTTTTTACGGGACGAGTGACGGCTTACTCTTGTTGTGCCAAGCGCCGCGCCGCGCCCCACCCGCTCCCTTTCGTCTCGCCCCGTCACAAACTGTACCGCTCCCACCCCTCCACTCTATCACGCCTCACCCCACCCCGCTTCACTCAATTCACCTCTGCCCCTCTACGCTCCACCCTGCTCAACCCAGCTCCATTCTTCGCCGCACCACTTCATTCTCCCCCCCCCCCGATCGACTCCAACCAGCCCCCCCCCCCCGCTTACGTCCTCACTCCTCGCCCCCCATACCTGTCCTCGTCCACTTTTCTTTTGTACCCTCCCATCTCCTTGCCTTCTTTCCTCGACCCGCTCCACTCCGCCCTGCCCCATACCCCCCCGCGCTCCGCCTTGGACCACCTCGGCTACTCCACCCTCTCACACCCTACTCCCCCTCTTCCCCCTTCCCTTCCTCTCCCCGCCCCGTTACTCCCCCCCCCTCGACCCGCTCCGCTCAGCGCGAAGCGGCGTCCGGTCGAGTCCGTCTGCTGGGGGGCAGCGGCGCGGGTGGGGCCCGGAGGCAGAAGGGCGGCGGAAGGTAAATGGAGGAGAAAGGACGCGGCCGCGGTCTTAGCAAAGCCACCGGCGTCTTTGGGCGCCGGTCGTGAGATGCGGCCTTGGGGGGCCGGGGCCAGCGGAGGACGCGGATTTAAGAGAGGGGTGTCGCGGCGGTCATAAGGTCCAGAGATATTTTATTGAAAGAAAAATCTTATTGTGTGTTCGCCAGGAGGACATTGAAACATACCAGCGCTCGCAAAAAAAATAATAAAAGTCCCTTTCGTACTAACATTTATGGAGGATTGTTGAACTGTACGTTTATTAAAATTCCTATAAGGGGAACACTTGAGTTAAGTTCTTAGTGAAAACAGAGTGTGGGGACTTCTTCAGTTTAAGTGTGTCTTTTACAGACCAAGCACTTCATGGATTGTTACTTACCTGTGGTTAGTAATAGAGTTAGTTTAAAATGGCCGACCAAGAAAGGAAGAGCTTTACATCAAAGTAAGCAAAAGATTAAAAATATAAAGAGAAACGCGCACCTTAAAAATAGATATTTAGAAAAAAATGTATCGTTCACGAGTATCACAACTACGATTGATTTAATAATACTACATAAAAATGACTGGAAATAATGTTTTAAATGTATTTATTGTGAGATTTAGGGCAAAATTGTTTGGTCACAAAATAAATCTTACACAATTTTCGTTCGTTTGTTTAACATACAACGTTTTGCCTCGCGGCCAAGGAGGTTTATTATTGTAAATGCCGGCCGTCTTGTGAACAATCTCTACGAAAGTCTTACTTGTAAAATCGTAGGTACGATTTTCTAACACATTTCTTCACATACGTTTTACGTTATTTGTAACCGTTGCAATTTTCGAAAAATTTGAGATATAAACAAAATCTGGACCTGTGCCATTTTTTCAAGCGTAATTTGCACTATCCAATAAAGAATTAAAAGAACCAATTTGGGCCCGAGTTTGAAACAAAAACCTTCAGTTCACGGTGAATTACGCAAAAACGTTGCGTATGAAATATTTTGGAAAACAAATTGTACGAGACTTCATTTCAATATCTTAATTTGAAGCACAGATTTCATTACGAAAAAATCTCTATCTGCGACATCGCTGTTGGAAGAAAACCTGCTACATTTTTATAAACGTTTCAAAACATAACTGAAAGAATTCGTGGTAAATACCCCTGAAAATCAAAAGTAAGTTTCAAATTCAAGGAGATGCGACACCAGCAAGATCTATCGCAAAACATCAATATTGGTAAGAATCATGTTTACAATTTAGCCACTGGTTTTGTTCGCCTACAGACGGACGAACGTTTTGTCATAGACCATTTTTTCGATATCAACATCTCACAAATCTAGATTCTGACTATGCAACCTATTAGAGGATGTCATTTATAACACACTGGAAGAAGATTTATCCACTTTTTCGATATCAAAAACCCACAATACGAAATTTTCTGTCGAAAAATCTCCGCTTTTGCTGCATTATTACAAATCCTTCACTATACTACGTAAGTAATAAACGAGGAAGTACAAAAAATGTTTTTTGATTTATGTCCCTGATCGTGGGCGCCGAGAGGGCTTCAACCCGCATCTGAAGTACTCCGTGTTTTCCGGCGGCAGTGGGGGGCGCGGGGCCGCAGCACACCTGTGAGAGCGGCAGCGCGCGGGGGGCAGGCGTCGCAGGGATGTTGCTGCAGGGATGGTGGGGGAGGGGGGCGCTGTGTTGACATCGCAAACGCCCGCCAGAGGAGGGCAAACAGGGATCTCGGGCAGCGTCTGCAAATATTTCGTGGGAAGCCTCATAAAAACCTGTAGCGCGCGCGATTTCCAGAGCGGCCGAAATGACGAGACAACAACAAAAAATCTTTACAGTTGAGGAAGAGAGCCAAAAATGGGATTTGAATAAGCATTTTTTTCTTAGGAATTTATGATGTACATCTGCACGTGTTCAGAAGTGTAATTCTATACATAACCTTTTGAGACTGGAGATTTATAATCTGCATCGAACCCACGGCAAACATATAGCCCGGGTTTGTGTCTGGCAGTCGAAATTTAGAGAAGAATGCTTTGCAAGAATTCGATATTTTTGGACCCGATAAAAGTCTAAGAATTGTAGCGAAGCGAACTCTAAATATTAACTTGAGCCAATTGGATATGTTTGTCGAAAACTCTGGTCCAGCTCAGCACTAACTCAGATTTAAGTTCGGGCCGTATTTCTTGGAAGGAAAGTGCCGGCGGTTTCGAATAAGTCCTACTAGATGAGTGTGTGGTCCCATCGCGACTCCAGATTACATTGCCTCGGGAGAGGTGGACTGCGGATTTTCCATGTCATGTTTTATGGCAGGCTCGTTTATTACAACTATTCGTTCTAAGCCAACGAGAGAAAGGACTGAAATACATTCCAAGTAACACGGTTTTAGTTACCACACGGAGAACTAGAAATGTTTGCGTGGAATAGGGCGAGCGAGTTGGAAAAATACGTGAGAGATGGAGGTGTTAAGGTGCAAGTGAATGCCTGTTTGAGTCAGAAAAGGAAATAAGTAAGTTGTTACAGCCCATTGGAGAACTGCTGTAAGAAGCTGTGGAAAAGGGATAATAATTCTCGCGGGAGATGGTAGGTCTGTGTCTGTGCCAAGACAGTAGATATTCCCCGCAGAAGGGAGATGAAGAAAGAGGAGAAAGTTATGAAAGACGCCGAGAATGTGCTCAGCGGTTTTGTTTAAGCCGGAGTTGGAATGGAGATTGTAGTCGTAGATGAACCCGCTAGAGCTAAGACAGACGGAAAAAGATGTCTGCCTCTTGTATAATCTTTAACTTATCAAGACACCTGGAATGTAATAAAACTATTTGCAAAATGCAGGTGTTACAGGTAAAAAGAAAAAAACTATTTCAGAATATTATACATGCATCAAGAAGTTTAGAAACCGTGCTTCGGAGCATTTTGTCTTTTCTTTTTGGTTTTATATTTTATTTCGTTTTTGAAGAGAAAAAAAAACACATCAAGTCAAATTTACTTTTGGCAATTGTGGCAAGAGCTCTGCTGCGTCGTTTCTTTTATATCTTTAGATTTATCTTTATCTATAGATAAAGTATCTTTAGATACTTTTATTGCCTTGCGTTGCATTGCGTGGGATTGCATTGCATTGCATTGCATTGCACAGAAGAAAATATCAATTACGAAAGTCTCAAACTTATACTAGTGACTTGAAAAACATGTGCCATGACATATTTCTATGCTCGTAAAATCAACTCAATTAACTGTCAACTTAAAACGGATTCAACAAATGAAGCTTTGCAAATAATCTGTGACGCTTTTTAATGTTTATGCTTCTTTCTATAAATGAAAGATAAGGACGAAAATTCTGTAGTTGGTAATGAAGACGAGGCTCATTTAATAATAATGGCTCAATTCACATTAAACCATCATTGCGTAATTACGTTTAATAAAAAGATCTGAGAAATTACTAGAAAATATCCGTAGTTTAAGGAGAGGTTTTCCCACCATTGAGGTGACTAATATAATAATTAGAATCGCATAAAAGAATTCAAAGTAAATATACGACGCGTCGCTGAAACATGGGGATACATTTATTCTAAATTTGCATACTGAAATATTCATAACTTTCGTCTTAAATTTGAGTCGGTACACTGCCAAGAGAGCAACATGCCGCAGAGTCGTTTTTTAAGGCCGTCCTTTTTTGTCAAAAGGACAATTATGGTTCATGCAAACCAAAAAAAAATTTGGCACGCCTTTCAGAAAGTTTGAACGTTTATTTTACGTTTGTTTGGGCATTCTAGAAATAATGAAGGCTTACTGAATCTACATAAACTTACATTTCTTTCCTTAGAGACTTTGTTTGACTCTTTCTAAGATTGACCGAACAAAGTGACGTGAAAGTTGTCGGTCTCGTTTCTCTCTCTTTCACTCTCCTTGTTATATCAGACTTTTACAGAGATATATCCGTTTAAAACATAATGAAAGCACTTTGACGTGAATTGTCATATACAGAATGCATTTTTATTCTGGGATTGCGGAATACCAACAGAAGAGAACAATGCGTATTATCATAAAAAGTATAACATTTTGAAGAAAATAGCAAAATAGAAAAACAAAGAGTTTTGTTGTGCGATGAACACTTTCCTCCGTCCGACTGAAGTTTTCTATATATCAGCCCTAAAACTTTCTCTTTTACGAAAATACAATCTTCAAAAATGATAACATTGGAATAGAGGGACATACACAAAAAGTCCGAATATCGTATCTCAATATTTTAGTTCTCGTGTTCTAATCTAAAAGGTCAAATTTATTTATTCAGAATAACCTAATAATTTGTCTAATGTGTGATGTGTAGGTATTAAAACAACAAATACTCTTCGCGATGTGTACTAAACACGACAAATCCAATGCATGTACCTTCACACCCAGTACTCAGTACTCTCTATAGTGTATTACACGCGCGTGGTATGCGTGGTAGTGTTCATGCGTTCAAATCATGTGTCTGCAGGCATTACGTATGTCATGCACTGTGTCGTGTATGTCGTGAGTGGACATAATATACTCAAGTAGGGTCGTGTGCCCGATGCACATCGCATTCAAGACATGATTTGCGAGCTGCCAGAGGGGTGTTCCGGTAATGTCATGAGGGTTATGCAAAGTCTACAATACATGTTCACGATAAGATAACACGTTGGATTGAATTATCAAGGTCTTCGATTGACCTCTACAATTTGGTGGAACAATTATCTAGATTTAGGAGAGAATCGCCTACAAGTTCTAAACCACATGCCAGAATTTTGGGTTCAGAATATGAAAAACGCGTCATGTGTCTTACTTAGTACCTTAATCAATTTCTTATTGAATTAAGCAATTCACGTTTTGCAAAATTTGATTAACAAATTAATTATTGAGATTGAAAAAATACAATTCACTCTTAATTTCTTGTGAAATCAGCTTCCAGTACTAATTACTATATCGATTTATACAAAAATATAGCACACCAGTCTAGATTTTTTTCTCAGCTAATTAATTTTGAAGTAAAAAAAAAGCGTTTCCTGTGTGAGAATGTGTTGACAATTTTATTAAAAAATGATCAAAAACATTTTACTCGGGTATGCATGATAGATAGGTTTATCGTTACGTAAATTCTACAAATTTTTTTATGTCCTTGTTAATCTGTTTATTTTGAGATATTCTCATGAATTGCATGTTGCAAGTACTGTAATACCATTTATTTCTCAGCACTTGAAATCCATAGGTTGCCGTATGGTTGCACTAATATGAGAATCATATCTGTTCATGTGCGGCATTGTGGCACACCACGTGCCTTCTTTGTACCGCTCCCTGCTTTAGAGCTTGATCGTCCTGTGGTGGAAGCGGAGTTGGAGGCAATAAAGCTTCTCGACGTTCTGACTCTGCCAATAAGTAAATCAGTGCATAAATTCGTTCCCCCCATTTCATTTCGTTTTTTCACAATGCTTGTGCAAACGGGATATTGTTCAAAGAAGAGATCAGTACCTCAATATTACGTGAAGTACTGTAGAAATAACCGTTTTTTAATGGGGGTAATTTATTTCCAGATATTTAGTAAATCGTACATATCTCCGCTAAAAATATGTCAAATTTGGTTGTCAAACACGTATTCCGTTGTTTGTAAAAGTAAATGAAAGGTAATGCGTCCAAGAGGTAATTACCCCTTTGCTCTTATTCATCGGCTTTATAGCATAAACGCTCAACATTAATAATATCTTAAAATTAATAGAATGGACGCCTAACAGCGGTTATTTGATTATTACTTGGTTTTGTTGTGAGAGTTGCAACGTATCTATCGATAGTTATCGACGCTTCGTTTAGTGCGAGTAACCATGTGTGGTTGATTATTTTTAAGGATGAGAAGATAGCGAGTTATTGAAGTGCAAAAATCAATAACAGTTTGGTAATACAAAGTTCTGAGTGATTATAAGCCCGAACATTTTGACGTGTTGTTGACTAACATGACTAGTAGCTGTTTTTTCTCATATAATATACAACACGCATTGTAAGCATTTATTTACGGATGTGTGAGGTTATTTTAAAGAAGGAAGAGAAGGAAGAGATTGGAGAGATCGATTTATTGAAGTGCAAAAATCAATAAGAGTTTATTAATACAACGTACTGAGTGCTTATAAACACTCAAATTTTCATGTGTTCCCACTAGTAGCTGATTTTTTCTCATATGCACTACACGCATTGTAAGTACGTATATTTATCTACGGATAGGTTTAGGCTCCCAGAGATGTGTGTACTTCGTCGATACTCCGGACGCCGTAAGCGTCATCGGTTGTTCGTTCCCCACCACTCCCCTCCGCCTCCGTGCGGCTCCCCGCTCGTGCACTTTTATTCCATTCTCGAGTGACGTGTGACGGGCGTGCGCGGGTCGTAAATCTGGACGTGAGGGCGCGCGGTGTGTGCATCTCCGCTCATAAGCGCGCGTGTCTGGGGCGGCGCGTGGCCGTGCGCGGGCGGCGCGCGCGCGCCGGGCGTGCCGTTCGCGCCGCGCGTGCCGTGCGCAGGCGTGCGTGCGTGCGTGCGGGGGACTGAGGGCAGGGGTGTGCATGTGTGTGCGCAGGGCGGGCTCGTCGCTGGCCGACGACGCCCGGGGAGACGTGGGCCGCGAGCTGGCGGCCGGCATCCAGGAGCCCAACGGCCTCACCGCCTTCGGGAAGGTAAGTGCGCCTTCGCGCTGCAACCCGCAACCTTCGCTCGTTTTGGCATTCTGTCAATTTCGTTGTATTCTAATTCAATTTCACTGTTTTCCAATTCGTTGAGTTTTGTTTAGTGGTATTTAGTTGCTTTGAATTGTATTGTACTGAATTGTATTTTGTTTTATATCAATTAAATTGTTTTGAATTGTATTTTGTTTTGTTGAATTAAGTTGCATTTTGTTTGGTTAAATTATATTGAATATTGCTTTGTTGTATTACATTTTGCTTTATTGAACTGGCGTGTATTTTGAATTGTTCAATAAAATTGTATTTTACAATTTTTTTGCTATAATATATATATATATATATATATATATATATATATATATATATATATATATATATATATATATATATATATATATATATATATATATTGTGACA
Source organism: Gryllus longicercus (assembly GCA_038098605.1). Lineage (NCBI taxonomy): Eukaryota > Metazoa > Arthropoda > Insecta > Orthoptera > Gryllidae > Gryllus > Gryllus longicercus. The sequence goes on from JAZDUA010000133.1 coordinate 840,276, forward strand.
TACCTGGTGGTACCGGGTATTTTCACTGCAATACAACACTAAGAGAGGGTATCTTTTACGTGAATGGGTCCCTGGATAAGTTGGTGCAACGTTGGGGTGGTTAATCATAAATTGAAATACAATTATAAACAAGATTTATTTTAAATCAAATTAGTTATTTACATAATCAGACAACGTTTTTACACTCTGCCTTGGTACCAAGATTAAGAGTGAAATGCATTTCTCATACCTGCGGGGCCCCGATCGAATACCTATGATGCTCGTAGGACCGCTCGCGCCGACAGGATTGTCGACCTCTGCTACTGCTGCGGGCCGTCAGCGCCGGATGGCGTGGCAATCGCCCACGGCCGATGCTCCAGCAATTCTTCCCCGATCAGAATCTTGACACCTCGGTTTCGCGCCTTCCTCGAATCACTGTCCGTCAATGGGTTCAATTACACAACCCGCGCCTACTCTGTATACTGGTCACAGTTTTGTACCGCGCAATTTCAAGAATGTTTCCACCGCGCCAACTAATAAGAACAACATCAATTATTCTACCAACACTAATCTTTCACTATACTGATACTTCTAATGTTCTATTTACACGTCAATTACTCTGCGGTTCCTAATAGCACGTAAAATACTTCGCAATGTTATATGCGTCCATACACCGGCGGAGAACTCTCGCCGCACGTCCGCACTCGTCGCCGCTCTGCTAACGTCTCTCTGGTCAGCGCTCCGCCAACGGCTCTCGTCCGCGATTCTCGTAACGAACTTTTGCACGTGCGCGTTGCCCAGTTCTAACCGAAATTCACACGCTGGTCTCCCCAGCGGTGGCACCGTCGGCGGTGGCCGCGGTCGCTCGCCGGCCCCGGCGAGCCGCGCTCGGCGCGCTTACCGCGCAGTCCAAACTAGCGATTAATTTCTTACACTAATGATTTAATTAGTGTAATGAAACACATATTCTGGGTTTCATCACCCCCCCCTTTCTTTTTTTGAATTTTTTTTTCACTTCTGGAAAAATTCACACTAGTAACATCGTCACTGCCGATGGTTGCACTCGTTTGCATATTGCTCGACGCCCTATATACACTTATAACCTAGAATCGAATTAACATGTGATTACTTATTATTAACCCTAACATTACACTTATTTACACTTCACTATTTTCCATCCATGTTGAACCAGGTTTCCGATTTGAAGCCTGTAATGTCCTACTATTTCTTGTCTCTTGTGCGACAGTTCATCCCCATTTTGCTGACAGTGATTTCCTAACTCACAGTTGTAGGACATAGCTTCCAGCGTGTTGAACACATCTTGATAGGTATCATCCCATTTCCAGCTACGACCTCTTCTACGTTTGTACCAATGGTTGACCATACCATCACTCTTCCCTCGCCCCTGACTTCGCTCCATTCTCGACCTGCCTACATCTCCTTCATTCCCATTCGTTGGGGCGTCTGCAAACATGAAGTTGTACCCCTCCAATATCTTCAAACCCTTTCCTAAATCGGTATGATCTGCTCTGCTCAGTAGGCTCTGCACGGTAACAAGATACTGTCGCGTTGACATGCAACTAATTCCTTGATATTTTATAAGGGCAAATAATGTTGTTGGTTCCATAATGCTCTTCGTTCTGTATTCACTACGACTTCCCGTAATGTAGTTGTAATGGCTGTTCCTCTGGTCGCTCTTGATGTTTATTTGGGTTTCTTCATTCCGCTTTCGTACAGAAATCTTGTTTTCAAATTCCTTCAAAAATTTCGGAAATATACCAAAATTCTCTGCCCATGTCCTGGCGTTCTCTTCTAAACTTAGGTGTGATAACTGGATCTTGTATCCTTCCAATATGTTGTTTGATGCTAGGTGCCGTTCTTCTGCTCGCATAACTACCTTAGGGTTTTCCGTCCCATCTCCCAGAGATTTCATCGACTTTGGAGGCATAATTGGTGTCACCCCATACTTGACACTTGGCGACATTTTCCCGTCTTCTTCCTGTTTAAACTCTTCTTGTACTCTTTTCTCTTCGCACCCTTGTATATTTTCCACGATTTCTTCTTCTACTATACGCTCCATTTCTTCTATTTTCATTTCCATTTCTTCTTCCATTATTAACTTCAATTCTTCCGTTTTCACTTTCACTTTATAAACATCCTCCTCGGTCTCGATTTGGACCTCCACCGTTTTGCCCTCCGCTGTCTTGACTTCCTCATGGATTTGGTTCGTCATTCCCTCGTTTCTATCTGTTACCGCTACCCTAGCATCTACTTGATGGCATGATTGAAATTTTAACACCTCATCTTTCCTATCCAGTTCCTCCGCTTTCCCATACGGTTTTTCGCATATTTCGATGAGCTTCCTATTCCGTTCTTCTGTGATTCTTCCCATTTCTTCTGCCGGCTTCTTAATCTGTTCTTCAACCACCTTCCCGTTCTGTTCTTCTATTAGTTTTCTATTCCGTTCCTCCGCCTTCCTATTCTGTTCCTCCTCGGATCTTTTCTGTTTACCTAATTCTTCGCTCTGTTCTTCCGCAAACTTCTCAATCTGCTTCTCCGTTTGCTGCCTCAGCTGTTCTTCTAATGAATCTTCTGCCATTACGCCCGTACACGCTTCGTATTCTTCGTCCATCCCCAAGTCAAATCCTACCGCCTGGCTCCCCAGTTCTACCACCTGCCGTTCTAGATCTATATTTGCTCTGTGATCGACCAGAAAATCCGTCCCTATGATTACCGAATACAATAATTTTTTGACTACCAGGGCCACCATCTCGTATACTTGGTTGCCAATCCTGGCTTGAAACATGATTTGTTTTGTGATGGGGCTTGACTTCTTCTGAGTTGCCCCAATCACATACGCCCTATTCATAGGCAAACACATTACTTCTTTTCCTGTTGCTTTTAACTCCTCATACATTTCTTCTGATACTACTGTAGTCGTGCACCCTGTATCCACTAAAGCTTCTTTAATTATACCTTCACATTCTATCGATATCGTGGGACATTTCCTGATTCTGACCGCTGAGTTCTTACATCTCCGCCACGGTTGGGTATCGTAGGTTACCGGCTGCATAGCGTTTATGGAGACCGCGTTTACGTCATCGATTTCCGCGTCCGCAATGGGGCCACCTATCACCGCGGACTCTATTAGTTTAAATAGTGTCCTTGATCACTACTTGTGCTAGGCTGTGCTAATCGGTCGGGTGCATTCCCGCCCCCGCCTCGCGTCTCCGTACGGTTTGAATTAGATCTGTTCCAGTCCGGTCTCTGGTTCCCCGGCTCTGGTCTCCATCCGTCTCCCCCTCTTCCGCGTTGGTTTCTCTGGTAATCATTGCTCCTATCATTCCCTTGCCCCTGGTTACGTTCCGATCTAACCATATTAACATTCCCTTCATTTCTGTTCTTTGGTACGCCTGCAAATGTCAAGTCGTACCCTCCTAACACATTCTGGAATCTTTCCAGGTCGGTGTGCTGCACACTACGTAAAAGATTCTGCACCGTAACTGGGAACTGTCTCGTCAGTACACATATTATTTCCTGATCGCTCATCGGTGGGGATAGCGTTTTGTATTCCATAATACGCCTTGTTGCGTATTCCCGCAAACTTCCCATTGACTGGTTGTAATGATTATTCATTAAGCTGATTTTAAAATTAATTTGAATTTCCTCATTCCAATACCGCTCAAGGAATCGATCTTTAAATGCCTTTACTGATTCGGGAAACTTATCAAATGTATCGGCCCATATCCTTGCATTGCCTTCTAACATTAAATATAATAATTGTATTTTACACCTTTCCGAAGTATTGATAACATCTAGATGTCGTTCTGCTGCCTTCATAAATATACATGGATTTTCTTTCCCGTCTCCTGAAAACTTTAGTGATCTAGGAGGGGTAAATGGTACCGTCCCGCTTGCTGCGATTGGGGATGCCTTGCATTCTTTTATTTGTTCAATCTCTGTTCGTAATGACACAACCTTCTCCTCGCATTCCCTCTTATTCTCCAGCATTTCTTCCTTGACTACCAATTGTATCCTTTCAATTTTCTCGTCCTGCTTAGCGGTTCTATCATCTAATTGCTGATATAGCTTATTCTCTAATTCTCCCCCCAGATTGATTACTTGGGATTCTAACTCCTTTTTCTGTTTCCCTAATTCTTCGGCAGTCCATTTTTCATGAATTTCTACCCGCTCCGTGATTTTGGTCATCTCATTCTTCGTTAACTCAATTTGTTCTTCAGCGCGTCCCATTCGCCCCCCTATTATATCTAATTTCCTATTCTGTTCTTCTGCCAGCTTCCTAATCTGTTCCTCTGTGAATAATTTCTGTTCGTCTAATTTCCTGCTCTGCTCTTCTGCCAATTTCCCAATCTGTTCCTCTACTTTCCTATTCAGTTCTTCAGCTAACTTCCTGTTCTGCTCCTCTGTGAAAATTTTCTGCTCCTCAGCTGACTTCCTAATCTGCTCCACTGTAAATATTTTCTGTTCATCCAGTTTCCCATTCAGTTGTTCGACCATCTTCCTATTCTGTTCATCAGCCAGCTCCCTACTTCGTTCCTCTGCTTTCCTATCCCGTTCTTCTGCTTTGCTCTGTCCCTCCAATATCTTCCCATTCAGTTGTTCGAACATCTTCATCATCATCTGCATAGCGCCTGAATTAACATCTTCTCCACCCCCCTGATTTAAATTTCCTGCCGCTTGGTTCATCGGTGTTGATGTAACTTGTACATCTTTATTGAAACTGTCCCCTGACGTATCATCCAACCGACTTTCGATACCACTATCCCTGCTTTCCGATGACATGCTATTGTCGATTCCTACATTTATCTCCCCTACTTCATCCGCCTTCTCTTCCCGGTCCAACACTACATTTCGCGCCTCCATTCTGTTGCTTTGAACTGTCCGATCGATTCTCACTTCACGAAAATACCGCACAAATTTTCCACTTGCCTCACCTACCAACGATACCACAGTTATCCTATAAATTAACTATACCCGCCACAGCACTGTATATCTTTCGTAAATGGATTAATTCACTCCTATTTCAATTGCTAATTAATGACGAACAACCCTTACTCACCACCAAAACACAATAACACTAATTTAATAGCCATATAAATTTCCACTCACCTACCAATGCATAAACATAATCCTTACAATACATAATATTATTACCATTGAAACACATATACACTGCTAATATACTCATTAATACTATTACACAAAAATGCTTTCAAATTATAATAAATCCCTTATTAATTGAAATTACTTTTCAACGCACTTATTGCTATATTATGTACATAATTATCATTCACATTTGCATGTCATATCTCCTCCCTGAATTTTCCTCAATAATATCATATAGATATTCACAACAAACATTCACACTGCTGGTATATATTTCCCAACCTGGTATCTTTTCTAATAAATTCCCCACACTTTACCATCACCAATAGATAATGCACTACTGAGTGAATGTTCCCAGCAAAAAACAATTTTGTGCATAATTTGTACAACACTATTAACCACCTTTACATTTTCACAAAAATTATTACTACTTCCCCATTTCTTTAATTTCCACGTTATTAAGGTTGCCAAGCAATTCAAATATTATTAATATGTCTTACAAAATTTGAAATTCTATTATATTATATTATTTGTAACATGTACATGTATAGCCTTCATAACCTCAGTAACTACAATGTTAACTATATATTGGATGCTCACAAATAATTGCCTATGTCAGCCCGCCATTAATTACACAACAACATTTTTGTAATTATCAACATTTCATTATGCTTACTTGACTTGTGCATGTTTTTGCTAACACATGTGTTGTTATTTTTTTGTACTCTATAATAATACACTTTGCACTGCCTGCTTCTCATCTGTACCCTGCATTACTATACATCAATTACATGCACATTATTTTCCAACATTTCACCAACTTTCCTAAAGCCACATTTCTTAACTATACGTTTTCCACTTGTTCGGGCGCCAGCTGTGACATACCTGGTGGTACCGGGTATTTTCACTGCAATACAACACTAAGAGAGGGTATCTTTTACGTGAATGGGTCCCTGGATAAGTTGGTGCAACGTTGGGGTGGTTAATCATAAATTGAAATACAATTATAAACAAGATTTATTTTAAATCAAATTAGTTATTTACATAATCAGACAACGTTTTTACACTCTGCCTTGGTACCAAGATTAAGAGTGAAATGCATTTCTCATACCTGCGGGGCCCCGATCGAATACCTATGATGCTCGTAGGACCGCTCGCGCCGACAGGATTGTCGACCTCTGCTACTGCTGCGGGCCGTCAGCGCCGGATGGCGTGGCAATCGCCCACGGCCGATGCTCCAGCAATTCTTCCCCGATCAGAATCTTGACACCTCGGTTTCGCGCCTTCCTCGAATCACTGTCCGTCAATGGGTTCAATTACACAACCCGCGCCTACTCTGTATACTGGTCACAGTTTTGTACCGCGCAATTTCAAGAATGTTTCCACCGCGCCAACTAATAAGAACAACATCAATTATTCTACCAACACTAATCTTTCACTATACTGATACTTCTAATGTTCTATTTACACGTCAATTACTCTGCGGTTCCTAATAGCACGTAAAATACTTCGCAATGTTATATGCGTCCATACACCGGCGGAGAACTCTCGCCGCACGTCCGCACTCGTCGCCGCTCTGCTAACGTCTCTCTGGTCAGCGCTCCGCCAACGGCTCTCGTCCGCGATTCTCGTAACGAACTTTTGCACGTGCGCGTTGCCCAGTTCTAACCGAAATTCACACGCTGGTCTCCCCAGCGGTGGCACCGTCGGCGGTGGCCGCGGTCGCTCGCCGGCCCCGGCGAGCCGCGCTCGGCGCGCTTACCGCGCAGTCCAAACTAGCGATTAATTTCTTACACTAATGATTTAATTAGTGTAATGAAACACATATTCTGGGTTTCAATATATATATATATATTATTGAATTTTCTTTTTTGTCATTGCATTAAATAATACTGAATTGTATTTTATTATAATATATGTTATTTCATTTGCAGAAATATTAGATTCAAAAGACACCTTCCCTTTTAACTTCCTCCTCCCTCCTGTTCTTTTGAATACATAAAGGCCAGTCACCTTCTAGAAAATTCAATCGTTATTATTATTATTATTATTATTATTATTATTATTATTATTATTATTATTACAAAATATAATGTAATATATATTTTTTTATTATTTTACCGATTTGTTCCTCAGACGTAAATACCCATAGAAAATGTTTTTCCGACTTCTCTCACTACCTGTGTTTCGACGAATCATTAACTCAAAAAATAAACTTTTCTGAACCTCAAAGCCCTGCTGATTGCCTCAGGTGGTCATTTGCGAGCCCGTCACATGCTATGTAGTTGCTGAACTCCACAGAAGACTGTCAAAACTTAGTCACCCTCCGGTTTTACATACATCTGTCGTTATTGGCTCACCAAAGCTATTCTTCTGTGGTCTCTTTCGTTTATATCCGAACAAAGTATACCCTGTCAAATGAAACCCTCTGCTTGCCGATTTGTCTCATCACAAGGGCAATTTTGTGGAGACTGTAAAACAGAGACCACCGATAAATCTGTTGTACAGCAACGCTTTCTCAGCAAAATGACATAAAAACATTCGTTCATCTTGTACTAAACACGTCTGTACGTTAGTTTCGTACCCGAAAAGACTCGCCATGTATTTGACGGACAGCTAACAATCAGAGAAGACAAATTAATTATGTAACTGTACGCCAAATCAATCTACACAAACGCCAGCGATTTCGGACACAAGAAATTCAACAACCAGTTTGTTTGAAAGCACTGAGAGCCAAACAAGTGTAATGAATGCAAACCTTCGGTTGGGCGCTCATCAGTTGAGCAGGGGCTGTCGATACTTGTGTGTCGTTTGGCGGCGCCTGGCTCGCTTTGTCACTGGGCAGCTCCTCATTGTCCGTGAGGCATGCCTTCCCAAATGAGCCTTTCCCTCACGACTAATTACCTTGGGGATTCTTTCCAACAAGTCTCCCTTTGACGTTTAGAAGAGTGCAAAGCATTCCAACCTCTGACTTGTTTGCTGTTGCTCTTGGTAGACTTTTAAAAGTCTAAACGGAGGAATTTTCGCAACTCAAAAGGTAGCGGACAAGAAGGTCAAAGATTAGCAGTGGCAGTTAAGTGGGATTTTAGAAGGCAAACTAGATATTTTGCACATTTAGCAAAAGAGAATCTGAAAGGAAGATAGGACCCGGTAAAAAGTACAGTCTCTACAAAAAGGATTTGAAAACCAATAATTTCAACTGAAATTTTAACTTTCAAAAATAATCACCGTTACCACGTGCTGGTAATATGTATATTTGATTATCTCTCGCACACAGAGTATTTACTAATTCTGTAATATGCGAAAATGGAAGCATGCTGTATGCCGATTTCGCCGTAGCGAATCAAATATTTGCACACCTCGATGCGACACTGATTTTAAGCACAGTGGCTTAAGTTCAACGGAGGAGACACTTTGACCGACACAAAATAGGGGCATCCTAGTCAAAAACATGATTAATTTAATTTAATTTTGTGATTACAAACTAAATTCTAGGAGTAAAAACCTTTTTACAATAAATTATCAATTTTGCAACTTCATGATATTATTTAAAGTTATTTTTTATACTTTCTTCAGATTTACAAATTTATCAATTACAGTTTTTTATTTTTCTTCGCCATAAGTGAGTCTTACGTGCGGACATCAAAACAAGATCGGGCAAACAGATTACCGTAGCAATGTATTGCATGATGTACTATACTGCAATAGTCCCAAAAAAAGCCGTTGATTACCGAAAGTAACCGAACAAGCGATTACAGTTAGCATATCTTAGAAAAGCTCCCGATTTTTGGCTAAGAGTACTTTCTTTTCAGAAGAGCAAATTTTAACTTACCCCACTCGGATTGACAGAAATGCCAGTTGCATAAAATAAAAGTCAGACTAGTGACAGAATGTGATTCCCAAAGAAAACCATAGTGCAAGTCACGGTGTAGGTGTGCATGGCTGTCTACGGGGTGGTCACTAGCACTTACTGATAGCAGGAAGCACGTGAATAGCAAGAAATATATTGTTGTTTGCAAAAACTAAAAGATGCCGCCAAAACCACCAGATCTCAAACAGATTGAGAATATATGGTTGAAAAACTAAAGAAATGAATCAGAAGACCTAAAAACAGTTTAGAAGAAAAAACAGCGTAAAATCTTCGCGAAGTGGATTGTATGTCGAGGCTACTAAAAGCTGTTTAATGCCAGCGAAATGGTCACTTCATTATTATATGCAGAAATAGCTTATTTTATTCGCTCCTGGATATGTGAAAATACTTTTTTGACTAGTGGCAAATCTTTTTATTTTATTTTGAATGTTGTTTATATACTACTAATTATATATTATTGTATTTTATTTTCATTGTTTAATTATTAATTAATTCATTCCAGTGTCTTATAAAACTTTACATTTGAGTTTTTTCTGTCAGATAAATATATTTTTTCGTAACGTTTTCACCTTGTTTGAGATTCTTAAATAATTGCAGGTGTGAAAATACTTTTAGTAATCACTGTACATTAAAAACCGCTTTTGTGCAGGCCCGTATAATAATATCAAGGAGAAATCGTACTGCACTAATACTTACATTTGAATTACAATGGATTTGACATGCGAAGTCGGAATACATATTTTTTATGGAAAATATATACACTCTACTATTCTCTGAGTTTTTTATGACTTAAATGTTATTAGAATTACAAAAATGTGTTAATTTAAAATGGTCCTGCATGCACCTAGATAGCATTTGAAGTCACAGAAGAAACTATCTCTGTAACAAACTTAGAATACCACTTGATAATAAATAACATTAAGAAAGCTAAATGTCTGTTAAAATACACCATATCACTACAAATGACACGTATGTATAATCATGTAATAAATAAAAATATTGATTAAATGTCTTGCTGTAATACAATTTCTTTGATATTGTTCCATTGTCTCAACTGACAACCAAAATGCATTTTTCTACCATTTCAGTAATATGAAATTCCACCTCATAAAAAACATTACTCATACAAACATCTCATAGAAACTCAATACGGGTACAAATTACGAAGTATATTTTTAGACAATGGAAGAGCTGGATCGGCACGTTGTCGGAACTGTCAGCTGACCACTGTCAGAAAATTAAAAATGTACATTTTAGCCTTTTAAAGAAAGACATAAAGAAATATATATTTTGAGATGGAATTTTTAAACATATTAATGGATTTTTAAAACATTTTGGATGGATTTTTAAAACATTTTGGGTGGATTTTTTAAACATTAAAATACTCGATTCTACTTCGTGAAACATGCTTTTCCTAGCGTTGTAGAATTGACAATGGAAATAGTTCATTTGGCTGTAATACAAGGCAATAAACGAACTACGAACGGTGAAAGAAGCTGTTTTCGTGTCTTTCATGATCAATCACACATTATACATACGTTCTCATCGAGAATTCACGATGCAAGTATGACAAAGATCTCCTAAAACTGTACATCATTAAATTTTTATTCTTCTGAGTTATCGTAAGTTTTTTTTACAGTTGCATAACCGTAATAGAGATTTAAGAGTAATTCATTTTTCAATCTTTCTTCTTTTTTATTCCGTACGTGTAACTATACAGTCGTTATCAGCGACATGTAACTTTGTGGGTTTCGTCGCTAGTTTCAGCCTTAGTGGTCGCTGTCATGTATGATGGAACAATTAAATAATACAATAGCTATATTATTAGAATTTTAAAATAAAATGTTCCTCCTTCGGTTTACATGTTAATACAGATATTATCATTTACCATAAAATACATTTAACAAATAACACCCCCCCAACTTCGTGCCAATAAATCAAAAATTGTTCTCACATCTCCTCACTCTAAGTAGCGATGATCATTATGCTCGGTTATTAGAGTATTATTGTTGAATAATCTATTGAACCAAATAGGTGAATTCATGTAATTTTAAACCGGTAACATACAAATTAAATTCTGCTGCACAGAACAACGCGTCATTTGCCCTTTCATCTATTTTTCAATCAGTTTCGTGTTGATGGAATTAAATCCTGCATGTTCTCTTCTTGCTCTCTCTTTAATGTTCCCCCTCGGCGCGACGTTGCCAAACTCCCACCATTTCCACTTTGAGGGCTCACGGGCTCTCTATTAGCACTCGAGAGCAGACTATCCGCGGATAAATTGCTTCGCAGGTCCGGCTTAGACGATATTCTAACACGGTGCGCAAATTTTCACCAGGAGCAACGCAGGTTCATGTACTTCAACTGTTAAGTGACTAAAATGAGTTTGAAATGAACGTAACAACACTTCAGGCGAACACTTCGGTTTGTGAAACAGTCTAATATCTTCCGCAAATATGACAGCAATCTTTCAGTTTAGTTGGAACCTCTAATATATCATTACCTTCTCATTTATCAATTCAGGGAATATCATAAAGACATTTTTTCCTTCGACAGTTTTTATGAATTTGCTGACCAGCGTTTTTTACGCCACTTTGTATCTGATTTTCGACAGTTAATATGTGACTACCAATCGCTACTTGAATCTAGCATTTTTAGCATCGTCACTAGCTTCATTTAACTCAAAATATGTGTCATGATTACTTTTACTGTCCCTTCTTTTTTCGAATCACTTATATCATCGTATATTTCTCCTTTTCATCATTCCTTAAGCACTAACTTGATCTTTTCTGATAAATTATTTATTTTATTATATTTATTAAAATATCTCTGTTGCTACTAATACATAACACAATAAATCAATAGACAGTAACGCATACTTTTTTAAACAATATAGTAGTAAAATGAAATCAACTTCCTACCAGTAATACCGACGCTGTGTAAGACGTTTGCCAAGACTTTCCATTATAAAATCATTCGTTTATCCTTGGCAATAATCTCCATGCAACTGAGCCTTAAGCAGAATGAAGAAATCACATGTCATAACGCGCGAGAATGACATTCCACACGGCAATAGGAATCCCAGGCGTTACAAAGTAACAAAGGGTTAACAAATATAATTCGAAAAAGTATTAATATGTGCACAATAATAAATTGTATCAGTTTTTTTCAATATGTTTCAAGAAATTAATTACTGAAGCGATAAACAACACTTAAGTTATTCATGGCTTTGCAATGGATATTTCAGATAAATGAATATCGGTCCTTGCTTGTCTCAAAAAACTTAAGTCTCCTTTTAGCTAAAATCTAAGAACTCATTTATTGAGGTCACTTACATCACAAGTTATTCCCCCTTCCATAACAAAGCGAAGCAAATTCGCTGACGCTCAACAATTTTGAAAAAGAAAAAATTCTAGGCCAAGGCTTACCCCAAGAAGAGTTGCGAATTTGACGTACCTATGACGGAGCAGTAGTTTCTTCTGTTTCCCTTCGAAATTGTGCCGGTGACTTTATGCGACTCTATCGTACTCTCTACAGCGCCTTATTTTGACGTTCATGTTTGCAAAATCATATTTGGGAACCCGTCAGTAAGTAACGTGTTGAAACACTCAGCCGCTTACATTTCTTTGTAAATGAAGACTTTATATTAAATACAATGTTATATAAATAAATTTGATTAAAATGTGTAATTCATGGAATAAGTAAACATTTTCATATAAATTTTCGAGTTTTTAAAAAAATATCATTTCTTATTTTTAATTCATTTTATAGGTCTTTTTCAAAGAACTTTTAGGTTGGCAAAATCGGAGCCCTGCTCATTAGATGGAGAAGATAAGTTACTACGAAACTTTTTGTCCTCTACTTTCCGCGCATGACAAGTTCAGAATTTTTTTCCCCTCAAAGTCGCCGATCTACAGCCGGCCGCTGGCCGCGCGCGCGTCTTTGTGTTCGCAGCTGGTGATCCGCGAGATGAACCGGCTGGGCATGATGGTGGACCTGTCGCACGCGTCGGTGCAGACGATGGTGGACGCGCTCGCAGTCACGCACGCGCCCGTCATCTTCTCGCACTCGTCGGCGCTCGCGCTCTGCAACTCGTCGCGCAACGTGCCCGACCACGTGCTGCAGAGCCTGGTGAGTGCGCACGCCATTTCTTCTCTATCTATCTACACACTTAAAGCGTTTTCGTTTGGAAAGTCTTTGAGCTTCCTACTCTTTAACATTTGTTTCCGTTCGCTTAAAATGGAAGGTTTATTGATTGAAGGCACAGGGCCCTAGAAGTGTTATTAGTTCCTCTTAATGAACATTTTTTATTAAAAAACAGATATTAGTAACATTTTAAAATTAATAGAATGAACTTTTGTCCACCGCTATTGGTTCATTGCATCGTTTTTTTGTGTGAGCCGAAACCGATGTAACGAAATCAGTATCGCTTTCTTGTGTAGTGATAATAAAAGTGGGAATGTACGTTTAAAGATAACAACATTTTAAATTTTAAAAAGTATTTTAAGATCAAGTAAGGTTTTTACATAAGAATATTGATGAGTGTATGTAGACACGACAAAATGTGGCGTGTTCCCACTAGTAGATTTTTAAGAGATCTGGAAATCGTGTACAATCGCGTAAATATTCAATAGGTTCTCGGAATATCTGTGCTGATATTTGACTTACTACTTGTTGATAGTATGTCTCACAAAATGAGAAATATGCAATTACTTCTGATTACTTAATTTGCGAACCTTCTCGTGAGGCTAAGATAAAAGGTCTATAAACTCCTGACTCGAACAAATTCTCATGCACAATTTTACTGGACAAAACCGATGGTAATTTCATAATTAGTGGTGCTACAACAGCACGTAATGTTTAGCATTATTAGTAATTTTTGCTAGTTTCGAAATTTCAGAGAGTTCAGCAAAAATCGTACCTGCGCCATTTTTACACTGATCTATTGGAGAAAAAATTAAATAAAAATGGGGTAGTGGAATAAGATACTGAAAATAACACCTGGGAGTTAATACTTTTTGTAAATACTGTTCAACTTATCCTGAACAATAAAATTATAAAGATTTTAATTTTCACTTTACCCTTACGCTTCTAAATACGCATTTTTATTTAGTTATTTGCATTCGATAGGTTAAAAAACTGAATCTACTATTTTTTCACCGCTTTTCACATATATAAACGTTTCAAGATAATATAAAAATGTTAACAACGTAATACAGCATTCTCAGATGGTTCATGTATATCAGAGTGTAATAAAGTCAAAATATTGAACGGGGTATACGCACATTACATTTTAAATTAAAATGAAATGGTGTGTAAACGTGAGAATGTAACCTTTTAGCATTTAACCTAACAACAACATAACTAAATGCAGAAATAATACAATATTTATTGTGGTATAACAATGTGTTTTTAACAAATATTTGTTTGTACTAATTACCTCCAAAATATTAATAGTAAAATATTAGTTTTTTTTTCTCGTTAATCGGCCGACTAGGACCACGCATGCAAGCATCCTGCATTTACCGTGGCTCAGTTTTTATTTATTATCGCGGTGGCAGGTGCTTGCAACAACTTTTGGGGGGACCAGCATTTTTAGCTGGATCCGATTTTTATCCCCCACGGTTGTTAGCCCTGGGGGTATGGAAGATGAAATGATGATATGATGATAATGGGGGTGAAAGGACAACACATACAGACATACACAAATACACCCATGCCCGAGGCGGGATTCGAACCCGCGATCTTCTGGTCCGAAACCACTCCGGCACTACTGCCTTAGCGATCTCGGCCATCTGATCGGCAATATTAGGTATTAGGTAATTAAAAATATTTTCAGAAAAATCTGATTATTTGCGACCACCATTGGTTGGATTATTGAAATATTTATCAATCAGTGGCTTATGTGATAGAACTGGCCGCTTTAACTCAATTAAAACATCACTCAACACACTGACTCAATTAAAACTTCATTATTTTGTCTCGCGGGTATTACGATTACGTGCGGAGAAGCCACGAGCACTTTCAATCTATTTTTGTATATTTGTAATACTTGTCTATTAGTGTTTTTGTTTTATTTTTGGTAGGGTGTTGGTATGGTATGTATTGTTTAATAATGAAGTTCGTAAGAGAGTTTCTTCCATCTAACTAAAAATGTATTTATTATGAAATAGTAATTTACAAATTAACATAACGGTGGAGTATGTTTTTGTTTTTGGAATGATAATGATGAAATGAGATTGAGATGAGAACTGATTGTGACAATATTGGGAAACGATATTTCTGCATCCGGTTCATTCATAGTTCCTCTCTCTATTGAAGCGTGCAATGCAATTGCTCAGTAGATACTCTCATTAGTTCCATGTTCGCAATGGACGTAATGTATGGAGTAACACAATTCACTCTATCGAGAGTGGCCCTTTCAGTTCTATGTCCAATCCTCTTGTGCAGTATCCGTCCTTCTTTCTGGGGTCTTGTAAAGCGTGAAACCGTTAAGCATACACGCTTAGGTAGTGGCCTGGCTTGCTAACATTACCTTCCGGGTGATAATGTCATGTATGCCAGTTCTAAGTACATTTGTGAACAAACAGATAGTTTGTTTTATTGTTATAAAAATATCATGAATCTATTTAATACACTGAATTCGATGAGAAAGATCCACAAATTGTTCATGTACAAGCTCAATTTTCAGACTTGAATGTCAGTAATTAGCGATACCTTAGGCTGGTAAAGAATATATATTTGAACATTATCAATTAAATCATTCGCTTTAATAACCAAGGGACTCCACATGATTCTTCTTATAAGTATTTAATGTTTATATTCGTACACAAATTTGGAAAAATTCGAAACATTTTGTAAAATAGCTGGTTCAGAGAAAACTATCTAGCAATCTTTAGTTGTACGTCTAAGAATATTCACTTCTTGGGGCAGTAATCTTTAAACTACACATTTAATCATAATAATAATAATAATAATAATAACAGAAAATTTGCATTTAATTTAATAATTGGTTTTATTAATTAAAATGTCTAATTTTATTTCAAATATTTTACATTCAATTGATTTATTTTAAGGTATTTTGGTAAAATAATAGTAAATCCGTAAATTAGTTTCTAAAGAACTGTAAAATAACTTTTGTAACCTTTATTTAATTATTACAAAAATTCGTTTTATTAAAAAAAACGATTTAAACAGATAAATAAATATTGCAAAACAATATCTGCTTATCATTTCAAATCACTATTGAATTCTATTACATTTCTAGATATTTTAAACGAAATACATTTTTAAAATTATGATATATTGATATAATCATGTATTATGAACAGAGTTACAGTATATCAGCCCAGGATGTACCTGCGCTGGTATACTTTGCAATGGAACACTGAAGACACTAACATACGAACTTGTGCATGATAATATGTCCGTTGAGTATTTTCCACCTCTGAACGGTTCTTAAAATTATGTTTATTGTCCCACTCTCATAAAATACTCTTACGCTGAAATTCCTTGTGAATTAATTCTACACATCAATACATACTATCCAATCTCCACTTTTAACTCTGATGTCATGAATAGTAAATGGAGACATAAATATAAAATGTAAATAAAACAAATTGATATTCCAGTAATACGAATTATTTTTTTAATTTTCAAAACCAGCAGATCAGCTGACTTTGGCTGGGAATTTATTTATCAGAATCTATATAAAAATATAAGGGAATGTGCGTATGCTTATCACATAAAGGCGCAAAAACTACTCGACCGATTTGGTTGAAATTTTCACACTTTCTTCTTATTACTTTCGAAAGTGTTTAAAGAGTAGTTAGAGTTAAATCGGACATGTCGGGGGGTTGTTGTTGATGATTTATGCGTTTATGATGACTTAAGTGCCCGTGAACAGAAGCTCTAGGTAACTCCCGAACCGCAAAGTACTAATCGTCTGGGGCTGCATATTCTGCCTTTGTGATTGTGAAATATCGCCGGGAACTACCTAAGATACGTAAATGAATCTTCTCGAAGACAGTGTTACAACGAAAGCATCTATTACATTTTTTCCAGAGTGTAACATAAAACATGCTTAACAATCAGTGAGCAGTAGCGAGTGAAGTTTAATACACTGGCATAGCGATGCATTGCCGTGCCCACTAGTAATTTAATAAACGAATTCGCTACACCCGCTTTGCTCATCCTGCACCACGTCACCCGAAAATGATGCCCTAGATGCGGGCGGCATAGTTTCCAGAAAAATTAATGATGATGTGTAACAATGTTTGTGTAGCATTTTGGAACTCCTCCATAATGTTTCTTTCTCGTCTGGTCAAATGTGTTTGTCTGACATTAGGGAACAATCACTTCAGTGGTTCAAGATTTTTTCTGTTGCACAAACATGTTCTCCATGCTCCCCTAAAGTTTAATTATCCACAAACACCTTTACTGTTTTCAAGGACCCCTGGGAGTCCTTGGGAATTACTTTTAGAAAAAGTGTTCAAAAGCAATAATTCTAAATCATAAAATACATTTTAGGAAAACACCAACATATGTGTTTCATTTAAATATTAAACTATTTATTCGTAATTTTGAATAAAACTGTCAAATTATATGTAGCATACTCTTATTTGCAGTAGGGAGAGTAATCCCAAAAAATCTCTTGAATAATAAAAGTGGAAACGCCTTGATAATATTGAAACGAACACTCGCGCATATAACTCTCAGAGGACTCACAGTAAAAGAGAAACGGAGATAAAAAAGAAAAAAAAAAAAAGAAAAAAGTCTTTCTCAGACATTTTACGAAGTTGGCTTCAACCGTTTATTTGTTGAGATTTCGATGTTTAAAAAGTTCTCCTCGTTTCTTTTCGACTTCCTTCCTTCCTTCAGTAATGAATTCTTCGTCGCCATTTGAAGCGCCTTTTCTGTAGCTGGGAATCCGTCGTCGGCTCGATGGGCGAGCAACGTCCGCCTCTTCTTCCTCGCTGCCTTCTGCTTCTGCCGAACCCTTTCTTCCAATCCCTGTGCAGTAGAACTCGCGGCGATCGGCAAAAATTTTCAATGAAATCGTGCACAAAACTGTCCAGATGATCAGCCGTTTCCTAATACTAAAAGTATCATTTCTGAAGGAAATTAATAGAGATTAAAATACGGCTAATATTTACGCCCGTTCCGTGATAAAAAATTCAATTATTTACATAATTTTGAGTAAAAATTAAACTACTTTCATTTTAAAATTGATTGAACGCAAATGGATTTTGCAAATTTTCATTACTTCCCAACGTCATAAGCAAAATCATTTCGTCCCTTACATTTCGTGCATCTGTTATATTCCTGCCTGCAAAGAAAAATCTACCTGTCCCTGTTCAGCTTAACAACTTACACATTTTATTAGTATTCCTATTTAATGTTATAATATATCTCAATATTCTCTTTCATACAAACGAATAGTATCGCACTCAACATTTAGTTCCTCTTTTCCATCCAAGTGCTTCGGACACCATAGTTCCATTCACCTAACAGAGATTCAGTCATACGAAGACGAAATTGTTTCTCCTTGCGTGCTTTAGTCTTCCATCACACCATCTTCATCCTGTACAATCTACGTATTTTCAGTACCTCTGCCTATCTGCTAGTTTCTTTGCTTTCCTCGCTATGCCGACTCGCTAACGTACTCGCTTTTTAGCGACTTTTCTCTTCGCCCAGTTCCGTCATCAAATATGAATGCTCTCCTTTAAACCTTTTACCCTCTGTATGATTCTTGAATCCAATCTTCTCCATTGATCCTCCTCTGCATTTTCATATCGTCATTAACTAAAATTTGTTTTTTATTTTTTACTTAAACTTTTGAGTTCATCATATCATCTTGAATTTACCTTTCCAAAGCAATCCCTGGTTAGCGCTTCTCGTTCTGGCCACTCTTCCTTTCACGTTCCAGAACTCGCATTCAGGCGCCATTGGGGTGCTGACTACAAGCGCTTTAGGCCTCGCCCGATCCTCTTCACAGTAACGTCCACCTTGGTCCATCGCGGCGCTTTACACCTCGCACTCCCAGACACTGCGTGGCTTTCACCGCTCCACCGACCCCCTCCCCTCCCTCGCGCCTCTTCACGGTCACGTCGCGTCGCAGCGCTCCGTCTCTACCGCCACCCCCACCCTCGCACCCCATTCCCATCTCCCTCCACCGCCACCACCTCCGCCACCGCCACCGCCATGATGCCACCCTCACCGCCATCGCCACAGCTCCCCTCACTGCCACAGCCCCCCCTCACTACCACTGCTACATCCACAGCCCCCCTCACTGTCACTGCCACTGCCACCGCCACCGCCACAGCCCCCCTCACTGCCACTGCCACTGCCACAGCCCCCTTCACTGCCACTGCCATTGACACTGCCATTGCCACCGCCACCGCGACCGCGACCGCGACCGCGGTGCCACCCCCGCCACCACCGCCGCCATCGCTGTCACCACCGTCGACGCCGACGCCGCTGTCACGGCCACTACTATCATCGCCGCCTCTACCGACACCTTCGTCCCCGCGTACGCTGCCGCCGCCCCATCTAGATCTCCGCCACCTCTTACGCCCTTCCCCGCCCTCACGCCCCCATCGCGGCCGCCTCCCCACCTCAGCCTCTTGTCCCCCGCTCACGCCGCCACCGCCGCCGTCCGGGCCCCTGACTTATTTACTAAGTTAAACACCGCGTGCTGCGGCTGAGTACCTCCCCCCCCCCCCCGTGGCGACTGAAGAGGACCTGCCGCCCCTCCCCCTGCCGCACCGCTCCTCCTCGCTTCGCTGTCCTCCCCATTCTCCGCCTCCGCGCCGCCCTTTTCGATGTCCTCGCCGTTGCGCGTCGCCTCCCCCGCCCCCGCCCCCGCCCCCACCCCGCCCGTCCTTTTGCCACGTAACAAAGGGCATCTTGCACTAAAGCGCTTGTGCTGTGTCTTCCCCACTTGGCAGCTGCGAAAAACAAGAACTTCTTTAAAGAACTAATCTGGCTGCTACTTTCTTACGGCGAAGAAACTTTGAACTCGGGCAGTATTGTGATGAAAAAATATTTCCGTCTTTCTTCATATTTTGGAGGAGGACTGTTGTTTGATACAACTAATTCGAAAGTGTTTACTGCCAGGCATGATTTTGAGGAAGCTTATTTTCTTAGAAATATAATTAGAATTAGTATGCAAAGTAAAAATCCTGCTAATATATTTTTTAACAATTGTAAAAGATAAATATAGAAAATCCGTTCTCATCAGATTTATTCGCTTCTTCGAAATACATTTTCAAAACAAAAAAATACATTATCTGAATTCCTATTCTGTAACAAAAGATGCACCTTCAATTTTTTTCAATGGAAAATCCTTTTTCCTCATTAAAGAAACTATGTCTTTATGATAAATGATAAAACAAAATCGACCAGACCTAAGAAACAAAAGAAGCCGTTTCCACTAAAACCAGAAGTTTATTTTTAAAATATTTGTATTCGATACAATTCAAAGAATATTAGTGTTTTAATATTTCTGTCAGCGCAAGGAATCATAATTTACCCCTATTTATTGATAACTATACAAACTTTCCTCATGTTTTTTCCAAAGCAAAATCGAACAAAACTAAGTTATATTGCTTACACCCCCAAATTAATATTTGATTGTTTGATCTCTTCAATTTTTTGTGATGTGAACATTTAGGAAAACTTTTACTCGCAATTATTATTGCGCGCTTATAAATTAGTATTTTTCCATATTTCATTATTGCACATTCCCACATTTATTATGTATGCCACTATATTTCATTATGTCTAAAAATATTTTTCGGTACTGAGATATCAGAACAAATACTACACTCGTAGTTTCGTAACGTTACTCGTAGTTTGAATATATTTTGTTAAGAATTTATTCTTGGGTAGTAAATTCTGAACCTGCATGAAATATTCAACATTTAGGAATCAAATAAGACAATTTATTTCATAATTACAGTAGTTAAAAATTAGCTCTTTAATACAATAATCTGATGATTGCAGTAATTTATCTAAAGAACGGAAATATTGTGATTTTTTTGGCAATTAAAATAAATGCATTAAATACAATTTTAAAAAGACATCTGTTAAGAGGAAAATGTACAAAAAATTAGGAAGCGAATGTGATTCTCCGCTTAACATACATTAATGCAAGTGTACCACCGCAAGTAAATACGCATTTCGCTCTCGAAATTATAAGACCGAACACAATCTGAATAGAGAGGCTCCATCTTGCCCAGGAGTCGTCAATGCATTCGCCCTCAACTTGCCTGCATCGTCGGCACTATTGAGCCGTCTCCATAGCAACGCGCCCTCGCCTCCTTTCCGTGAATGGCTTAAGCTCTTTCCGTGCCACTACCTTCATTTGTTTCCGGCCATGTGAAGCTCATAAGGGCCGAGGCGGGGGGGGGGGGAGGAGGACTCTTCCGCGGGGACAAGTAGCGACGCCTTTGACCCGGCGGGCAGCGCGGCGTCCTCGTCCTCGGCGGCCATTGACGCTCCAGGAGAGTGCGTCCCTGTCGTCCTCGTCCTCCACTGACCCTCCCGCTTCCGCCCCCGCTCCCGTGGCCGGTTCCCTGCTGATTAACTCTCCAGCCATCCCTTGCCCTGCCCTACCCCGCCCCGCCCCCGTCCTTCCACCCGCGCCCGGCCGCCGTCGTTCTATTTACCAAGTTAAAACAGCGGCCGGATCAGATATGCGAATTTCTCTCTTTCTTTGATTACTTGCAAATTGCATAGGTGGGATTCGTGCAATTATCTGGCGAAAAAAAATCCCACTAACGCTGGAATTCAAGAATAATTACACAAAGATATTAACTCTTCTCTTTTCTCGTTTCTTCTTTCGTTTTTTTTCGGATAAAAAGAAAGAGGGAGAGAGAGAGAGAGAAATCGCAGAGATTATATTAATATCGCGCTTTAGGAACGCAATTTTTCCCTCGAGAGAATAAGATAGATGGCGTTCCTAATGGGACGTGTAATATCCGACTCTCCGGCCGAACGCTTATTTTTTGGTGGCCCTCGGCGCCAGAGGCCCGGAAAATTCCTCTTCGACCCCCGTGGCCTCTTCGACGGCGAGCGAGGCGCTAGCAGTCAGCCCTCTTGCGTGATTGGTCGTTTCATTGCACATGTGCGAAGCGATTCATGAAAGCGGCGGAAAATGAGGTGTTTCGTCGTGTCACAGACGTAACTCGGCCAAGTGTCCCAGCGGGCCACGTACGATTGCGACAGAATTAAAGTCGTAAAAGTGTACACTTGAGCAAGATGGCGTATGTTCCACCGCGTCTCCTAGCGACAATAAAAACATACGGAAAACTTTGTTAGAATATTTTACTCCTAAAATTTTAATAGGATATAAAAACAAAATGCTTAGAAAATGGTAATGAATTACATACTACTACATTAAAAATATTGATTTTAAAAATGACTTCTCGTTTTATTTGAATATTTTGCAATTACCTTTGTAGCTTCAGAATAATTGAAAAGTTAATGTAAGATGAGAAATATGCATTTAATCGTTAAGTAAAACGCACTTATGGGAACGATGTCAGGAAAATATTAACACTCAGCTGAAACCAGTTCGCCAAAGAGGGTCAAGTTTTTTTATAGCGTGAACTCTTCTCGACCACTCAGTTACATATGAATTCAAAAAAAAAAAAAAAAAAAATTATTTGCATCTATAACACAATTGCAGGCTAATGTTTGAGATGCATTTCTGGCGATTATTGATCATCTGGCAAATGTTACGTTAACAAACGAAGTGTAAACTAGCTTAAAGCTAAATAATTGCGGAACGTTCAAAATATTATATACTAATTATAGCGTTACTGTGTTCTCGAGGAGAGTTGTAATATTTTGATTTGATATAAGTTGTGTTGACAGTGAAAATACATTAATTAATTTTTTCTCGCGAAACTGTAGTATAATACGCACGTGATCACATGTAGTTTTGAATATGAATTTTAAAATAGGAACTAACATTGTAACATATTAGTTCAACTTATTACGGTTTAATACATCATTATTAGACGATAATTTTGAAAATTGAGGTAGTTCACATATTCAATTACTAATCATTTTCACGAATTGTTTCCTGCACCGAGATTGTATCGTAAATTTTAAACAAATAAAGCAAGACAGAAATTTGTTTTTTATTACTTTAGTTTAAGAATAAGTTGCCAAAAAGGTTTTTGGATACGTCCCCATAACCAATTAAAAAATTAACAACTGACCATGTCGCCGTAAAATGTGATGCTATTATAATTATATCCAGCGGTATAATTCGCCTGTTGCCGTGACACGCATTGCGGTTTGACTGACCGCAGGGAGAGCTATCGTTCTTGCACGTTTGTGCAATATATCAGCTCCGCACGCAAACCTGAGCAATTGTAAGTTTTTGGAACCTGAGATCTGCAGAGTCAGAAGGGTCAAAAATACCGTGTAGCGTCGCGTGCTAGGCATATGCAACTCAGTTGATTATGAAAATGCTACAAGAACTCAATTGTAAAGGCACTGTCAGGTTCATTTAAATCTATTGACAATTATGTAAAATAAACCAAAAATAATGATTTATTACGACGTATGTATTACATACGTCTTCATATAACATCATTTTAGAAATGAATAAATGAAGAAAGGATATAAAATATAATAAAAATATGGCTGACATTAGAGAACAACCCTGAGATAAGACTCAGATTTCTGCTCTCGTGGCAGAGGAATGGGCCGGCTGCACTCAGGTTTATGCTATTTCTCGGAACTCTGTGGACCTAATCTTTGATACACATGCTGTTGATATTCCGATAACGCAGTTCCTAAACGACCGTAACAAATATCAGAGGAACTCAATTCGATTCCTTAATGAGTCGTAGCATCTAGTGGCAAAAATCGCTAATATCCCACAATTTCACTTCGCGGTCTCTCCAGGGACTTCTTGAAATTGCTTCGGGGTTCCCCTAGAGGAGTTTAATTTCGTCCCGTCATTTTTCGTCGAATAATGAACTAATAACCAATGCCAAAATATCGAGACTATATCAATTATTTAACTACAGCTCAGCGTTCAATTAGGAATGTGCAATTTTAATTTTTAAATCTATTATTTGGCCTTCATTCACTTAGGCCTATCCGGTCTGGAGTAACACAGCCACCATTGAAAAATTTCAGATAATTCAAAACATTTTTTAAGAAAATGTGCAAAGGGCTCCTTGGTTTATTTGTAAAACACACATTCAAAGAGAATTCCAAATAAAGCCCCTAAACAAGTGTATAAGAAATAAGTGTCAAATTTTCACACTTCTTCATCCTCACCTTGTAGTGTAAAATTTACAATGGGGAAAACATTAAACAAACCAAAGAGAATATGTTCACGATATTAGAAGGATATGTTAAAGCCCTCATGAAAATAAATATCCATTATAAGAATATATGGTAAAAAGTTTTAAATTTTTCACTTCAGTATTAAGATAATTTTTTAATTAAGATAAGAGCATTGCGTGTAACTTGTTTCGATATGTTATAAATATAAGTATGAAATCCTGTAAATTAGCTAGTAGTAAGATACAAGAGTGAGAGGTTATATGCGCAAATGCTATGTATTAAAAATAAAAATGTACAAACCCCTGAAAGGTAAATCTGTCAAATAGGAAGAAAATAAATTTAAAAAAATATTATCGGTTACCTCTAGAATGGATATGTTTTGAATTCATTACCATCAAATAAATTGTTTGTCTTCATTGTGACTAAATTAACTTAGCTTCCCGACGTATATAAACTTTATTGATACCTTATTAGGGCTTGTAATTTTTTAATTGCATTTGAAATCAACTATAGTCATGTGCAACCACCACATGATTCTCAGGAACCTCTCGCCTACATACCCCACATCTCTCCAAGACCATGATTTCAAGTCTTCCGTCTTGCTAAAATATAATACAAGAACATAATTGTTTCCCACAATATTAGCAAGTTCTAATGAGAGAAAAATAGAGTTCAGAAACGTCAGAACGTTAATTTTGATATTAACCAGCTCCCCAAGAAAAAATCCAAAAGAACATATTAACGTACACTTCTTGCAAGAATAAACAGTTACTGTGAGATCTTTCTTTTCGTTGCAGGCGCTCAACGGTGGTATCGTCATGGTGAGCTTCTACAACAACTTCCTCAGTTGTTCAGATACCGCCACACTGCACGATGTTATAGGTAAGTCCGCAGCATTTTGTGATCGCCGTTTCTTAGCATAAAATAAAATTTAAATGTTAAAATTATGAAAAAGAAACGAGTATATGATAATAATAGAATATTCATAAACTACTTATATGTAGTCAGATAAAACAACCACAAAATATTTTGAACATTCTTAAACCAACATAAAAATCAAGAATAAATAATCTGAATGAAAGTTTATCCAAATAAAATCGTTTTACACAAACTAGATCAAAAATACTGAACAGAAATAGTAATATCGGTAGTACTGTGCCATTCATACATGCATAGACAAGATATTGTTCCACACACCGATAACAAATATGAATACAATGTAAATGCTAAAAGGAATTAGAAACTATAATACAACTAGAAAGTATGTTTTGCTTTTTCGCTTCATTATTAAAAATTTTAAAAAAAATAAAAAACGCGCTTATTACTCTTTAAATTATTCTGCAGGAAGAGCTTAGATCTTTTTAATTATTCAGCATTAGTTAAGATTTATTGGGGGTTTTGGTACGAAAGGGTTTATTTGATTTATTTTAAAGTTATTTTCCTATAGGTGAAGTTCTCATGTTAAAATCATCAAAGAATAATAGTGTCATTTCAGAGCATTTCGTAAGTAACGTAAAAACCATAACTCGATTCAAGACGCGGCATAAGATCACAATACAAGTTAGTTCGAGCAATGTTACCTTCAAAATTAGTAACTGAAATTCGAAACTAACATTTCATAAGTAGTTTCATGTCATACGCAGTTAAATACAATTTTCTAGAGGATGGTGTCGCTTTTGAACAAACTGAATAATCATTAAAGTCTATAAAAAATTGTCGCTTTTCTAATCATAAGGATGGAATGCGTATGCTTTGATTTCACTCGGATATACTTTTCTTTATCTACGACAGACGACTGAAGACAGACACCATACAGTAAAAGTATTTACGCACGTTGAGAAAATATTTTGAAGTGATAATTCTTAAAAGCCAACTAATACATCTTTATAACACGCCTAGGTACATGTATGTGGTGATCGTGATCTTCTGACAGATTTTATCGTACTTCCTAATCTAAGTCATTTACAAGTTGCGGCTATAAGAGAGAAATGTCATTTACATCAATCATTGCAGTTTCAATGGAAATTCATAATGAACAATATAGTTAAGAGCTTAAGAATCGTCGTTAAGGCAAAATATTTTTCCATTTGATTGCATTTCTTTTTTGAATATGATTCATTTCCAGTGTTGTAGTGTTTGCGTACTGAATTTACTCACCCCGAATGAGGCACACAAAGGGCATTTAATCCAATATTAGTGAGTAGTTTTCTACAAAAAACTAGTAAAGCGTTCTCATTCAAAAATAAATATACTGTTCAATTTAAATCTCAAAAGCAGATTCTCGTTTTGATATTATTGATACAGTTATTTTTATCACTGGATTATTTTTTATTGTCGTATCTTCCATTTCACAAAGGTCAATCAGCCCTAAAGCAATTTTAAAGGTGTGTTTTTTATTACGTGCTTATTGAATTTTATGTAGCCATCGTCATAGGGGTGGGTGGGATCAGTATC
This sequence comes from Gryllus longicercus, assembly GCA_038098605.1. Classification (NCBI taxonomy): domain Eukaryota; kingdom Metazoa; phylum Arthropoda; class Insecta; order Orthoptera; family Gryllidae; genus Gryllus; species Gryllus longicercus. Next base: position 867,022 of record JAZDUA010000133.1, read on the forward strand.
CTAAAGGTCCGGAAATGTTTTTTCGAAAGCTAGAATAAGTAGATAAAAATGAAACACAGGAACAAGAATTAATAATTTCCTTTTTGAAAAAAACAACAAAAGAAATAACACAATATATTGTAACTTATTTTGGGCGCCGTTTAAAGGTAATATGAAAAAGTTCACATTCCTAAACGAAAAAGAACAATCACCTATTAAATGTTTAGGATTTTACCCTTATTAAAAATCATCAATTAATTAGTAGACGAAATCTCGTCTTAGGTGCTTTGCTATTGAAAATATAGTATTAATACCTTTTAATTAATTATCTCATGGGGACTGAAAAGTCTTTATTGGACCGGAGTTATAATCTGCCGCACCCCTCTAACGTATTTCATTGACCAAGCCGCCTGCAACAAGAGCCACTCACAATTTTCCCTCTCTCTTCCTCTACCGAGCTTCGGCGTGGGCACATTATCACAAACACAGGAAATTATTCAAAATTGGTCGAAAGCCGTATAATGTTATCCTGATTAACATGTCACAAGTCCCTTAAATCTCTTCAGAATTTACGTTACGCGGGGAAAAATATCGCCTACTCCAGCAACGAATCGTTTTTTCGTCGGGTCAATCTTGTTTGAAAAGCAATTAATGCCAAAATATTTCAAAACAATGAAATAATAAAAGTTATGAGTGCAGATAATGTTGTGAACAAATATTTTAAATCGTTTTTGGAAATGTTCTTATGCAAGGAGGAATTGACTACATATACTGTGTACTCTGAAACACAATAATTTATAAAATATAAATCTGAAACTATAATTAACAATACATCGAATCGAAAACAATGTGAACGGTATTTAAAAATAATTTGCCATAATATATTCTAAAATAATTATTGAAGTTCAATACAAAAGCCAAATTAAGCACCTTTAAATAAACTAAAATTACATATTGTTCGAAACGTTATTGAGTCTATAAAATAAATTGAAGTTAACGTAAATTACCAAATTTTCATATTTATTTTTGTTTCCAGTAATTTGTTTAAAACATTTCTGGTATCAATAATTAAATATTTCATCAATTTACTTTCTCTACCCCTGCATGCTCTCTTTGATGAAGACGTATTAATAGACAAGAAATTTTATTGTAACTCATATTCCACAGTCTCACATTTTATTCACTTCCCACAATACTTCACTGCGACCCCATTCTTAATTACCTGCCTAGCCATCCAATTGCTGTGAATAAATACGCTTCATTTATGAATAAAGATAAATACAGCTCTCCATTTTCCATGTGCCTTGTCTTCAATTTCTAGTCTCATATTTAATGTACCTCGGAGATTATGGTCATTATGACACATTTACTGAATTTTGCTAAATGTTTGTAAAGATGTTTGTCCTTATAAATGAAAACGATAATTCGTTGTCATATATGCATGTAACTTTACTATTGTGTTTTGAATATAGTTCAATTCCACCAAACATTCAGAAAGAGTAATTTAACTACAGGTGCATGTTCAAATATCCCGTAATAGCAGCATTTGGTCGTAGTTCGTTTGGCCGTCATTCATTGGGGCATTTCTATACCTATGTATAGAAATTTAAGTTCCACAGTTTCTATCTACCAAATTTATCTGGTTCAGTGCTCCAAGGCATTGTCGGGTGAAGAAACACCGATCTGCTAATTTATCTTTATGGCGGCCACAACGGCTCTTCTTCGAGCCCTTTCTGCTCACGTGGCACCGACAAGCGTCATGTAAGCAGAGTATTGTGCGGTTAATTGAGCAATCGCGTTACCCAAGTGTTGATCGTTTGCGGTGCTGTGAATCAAAGCAGGAACGTGGCTGCATTCTATGGTTCAGCGCCCCCAATGCATAACACACTAACATCGACGTGTGACATCGATGCACGGCATGCATGCCTTACTGTCGTGGAACGTGGAAATGTGACAAATGAGTTATTTTAAGATATACGCGATGGTTACAAACAAGACACAGTTGCATGAATTTAATGTAATTGTCACGGTTTAATATTTCTTGGATTCAAAAAGATATCATTCAAATAGAATTCCACATTCTCAAAATATGTATTAATTCGCTTCCAGAATGTTTCTATAGTTTACACGATTAAAATACGAAATAAAACTGGATGAAAATACGATTTCTAGGGGCACATATATAATTAATAGAATAAATAATGTGAAAAGTTTCGAATTACCTCACTCAATTTATAAGTGTTCTTATCAAATAATTAAATTGCACATCAATTTTTGTGATTTTAATATTTAATACATTTTTAGTTAAGAAAACAAAAAAGCACAAAAGGAGAGAACAGCATTTAATTAACGTTTTGCAAACCATTACTTCATTTTTGGATAAATAATTCAAAATTCATTGTTATTATAAGCAATACACATGTTTACAATAATTGGAAATATGCGGGACTTTGTGGCTATATTTCATTCTAAAATATCAGTCACTTGCTCCTTTCAAACAAAACTCTCAATTAGAGCATCGTTCTTCCTTCATACTCAAAGTGCCTCTTGAAATAGCCACCAAACACCCACATCTGTCATGCTTTCGCTTCCGTCTGCCAAAAAGCATCCCAAGAAAGGACATCCTCTTAAACGACAGTTTGCGGGCGAGCAAAGACCATTTCCTTTGCGCGCAAAAACCCTCCATTGAAGCGTCAAGCGAAGCGGCAGCGTCGGCGCCGCGTCTCCGTCGCTCAAAAGGCGGCAGGCGGCGACGCGTCGCGCCTTCGCCCTCGCAGGACGTCCTCCCGCCCCGCCCCCGCCCCCGCCCCCGCCCCGCCCCCGCCCCCGCCCTCGCCCCCGCCCCGCCCACTCCGCCCCGAATCCGCCGCGTCCCGACCACCTCCACCACTCGACCTTCGCTCCACTCGCTACTTTCCAGCCCTTGACCCCATCCACCGCCCCTCCGCCCCCGATGCCACCGTTGGTGACTCACGTCAACCCGCACCCTCTCGATCCGTTCCGGGCTCCGATCCACTTTTCCGGACCCGCCTAGCCACGCTCCGCTCCCGGCCCACTCCATTCCGGTTCTTTCTCGACCCGATACCGCTCACAATGCACTCCGTTCCGGTCCCGCCATCTTCCGCTCCGTTCCTGGTCCACTCCATTCTGGTACCTTCTCGTCCCGCTGCGCTCATAATGCACTCCGTCCCGGTCCCGCTATGATCCGCTTCGCTCCCGAACCACTCTATTATGGTCCCTTTTCGCTCAGTTCCGCTCTCAATGCACTCCGTTTCCGTCCCGCCACGTTCCACTCCGCTTCTGACCCACTCCATTCCGGTACCTTCTCGTCCCGTTCCGCTCACAATGCATTCCGTTCCACTCCGCTCCTGACCCACTCCATTCCGGTATCTTCTCGTCCCGTTCCGCTCGCAATGCACTCCGTTCCGGTTCCGCCATGTTCCGCTTCGCTCCCGAACCACTTCAATCCGGTCCCTCTTCGCCCTGCTCCGCACTCAATGCACTCCGTTCAGGTCCTTTATTGCCCCACTCCTATTCCGATGCACTTGCTTCCGATCCCGCCTTCTGTTCTGCCCTTTACCTTACAACTCGTTTTACACCATCCTCTTTCTACCACCATCCTCCTCCTCCTGGATACTGCCGCCGTCTTGCGCCACCTCGATGCGCATCTCTTGGCCTCCCCCGCTCTGTCTGCGCTCTCAACCAGACCCGCGCGCCGCCTCCGCACCTTAGCGCGTCCTTCCGCAGACGTAAAACTCCAGCGGCGTCACCCACGCGCGAAATCCCGCTAACAGGGGGGTGCGAACTTAATTGAACCGCTGAAACCGGCGCCCGGGACTGAATTAAGGACGCGGGACTGCGCGTCGCCGTCGTGCTCCGTTCACGGTTCCGCCCCCTTCCCCCTCCCCTCCCGCCGCCACCCTCGCCGTCGACCCGGTCCTACGCCACGCCGCGCCTCGCCTCGCCTCACCTCGCCGCTGATTATTGGCACGGAGGAGCTCGTTCACCCTAATTAATTTGTCTCTCCGCTAATACTCTAATTATCTGTTCGGAACTCGGCGTGGGGGCGGGGCCGGGGGGGGCGGGGACGAGGGGATCGCGGCAGCGGCACGCCCTGGCGGCGCGGCGGGGCGCGGCCGCCGAGCCGGATCCTCGCACCTGCCGGCTGCCAGCCGCGCCGTGCTACCTCCCCTTTAGAGAGGTCGTCGGCGTCGCGGCGCTGCTCTGTCGCTGCCCGCCACTCGCTGCTCAAAGGCTTCGACGTGGCGCACCTCATAAAGGCTGCAGGCTATTGTAATAAGTGGGGCGCATTTTCGCCTGATCCACGCGGCGTCTGGTACTTATGCATTTTCGCACGATTATGTAATAAAATTGATCTCGCACGTGCTTAGAAAAACTTAACGTTTCAATTGGTCACCGTACAATCGTTCGTCTATTGTCAGCGGATAGTCCAAGCATATACAATGGGGAAAAGTGTCTTATTACAGTGTGGGACTTTTATTTTGATACAAGCAAGATAATTACATTTTATTACAAATTTACTAAGTTAAATCAATCTCGCTTAATCTTAGAGACTCTTTAACGTTTCAATTTGTCACAACCGCAATGATTTGCTTATTGTCAGCCCAACCATAATTCAAAAGATAGAAAATCCATGTAGATGTCTGATATTGACATTTCAGCACAAGTAGTTGATTAATTTATCTCACATCAACTTAGAAACAGATAAAAGCCTTTTAATTCGTTACCATACAATGTTTTGCATCATTCGCCAGTTTTCCACCGACACCACAAGCGTGCTTAGAAGGCTAGAGAGTATTCTTCATTTTACGCGAATTTCCACCTGATCAGCGCGGGATCATGTCCAGCCAACACATGATTCTTGTCCAGGGTTATTGCTTCTCCAGCATATCGCCAAAATTAATGTCCCTTGTCCAAGCTTATTGTCTGGCCGATATGACGCCAAAACTCAGTTATCAATTGTTCGGAAGTTTAGTTGAATCTGTCGCTACGCTAGACAATCATTAAATTACAACGCACTTTGCGTCCTGCATCTGGTGTACATGAGCTTTGCTACCTATAGACATTGTATCTTTCCGATTTAATGCTTCATACCGCTTTCCTTAATTTTATTTTACGCAACTGTCTTCGTCGTTTTTGTTTACTACTTTATTTTACCTTAAATGTGCCTTTTACCATTTTCTTATCACTCTTATAGTGAAGATTTTTTTACCACACGTGTGTCTTTCCTGAGTTCTCATGCACTTGTACATCTTTGTTTCGCCAGCTTCTTTCATAATTCTATATCGTCCTCACTGCTCGTAGGATAATTCTTTAGTAATTATTCGACATCCTCCCTTCATCTGCAACCTCTCTCTCTCCCACTTTCTCTCCCTCTCCCGCTCTCTCTCCCTCCCTCTCCCGCTCTCTCTCTCTCCCTCTCCCACTCTCTCTCCCTCTCCCACTCTCTCTCCCTCTCCCACTCTCTCTCCCTCTCCCACTCTCTCTCCCTCTCCCACTCTCTCTCCCTCTCCCACTCTCTCTCCCTCTCTCTCCCTCTCCCACTCTCTCTCCCTCTCCCACTCTCTCTCCCTCTCCCACTCTCTATCTCTCTCCCTCTCATGAATACACGCACATTTATTTGTTTATCCTCTTTTTGATCTTGACTATATTTTATGTACTTTGTCCACCAGTAAGATGCCCTGCAAACGTTTCTATATCTCTTTCTGCTCGTAATTCTTTTTATATCTTTCCATTCTCTCTCTTTCTTACTCTTCTTCGCAGCTCCAGTCTAATCCCGGAAAAATCCTTCTCAGAAACACATTCGCCCTCCTAGACAGCAGCCTCCTGCTGGCTCAACGTATGACTGTCCACCTTCCCTCCTCCTTTCCTCCTCGTCCCCTCTCACCACCGCAGCGATGGCTCGCGAGCCTCACCCCTCCCCTTTCTCCAACCGGCGACCGCCATACTTTCGTATCCTGTATGTATAATCTATCAGGTGCGAACTGCGGCTGTAAGTTACCCGCGGAATTCCGTAGAGTCCCGAGAGGGCTCCGGAAGTTTACCGCGCCGCAGGGGAGACATTACTAGCCGCCGCCGCCGCCGCCGCCGCCGCCGCCTGCCGCCGCCGCCGCCGCCGCCTGCCGCCGCCGCCGCCTCCTCTGAAGCCGCCGAGGGCAGGCGGTCGGCAGGAGGACCGGTGGGCGGGCAGGGCTGTGTCAGGAATGCCGGGAATTCTACAACTCGGCGTGGCTAGCCGCGAAGGCGGGGGGGGCGCAACGGGGGTGGGAAGGGGCGTCGAGGGCGGCGGAGGCAGCGGAGGCGGCACCGGACACGCTGGTGAGGGCGGTGTTGAGGGCTGGGGTGGTGGTGAAGGCGGGGGTAGCGCTGACGACGGGGGGGAGACTGGCAACGTCGGGGAAGGGGGCGGAGGTTGGGATGGCGGTGGGGGTGGAGGGGAGTAGGCGGTGGCAGAAGCGGTGATGGGGAGCACAGGTCTGTAGCAGCAAGGGAGAAGACTCCTGCACGTGCAGTGGTGAAGTTAGACTAGGAGAGAAGATCTGCTGAGAGCTTGGATTTGGAAGAGGGAAACGAGATGAAGATGGATTGACAAGGGGTTGGAATCGACCGCGTGTGTGAAGGCGATGTGGGGGTGAAGAATACGGTGGAAATGGTAAAAGATTTGTGGGAATTAGTAGCTCGGGAGGTAGGCTTTGCGAGGAGAGGCGAAACAATGAAAACATCTACAGTAACATGTTTGTAGGTAGACAGGTAAAATAGGAGCAGAACTGTATAATTCACTTTTAACAAGACAGGGATGTAAAATGGAAAAGCTGCTGAGGTACTGTAGACGGGTGTAAGATGTTATAGGCAGTGAGTTCGAAACAGAAGCAGATTGATTTAGCAACTATAGACGAGATATAGACTAGCTTAAAGAGCGACGAGACGATATCAGAAGCTGTGGCAGCCGAGAAAGACACGGCAGAGTCAATGAAGAAAACTGGCAGTCATAGTACGTGAGAGAAAACTACCGCAAACCGAAGTGGAGGCGACACTTGGTGTGACTATGCGGATGGAGTCAGAAAGTTAGTGAGTGATGGGAGGTTGGAGACGGTGTCGGAATGGGCAGCGGAGTGGGGTGAAGGCAGTAACACCACGAGAACCAACAGAAGGAAAAGATGGGGAGTAGTGTTGGTAGGTGAGATTTCGGATGCAGAGCGACAGAGGAGTGAGAAGTGGGGAAAGTGGCAACAATAGAAATGCATCCGGAAATAGTAGTAGTTGTAGAATATGTAATGGCGATGGTTTCTATGTTGCTATGTCTTAGGCAGTATGATGTAGAAGTTTGGAGAAGTAGTAATTCAGTAACAGTACTCCAGGGATGCAAACGGGAAGAGTAGTGGTGGTGATATTCATACCAGTGTTGACTGTAATGCCTGCTGCAGGGGAAAGTCGAGGATTGAGATAGAGACGGCAACACTTGGTGCATTAAGCAATCGAAACGAGAAAAGTATAGATGGCAGTAGTAATGGAAGCAGCTAATCCGATGACTTTGGGCAGGAGTAGATGCGGCAAAAACAGAAATTTCTCCGAGAATGGAGGAGTCGGGCATTATAGTGAGGGCGTCAGCGACATATGGAAAGGGAAGAGCTGCGACGTGGAGGGGGCGGCAGCACAAATGCCTTCACGAAGGTGCCGGCGCGCGGTTGCAGTGGGCAGCCGGGATGGTACGACAGACTTCTGAGTGTCGTCCGTGGCGGCACGCAACCGGGGGGCGGGGGGCTGACGGGTTGGCGGGGGGGATGTGGCGGGACGGGGAGAGGTGTGGCTACGCAGTCCGGAGTGACACTAGGTGGGCGTCGCGAGGCGGGGAGGGGAGGGGGAGTGAGGTTTGGTGGGCGTGTGGTGCCGGGATGGGGGGAATATTCCGGGATGGGGAGAGGTGAGGCTACGCTGTCCGGGGCGGTACTAGGTGGACGTGGCGAGGCGGGGAGGGAAGGGGGAAGTGAGGTTTGGCGGGCGTGGCTTGGCGGGGAATGTGGCGGAACGGAGAGAGGCGAGGCTATGCGGTCCGGAGCGGGACTAGATGGGCGGGGCGGGGAGGAGGGGGTGAGGTTTGGCGTAGTGTGAAACGGAAAGGTGAGGAGACGCAGGTCGGTGTGGAACCAGGTGGGCGGTGTGCGGTGTGGCGGGCGAGGCGTAGAGAAGGGTTGGAGAGAGGCGCGACGGTGTGGGACCAGGTGGGCGGTGTGCGGCGTGGCGGGCGAGGCGCAGAGGAGGGTTGGGGAGAGGCGAGACGGTGCTGGACAATGTGAGCGAAGAGGGAGAGTGAGGCGTGGCAGGGCAAGGGCCGGTGGTGGGCAATGGTCGGGTCTGCGCGAGGGGCGGGGCGGGGCTAGCCGAAGTGTGCGGCGTGGGAGGCGGAGTAGGAGACCGCACGTCGACCGGCGAAGTCGCTCGCGCTGAAAAACTCCCGGAGGGACGTCCGGTGCATTTTGACTCGCGGTTTTTTGCCGATGTAAATGCGCGGCGCGGCGGGGCGCGGCGGCGAAGCGAACTCTAAACGTCGGGGCCATTATCGGCGCCGCTGGATCCCGCGCCTTACCGCCGCGCCAGGGCGATCCTCCGGACTGTAGCGTTTTACTGCTGTGTTCCTCTGCGCTGGCGTGAGGCCTCGCCTTCCCTCTTAGGTTCCACACTCCGAAGCGTCTGGGAATATTAGGGAGTTTTAGCATCACGCGTAAGGTAGCGGCACTAACAGTTACGTGACGGACCTTGAAGTCATAATGTCTTACCTTAGGCCTAAGGTACGACCTTATTCGTTCATAAATAGTGCACGTCTGTGGGAATCCCTACGGTCACCTTACAAGCGGCAAAATGGCCGCCTAAAGACAGGAAAAGTTGAATTTTTCCAACTCTGGTAAACCGATTCTCGTATGTGAGGCAGTTACAATTATTCCTTACCAACTCCACAACGCTGGCAAGAATTAACGGGATATGTTGGAGAGGTGGCAGGAAATAAATTCGCGAAAAAGGAGTTCAAATCATATCTTCGGGATATGTTATGTCTTATGCTCATAACGAACGCTGTGTAAAAGTATTTCCTATATTTTCAAGAAAAAACCAATTCAAAATTCCAGACTGCATACTCATCACGGAGGGCCACAAAATCTAAAACTCCATGCACAATGTATATTTGTTGTTCTGTTGACTCGTAACGTGTTTTAAATGTCTCACTACTAGCCTACACTCTTTGATATATTATGCAATTTCTCTGTTCAACGCTTGGAATACTTCCTTTGTTATAATGCATAACGCAATGTCTCAATTGTAAAACTCTTCTGAACGTTGTTCATCACGACCGTATAAAGGCGTTTGTCACGTTAAGGATATCTCCTTACGCCTGGTGCTAAAACTCCCTATTAAGAGCTCCTTCCGTGCACTACAAATAGTTTGTTTGAAAATACTTAATTTAAAGTGTTTTGTAACTATAAGGAAACGTGCATCGTATGAGCAGAAAACGTGTACTTAAAATTAATTCCATTCATTATTATCAAATGCATATGAATGCCAGAATTGGCAGCGCAATTGTTTATTAATTCAGGTATTGTGTTTAGTTCATATCTTGAAAACATAAATAAAGTGTGTAATGGACTGCACACATGCAGTTCATCATTAAAATCAAGCTACCAATTACGAAGACTTTTGAATGACCGCAGCCAATGTTTCAATGGAACTCATTTAACTACCCTAATGTTTCGAGGAAACGCGTTTTGATCTGTCTTTACGAGTAATATTGTGTCTAAATTGTTGCGTGTAATTCATGGAAAATTAATACACCCTTTTAACAGTAAAACCGTTTTCCAATCAAATACCCATTAAATTCATTTGAAGTACTGTAAAATTATCTCGACAATGAACGTGTCATACAGTCGGTACTCATACCTTGTTATCGCGATTTGGAATTATTTAAAAGTATTCAGACTCTTATAAATAATTTTTATTAATATTACTTGCAAATAATTTACAATATAATGCATTGAGAAATAATAAATGTGTTATAAGCTCCTGTTTTTTAATTAATAAGTGACATGAATTTTTATTTACAAAAAACACCTTACTGACGACATTTGCATAATAATTTCTGGGCTAATAATAGCCAAACTTGTAGCTGAGAAGTCGACCAAGTTTTCCTATATTTCTATATTTTTATTGACACAAATTGTCTATTATTATACACTAACAATAACAAGATTACATTACCTAACATGGTTCAGTTCATTGTATTAATTTTTGAAAAGTTTTTACAAACAATTAATTTATAATAACAATAATTAATGTATAATGTTGCCAGTCTCGAAATCCAAACGTAGTTATTTTACTACCAAGCGTATGCGAGTCAAATGGTTTAGCTCTTTAATGCCCTCCTCTTTCCTGGGCGGATGGTCACAGCAGGGGTTTGCACTTGCTTTTCACGCATGTGTAATGGCAAGGGTGATCATTATGGGTGATATGCTTTGTTGAGGAACAAAGAAAGGTATGAAAATGTTAGAACAATCACTTGCTATCGCGCGTGGCTAGAAGTTGAGGGGACAACTCTGATATTTTCCTGGGACTCATCAGGCCCGGCCTACCTGTCTAAATGAACTGATGAATTCGCTACCAAGGGAAATTTGACGTTTTCGACACGATATAGACTTGCAATCACCACTCCATTGCAGACGGTGCCCCGAAATCAAAAGCGACATATGCATTTTACCATCAGTGCTACACTAATACAGCAACAATTGCCCAAGTAAATGAGTTCCTCAGGAGCACTGGTTTGGCCCCGTGTCATAAAACTGGCCACCCACTGACGCTAACTTTCTTCTCCGCCTTTCGCCTCCCTTTCCGCACGCAGGACTTCGTTTTCAGCCAGCGAGAGAGCGCGCTTCCGGGAAAATTGATCCGGATGTAAGGAATTGAATACGGGGAGCCCGAAGAGGCTGCGGAGTGGTTGGAGAGCAATTAATGTCTCTCCCAATTTCGGCGGTGGACAGATGGTGGAAGGAAAACCGCAACGCTAGCAGCGGCGGCGGCGCGCCCGCGCGCACAAATCAACATTAGCCTGGATGCGGCGAAGGAGTGGGCGGGTCAGTCGGCAGTTAGCGTGTTTGCACTGCGCATACGGAATGCTGTGGACCATTGGTCTTGTCTTCACTATGAGTTTGTAGACTTTGTCCTATCTGCGTCATTTAGCACTCCACAAATTCTATAGGTTTCAGGGAGTGTTTAATTAACGCATTTCTGTTTCGTAATTGTCTGTGTCGAGGGAAGTTGTGTGAACTCAAACAAGAAGGAAAGTATAGAGATGAAACAGTGATAAGGGATGATGAACTTTGGCAATAGAAGGCGGGAAAACAAAGGGAAGCATGGAAATTCAAGGGAGAAGATATCTGGGAAACAGGAGTTTAGTAGAATGTCGGGAGATCCTGGAAATGCGATGTTCAGGCTGGGACGTATTTAGGTAGAACGAACTAAAGAGTATTCGCGAAGACAATATCAGCGTTAAGTTTGCATATAAAACACGTGATAATGAGGAAAATGAAACTAATGAAGTTTTAGCGGCTCACACTTTCTCGCGTTATTTATAACGTTTGCAATTTTTGGAATTTCAAACGAAACGAAATCAATTTTCGTCCTTTTTATAAGCGTAAATTATTTACTACATGTACGATCAAGAATTATCAATTTTTTATGTGATGGGACCCACAGTGCGAGCGAAAAATGTCTAAAATTTGCCGTTTTCCGCAACCGAATTACACTTCTGTGTTCGACGTGAATAATAAAAGAAGAACAAGAAGTGCAACAAAGTAAAACCTTTTACTGGCGTGAAAGTGAAAGAATATAACGAAGAAGCTGATTGGCGAAAAGAGAATACTGCGGTAGAGTGGTAACGTTGGGAAATCGGTGAGGCATATACAAAGAGGTACAGTGTAACCGCCGACGACAACAGACGTCAGGAAGCGAAAACGTAGTTTCTGAATACAGTGACCGGACAATGGGGAACGGAAAGTGAAAAGATGTGTTAACGAACACACAATAAAGTGATGTCAAAGAAAAACTGAGTCGAGACGAGCCAACAAAATGAGAAGTGTGAGTGCATTAGTATGCAATCTATTGTGCAGTGTATATTATGAAGTGTTTGACGAGAAGGAAGGTGAGCGTAAGTGATTGAGAGATATCAAGTAAAACGTAAACCACAAGGCGAGAAACATACCGCCTTGACTGTTAGTAATTTCGTATGGAAATGGGGCGAGGATGAGCATTCAGCAGGGGTGGAATTTATGGGAGGAGAGTAAAGGGAGTTAGAGGGGGGACGGTGGTTCTGTCGGATGTAGGGCAAACTGCAGGGTCTGTTTAGTGAAGTGGGTCGCGGCGACAAGGACGCGTAGGGAGGATGCTGAGAGGAGAGAGCAGAAGACGTGGAGGGAAAATAATGAGCAGACTGTTGGAAAATAGCAACTAATATATTTTTGAAACTACTCTGCCGAAAGAATGAGAATAGTGCACGCGAGGGGAACTTGGCAATTAGGGGTTGGAGAGAAGACGAGGTGACGACAAGGAAATATAGTTAAATCGTTGCGGAGGCCACACATAAAGCAGCCGAATTCAACTTAGCCAAGCCTCGAAAGTCCATCTACGGGGGAGGGGGATGATGGTGTTGACCTGGCAATGAGGAAAACGAGAAGCAAGTAAGGAATTTGAAAGGCAGAGAGTGAGCGGCTGCGTTGGAGAGTGGCGGGCACTTGCATAGAACTGCCCTTAACATGAGTGGAAGATCCTGTAGCCAAAGACTCTCAGAGAGGTGGAGTGGCCAGTAACGATGATTTTTAATATAAGTTTGAGGTAATGCAGCTTGGATTGTAAGGTTTAAATAAACGTTGGATGAATTCGAGTCAACAAGGAGTTGTGTAAAACCCAATGATTCATTTTTCTGCCGTGATAATAAGTTTTTCAACAATTCACAGTTTTAAAATAGTTATTTAAAAATAAAAATGTGAAACAAGAACACGTATTTTGCAGAAGAAAGATATGTGCAAACTTGGTATTCCGTAACAATGAAAGTTGAGCCAGCAGATTTGCGGAGTCAGCAAACTCTATTGGATCGGTGCAGAACTGTATTTCCATCCCATGTTCATTCTTGAAGGGAATGAAACATCACTTGAATTAACAGAGAATGAAAGAAATGTGTGATTGTTGTCCTAGAAATATTTGGAACATAAAAATTCTGCGCGAAGTTTTCACACGGGTACGACTGGTATTTATTAATTTGTGCAATCAAGAATTGGAACGTGTTGGAAGAACACATTACCTATCCATTCATAAAGTACACATTCACGTGCAAGTACACTTTCTATATTGTGTGAAAACCTGAATGCCGCATAATGCTAAACCGGCAGGTCCTTCACCTCACCCGCACTGTAATATCTCGTACTCGCACGCTTCAGAATGGCCGTAGGATGAGGCGAGGGCGAGCAGCCGGGCGGGGGCCGACCACTGGGTTAGCGGGGTAGCGGCGGCGGGGGCGGGGGCGGGGGCGGGGGCGCCGAGGGTTGGCCGGCGTAAATTGGCCGGGCAGTGTTTTCTTAATTCATGGGCGGCGTGTCTGGCCTCGTCAGCGAGCCGCCGGCCGGGCCGGGGTAGGGCGGAGAGAGGGGGGGCGTGGCCGTGCCGCCCCTGATTATCCTCTGTCGAGTCGTTTATCGATCCTATTAATAGAACACTGATTGGCGATGTTGTTCGGGCTGTCGTTGAATCATTGAGCGGGCAGCCGGCCCTGCCCACGGCGGCGCCTGCAGACCGTGCCTTGTCGCGAGCGAAAGAGCGCCATGTGCGCCGGTTCCCCTACATGCGCGCAGCGGCCCGCGCAGGGTCAAGACGCCCGGCCACGCCGTCGCGTCATGCATGCGCGACGACATGCGACGGGACCGCCGCATGCAATTTGCATGCGCTGCTTCTATGGCAGACTGCGATGAGCTGCGCGCTGTTTAATGCAACGGAAGTGCTGCACCAGCTTTTCTGACTCTCGGTTCGAGTGGACTCGTCTGCCACTGCATCTGTCCTTTAATAAAAAAATACTCCTTCTTTACGCTGTAATGTATTTATGGAGGTACTCATTTGCTTTTTATTTTATAAGAGTATTTCTTCATACATCGATAATAAATATATGGAGCAAAGTTCTACAAGAAAAAAAATTAGTATATGTTGTATGTTACGTTTTATTCAATTTTCATAATTGTCCTTTTCACAGACTACCAAAATTTTCCACTTTAGTTTTTCCTCAATGCCTTTTTATATTGATCCTAAAATAGAAGGTAGTCTAGTATTTTATGATCTTTAATAAATTTTGAGCAACATAGAAATGTTTCTTGGTAAAGTTTTAATAGTCACAATTGGAAAAAAATTGTAATAAGCATTTCCAGAAACTAAACACTTCATTTTTTCATAAAATACATTTCATTTTTTCTACGAATTTTAAAACAATTCTATCAATAAACAACTAAAACTTAGTTGTGAATTTAGTACTATTCTCGAATTTTACTTGAATGTTACTTGTATTTCAAAAATCCATCTTATAACTCCATTCAGTCAATGTGTTTATTTTATTTCGTTTTTGCGGCAGTTCTTGGGAGCTCATTGTACCGAGTCATGGATGCGCTATTACTTCCGAATCAAGATTAACAAGATTTATCTCCGAACTCCTCCAAAGCTCCTGCAGATCTCCATTACGCCTGGACTGCGAACCCAACAACGCCTGGAAATCTTATACTTTTATGGGTCATAAATCTGGTTCGAGTTGCTAGCGCTTGCACGCTAAGTGGAAAGTTTAAGGGCGACGACCAATGAATGAAGAATTAAGGGCATGGCTTACGACCCGCCCTTCCGCCTTTTTCTCCGCCGTTACCGCGGCGTCCGCAGCGCTTCCTCCTCCTCCTCCACTTCCTCTCGCTCGGCGTCTCCTGGTCTCTCCTCTCCGCGAAAAACGTATGCGGGCGTTCGTTGTCTATAAACAACACTTGTATTATTAACGGAAATCCACTCTTCCCCGCGCAAAGCACCTTAGCCGCAGGGCTAAGGCTTCTAATCCGTTTGCTTTAAATATTAACCGCGGCACTTCCTGATGGGGAGGACGGCGCCAAGCGGAGCCGGGGGTGGTGCGGGTGGGGGCGGGGGCGATTGCGGTTGCGGTTTCTCGCGCCGCCACCGCCGCCGTCGCCGCCCCGCCCTCGCCCTTTGTGTCCTCCCGGCGCCGCTCGCGGTGGCCGTTGGTGTCGACGCCACCGCACTAAACAAAATTCATTCTCCTGGGGCGTTTGCGAGCTAGACGGCTCCATAATAGAGTGCTTCCCCGGCGGCGGGGGCGGCATTAGCGCCGTGGCAGCCGGTGTGCTAAGGGATGCGGGACGGCCGCTGCGTATGAATTTTGCCGTTCATGCTTCCGGTTAACACTCCCGCCGCTGCCTTTTAACATGTGTTGATCGATATCTATGTATTGACTTCGTGTTGTTTTTGCTCCAGTTGAAATATGAAGGGAACAGTAGAACGAGGTGCTGTCCCACATTTGTTTGTGAAATTGAGTTATTAGCATTAAATATAACTTCAAATATTATTATTTTAGTGTAATGTGTTATTTAAATCCATATGGACTTATATTCAAGTGTGCTATCTTCAAGTGCGCTGTCTTCAAGTGTACTGTCTTTAAAAAATATACGAAG
Source organism: Gryllus longicercus (assembly GCA_038098605.1). Taxonomy (NCBI): domain Eukaryota; kingdom Metazoa; phylum Arthropoda; class Insecta; order Orthoptera; family Gryllidae; genus Gryllus; species Gryllus longicercus. Next base: position 882,759 of record JAZDUA010000133.1, read on the forward strand.
TTATATTAAGAAAGTTCATGTTAAACCCTGAACTCAGAATGAGGTACCTGTGGGACAGTCCCTTGCTCTACTGATCCCTTCATATGTTAAAAGGCGACCTGACTTTACTTATCAGCCTAAAGTCTTGTTAAACAGCAGATTTTTGTCTACTTTCGGAAAGCTACAATTATGTATTTAGCATAATAGGTAAATGATCAACCTTTAATTTATTAGCAAATTTTTTATAGTTTTATTGGGTTGTTACTCTTTTCATTATTCTGTATTATTTTTGTGTCATATACATGCCGGGATACTGGTAAACAAATAGCACCGTTGTGTTCATATTGACAAACTAAGCAAAGAATGGTTATACGGTGTCAATGATGGCCTGAGTTTGTCTTCCATGCTACAACCACACGAAAACCTGTCATACGTAATATGAGTCCACAACGCTAACATAGAGCGATGTTGTTAGAGCTGCTTAGACAGCTGAGCATCTGCGTTGAAGTAATTCTTCTGATATATTTTAGTTATTGTGAAACCCAATAACCACAAGGAAATTAATCCAAAAACTTAAGCTGATATTAAGGGAAATTTCCTTTCATCGGAGAGGACATTCCGAAAATTAATAAATATATTAAACTCAATACTGGCAGCCCGACCTCATACTCTACCTAGTTTTGAGAGAAAGATTTATCTCTACATTTTACAAGAAACTTAAATATGCACAAAACATCCACAACTTGGTATAAACATTCACAACTCGTAGCATCTCGCGCTTTTTAAAGGAGATGCGAGCGAAAAGGAGTATCTTGTTGGTGTCCTGTGAGAGATTATTGGCGAGAACTTCGAGGCTTTGCGAGCTGAGTGGGCTGAAACGTTTCCGTTTGAAAGTTTCGCTTCCGGTGAGGCAGATTTTGTCAGCGGCTCTCGCACGTTTGTGTGAAAGGCTCTCACGAAGAAAGGTGCACAAGCAAGATCTGTCAGCTAACCCTCAACGTAGGTTTCTGCAGACCTCACAAAGGATGCTTTTTCTCTAATTAATTGACGCGTTAATACTTCTATATTATGAAAATAATAGTGTTTTCAGGGTTATGTTTGTTATAGGCATTGTTGTTTTAGCAAAGAAATATATTAGTTTCCGACCACAATTAGAAAGTTGAGGATTAGCCTAAAAAAATCATATAGGAAGAAAAATGTAATCAATTAACAAATACAAGTTCGCTTGATATGGGAAGGGTAGTGATTATGGAACGCTATTCGAGCAAAATGTTGGAACGCTATTCGGGCAAAATTGCGAGTAGGGCAACTTTGCAGGCTTGCTTAGTGTCCCCTTTCCTGGGTCTAGTTTAACTTCCACGTTTGGGACTAAGAGAGACATACGGTGAGCATGTCGTACTTCCTTCACTACCTAGCAAACTCTGACTACCTGAGATTTTTTCGTCACGCAGCTATAGAAACTGATTCAATTTTATGGGAAAGCTACAAGTCTATTTTGTTCCGACCGGGAATCGAACACGGGATCGCACTCCTGAAAGCTTGTACGCTATTCACATACCGCACGAAGGGTATCGAAGTATAATTAATATAGTAAATTAAATAGTAAAATTAATATAGTAAATACACTAGGTGATAAATTATAAAGAATAATGATGTAGAATAATTTGCACTATATAATAACAGCAATGATCATATAGTTCACGTAATTATTGTTCCATTCACAGCGCACATCAACCACATCCGGAAGGTGGCCGGGGTAAACCACGTGGGTCTCGGCGCAGGATTTGACGGCATCAATCTGTGAGTATCCACCAGGAAGCACTACTTGCAATGTGTACGTGTCTGTGTAGAACCCAAATAATGCAAATTTTATACAGAACGTTTATTCATTCAGCCGATTTAAATCTGATTTCAAACTTTTAAAGCTCTTTTCGGTGAATCCACGCAACTATTGTCATGTTTGTTCGAATATCGTAATGACAATGTAGAAGTCTCCTTCATCATAGTTGCTCAGAGATTTTTAGACCTTCACAAATGACGTCGTTCATGGTAATGACTATCAACTTGGCACATTCTGTTATTTAAAATGTATTTAAAACTTTATGTATAATTTATTTTTAAACAAATTAATTTCTTATCAGGTAGAGTAGTGAAGCGAATTTTGTACCATAAATTGTGATATAATATGCAATATTTTGCAATGAATTATAAAATTAAATTAAACAGCATTTCAAATCTGAGAAACGTACTAGTTCCATAGAGAAGCAACTTAAATTCGTGCATTAACATGGTCGTATTCAGAATAAATCGTGTGAAAATAAAATTTATTTCCTTTTTAAATACATTTTTCTTAATAAATATGTATAACAACAGATTCAATATCATAAATTTTTGCATAATCATTTGATGCGGAACGAAAATCGGAGAAGTCATTTTTTTACATGTATGTACTCGCACAAAAATTCGAAACTTCATCGGGGGAACATTTCGCAGAAATTTCCTCAAAAATTAACAAATGTAATTTCTGTACACAGTTCATCCTGCTTTCATGAATTATCTAAAGCGACCACCAAACAGAAAGACAAATTTTATTAGCCCAGCTTCAAAAGAAACCGCATTTTCCACTTTCCTCTCAGCGGCCACCGCAGAAGCGGTATTAGAGATGCACGGTATACATTTGCTTGACAAACACTATATGTTAAATCGGATGTAAATTCATAATACCGGTGCATTAATCATTATTTGTGCGCGCGTATATTCACCGCGCGGTCGGGATTCGCCTAACATCAAAGTTCTACTTTAATTTATTTGCACGTGCTATTTACCCCAGTCGGACGCGCAGCGCCGCCCGCCCTGCTCGCGCAGCGGCCGAGGACGCCCTCAGCCAGGGAGACGTCGCGAGCAGCTGAGCCCGCGCCAGATAACAAGGGGCGGGGCCCCGTAGCGTTTACGCCGTGAATCGTCTCGTGCCTGTGTGTGTGTGTGTGTCAATTTGTGCGTGTGTACGTTTTGCACGCTGGTGGGTGTGCTTTTTGTCGCGTGCGATATTATTGTCTAGGTGTGTGTGTGTGTATGTGTGTGTGTATGTGTATGTGTGTGTATGTGTGTGTGTATGTGTATGTGTGTGTATGTGTGTGTGTATGTGTATGTGTGTGTATGTGTGTGTGTATGTGTGTGTATGTGTGTGTGTATGTGTATGTGTGTGTATGTGTGTGTGTATGTATGTGTGTGCATTTCCGTGAAGAAGCACGTACGCGCGCGCGTGTGTTTTGCGAGAGATTGTGCGTATGTGTGTTTGCCAGCGAACATGCGTGTGTTGGTGTGATTCAAGTAAGCGTGTGTGTGTGTGTGTTTCGAGCAAGGGTGTGTGTGTGATTCGAACAAGCGCGTGTGTGCTATTCGAGCAAGCCTGTGTGCGATTCGAGCAAGCCTGTGTGCGATTCGAGCAAGCCTGTGTGCGATTCGAGCAAGCCTGTGTGCGATTCGAGCAAGCCTGTGTGTGATTCGAGCAAGCCTGTGTGTGATTCGAGCAAGACTGTGTGTGATTCGAGCAAGCCTGTGTGTGATTCGAGCTAGCACGTGTGTGATTCAAACAAGCCTGTGTGTGTGTGTGTGTGTGTTTCGAGCAACCGGGCGTGTATTCATTCATATCCGAGGGTGAATGGGTTTGATAATGCGTGTGAGCGTTCATCGCATGTGTTCAAAAGCGACTGTTCGATTGGTTGTGTTCGAACATGTGTGTTCAAACGTATGTGCGAACGTAGTATAAGCGACAGCGTATGAGAGTTCGGTTGCGCGCAGGCGCCTGTGATTGTATGACTGACAGCGTGAGCACTGGGGAGATTTATTAACACGTTTGAACGAATTAGGTTTTACGAGCGTAGTATATTTGTTCGCGATTTTACGTACGTGTTTTGATTGTATACTGCTTTACCATTGTACGCAATCAACTCTTTATTTTATAACATTTAGCTTCATAGCGATTACGCATGGTGCTAGTGAGCATGAGTTATAATCGTCCGTGCTTCAGCACATGGGATAGATATGTTATCCGTGTCTTATATACATGTTTTGGTGCATGCTCCTACGTTGTCGTTTAATTGATAACAAGGACTGAAATAGCATCATGTTTAGGTACACGGATTGTAGTCTCCTGGTGTTTGTGTACATGAGAAATAACCCTGTTGTGTTGGTGCATATGAAGTAGATATACTCGACATGTTTTAGACAGCTTTGGTACATACTGCTTGACTCTACGTAGCCAATAGATTGCTTGAAGGGCTTGTGGCAGTAAGAAGACAAAGGACGTCACCCGCTTTTCATAAATGTTAATATCACTATTTCTTTCAAATTGTGAGTTATCTTGATGCTCCTTAAATCATGACGCATGTATGAACGGCTTGCAATAGTGAAGCACTGTGCACAAAATAGAGATATTTACAAACAGCGAGAGACGTCTTGTGATTTAGTGTGGATTTCTTGGTACTGCATCAAGCCCGCGATTTGATAATGAATGAATGAATGAATGAATGAGTGAATGAATGAATGAATGAATGAATGAATGAATGCTTGAATGGAGCACTGCAGCTGTTATCGAAAAAACACCCAGGGTACTCATGCTAAAGGTTAAATGTATGGAGTTGATATCTTACGTTATATTTGCTGGATACATTTTCTGTTCGTATTTTTGTGCATGATGCTTAGCTATTCTTAGTCTTTTATTTAGTAACGAAATTATTACGAGTACAAACGCAAATTCAGTGATATCTGTGTATATTAGGCGTGGGGTCTGCGCATTTTCGTAGATTTGTTCGGCGTGAACGTGTTTGCTGCAGGTTCTATTGATTTCTGGAGTTAATGTTTAATGGAAACATGGACCGTTTGAGATATGAACCATAGTGAATTGGGGAAGGGTAATTAAATTGTTTCATTTTGATAGGAGAAAATACTATCGTCGAATACGAGTACAATTATTCGTTTTATGAATTTTGTAATTTTTGAACAGTATTCCTTGAGTACTGAGTCGGCGACTGTAATTCAACCGTTCTTCCTGCAGTTTTAAGAAAGGTAATGACAATTTCTTAAATGAAGTTACTTAACTTACGGTAGAAAAGTCAACTCACAGGTACTTAAGAAACAAGTAAATACCTTACACAACTAACCATTCAAAATCTTAAAAATATCCATATAGAAGCAAAACTAATTATTTTTTTACTTAAAAAATATTTATTGCCTACTTGTTCAATCATACGCAAACCTGCAATGCAATTTTATGCTATTAAAATAGGTAGGTTGTGATGTGAAAGTTTTTTGTGAGGTAAATAATTGAATATTTTAAAGATTTAATTTAAAGTTCTTGGGATATATGTTTATTTGAAAATAACTTCTATTCTGCATTCGACATTATCTGAAGAAATGTATTTCGAACAATTTGAAGTTAATTAGATTTCTTCTAAAATAAAAAAATGACATTGTATTTAAAAAGAAAAACAAACAAATAAAAGGGAATTATTAGGAATATAAAATACAATAAAGTGCTACAAAACCATTCTGTAGTGTCAAAATCAGTTAATGAATCAAATGATGTGTCAATGATCTTGAGTTTTGAAATGGTCTGATCTGTGCAAATATTTGAAGTACTCTAGGTTTATTTGGAAATGTATGTGGTTTTCAAGCTCTACAGAGTACATGTACACAATCTGGCGAACGTATTAATTTTACTTTATTGGAGATGAATATTTTTCCTGCTATGAAATACTTATTGAAATGTAAATATATCGTTTCAATTGAAAGCTGAATTAAACAATGTTCCAAGAGAAATATTTTTAAGCCATACGGCAATTGAAAGAAAAAATTTACATTCATTTTTGGTCGTTTATGAATATTGATAAGTTTTCAGAACGTAATTAAAGCCTTTGCCACAAAATAATTTAGTTCACTTTCACTTCTCTCAAAACTTTAGACTCTTATTCATATTAAAATGTTAGTAAACATTCGCTAGCCTTGCGGTCTGAACCTAGAAAGTTCTTACACTTCAACAAGTAATTCCGTATGCAGAACAAAGTGGGGCTAATATACACAAAGTTACAGGATGATCATAGTTTCGCTGAATGAATGTCTAGGTACTTCAGACAATTTATTATCCCTAACACCAACAGCATGACATGAACCATATGTGTTCACATTTTCCATTAAATAATAATGCAGATGAGAATTCTCCAAGTCGCAAATATTCTCTCTCAGCACTTCACCTGCGCTTGCACAGCTTACGTGCAGCTAATAACCCTAGTGTGTAGCTCATAAAGAAGTACACAGTGCAGCCTTGTTCATTTAGGAGACAATAAACAGAGAACGCTCGCACTGGGAGGAGCCTCGTTAAGTCTCGACCCTTTCCCTGGGGACCAGCATTTCTTGGAAGGCAGCGCGACGCCCTCAGGGACTCAAGATTGGCCTCTCAACCACACGCTTCCCGGCATACGCTGCACCGCGCGGTACCGCATTGCGCCCCGCCACGCCCCGCCCCGCCACGCCCCGCCCCGCCACACCACGCCCCGCCAAGCTCCGCCACGCCCCGCCACGCCACGCCCCGCCACGCCACGCCCCGCCTCGCCCCGCCACTCCCGGCCACGCCCCGCCCCGCCCCGCCCCGCTTGTACCTGCTCCGCCCCACTCCGTCCAACCCCGCCCCGCCCCTCCCGTCTCCCCCCCCGCGACTTGCGGTTTCGCCATTCTTGCTACCACTCTCGTCCCTCGTTGGCACCACCCTTCGTTGACTATGTCGCCTTAGAGGATTTTCAAGTCCCTTGCTGTTTATTAGCGACGTGTCGAGATCTGCTGAGTGGTGGGAAGTTGCGTGAGGGAAAGGAAAACCCCGACTAATTGCAGAAAGGGCGGCGGAGATTAAGGAAACGAGGAGGAAGAACACCGCAGTTGTCCATAGCATTCAGCTGCGGGGACGGAGAGATGTCAATTTTAGAAATGTTAATGTGCCGGTAAAAAAATGAGAAGATTTTGTAGAACGGCCAAGATGTTGATATGGCTGAGTAAAGGACGGATAATGAAATAATTATATGCGTCGTCATTGCCAACAATATTATTTATTAAAAAAGCAGCTTTCGATGGCTTAGCCATCATCAGTTTTCTGTTATGATGATGGCTAAGCCATCGAAAGTTGCTTTTTTAATAAATAATATTGTTGGTAATGACGACGCATATAATTATTTCATTAGAAATGCCAACGATAACTCACCACAACACCTATATAAAGGAAGGATAAGCAATAGTTTCTCACTGTCCTATTCTCCGCCAAACCCCTTATGTGAATTCTCAGATCTCTTAGTGCTGATAAACTGTCTTTAAAGAACTGCTGAGAGAGACTCCTGTACTTGCGGAAGGAGAAAAAACTAAGAACGGGTCAAAGGGGGTTATAGTAAAATAGAAAATTATGAAAACAAGCAAAATGAGCTTATAAAAACCACTGAGCTACGATAAAGGGCGAGTTTAGAAATGGTACCTGTCATGCAACGACGAGATAGACAAGAATTAGCCCGAGACATGATGTTGAAGCCTAAAGAGGTTAATGAAGGTAATAGAATGGGCATTATATTAAAAGTTGATATCATGTCAATGATACACAAGTTTGGAAGTGGTGAATCAATGAGAAAGCTGTTTGCTTAGGTGAGTGTGGGTGTGGGCGTTGATGAAGTAATAGGATAGCGGAGATGGGATACGAATCGAAGGTAAAGGTACAACCGGGATATAGAACAGCAAGGAGATTGCACTAGGCGGGCATCAGCTTTCCGCCTACGTGATGGAGGTGATTGTGAGAATTGTGCACTTTTTTCGCTCATCAAATGTGATATCCGCAAAACTTTATTATTGTATTTATTTTTCACGCTTGAAGTATGCGTGTCGATAGAATTCATTTATCATATATTTTTCACTTCATAAACGTTGTATATGATAATAAAAATTCCATTACGGTACTAAAACCTGTTTCACTTTCCGATCTCCAATTTCCAGGAAAAGAACGACTTTGAGTGTTGACGATTTAGGATTAAAGAGAGGTAGGTTACTACGCGTAGAAGGCACAGAGTACAGTACATGGCATAATGAGCGACTGTTGGAAAAGAGGGTTGAGTATGTACGGCAAGGGAGCGCAATGTAGCCATGGAAAGAGATGGGGAAGTGGTTACCTTTTTCTTGGAAACCTGGAAACTTTGCAAATGGTAGCCTAAAATAGGGTGGATGATGGAATTTCCTAACGACGAAAATATAATGATCCAATTCGCTCCCAGAAAGCCGGTGCGGAAGAAATAATAAAGTGTGCAGGGTCGAGAGAACAAGATTTTCGTGAAGTGGAGAAAACGTTTCAGAGAGCGCACGTAATGTGGTCGTGGGGGAAAACGGAAATAATAGCTGAGAACTATGTAAATTGTCACTGTGATTGAAGCTGTTCAATATCGCAAAGCGATTCAATCCAGACAGGGTTGTAGCATTTATTTCCTCGGCGGGGACAACATATCTTGGAGAAGAGAAGTGACGAGTAGTGGTGGAACAGGGAAAACGGTAGCGGGAGGGTTGGATGCGGTAAAAACGGAAATCCAATACCCAACCTAGTCCTTCATAGAAACAACAGCGTGTCGGGTGGAAAAGAGAGTGTTGTTTGGGAAAAACAAGTGTGATGATCTAGCAAATGGCAGAAAGAGGAACTATTAGCGTGGGTATATAAGAGAGCGGATGATTGTAAGATAATGAGACTATTAAGTAACGGGCAGTTGGTAGATAAGAGTATCTGCTAGAAAGCGGATATATGATAGAGAGCGGAAATATGTTAGCGTTTATATGATTGAGAGCGGGAATCTAAGAGAGTGCGGGAATCTGATACAGAGAGGGAATCTCATAGAGAGTGTAAGCTTGATACAGAGTAGGAATCTGATACATAGTGGGAATCTGCTACAGAGCGGGAATCTGATAGTGTGGGAATCTGAGAGAGAGTGTGAAATAGAATGGGAATCTGATAGAGAGCGGAAATCTGATAGAGAGCGGAAATCTGATAGAGAGCGGAAATCTGATAGAGAGCGGAAATCTGATAGAGAGCGGAAATCTGATAGAGAGCGGAAATCTGATAGAGAGCGGAAATCTGATAGAGAGCGGAAATCTGATAGAGAGCGGAAATCTGATAGAGAGCGGAAATCTGATAGAGAGCGGAAATCTGATAGAGAGCGGAAATCTGATAGAGAGCGGAAATCTGATAGAGAGCGGAAATCTGATAGAGAGCGGAAATCTGATAGAGAGCGGAAATCTGATAGAGAGCGGAAATCTGATAGAGAGCGGAAATCTGATAGAGAGCGGAAATCCGATAGAGAGCGGAAATCCGATAGAGAGCGGAAATCCGATAGAGAGCGGAAATCCGATAGCGAGAATCCGTAGAAAGAGGGAATCTGATTGGGAGTGTAATTCTGATAGATAGCGGTTACATGATAGAGAGCGGGAATTTGACAGCGGTTATGTGATAAAGGGCGGGAGCCAGAAGGGATCTGCAGGGAGAGCAGATGTCGGCGGTCGTCTGGGATAGAACGAGTGCGGCAAAGAGTGAGCATACGAGAGAGAGAGAGAGAGAGAGAGAGAGAGAGAGAGAGAGAGAGAGAGAGAGCGACATGGATAGCGGGGCGGAGCGGCGGGGTATCAGCGCCGTCGGGCCGGGCCGCGACGTCCCCGCCCCGCCAAGTCCCGCCCCTGCCCACCCTGCCCGCCCCGCCCCTCCCCTCCCTCCCGCCCCGCCCCGCCGCGGGCGCAATTCGCCCGGTGCGGCACGGCGCTGCTTGCGCTAACGGCCGGCCGCGCGCGCTGCGGCGCTTGTGGTTCAGCACGCCGACGGGGCTGGAGGACGTGTCGCGCTACCCGCTGCTGCTGGCGGAGCTGGCGCGCGATCGCCGCTGGAGCTCCACCGACCTCAAGAAGCTGGCCGGCGCCAACCTGGTGCGCGTCTTCCGCGAGACGGAGAAGGTGAGTGAGGCGCCGGCAGGGCGCTCTGCCTGTTGCGTTTGCAGCGCGGCAGTTCAAGGGTTTGTTCCAGCGGGATGGCAAGTTACGAGCATCAACACTTTACAGAATGGCCTTGTTGATGCTTTAAGCATTCATTACACGTTAATTAATTTTTAATTAATTTGATTATAATTCATATATTAGCTGTTGAAAATAAAGTAGCGTTGTACTGTCCATGGAGTTTGCTATGCAAGAGTAACATGAACGTTTATGTTTTTAGAAGAAAATCCCAATATCGGTAGACATCTTCAACATTATCCATCTTTGATCAGTTATGAGCTTAATTATTTATTTATTTACCCGTCGTACAATTACGAGTATTTACGGTACTGCAAGAACCACTTGCTGAGGGTTACTAGAGATCAGATGTATAATAGCTTTTAACGGTTTGTAGTAAGGTCTTCAGTTCCTTTTCTGTCAAAACCCAATTTCTTTTCAAACTTTTGCTTTATATTCCTATTGGAATAATTTAGCACTGCAGTGAAGTTCGTATTTGATAATATTTTTGATAGATATTTACATTTATAATGAAATATTCTTATATATTCTAATTTTGCGAGATTTAATGATTTTGTAAAGAGGGAGTTGATACTACATGACTTATATTTCCTTGTATATCTGGAAATGCAGAGTGCGTGTCTCACATAAAACATTTTCATAGCTTGTTACTGCTTTTTTCTTACTTGTCTCCGTTTTCGCCTATTTTCGGTTTGTTATTTTCATGCCACATACAGAAGCTCTAAAGAATGCCATATTTACAATGATTGATGAAGTAGATCACTGTAATTCTAATTGATATGCCCATGCACATTTTGTCAGTTTTTTTATTCTCAACGAATGGAAGTTACCATAGAAGACAAAATACATAAATAAATATTAAAACAATAAAATATACCTAGATTATTTTGTTTTTTATCAATAAAATATTTCATTTCACAAATGTGTATTGTTACTGTTATTGATTAGAGAACAATAGTTCGAAGTGATATCGACTGGTCAGTAAATACTCCAGTACATATTACAATAAACATATGCTTTCTTATGCATGCACTTTAATAAATATTTTTGTATAAATGTCATTATATACGTCTGTAATTTAGTCATCACTGTCAAAAGTGACAAACTTAAGTCAACCCCAAAAGCATGAAACACTAGCCAACGCTCATAATAGTCATGACAGAAACAGATTTTAGTAGTAATTCATTACGTTCTGCAATATCAATGTTTGGCGAGTTTACTTTTCAGTTTAATTACTCATTGTCGGTCCGTGTAATGGAGAATTTAAGGGCGCTGTTTGACGAGAACAGTTACGATCAATTTTGCAGGACTTGGTCAACAATCTCTCGTACCTGAACAGTATAAGTTTGAATTATAACTTCGGTTTCATCATGTGCATACATTGGAAATAAAATATTTCAATGAAATGTGCTGTTGATTTTTTAATCGTTGAGTAATGGCAGAAACGTATGATTTCATGGACAGACCATTCACGTCGAGAAATAACTCCACTTTCGACTCGGAAGTTCACAATTTGAAATGGAGAATTATTGAAAGAGAATTTCACTGGTTTTGAAACTAGTATGTGAAAAGAAAATTGGGATCAAATAATGCACAGAGACTGAAATTTCAAAACATGTATAAACGAGCGGGTAAAAACACAATCTGATTATGTTACGATTTATGTAAATACCTAAATATTTGCCACTTTTTTTATATTAGCTAACTAGTATTTATATTAATAAACTCAGTTAACATTTGATTTTTTGAAAACATATGTTGTGAACCTTTCAATATTGTTAATTAACGATATTTATTGTCAATAACAATGATGAAACAATTTTGCATCATCCTCATTATTGCTAAACCAAAATCTAAAAGTTAGCCTTTAGATCTAGCTTTCTTCATTGAAAAGTCTATAAGTACATAATAAGTTTATGGAAGAAACGAATATGGACTGTGAATGTGGAAGGCAAAATGCTTTAACTAGAATAAAGAAAGCTATTGTGTTAAATTGAATATAAAATGTCCTCTTTAATTATTTTTTAAGTAAACAATCTAGTAAGTCATGAAGTGAATAATTTAATTTTCTGCCTTTAGTGAATATGTTTATCGCCGCAAATTATCAGAAATGAACCTTCCTACGCTTTCTCAGCTCTAGTGACCGTGCAGGTCTGATAAAATAATAATACAATATGTAATTATTTTATCAGACCTACTTGAGCATTGAGATTATAAAATTTAATTCAGAGAACACATGAAGGGTTGATATTCTTTTGCATGCCTAAAATCTGACTCATAGTATTAATACTTATTGAGATAAAGTTAAAGTAATTAAGAGATAATTAAATTATAGAATTAAAAACAAAATAACTTTGGCAATACATAATATTTTCATTCGTGCGAGTAGGTATGGATTCTCACATTAAGAGGCGATTTCAACACTATAGTATCCATCACATCATGACTTCATATTCATAGTCGATTGATGGCGTGCGTATTACATTGAAATACTAATAGTGCCCTGCAGTAGTAAAAAATGCTGATGAACAAAGCTACAAAAAATTGTTTTCCAAAACGTAGTACGCACAATGAGCAAGAACAACAAATCAAAACTTTCATATAACACTGCAATAAATGTAATATTTTAAGCGTACAGTCGTCATAAATCCATCAACAAGTAGAATAATATATTAAAACAGTACAATAGTTCTTTACATTCCCGATTATAAAAATTTTCTCTTTCATGACGCAACACGTAGACAACAAATATTTAATGCCAGGTAGCCTCTTCCTTGAAGACTTTTTGTCTGATGATGCCAGCTACGACATATGCAATTACGATATGTTTATGTATGAGAATACAGTGTGGCGAAGAATGAAATTAAGTGGAATAACCCAAACAAGTAAAAGAATTTTCAGTTAAGATCGAAACTGTTACACTGTTTTTGAATTTTTTCCTAGGTCTCTAACGAAATCACAGGCATATCTGACATCGCTGGAGGCTACATGGTTTTGTTTGTTTCAGTTTCTTCACGCATTGGAAATTAGAAACATATGTAGGTAGAAGGAAGAAGAATATTCATTTAATTTTGCATTACATGTTCCTTAAAATTGCTTTCTAACGCTTTCACTTAACTTCCAAAGTAAAGAGTCAAATCTTGCAATATCAAACATTTACATTCCTAACCAAGTTGAAAATACGAAATTTAAGAAAAATGTTCCAGATCAGTGGGATTACCACTTCACAAGTGAGTGTTAGCTTATATTTCTATAATACAAAGATGGATGCACTACAGTGGTCCGAAGACACGAATCAGCAACTGAGCTCTCCACACTCGTCTTTCTGAGCGAGGGCATCACCAGTATGAAACTTTGAGAACGTAAATAATATCGTTGACAATATAGATTATGTTGTTTTGAGTTCTGTAGTGCACGTAAATATTTTAGTATGAATTAACGTAAATATCGAAAAATTATAGGAAGTAAAACTAGTATTTATGAAGCTGCAAACATCTACACATAAGAAACTATTACATTTATTTTGAAGGTACCTCGCCATTACGTCGAATACCTCATGTTAAGAATTTAAACCGCCTTTGATGGCAAAAAAAATTCCAATTTAGTTTTTAGGAGCTATCCACATAATCTCCCATGCAAAAAGTAAAACAAAAATTCGCTAAAACAGTTATTTTGAAATATTTAGTTTCATTATTACGATTACAAACATACGACGTCATACTTGTCAGTCTACCTGATAATTCAATTTGACATGACCAAACCTGAACCAAATAGAGAATTATTTGGATAATAGGCACGTGCGTATTTTAAAGACTCCCGCATACTAAGTCTCAACGGCAGAATCCGGCCCAGGCCACGTCGAATATCTCACGTTAAAAGTTTAAACCACCTTTGATGGCAAAAAAACTTCCAATTTAGTTTGGAGGTGCCATCCACATAATCTCCCCCGAAACTCAGTAAAACAAAAATTCGTTAAAACAGTTTTTTTTACTTTGAAATATTTAGTTTCATTATTACGATAAAAAACATGTGATGTCTACTTGTCAGTCCACCTGATAATTCAATTTGGCATGGCTAAACCTGAACCAAATAGAGAATCATACGCACGTGCGTATTTTAAAGACTCCCGCAAGCCAAGTCTCAAATCCAGAATTCGGCCCCGGTCACGTCGAATATCTCACGTTCAAAGTTTAAACCACCTTTAATGGCAAAAGAATTTCCAATTTAGTTTGGAGGTGCCATCCACATAATCTCCCACGAAACTAAGTAAAACAAAAATTTGTTAAAATAGTTTTTTTTACTTTGAAATATTTAGTTTCATTATTACGATTAAAAACATGTGATGTCTACTTGTCAGTCCACCTGATAATTCAATTTGGCAGGACTAAACCTGAACCAAATAGAGCATCATACGCACGTGCGTATTTTAAAGACTCCCGCATACCAAGGTTCGACGCCAGCCCCACAGGGCGGCTCTGGCCACAGTCGACGCAGGCAGGGCGCGCGTCCTGCATCCGCTGTCGCTAATGGCGCAGCGCTTCACCGGCAACGCGCAGTGACCTCCGCCCTCTCGTAAACTTCCCGTCGATTCGCGCGCCGCGGTGCGGCGAGATGCGGCAAATGAAGTGATGGAGTGGAACGGTGCGAAATGCGATGTACCGCGTAACTAAAGTTCCTTTACTGAGAAGAAAATAGTAATATCACTTTGTTATGAACGGTAATTCAAGCTAAAATGTGTTTTAATAGGTATGCTATTGACCGGTCGGAGCGGGGGCGGAGTAAATGTATGCAGTTCGCATGGTTACCGCGCTGTTTGTCGTAAAACTTCAATTCCATTGCAGTGCTTACATTTTCCAGGGAGGAATAACACAAATCGCTACTATATTCGTACTAAAACATTGCATAAAATATTTTATCTAGGACTCTGCAATAATAGTTGCTTATCACACTCATTAGGCCGTTAGAAACTTCGTTATAGCACTGGTGTTCTATAGTATTTATGAGTATTAAAACACTACATGTATAAAAACTTCAAATTAACACCCGTTTTCGAAGGCGAAAGAAACGTGGTGAAGACGCACTGTAAGAAAAATGTTTACTTTACTTCAATACTTGTCCCCATTATATACCCATGGCCTTCTGCCAATCTATTCTTCACAAAAACTTTCAATGCTTCCATCAAATCATTATGGATGAATATTACCAGTTTGATATAAGATGAAACTCGTATCACTTTTGCAAGGGCGTTTCTCGTTTCAATATAAAATCCATCGAATATTTGTGTTAACAACTACAATGATGCAGCAATATTTGTATAAGGAGAATAATTAAGTTACTTTACGTACGTAAAACTGTTCAGAAAGGGGTTAATTCGTGTTTTACATTTGACATGGCACTTTTATCCTCCTTTTTGGATATATTTCGCTCCTCTTTACTTTCTCGCGCTTACTTCGTAAGAAGAGATTGTTACGAAATTGTGCGACGGAGAGGGAGAATTTTTAATAGAAAAATTCAAATTGCTGGGCCCTTGTTACGAAAAAGTGTATAAATCTTATTGCTATATATAGTAATTTACTTCCTTTAATACGTGGTATAGCCAGGATCCATATCTTTAAATAGGATCATGTTCAAGTTTTGAAAAAACGAGTAGAGATAGCATAATTTGTAACAGAAATTAATGATATTTTAAAAAACTACTTTCTAAAAAAACGCACCAAATTTTTTCATTAAATTTTCTCCTCATTTGTAACAACGGACCCAATTACATTGTTAAGCGTCGGTCCGAGTTCAAACCTACTGATGCGTAGTATGGCTGATTGCACGTTAACTCAAACAAGTCTTGAGTTCGAGTCTCGGTGTAGAAAATAATTTCTAATGGTTGAAAACACTTTTGGAATTTTATGTAGTAATATAATATAGCGATCAGTTAGAAATATTGCTTAATCCCAGCAAGTATATGTCGTTGTAGCACGTCTAATTTATTTTAATAATCATTTCTAACTCCTTGGGACAATATAATATAAGTAGTGATAGATCAGTGACACAATATAACCATTCAGAAGACGCCGAGACTACACCTATTTTTCATCACCTATTCATTCATCTTTTATCAATCAAACAACACATGTATTACAGATGCATTTGAGTTTTTCTTTACTCATAATTAATTAAGAGTTCCTATTCCAATTGTTAATTTATTGTGCTTCTACAGTAAGGGATCTAGTGCACTCGCAGTTTCGACGGTACATAGTACAAGTTTCTCTTTAACTTCCTATCCACGCAGGGACGCATCCCTTCGTCGTCGCGCTGCTCCAACAAGAGAGCTAAAATGGGTAATGCCACGTCCTCAAGGCGAAGTCGTATCTCAATTCGAGCAATTGCCGGGAGCAGGAAACTGTCTCGTCACCCCGCAAACTGCAACTGCTGTGGCGGGGAAGAGTCGCGTAGCCCAAGGCATACACAGTTGCCGTAAAGGAATAAGTATACGTGGAGGAATATTAGACATAAAGAGCAGGTGTTGAATTTCCGAAAGTTGATAATACCCGTCCTACATAATAAAAACATGTTTTCATTCTCAATGAAAGCCGGGTACACTATGTACCGGTCCGTGATATGTAAACACGTGCCAGCTAAAACTGTAGGTTTGAGTATCGATGACAGACTTTTGTCACTATTACACAAGCTATCAGTATTGCTAGACAGAAGAATATTACTACTTGAGCCGACTGCCCTGATCCATGGTTGTTGCGACGTTTCCCGATCAATTAGTTACATGTGGTCACTTGAGAAGCACTTTTAACAACGAAACACGGACTGCAATCGGTTGAGCAGGCAATCCCTAATCCATAAACGGCAAATAACCAATCATCTAGTAAAAGCATGTCAAACTCACGAACGACGTGTAAGCTACAACGAATGTCTTTCCAGCCAATATTACTCTTTTAAAAAGGCTTTATTAAGAATTTCGAGCTTAATGTTTAAAGGTATAAATTCCACTTTATTTAAGGTACATGACTTGAATTACGAAATAAGTTCAATGGATTGGCACTAATTACTTGTTATTAGCATATAATTGTTATTACGCTACAATTTCTAGTGTGTGCCATTGTTCTGTATCTAGCAAGCCAAAGTGAGATGCATTCACTCGCATCGAGCAATCGTCGCTTTGAGGAAAACTACCTTAACAGCGGCTGTTGGAATGGCGTTAGACATAATTGCCCAAGAGTGTTTGAATATGGATTCTTATAGTGTAAAGGAGTAGCATTTTTCTTTTTTATTCTCGAACTCACTTCGTAAGAACAGAAAGTTATGTAATCGTGCGCCGGAAAACCGCGAAGTTTTGACAAAAAACTCTTACTGTCCGGACCTGGTTAGGAAAATTGGATAAATCCTATTCCAATGTATAGTACTTCCTCTAAAAATTGGAGTAGCCAGAATCAGTTTTGTGGGTCCTTCATACATAAACTAGTGGATATATAACAGAACATACTTTCGCGCATTATTTCTAGATAGAAGAAGGATCGATTAAAAAGGGAGGACGCGGATCTCATTTTTGGTGCACTCTGAATTTTCGAAAATTGCAAATTTAGAAATGATGTGAGAAAATATGCGTTGTTGTAGCATCACAAGTTGTTAGGTAATTTTATTATTGTACAATTCCACTTCATGCAGTGACTATTGGTTAACGGTCAGTCTGTTCACCTTTCACCATTGTGAGCTGAGTTCAAATTCCGGTCGGTTCAAGTGGAATTTGTGGAGGACAAAACGGATTTGTAGAATTTTTTTGGAATTCTCCCAGGGCCCATGACTCCCATTTCATCATATATCACCACATCATTGACAAGATAACTTTATAATCATCAACCCATTAAAATCACTCACTCATTAAAGTTATGGGCACAGGGCATTGACACTGGTGGTTCGGTAAAGAATTCCACTTACTTATAATTACAATTCCAGTGAAATAAATATTTGGAGAGTGGTTAACGTTTACAATAATTTATATTTAATTTATACAATTGTAATACATCAATAAATCTAAAAATGTTGAGAGAGGTGGTTAGCATCCCCACCTCCTTGCTCAATTACGCCGACAACGCAGATCATTATTGCACCAAATATTTATATCCTCTTTTGTTATGTCTTCTGGCCAATTGCGCCATTGTCGGAGAGCAGGAACGCTGCACAAGCGCGGTGCTGGCGGCAGCACCTCAGCTCCCCGGGGGGGGGGGGGGGGCTCGTGGAGGGATGATCGGCCTGTCCCTTGCCCCTGGGGATGGGGGTGGCGGGGGATCGGTATGGAACTATAGGGCGCGATCCGTCGCCAGTTACGGGATTGCTCCGGCATTCTCCAGGAACTAGTTGGAGTAACCACAACAACGATCAATCAGAGCATCTGTCCTCTGGAATTCTCTAGGTGGTAGTTTTGGTCCGTCACCATTGGGACACAAACGTGGGATATCTCAATCTTTAGAGTAACACATATGCACGGCACGACCCATCTGAGGAGCACCATTTACTTTCTAGCTTTCTTACAGAATATTTATTATACTTTAATTGGCCAGCCCCGAAATTATTCATAGTTATGAATAATACAGTTCTAAACAAAAAAGTATGAAATTATATTTGTAAGAAGTGTCACTGTCGTTTACATCTATGTATAATATATAATCTGTGGACTCAGAGACAACGACGAAAATCAATAAAGGTAAAAGCGTTAACTATTTGTGCATCCGTTCGGAAGGACAGATTAATTTCACTATGCACATAAAACAAACAACATCCATCAAAATGTCTGCTAGATTTCCAACACTGATACAAGCAAAATAACACCCAATTACTTTCTTTGAATTATAGTGAAAATTAATGTATTAAAAAATCATCATTGGCATTGTTAAAAAATCGTGGATAATTTCACGTGCGTACTCATTTCGCAGAACCAGTCTAGACATAGATACAAGTGACAAAATATTAACTTCAAATTGAACGCCTGCCATTTCTAATAATGAAAACAACGGCTCCCTTCTAGTTACGACCTTTTAGAGAATTTGGAAACCAGAATTTTGGAATCAACAACGATGCAATATAACCTCCAATTGTGTACTCTTCATCCACGATACAAGGACCCCACGATTAAGATCATTGTGCATGCCAACCAAGCCCAGAACAGCGTTACGCCGGAGTTTGAGAAGTTCGTCGACACGCAGAAGGTGCAGGCGGCGTGCGTCGTAGAACAAGTTGCACGACGCACTGAAACGCAGCGGCACTGAAACGCAGCGACACTGAGACGCAGCGGCACTGAAACGCAGCGGCACTGAAATGCAGCGGCACTGAAACGTAGCGGCACTGAAACGCACAGGCAGGACGGCGCGGCAAGTTCTCGACAGCTGCGCCCGCTCCGCGTGCCCTTGCGAACTTCGCCCTTCCTTCCCCCGCCCCACCCCCGTCGCCCCTTCCTTTGGTGACCGCTTCGCCCCTCCGCGCGGAGAGTGGCTGGGTATTGACTTATGGACGGGGGCAATTGCAAGACGTTTCGCTAAGCCGAGCAAACTTGCGAGTGACGATTTCCTCATTATTGAAAGTGGCTTTCGCCATTATTCAAAGTGGCCGCAGTGGCTGTTGTTCTTGAGAGACCCAGGAAGCGGAGAGTTACGCAGGAAATCAATATTGGGTTCCTTTCAAATTCATCGCTTTCGTTCCGACCTTGTCCAAACGCGGCTAATGTTGGGTCTTTGTATTGGAATCTCTATGCCTCAGTAACGTATTCTTTTCAAGATTAAAAGACATAAATAGAAAACCAGTAAACTGTGGTGAACGTTCAGTTTGCATTTCAAGACAGCTTTTCCATAAATAACGCGATGTAAGGCGACAAATAATGAAGTATATACGTGATTGATGAAGCCATCCCAATCACTATTTATTATTCTTTGAAATAATAGTTACACAAATAAATAACTGAACTTATTATTTTTATAAATCATTTTCTGGTACAAATGTTTATATTGTTAATTTTGAGTAAAGGAACATGTTCATCTAATATCCTTAAAATTCAGGGTAGCAATGCAATGTAGGGTAGAAATGTAGTTTGTGATACGATTTGATGACGCGCGCTGTCGATTCCAAGAACGAATCACTCGCCACTCGACCTCAGAGTGTACGGCCACAACGACGTTTCGCTTCGCAGTTCCAAGTTGAAGAGGAAGCTCGGGCCTTCAGCCTTTCGTTGCCATAAAACATTCTTGAGTAGGTCCTACGCATAACTTCCAACGCATTTTATGCGAGCCACGGTGTGCGCGACTGACGCTCTTTCCCGTGGAAAGTGACGCTTCGCTACGCTGTTCCAAGTAGAGGGCGAGGCTCGGGACTTCGGCGTACGCGTTGACATAAAACATCCTTGAACCGTCCGTTCAACGCATAATTACCAACGAATTTCATGCGAATACATCTTAAAAAAATTGCCGGTTTGTTTTCAGAATATTTTCCAGGAAAGCCTATATTTTTGTGCCTCTTGTTTGCTTCACAATTTTTCCATGAATACTCGCGCGTGAATGAATAGTATCACAAACGGCACATCAGACATAGATTGGTCTGAAAATAAGTGCAATTGCATTTATTATGATCACAATTTATTTTTAGGGTAATGTTAGGTGAAAATTAAGTGTGAAATGTTTTATAACAACTCACATAATGACATTATCTTAAAAACCTATTGTGTAGATCAGTGTCGATTTTTAATTTTTATGCACAATGCAAAATGTTATGCTTGATGCACAATGTTCAATGATCGTTTCTCCGAATAAAGTAATATTATTAGGGAACAAAAATACTTCTGAAATAAGTAAAAAGTGTGGGATCGCAAGTATGTCTGTGCGTATTCAACAATATTTTCTCGAATATCTCTGATTTTCATGTGAACATTGTTATCGGCCATACGGAATGTATTCACTTGCCCATTAAGAAAATCGGAGAACTAGCTTGCCCAGGGCTAGTCAAGAGAGGTCAGAGGACGGAGATAGTGAAACATTTACATTCCCCCTGGCCCGCTCTCCCTCCCGCATTACAGAACCCACCCTCGCCCTCGCCGCAGCATCACACGCAGAGACCACCGCCACCTCCTCCCTGCTGCCGGCCCCGCCCACTCTGTCACCCCGCCCCGCCTCTACACCCTCCCCCTTTCTCTGAACCACCTACGATACACTCTCTCACTACTGCTACGGTCCCCGTCGCTCCTCTTGCCCCGTCATAGTCATGACGCCCACTGCACCACTTCCGCAGCCCCGCCCCATGGTGTGCCACCGACTCCTCGCCCCACCGCCTCTTCCACTCCCGTCGCAGTCCTTCCTCCCCCTCTCCCCTCTGCCACCGCCTCCATAACCTCCTTTCCTGCCACCGATCCCCTACTCTTGTTATCTCCCCACTCAGTTTTACCTGCAGGACCCTCCCACTCCGACCCCCCAGCCCGCACTACATCATTCCCATCATCTCTCCAACTGCCGGCCCACCCGCCTCCGTCACCTCGCTCCCACAGGATCTATCATTCCGACGCAGCGCTATCTTCCGTCACCGTCACCCCTCCGCCACTACCACTATCACGCCCGCCTTCCCGCCGCCGGTCCCACCCCCACTGGCAGCCCGGGGCGGCCCATATATTCGCGGCAACACGCTGGGCGCACGCCCACTGCGGGCCGGCGCGCCTCTGTGTCCTCGTGTAGCCCTGCGGGCGCGTCGGCGGCGGCCCTGCGTCGCTCCTCCCCTCCCCTCCCCGCCCGCCCCGCGCCACTCCGCCACGCGCCGCCCCGCCCCGCCCGGCCCCGCCCCGCCCCTCCCCGCTCGGCCCGGCCCCGCCCCGCCCCGCCCCGCCCAGCGCCACTAAATGGCGCCCTCGGCGAGGGCGCGCATGCGCCCGACCCATCTGGCGTGCGTTTATCCTCCGCCGCCGCCCGCCCTCCAGACGCCCTGAATATGCATGCGTTGCTCATATCGACGCCCGGTACTCGTTTATTTGGCTTACCAGCCAAGAGCTGCCTCGGGCGGGGAGTGCGCCCGCGAACGGAATTGAAAAGGGGAACAGTGTTTTCTTTAAATTGAGTTTGATTCTAATGTTGGAATCATTAGCGTTTGGCACATGCATGATCAATTATAGTTGATGCAATGTTCTGTGCTTTGAAAGAACTGGTTTATAGGGAAGGTAAATGCCTTCGTACAAAACATTCAACGACTTTACATTTAGATATCTTGACTAAACGAATAGTACACTTCGTTTCACAACACAGATGTAGTACCTTAATGAAAGATCTTTGAAAATAAAAAGTTTAATTTCTTGCATCGCGCTAATAATTTTCGTACATGATAAAATTAATTTTGATATTGGAAGTAAATTGTCAATAATGTAAAGTTCCTATCATTTCATACGAAATTATTATAAAATAAACAATAAAAACTTCCTTAATATTGCTGAAAGGTATAAATATGCATTAGGAATGAAGTTTATAATACTCAATTTGAGTCCAAGACTATTTTATATTCACGTCTCACTTACTTAAATAATTAAAATAACAGAATGTTGTGATTTACTGGTGACTTCGTATGAATTTTGAAGAAGAAGAAGAAGAAGAAGAAGAAGAAGAAGAAGAAGAAGAAGTGGAGAAAACGTGCGTGATCAGGGCAGCAGAATAAATATACCATCGATTCATACAAACTGTTATGTTCAAAAAACAGAAATAATCTGAGTGTGTCCCTTCCACCGGGTAAGGTTATCTCGCATTCACACCAGTACTTTTAGAGAAGAAAAAAAATTAATATGAAAGCCATTCATTTTAACTACTGGTTGAAATTCGCTAGAAAAGAACAAAACACAAAAAGATTCGCGTAAACAACGACGCGCACACCGTTCTCTTTTTTTAGCGTCGGAGCCCCTGCGACTGGATCTTACACACGATTCGGGATAAGTTTATCTCGCGTTCACGCCACCGCTTTCCGACAAAAAACGCGCGCTCACGCGTCGTGGAGCCGTTTCGTGCATCACACACGCTCCTTACACTCGAAACCCTTGGGGGAGGAGACGGTGGCGGGGTTTAGAAGGCGCTTGCACGAGGACGTTGGGATAGTGGTGGGGAGGGCAGGGAGACGGCGGAGGCGGGGGAGATTCTGTGGTGATCGGAGGGGCTGTGTGGCGGTGGGTGAGGTTTGGGAAGGTGATGTGGCGAATGTGCTCGGAGCAGCACGGGGGGGGGCAGCGGAGGGGTTATGGTGACGACGGTGATGGAGGGAGCGCCGAGGACGGTGGGCCGGCGAAGGCTGTGAAACGAGCGATGGTGACGAGCATGGGTGCAGAGACGGAAGCGAGGGCGGCAGGGAGGACAGTGTGTGTGACGGCGTGGGCGACGTGGGCGACGGGGGCGACGGGGGTGGCGGGGGCGACGGGGGTGGCAGGGGCGACGGGGGTGACGTGGGCGGCGGGGGCAACGAGGGTGACGCGGACGACGTGGGCGACGTGGGCGACGTGGGCGACGGGGGTGAGGGGGGTGACGGGGGTGACGGGGGTGACGTGGGTGGAGAGTGCGGAGGGAATGACGAGGGGCAAGGGGGCGACGTTCCGCGAAGTAACGAGGGTGGCGGGGCGATGGAGCGTTCTGCTTGAGCTACGAGATAGATATGACGACAGTGGAGGATGTCAGAGGAAGTTGAAAAGATGTCAGTAGTGTTGTACATCGCACATCAAATGATGTACTCCAGCTCTTCTCAATCTGATAGGTTGGTGTCATCGCATTCGCTTTCTGTTTTATATTCAGCTAAGATAGTAACTGGAATAACTAAATAAAAATTATGAAATCCATGTATTAAGAAAACAAGGGATTGGATGAAACAAAACAAGGTCAACTCATTTTTATATCAACACTAATCGACTGCTGTTTGGAAAATAAAATAAAACGGTGTAAATTTTTACGCTGTTTATAATAGTGGTTTTAACATATGCAAAGATACGCGTGCAATTAACTTAATGGACGGGGCGGCGTAATCGCGTTTCGTGTATCAGTTGTTTAGAATAGTGAAGTGACATAAACCTGTATAGATTCAATATCTCATGCAAAACCGGAGCAAAACAAAAAAAAATGGCTAGAAGAAAAATGTTGAACATTAAAGATATCTTCTACGCTTTCCTCGTCTAAGAAGATAAATTAAAGCATAATGGATGCAAAGCGAATCTGTAATGGAATAAATTGAACTGAAGGAAAGTATACTGCTTTCTACGTTCCAGAAATTGCCGATATGTAAATAGTACTCGTGGTTATAAAGAATATGAAATTTTTTCACATTGACCATCACTGTTTTAGTTTTATTAGTAGAGTGTAACTTGTGAGATGTATTGTACGAGCCAATAAAATATTTTTGAGGATAAAACCTTCATAGATACGAGTCATGAAAAAAAGTACTGGCAAAAAGACAGCATAAACATTCGATTTATACTCTCAGTGTATTAAACAGGCAATAACGTCTTGCGCGTTGTACCACTTGCCTTGCCTCTGTGCGAATTTGCGACGCAGCCACATTCTGTAATATTCGAAAGAAGTCCGTCCCACTACCACAAGAATTCTTTCTATTCGCGCTATGATTTCTGAATTCGGTCCAACTGGAATCGATATGGGATCGATATGCAGATCGGCGCGCCCGTCGCCTGTCGACGCTGCCTGGCGAAGGGAAAGTCCTCGCGACGGGGGCGGCCAGGCGAGCGACAGGTTTGGGTCAGGCGAAGGGAGCACGAGGGTAGAATCAGAGGAAGAATGGATATACAACGAAAGCAAATGAATTATGAAGCGGAAGGCAAAGTCGTCGAGATAAATCGGAGACGATGTTGTGGTTGCAATATAAATATTGAGAGAATACTGAATGAGAATGAATTAAGAGCGAAGCAGTATATCAGGAGATAACAAAAATATCCTCTTTTATCTTTATTCTTGTTGATTGACGTTACACAGAAGTTCCACGGTAGAAATTGAATGTACGACACGTTGGTACTAAAATAGAGTTTCCGGAGCTACCTCATTTGTAACTGATCTCTGTCAATTTTTTCTAATACTCACAGAACTTCGAAAGAATAAATTCATAAAGAGTAAAGATGACCAAAAAGAGAAAGGTAAAAATATTTGAAAAATTCACTAAAAATAATTCTGGAAAACGATTGCACCTAGCAGAACTGTAAAAAAAACTTAAAAGACTGATACAGTACCACCTAATAGTTTGTTATGATATAATGATGGGTCACGATTCACGGATGTTGTGATACAATGATGTAATCATGTGTCATAATTCACGAATGATGTGTCACAATTCACGAATGATAAGTCATAATTCAAGAATGATAATATCACGAAGTGATATTACGAAGCGGACGAGTATCGTAAACTTTATATGAGTGTTAATATCCATTACATCAAGTTTCATGCTGTGCTTTTTTAGGACAACTGATAACTATTGAAGTTAAACTTTTACATTGAACGTGGGAACTACATTGCAGTATTCAGGCAACGCCCCCTAGTGGAGAGCCTCCTATGTGTCTCAGTCGGCAGTGGTTAAGCATAATCACAGTTCGATTTTAAACAAAAAGTACACAAGTCATGTTAGAATTCAATTTATTGAAGAAATGTCATGAATGTTCCGAATCTGTTCTTATTTTTTTCGCTTAATAACTGATAAAATCCCCACAGGTTTACAATCACCAGCCCAAGAATTGTCTAAACCCAGTAATATACACAATCCCAGAACATCTCGCTACCTGAAGGTCAGACTGACGTAACTACACACACGAAATGTTTGGAGTCAGACAAATATGACATCTTTTCCGTTCCTTTGATTCTAATTAGATACATAATTTTGTAGATAAGACAAACCCTGACTTCTGTACTAGTATCCCCAGTGATACGTTTGCTTGCTTCTAAAATGCAGGAATAAGTTCCGAGTCTGGTGGTAGTTATAAATACAAAATTGCAAGAATTGTAGTTATACATAGTAATACAGTTACTGTGAACTTCTGTGTGATCGGTACTATAATGAAACTGTATCATAATGAATCATTATATAACGATTTGCAGCCAACTAATACGATAATTGTGCAATGATAATAAAAAACATGACAATATATGTAAAGAAAGTAATTTAATTATTACTGTAAATACAAAGAAATAAGCATTAGAACTACGAAATAGATCAGAAAAATAAATTTTGTTCTGGAGACGAAATCAAGACACAAATAACAAGTTCACGAGAAAATGCAGAAAAGAATAAAAAGCTTGTGAACAGAACGAAGGAATGACAATGAACTTTGTTGTTCTCGGAAGTACCAATTATCACGAAAAATGACAAATTGTACCAAACCACTCTATTTAAAGTACATATGTTGAGTTCTTCCCAACATTCTGCAATTCAGTCTCATGTATGATTGCAATTCTCAATTGCTATTTAATTTCTCACTTTCAGCAGACTATAAAACACTTAAATACTCGTATATCACTTATTGAAACCGTCTACATCAGTTTGGCATGGAATTGTAAGAGCATAAATAAGATTACGAAAAGTGAATATTGTAGGAACGAATTAAGGCACAAAAGAATAAAAATAAATTATTTATGACATTCGTCACTAAAGCAGAAGAAACCGAGTGAAAATGAGATGAAAATTGAATTTGTAAGTTTTATTGGAATCTTGTATTCTCTCGTGACTTGAAGTATTGATTTTTTCCGCGGAAAAGCCATTTGGTGCTCTACTTTAGCCGTTTCCTTTGCTAAAGAAAGAAGTCTGATTGACCTACAAAGAAAGGAGATATGTATAATTCATTATGGATGAGGGGAGTATATTGTTAACCAAATTTCGTCAGCTGTTCCCTTTTATACATTTTCTTCACAACATATGTTTTTTCATGCAAAAATGAAACGGTGGAAAAATAGAACTTGTATCAGCCGAAATGAAATGAACAAGCGAACGTATAACAGAAGGAGCTTTTTATTCACCTATCATAAGCTAGTCCTTCAGTGTTATTCGCTCTCAACCAGTAGGCAGTTGTACTGAAGGTCGGTTGATTGACAATATTGAATATTATCGTCACCGCCAGTTAAAATGTTCTCTTTTATGAAAAAAACACACACACAAATAATAAGTCAATGAAAATGCATTTCGAACAGTAATTTATACGCAAATTGAAGATGAACAATTCTAACACCCACTAAACCTCTACATTAGTTCAAAAAAAAAGTTGTGAACATCAAATGGATATACCACAGTCTAATCACGAATTACAGAAACCCGTAATCATTTTGACTTAACTGAGTGTCGAACTCTAAATCAAATGAGTGTTCATTACTCTACACAAAAGTAACCATAATCGCCTCGCTACATCCCGTTCACCGACACTCTCGGTCTTCAACTTCCCCATCCCATCCGCCCTCCAACACAGACCTCTTGCGTGGGGGGCGTGTCCTCTCCGCCCACGTTTCTCCCTCCCCTGCGCGTCACCCACGGCCCTTCGGCGCCCTCGCGCCGCGCAGCCGCGTTTTTTGC
Organism: Gryllus longicercus; assembly: GCA_038098605.1. NCBI lineage: Eukaryota > Metazoa > Arthropoda > Insecta > Orthoptera > Gryllidae > Gryllus > Gryllus longicercus. Next base: position 910,353 of record JAZDUA010000133.1, read on the forward strand.
CCCGCGCCCTAATTCCCTTCCTCCCCTCCCCCCCGCGCGCCACACTGCGTTGCTCTGCTGCCCCGCCCTTCCCCGCCCCGCGCGCCGCTTCACCTCAATCTCAAGACAAACACGCCCCGCCAAAGCGCTGCCGCCCCCGCCCCGCCGCGCTCCCACCCTACGCACCGCCTCCGCCGCCGGCGCACCCTGGTGCCGATGCGTCAAGACGCCCGCAGCAGAACTGCCTCCGCTACAACCGTTCTTTCGTTGTGGGCCCAAGGAGCTCCTACGATCATTCTAAACTAGCAAGGTTACGTAACAAATGAGGGGATCACCTCGCACACGTGTTGCATATACTATTTTAACACGTCTTAACAATATTGTTATAACGTTATAACAATATTGTTGTTATATAAACTTATTGTACATAAATAACACAGCTCGAACTTCTTTTATTCACATTTGTCACACTATATTGAAAAACATTACATTGGGTCTTCAAGGTTCTTGTCTTACAAAAATATTTAAACAATATTAATGCGATTTAAATCAATGCATAAATTATGAATTACGAATATCGCACTCGTAACTTATACTAGAGCTGATTTAAAAAAAATCTTCACTCACATTGAATTTAAAAAAATCTCACTCGCACATAATATTGAATCTGATTGAACGTAGTGCCCATTTTTGTAAAAGATCCACCCTTTTGTTCAGAAGATAAAGTCGTTTATCCACAAAAAAGTAATTTGAGAAAAAACTTCATATCTGCATAAAATGTCACATATTTGGGCACAGCGAAACGAAATTAGACGTTTCGTAATGCTCAACATTCTGTTTACGGATTTGATTATTACTAAGTGATCTCAAAATGAAACTATGGACACTCTCACAGTAAAGGCAAATTTTCAAAAAAAATGAGACATACTTATATTTATTATATTTTTATTCATTTGTTAATTTATATACTCAAAGCATTTTATCGTCAAACGATCACAGATTTAAACATGAATTTTCTTAATATTACATTTTCACAATATTATATTTGATGTGACAGAGCAAAACTTAAGTCTCTGCATAAAATTTGTATTCAAAATACAAATTATAAATTCCTTTAAGACGGACATAGGAAGCCAATGGAGAAACAATATTGAACGCTATTGAAAATCTACTGTGAAGAAGAATTCCCTGGGATACTTTTACATTATTTTATGCGATTATTTCACGTAGAAACCTTCTAGTAATAATTTTCTAGAAATTTGTTTCTCATTATCAATTAAAGACGTGTACATGATGTAAATGTATTACCACAACGTGCACGTATTTTTAGTACAACGTGGCGAGGTTTGAAAGTTGATTAATATTAATTATGAAAACGTAGCTGTTAATACCAAATATATTTATTTTCATTCATAAAGTAATCGTCTGAAGGTCTACTCGCACATTAAAAATTGGAGATTAAATCCATAATACTCGTGATATTACGTCTGCAAAATGTCTTGACTGTAAAAAGATAAAAATGTCGATAGAACACCTGACATACGCATTCCGCCCACTGCGTTTCACTGTCGCCGTCGGGCTCACCCTCGCCCTCGCCCTCGCCCTCGCCCTCGCCCTCGCCCTTGCCCTTGCCCTTGCCCTTGCCCTCGCCCTCGCCCTCGCCCACGCCCACGCCCTCGCCCCGGCCCTCGCCCCGGCCCTCGCCCCCGCCCTCGCCCCCGCCCTCGCCCCCGCCCTCGCCCCCGCCCTCGCCCTCGCCCTCGCCCTCGCCCACGCCCTCGCCCCGGCCCTCGCCCCCGCCCTCGCCCCCGCCCTCGCCCTCGCTCTCGCCCACGCCCACGCCCTCGCCCCGGCCCTCGCCCCCGCCCTCGCCCCCGCCCTCGCCCCCGCCCTCGCCCTCGCCCTCGCCCTCGCCCTCGCCCACGCCCCCGCCCTCGCCCACGCCCGCGCCCTCAGCGCGCCAAGCCACCGACGACGCGACGCGGCTGCAAGCTGCCGCCCCGCCCCCGGTACGCCACGCCACGCGCCGCCCTAATTCAGTTCCGCCCCGCACCGCGCCGAGCGCTTTTTGCGCCACCGCTCTCGCCCCTCGCGGCATCCGCGCCGCCCAACTCCCCGTCGAGACGTGCAGCTTATTTAGGGAGCAGGCGGAGCAGCAGACACATGCTGTCAATGAGGGGCTAACACGCGAAGGTTGGGGTTGAAGGAACCGAAGAACAAAATGAAGAATAAATCGGTAACTATGTGAAAGGATAGTGTAAAACAGAAGATAGGACGAGGAATAGGAGGTAATAGTTATAGAACTTGATCATTCGATACATGGCAAAGTTATTGCACCGTCGGAAACAACATGCGGTGATAGTCAAAGATCTATTATATCCGTACATTCCATCTTCACGAAGAGTTATGTTAAAATAAAACATTATATTCATTCTTGGCCACATTCGGTTCTGAAACAAGGTTCAATAGAGGTAGAATCGGTTCTCGAATTATATTGCTCTCGCTGTCTGTTAATGTCCTGAGTACCTTATTTTATAATTACGCCTTAGGTTTCTGCAAGAACTATTTTGCATGACATATATCCGTGCTGAAAATAATTTTGTGTAATTTTACTTTCCACGTGTTTTTCGATACAATGAATAAAATAACCAATTGTTGCTTACCAATGTTGCTGTCTTAATATTCTATTTGTTTCCTAAAGTATGTTATAAAGTATTCTGTGTCTTTAATTGAAGAGAACATTCCCTGCAGGATACTTTTAACGGGAGGTACATAAAGAGCTCCAAATTCTAGTTTCGTCATTAGTAAAATAATGCCACTTGAGGCCACAAAGGAATCTCGCCTATTTGCCTGGAAATGCTAGATTAACTTCGTTGCGAACGCGATTTGAAGTCCCTTCCCTGCCGCGGCAAACTAATGGAGTTGCGAGGCGCGGCATTCCTTTTCATTTGTTCACGTTTGTGACATCCCAGTTTTATGAGGATTTCCGTTCCTTCTAATTGATATTAAGAACAGACAAAATAAATAGAAATATAGGAAGACCGGAGAGGTAAATGAATTCGTATTTCAAAAAAGAGAACTGCCAGGATTATCTCTCTCAAAATGAAAGAAGTAAATTAGCTTTGCTGCTTTAAAGACGACACATTTCAAGCACCGAATTCGTTCATACACACATCTTTATTTGCTAAGAAACAATTCTGTCTTTGTCACAATAACCAACCAGATAATGAAAAGAACGAGAAATAGTTTTTAGTATTCGCAGCACTATTTGCCAATTTTTGTTTGCGTTAATATAATCAACGCATTATATATTTTCATGTCAATTCACAAAGTGTTCATTATTTACCAGGTCACACATTTTTATCACGATATTCCATCCTTTAGTGAAGGTTTCTACACTTGGATATGCTTTCGTACGTATTACGCTTTCCACCTACGCTCCCTTTTCGCAATCTCCAATTATTTGCGTCTCCAAACTTCTCAGAAACGAATTCTCCTCCACTGTAGTAAACCCGTTCTGTATGAACCTCTTGAAAACTCAATTCACGACGCACACTACGTACTCGTATCTTCCTCGGCGACGCAATACGCAAGTCTAATCTGGATCCGATTCCGGGGTAACGGCCTCTCGCTGCCGGCACCTGAAACCGCATCAAGTAAAGCCCGATTTCCGCGCAGACCGTCGTTCGCGTCGCCCTCCCGCGACGCCGTCGCACTCCGAGACGTTATTTCATATCTCCCTCACCTCGCGGGCTTCCCCTCGCCCGGGGGGTGCGTTCTCTCTCTCTCTGCCGCGTTCGCTTCCGCCGCGCCCAGCAGCGACCTCCTCCTTCCGCCGCCGCCAACTTGGCGTGCGTCAGTCTCCCCCGTGCGTGTCACACAGCGCACCACCTCCGTCTCGGCGAGCACCTCTCACCGCTTGACGCCGCCACCGCCGCTGCCACCTTCGTCTCCGACTACTTCCCCGCTCCCGCCCCGCCCCTCCTCCCCTGAGCTAACCAGTGGCCCCGCTCGCGCCGCTCCTGCCGCTGACGGTTAGCCGATGCGGCCGCATCTGTCAGCGCGTTAGCCGTCAGCGCGTGGAAATGACGCGTGAGGAGCCGCTGGAGGCGGGGGGGGGGGCAGGGGGGCGAGAAAGGCGGAGGTGGTAGTGGCGGGGAGGGAGGGGCGCTGAAGGAGGCGGAGGCCCGGCGCCCCAAACGCAGCACTGCCCCGGCTGCCGCGGCCGACGGCAAGAAAGGTCTGGCGGCGCCCGTGGAGAGCGCGCGCGCCTGCGGGAAGCCGTAGTAGGCAACTCGCGAGGCGTCGAGAGAGCGCCTGCGGGTTAGACTACCCGCGCGACGTGGCAGGCGAGAGGGAAGCCTACGCCTCGGGGCTGTCGACGCTCCTGTTCACGGAAAGCGCTTTAAAGAAACGCTCAACTTCCCTCTGCGGACGGACAAGGGAGGAAATTTTAAGCGGAAAATTTTTGCTGGGCTGAGGAAAGTATGTGCGGGGTAATATTTGGTCTCGTTGGTTTCGTTGCTGTTTTTCCCCTCTCGACGCCGCCTTGTGCAAACAAGTCTTGGAAGTCTGGAGGAGAGAGGTGCCAACGTGCAAACGAAACGAAACGAGATTGAGGAGGTGGAAAGGATCTTGGCAGTTTTAATTTGAAACGTCAGGAGACCTGTGATTAAGATCGTCACTATACTCGAGCAACGAATGTTGTTCTTACGCTTCAAGTCAAGATTCGATTAAATACTGTACATCAGATTTTACATTAACATTACTTTAAGGTTGTATCCATTTCTAACGTTTACGTAGAATTTAGTAACTGACGTTTGTTTCTCGTCGATTGAAAACCAACAACGCATTAAGAATTAATGCGTATTTGTATGTATTTTTTAAATAATGATTTTTCTTTGGTAAAATATTTCTTTTCATATTTATTGGAATAAGTACATATCATGAAAAATTGCATGTATTCCACAATGTGATACAATGTGAAGTGTGTTAAATAATTCAACAATTTTAAAATTGAAATATTTTTAAAATGGATTTGGAAGAGCCTTCGCGCTGCACTCGCACGTGTGCTTTGTGTCAGTTTGCCACTTACGCGTCAAAAAGAAATTTAGGCTTTTAATGGACCTCGCGATAAATCAATTTTGAAGCTAAATCATTTACCATAAATCAATGCTACACGATACCATCGCCTGTTATGCTTATCAAACCCTAACACCACAGACTCGCGCAACGATCGGTGATGGGTTATCGACTGAACTCATCGATTCGCTAGATATTCTGACACAAAACCAACATTGTATTGGAAATCTACTCAGCCCAGCGTTGCTTTTTCCAAATAGGAAATAAACGCTGGAGGTAATGTATTTCTCTTATAACATTTCTGTTTAAACATTCAACGTTGTTGTGATTTATGCCTTTAATTTGTTACCAATAGGTTTTGTTTCATTGAAAATTGAATTAAAATGTAGCTTCAGTGTAAAAGTACAGTGTCAAAAGAAGTATGTGAAAAAAGGTATGAGAGAGTGTCAGGTCTCCGCCACAATCCGATTCTGATTCTTAATATTAACAAGATCTCAATAGGCTGACAATAATTGGTATTAATTATTAATACAGAGTTATGTATGCAGTTATCAAAAAATAGGGTACAGTGTATAATTTCTTTAAGAGAAAAGACGAATTTGTTCTGTACGTCTTCAAAGATATTCAACATTCTTCACCTTCAGCACTTTTCGTGAGTTAGTTTAGAACACAAGAGCGAGTCAAACCTTGGCGATGCAGTTCGCGAGATTTTCGCAGGGTAGGCAGCTCCACTCCAGCCCGTTTTGCCACGCTAGCGCCCTCTGCTGAGGAGGAGAAAATGGCGTCGTGCAGATGGAGAACACGACTCTGAAGGAAAACGAGAAGAGCGAAATGATACATTTCTGCTAGTTGAAGTCGATTCTGCTGAGAAATTCTTGCAAATGTAATATCAGTCTAGGAATCATGGTGGATGCATTTGAGTGAAATATGAACAAACGATTCAACTTAATAATCCAAAAACGACGAGTGCGAAAATTTAATTGCTAAAAAAATAAACTGGTTTTCACCGAAGAAACTAAAGAATTGTTTTGAAATATATACTATATATGATAATGTTACGGAAGCCAAATATTAAAAATATACATTTCTCATTTTTTTAAATTGTGGAAATAAGCGCCAATAACAAACATTTTCTTGCCGAAATTTCTTGCTCTATCATAATAGCTGATTCAACAGTGCAACGTATGTTTACGTAGATTTCATCTATAATTTAGTATAAATGTGTATTTTTGTGGATTACACAAACAGGACAACAAGACAATTATTCATTTAAATGTTTTACAATACGATGTTTCCTTTCAATATTCCAGGGCAAACGTTTCCTTTCAATATTTATTGGAGTACATACGAAATGGAAATTTATTGCAATAAAAATCAGAAATGTAAATATGTGAAAATTTCTAAAACAATGTAATACGTGATTAATTATTCATCATCACATGTGATTAGTTTTCTGGAGTAATCATTTAAACCTTATTGAAACATAACGAACTGGTAATTGGTCTAAGGAAAATAATCTAATTTGTTTACACCTAGCGCAAGAACATGACTTTGGCTTCTTTCGAAACATCCTGTACTTTGCAATTGTATTGATTGAATAACGTAACATTATGAGAGATATATCTCATGGAATACATATGATCTTGAACATTGTTCTGCATTTCATGAGCAGAAACTTGAGACACTTCCGTTGAAAATTATTCCCCCAACTCAGCTCCCATGCACTTGGCGAATCTTCCGTAAGTGTACCGCTCTATTCGGGGACCTTTCGGGGCCTTGCGCCGCCGCGCAAGGAGCGGAGCGGAGGATAACTGCTCTGCGCCGGGGGGGGCGCGGTCGGGGGCGGGGCTGGGTCGGGGCTGGCGGCGAAGGGGCGGAGGCGATTTCGCCCGCGCTCAGGGTAGTTGCGGCGTTGGCGTGACGCGCTTCCATCAGCCGACGGCGCGGCGGAGCGGGGATGAAGGAGCGGAGCGGGGGGAGGGGTGCGGGGAGAGCGCGACTGGCGGCCGCTGGCCCCGCGGGGAGGAAGCGGTTATTGAAAACGCGCCGCCGCCCCCGCCGGTGCGGCCCCGGGCGATCGAGGCCACGCCTGGGCCTGGTGACGCCGTCGCGCGCTCCCCTCCGCTGCTGTGCTTTCCATCTGATCGCCTTGTTCCTCCTCGCGCGGTTCGCTCGGGTTTCATCGCTCGTTTTTGTCAAATGTATTCTTCTGTCCTTGGTCAGATCAGCTTGGTTTCGAAAGTTTCCTCGAGGTACATTTTCTCGACACATGATCACTCGCCGGAAGTTTGCTCGCCGCATGATCGCTCGCCGCACGATCGCTCGCCGCATGATCGCTCGCCGCATGCTCGCTGGCCACGTGATCGCTCGACGCATGATCGCTCGACGCATGATCGCTCGACGCATGATCGCTCGACGCATGATCGCTCGACGCATGATCGCTAGCCGATGTTCCCTCGCAGACTGCTCCTTGGCTACCCCACGCATCTATATTCGATGCATGCCAATGCAGTTGTGTATGCCCACTCGATTCTCTCTCTATTCATGCTCAACTTTTCGATTAATCATTTCTCACTTCACACTTTCTGTTTGATGAATTCTATTGGCATCGTGTTCCTTCCTTGGTCTCTTGAGCGTATTTCTTTCTTCGCATTGTCTGTTAGAAATACTGTCGTATCCTCAACTCTAGACGACAGTAGTTTCGTTGTTTTGCAATTTACAATTTATTTATATTTTTCTCATACATATCACATTTAAGTGTCTATATTTCCGCTATCACCAAAACATCTCAAAAACGTCTAATGTCTTCGTTATTATCGCCTTGCCGTATTGTTCTGTTCTTGCCAAGTAGTTTTCCTAGGATATTATCTATTCATTATACGTAGGTCATTCTATTTTAATACAATTCGTTCGTTTTCTCAACCACTGTTCATCGTTTTTGCTCTTCACACTTTCATCTCGACTATAACCCAGAGAAGCCCTCTGAAACGATAACCGATCCTCTTTTAGTTTGTGTTTCAATCTCGATTCATGTACGTATGTTTTCACCTACAAATCTGGCGAACGAGACCAAAAGGAAACCATTGCGAACACCAAGTATTATTTAAATCACTATTTTTTCATTGCTTTCTTTCATTCTTGGAAGAGTTAAATTAGGCAACGTAAATTGGTACATTACTCGTACCATTACCATCTGCGATGGCCACGAATATTCCACGTGGCATATGACGCACTGAAAATCTTCGGTTCAGGTCAATTCTGGATTGTTTAAATTTCGTTTCTTTCTCTGCTTTTCATTTACTTTCGGTTGTACTTGATTTTTCACAGTTATTTATTTTCTGTGCCGTCTTTCACAGTGACATTCAAACACGTTTTTCCAAGAAAAAAATTAGTATGCTTTTTTCAAACGAAGTTAATTTTCCTCGTTTTATTTGAATCTACATTATTTCCGTTTCAACCTAACCAATTGCGTCCATTTTTTCATCCCACAATGCCTGCGCGTTTTATTCATCAGCTTCCCGCTTCGAGACGCGTTTTCCTCTGTGTTTTCAATTTGTTCCAGGCGTCGCCTTTTGCGTACAGCACTTTCCAAATTCCACCGGTGTACTTTTCGCTCTATAATTACTTATGCTGCCCATCTGCTGCCCGTGACTTGCGTTTGAGTCGCATGTCAGCCATGTACACGTGAGATATGCAGCATTCATCCTACCATCCATTCTGGCGATGGAAGCTTCTTATTTGTCTGTGTTACGCCTTTTATCGAACCTAATTTATCATTCTATCTCCTGTTATTCACCACCTTTTCCTCCTTCTTGCATTTATACGAGTAGATTTGCTTTTCTATTCATACCTTACAAGACGACTTTCATAAATTTCCACCTGCCATTTGGTGCTGCACTCATGTTGTAGGATTTGCACAATATCCTGGTTCCATCATTCTGTTCTCTTGGGAGTTTCCCTTCAAGTTTTACTGCCCCGTGTTGCGCGTCGTTTTCAAAAGCCCACCCCCTCCCATACAATATTTTGTGATCTCCATTTCCCTCCTCCGCGAATGTCCTTCGCTCTCCTTTACCTCCTTTGATCGTTCCTACAGCTATATCCACCGACCGATTGACGGCCCTCATCTTCCCCGCCCCGATTTTCCGACTTCGCAGCGATTTCCCTGCGACTGAAGGCCTCCCATCACGAGCCCCTCCCTTCGGCGCTCTCCGCCTCACCTTTATTCACTGGCACCCGCCCCTCGTCGTTTACTCCCTCATTTCGGACCGCCCATTTCCCGGCGTGCCTCGCCCCGTCCCGACACTCCCCGCCATTTCCTGTCCCGCCCCGCCTCGTTCCGCCCCGCCCCGCCCCGTCCCGCCCCGTCCCGCCCCGTCCGTCCCGCCCCGCCCCGCCCCGTCCCGCCCCGTCCCGCCCCGTCCCGCCCCGTCCCGTCCCGCCCCGTCCCGCCCCGTCCCGCCCCGTCCCGCCCCGTCCCGCCCCGTCCCGCCCCGTCCCGCCCCGTCCCACCCCGTCCCGCCGCCGGAGGGCCCAGATTCTCCCGCACGTCGTAGGGCGTGTCTCCGCCGCACCCCCGCGGCCCTTGACGCCTGGGCGCGGGGGAGATTCCATCTCTCGAGATTTGTTTCCGGCCGGTTATTCGGAATTATGGCGGACGCTCCTTGGCTCGGCCGAGCCGATGGCGGCGGGAGGGCGAGCGGGTGCGATGGGGGCCGTTTCCGCCAATCTGCCCCCGGCCATGCAGCCCCGCCCACTGCCCGCCGCTCGATGCGGGCCGTTACGCCTAACGCCCGCGGGCGGCGCAAGATATTCGAGGAGGCTCTGGGGTGTGCAGTGACGTCTTATCTGGTAACTGAAAAGGCGTTTCTGGTCTCGAATTATCTGTAGTTTATTAATAATATTATTGAATTCTCCCATCCCATTTTTATGATGTTTACTTAGATTTTGTATTAGTTTAAAACAATCATTATTATATTAAATACACACTAGTGTACCCGTGAGAAAACTCTCGCATGTTCATTCCCACCATTTCTCTATTGTTTCCATTAAGTACGAAAGTTGTTACGAAACATATTTATTTATTAAAAATGTATAAATATAACTTCGTACTTACAGAAAATCAAACAAAAATAAAAACAATGCAATTGACGTTGGAAACAAATTTTCAATAGATTTATTCAGTATTATAGAGATATGTTCTTCGAACAAATCACACTTCTTTAAAAACATTTGAAATAATTATTCAATCTTCCTTAACAGTTAGCTTTTCCCTTACCTTGATATTCACAAAAATAATTCAAAAGGTTTTTACGCTTGAGAGAGCGAAGTAAAGTTTTAGACGCGAATATACAGCATCTGGCAAGTTCAACCCTACTCTTAACACTATTTAACTTTCCTTGAATTGTTATGAGGAACAGAGGGGGGTTTTGAAGGGGCGGGGCGCCAGCGTGCTGGGGTGCAAAAATTCAAAAGTTATTTGTATACTAAAATGTATTGGATTATTTACAGCGTTTTTACGTACCTCAAAATCAATTCATCGCTAAAAAATTATAAAATTAATATTTTCACCTTTGAGTAATAAATACCATTTGTAACCAACTGAAACAATTCAGTAGGCTTAGACTTCTCTTCAGTAAATGAGACTGTCGCTCAAACGATGTTTACGTATTGAATATCTTAGCAAATCGAGACTTTTGTGCTTTGAGCGAACGTTGTACTATTTACAATATGAGTTTACAGCCGGGCATTGATGTACAGACTTCCAGATATCCCCAACATTTAAATCATGCGTCTGGTTTGAAATCGGTTGGCAGCTGTCGAATGTCTTGCGCTATTCTTTCTATAATTTTAAATTTGATTGCTTTTTTAAATTATTCACGTAGTCTTGTAGGCTATCGCGTTTTGATTTTAAAAGTTTGTTCTTTGTGTTGTGTCATAGCACAAGTTTCCCCCTACTACCTCTGTATACCCGTGCGAGAACTGTCGCATGTTAAATCCCACACTCTTACCTACCTTTCTATTTCCATTATAAGAGGGAAAGTAGTAAACGTATTTATTTGTTTAAAAATGTATGAAGGTAACTTCCAATGTACTATCACAAGATCAAATAATAAAATATAATGAAATTGATGTGAAAAGAAATACTAAAGATTTATTCAGTATTATGGAGAGATTTTATGGAACAATTCACAACGCTCCATTAAAATTTTTTGAAGTAATTATTCTTTGACAGTTAGCTTTCGCTTTCGTGATATTCACAAAAATATTTAAAAGGTATTTTTGCTCTTGAGAAAGCTACGTGACTGCATACGCAAACTTGAAATTTCACCGAATCACTGCAGAAAACGACAATACTGGTACAGGTAAAACACAAATCAAACCTAATAAGACACACTCTTCACTCTTCACCGTACACCCACATCTCTCCATAACTAGGTAGTAGATCTCAGAAAAACGTTAAATAAATGTTTTCACTACACACATAAGAAACAATCTTCATCGGATCAATTATCTATTAATAGTACAGCAATTATGCAAATACACCTCGTCAGTCTTCGCAAACCACGGTGTAAACAGGAAGCGTAAATAGTATACGATAGAAGAATCGAAGCCTTCTGTGCGTGACGTCACAAAGATGGCCACTATCACCACGGGTTGAAATGTAGGCGGCATTGATAATATCCATGAGTGCCGAAACAGCAAAAATTTAATAAAAATGCCCGAAATATATCATCACTTACGGCTTAAGAAATGTTTTTTGAGGCATTTGGGCTCAAAAGTTTAGTTTTTAATGCTCTAGAAAGTTACGTTTAGGAGTTATTTAACGATATAGCTGATTGAGTACTGCGGGTTGCGTTCGACATGAATATTTAGATGCGTTTTTGTCAACAAATCCTTCCCATTTTTAAAGTCAAAGTGCGATTTGTCACGACTCCGTGAAATTCTCTTTCATAGGGATCTTATTTATAAAGATTGTTTGCGTGAGAACGCCGCTTAAGGTATGTGTATACTACTGCCATAATAGAGAAGACGATTAGTTTATTTCAGTAGATAAAATGGCTCACTCTCATTATCGATGTAATAATTGTTAGTGCCTAAGGCAATACAATACCATTCAATTAGAAAAATCATAAAATGTTATGTAGTTGAACGGATAAGATAAAGCATTGTATATAGCACGTGAATGCATACAAAGTCCGATGAAATAACGAAAGGCATATCAACATTCCTGTAAACTTGAAAATGCGAATAATGTATTTTAAATTATCAGTAATAAAACCAACTTAAAATATTTAGTTTCCAATCATTAGGAACTAACTAAAATGTTTGTTTCATTTGTCACCGATTCTAATAATAACATAAATATCTAGAGATGACCTTTCATTACGAAAAAAATTCAAGATGATTTGAAAAAATCGTCTCAGTTTGAAAAACGTCAGACTAATATTCTCATTGAAGCATTTGTGAACCACTGCAAATGGTCTCAATTTACTGTGCATATGTGCGATCTCACACTCTGTCCCTCTTTTCATTAGCATTTGTGTCCTGTTTGAGTAAAATGTCCGTTCGCCATCCGTTTGTTTTCTTATGCGACGGCCATCGTATGGCGTTTGATCAAATATAAACCGTATTTCGTGCTCGTCTTGCAAATATTCGACCCAAAAAATTTGTTCCTATTCAAGAGTTCGAGCGCTTTGGACAAAATTCTCCCGAACTGCTTTATATTCACATTATTACTGTACGTCCCTTGATCAATACTGGAATGTTGAAAAAGCATTGATCTTAAGACCAAGTGGTTAATGGAGTTCATTTTTTAACAATTTATTCTTACCTGTTCCACACGTTTGTCTTTTAGAGCTTTGAATATTACAAATAATTAACATTTATACATGCACTCTCCTGTGAGCCATATGTGGTTCACAAAACGTAATACTCGGCTTGATATGTGCGTGAATCACATGTGTAGTCACTTCTATCGCAAATATTTTTATGGAACTCACCAAAACTGCACAGTTTGTGGTTTGAACTAGCTAGGGCCATTATAGAATGTAGAAACACACCGGTACGTACAGAAAAATATTTTTATTTTTGAGAATACGGATTAAAATGAAATTATTATTATACAGTTGTTGGGACGTGTGGATATATTTTAATGTCTTCATAGGGAAAATAAACATGTTAATTATTTGCAATTTGATTCTCACAGGAAACGTGAAGTAGAAATTATTAAGATTTAAATTTTGAAAGAAGATTAATTTATAAAAAATTGGCGTTTGTAAATAAAATGTAGAGTAGAAGGATAATGAATGGTAAATTTAGAACTTTTTAGAAATTTAGAACTAGAAGGGGATGAAATATATCTTCAGGAAAGTGTGATAGTATGCGTCATCAAAAATTATATTTTTGACCTAAATTGAAAGTGCAGGTCTGTTGTAATTCAAGAAACGAGTTGAAAATGTACGGCTTTGTGAACTTACTAGGGAATGGATAGGATCAGTTTTCAGTTCATTGTGAATTTGAGAGTTGGGAATATACCTGGTTGCATTAAATAATTTTCGGATGAATTTATCTTCGAGAATTTGTATTTTGTAGGTATGTGTTTTGCCAGCAATGGAACAAAAAAGGCCATCGTAAGAGTAGAACGAATAACTGGTGTCAATTAATTATTCCGAGTGAATGTGTATAGGTGATTTATAGTTAATGAGAAGGTGTAATTCATGAATTTTAGTGTTCGCTTTGTGTATAATATGTTTAATATGGGCGTTCCATTTAAGTAAGAAGGGGTAAAAGGTTTACAGAGTGTATAAGATTGGAGTTGATGAAAATTATTTTTATCTCTTTTTAATCATATTATTCCTAAAGCAAATATTTGCCGGTGATAACTGATGAAATTATATTTAATGTATTTTAATAGAATTTTCCTACGCATTTTTTCCTTCATAATTCAGTATACTTTATATAATTACATCCCGAGATAAAATCATATTGCCTTCGTATTTATTTATAAAATTAATTAGATAATAAAATTAGAAACGTATTGTCATCCCGAGAGATGTGTTTATCAGAAACATCAGGAAGACGAAACCTTTATTCTAAAAGTTGCATTTACGCCAAGGAGAGTCTAATACTCCCACACTTTCCTCGAATCTTTAACAATTGCAGGGTTTCATTTTAGAACTTGCACGTCTTCTTCGGGGTGGAAACGAGCTTTTTGCCGTCACGAGGCGCTATTTTATCGCTCTCCCTCAGTCGCCATTCGATCTTGAACCCAATCAATCTCCCATCTGCTCTCGGCCACGCTCACGTCTCTGCCCGCCGCCAGGTCACGTGGCCGTCTTCGGCGGCGTCGCTACAATGTCATCGATCACCGTGGACAGGAAACTGCGCTTTGGAACAGATCGAAAGCTTTCCTAGATGAAAGCCTTGGTATTGGAATCACAGATTTTTTGACATGTTAAAAGCAAATGCCTAATTATATTAACAGTAATGTTAATATAATATAAATTAGTAATAAATTATATTTTATAAATTATAATAACGATTAAATTAATTAAATTATTGAATTGAATTATCCTTAATTACAATGCATATTAATTGCAAAAAGCCGATAAAATATTTTTGACTTGAATTCTTCACCATAATTCAAGAAAAAAATGAAATTGCTTTAAGAAATTGTCTCTCACTCATTAAATTATAGTTAGTAAACCACGTTTGAAAAAATAGTTTACATTTTTCTTTCTTAAAAAACCTTACATGAAATTCTACTTATATATATTTTACCGTTAGCTACCACATTCCTATTAGCTATATATTTATTTTCAGTTCCTGTAATATTTTTATAGCAACGTGTAAAACGACGTGTATGTCAACAAATGGCCCTAAATATATTGCCTCTGCTCTGACAACGTCATATCAAGCTATTCGTCATTTGCTCTGACAGATTTTCAATCTTCTGCATTCATGCATACACACAAATTTTCAATTTATTGCGACACTACTTTGAGGTCTTCATCGAGCATGCAAATATTATTAATGAATACTGATAAAATGGAGCGAAAAGTGCATGAAACAAAAATAACAAAGGGATTCATATTTTTTAGATCTCAATTTATTTATTTTGAATGTGCGACAAATTCTAAGTATGAACTACAAAATACTTTTATTGAATAACGGTAGTCATCGGGGTGCAAGAATTAAGAACAAAAGAAGATATTACGTAGATTGAAGCACTTGTAAATATAATAACTTATCACTTCTATATTTCTCTACGTCTGGTACTGTATTGTTATTTTGATACAACTGTTGAAGTCATATTTATTTTTTAAAATGTAATATGGACACAAAATTACTCCGTTTTTATGCAAAGGCAAAATATGAAAATTATTTTTGTTCCTAGTGAAATAAATAAAATTTATATCCCAATCAGTCATCGATAACATAAAACCATATCGCTTGCCAATTAAGTATAATTGCTTTAACAATAATGCCTATACAACATTCCGGAGAATTTGCCAAATGGTCTGTCAATCGACCCCATCCATTTCCGCATAACTATAATTCACTTGGTACGTCACAAACACCAATATCCCGCCACGCATGGCTGTGAACTCGGAATTCGCCTATTTTACAACAGATAATTACGATTTTGCTTAGGGCGTGTCCACAGTTTGCCTTCTAATTACTGTAATAGTCCATGACAGATGTAATTTTTCATGGCAGTGAATAATGAATAGAGTGAATCGACATAATGCGACATACGATGTCACTTTATCAATAACCAGAATAAATATATAAAGTCTGAAGAAATTCTTAACAAAATAATCAGTAAACAACTGTTCTCGAAAACTCATTTATTACAATGAAGACATTGAAGAAGACAAAAAGTAATTCTTTTTAAAAGTAGGAACTTCTTTAAGTGAATTCTTCACTCGGCAAATGTCTTAATGTTGGATTATTTTTGAATAAGCAACCCACTTTAACCACGTTAAAAAACTATACTGAACAAGGTATCTTGTAGAAAAATTTAAACAATACTAGTCAACAATCATCAATGATGCCTCAGAAAAGTTGATACGAGAAAACAAATTGGCTACAGGGTGAGTACATGCACTGTTATTTTCCTTTTGTTGTTAGTCTGCATATGATTCAAATGTTTTATAATATTCTTCTTGAAAAGGAAAAAATGGATTTAACTACTCTAAAAATGATTATATCAACGTTTGAAACAATTTGAAAATTCGGAATATTTCAAATAATGGTTTTTGGAAGAAATGTGGTTTTGAAGTTTTGGGAGATAATTATCCGACATTATTGTAAGATGTCATTACTAATATCCAACTCAGTAATTTCCTTTTAAGGAAATGTTTTTTAAAAAGTACAAAGACTAGTTTCGACTTGAAATGGCAATAGTGCACGTATTGTAACTTTAATAATCTTTAAACACAAAACTATAATTTACAATGTTGTTTCACATCAAACCAACGTTTAAAAATAGCTAAGTAACGTACGTGTCTTAGAAATAAAACAAGAGTATCCCTTACGATACGAAGTAAGTACGCAGTTTCCCCAAAACTAAATTCAGCCTCACGAATCGAGACGCACGCGCGGAATCTTTTCTTTATGGAAGCTCATCCCCCGATTCATTCACTTCGCACGTGATAAAGAAACTCCCAGATACGTGACCGAGAATCTAGGCGCGTACTACCCGCTTCTCCGGCCCCAGCACAGTCATCCCCGATTCACAGCAAACTTAAAAATTTAAACCACGACATATAGCCGCGACAATCCGACGCACCCGCCGTCGAAAGTAAAAGCCGCCATCAAAATTCAATTCGTGCCGCACCCCCCCTGCCCCCGCGACCCACTCAGACTTCGTGGAGGAGTTGGGAGTTCCGGTGGGGGGGCAGGCGGGACAGGCGGACGCGGGGCGGGACGGGGCGAGGCAGGTCGGGATGGAGGGAGGGGGGCAGGCGAGAAGACAAGAGGGGGGCCGAGTTCGAGGATTCCGACGTGCGGCGCTTTGGGCTCGGGGCGGCGAGGAGGGATGGCGTGCCGAAGTGTTCGACATTCTCACCGCACGGTCGCAGTTCCAGCGGGCGGCGCGGCGGCGGGGCCGAGGTGGGCGGGGCTGGGGGGCGAGTGCGCAGATTTATTGTCGCGGCGCGGGCGCCTCGGCCTTCCGGTCATAAAACACGCCGCGCCCGGCACCGCCGCACCTGAGCGTCCCCCTGCCGCCGCCGCCGCTGCTGCTGCTGCTACCTCAAGGCTCTGAATAATTCTTATGATTACCGTGCGACGCGCCGGGGAGAGAGACGGAGCCAGGCGCGGAGAAAGAGAGCGCAGGCGGGCGAGCGGAAGGGCGCGCGGGTGAGACGGGATGGAGTGGGGGGAGGGTTGGGGGGGGGACAGGACGGGATAAGGTATGTTACGGGCAGGATAGAGAAGAGCTGCAGGGGTACGCTCGTCTGAAGGGACGATGACCAGGGAGAGTTGTCCGACAGACGGGGTTGGTGAAAGGGGGGGGTACTGGGAAGAAGAGGGTCAGGGTGATGGGAAAATGCGGTGATGAGTCCGGGCAAGGAAATGAAAAGGTCAAAGTGTTTACATGGGGAAGGTAATACGAAGAGACCGGTTGATCATAAGGGACGGAGAGACAAGGAAGGGCCGCGCGATGAGAGACGGAACTATTAGGTGTGGGTAATGGGGATGGGTAGCTGATGAGATGAGCAGTGGCGGGGCGAAAGGGTGTGTGGTGGTGGTGGTGGTGAGTGCAGTGATGAGGAGGTGAGGGGTTGGATTAGAAAAGAGATGAGGGGTAGATTGGGAAGTTCGCGCCTCTCCGCAAGGAGTGAATGTCTCGGGGTAGGGAAGTGTGGAGATTCCAGCAGAGTCAACATGACCAGGATGCCAGTGAGAGGAGCAAGGAGACCATATAAAAGAAGAGGACGAGCGGGAAGAACACGACGAGCGGGGAGCATGAGCAAAAGAAGGGGGTCGGGGAAGGAGCACAGGCGCACGGGAGACGGCATGCGAGCGAGGCGGTAAATTTGCCCCCCTGAGAGCAGCTCTAGCGACGCAGATGATGCTACCCGCCGGGCACCGCAGTCGTGCGTGGCTGCGTCCCGCCTGCGCCCGCAGGCGGATAAAAGAGGGCGGCCGGAAGAGAGAGGGCCCGAGCGGAAGGGTCCGAAGGGCAGGGCGAGGCCAGCGCAGAGCAGCCGAGTCACGCTCGCGCCTCGTGAGAGGGCACCGAAGTTCGAGCCCCCGGGAGGGCTTTCGCCCGAGAGGCGACCGCGCGAGAGACGGCTTTCATTCAGGGTGTTACTCTTCTATTCTGAGGAGGTAGCTGTCTCGCCGCAACGGTGATACGATGTCCATTACCTGAGAGAATCTTTTCCCTGGGCGTAAAAAACACAAAACCTCGCTACTTTTCGCGTTACGGCTTCTGTACCCTGCCCGAAGAACAAAGAAGTCTTGACTGAAGCACTATTGTAAAAACAACGTCGGGTCCAAGAGACGCTAAAACTCTGCCATTTCAGGTTTGCATGCAAAGTCTTTACAGGACCTATGTACTTATTTTTCACTCGTACATCAGCATTATGAATGTCACGTCACAGTATAGTTTGCAGACGAATAAAGCGCCATTTTTCCTGCCATTCAACCTGTCATTTTTCATCTACGTATTTAATAAATTGTTCATAACACTTTTCCCGTAAACTCTTTGTTGTGGTCTGTGTTTTAAAAATAAATTATGCTTCTAAATATAATGAATTTCTCTGTATTTAGCAGTTATTTAAGCATGGATGTATTAATTTAATTTTGTGTTTAAAATGCATACGTAAAAATAAAAATGTCATCACTTTTTACATATTTTAGATTAAATATTGCCTCATGAACAAGATTACCGTAATTAAATGCAACACCGTGTAGCATATATCTTTGTTTCTATCTTATTCTTTGTAATTATTTCTTATTTAACTATGCAGGTTACTTTTGTAGCCGTTTTATTGTATGCAACTACCTTAATACAAAACTAATTTAACTATCTAATTTCATATTCAACAAGTTCAATTGTCATGCCAGTTTTGAGTTCCACCCAGGCTGCTTACACAAAGTCACACACCTGGAAAGAATGTATGAATCACGGCCAGTTGCAAATCACACGTGCAAGCTATAAGGAATACATACGAATGTATGAATGCCAACCGGATTGCTAATCAAGCAATAAAAACGTTCTTTTCACCTGCCTGTGAAACACAGTCGTAATTTCCTAAACAAAACAATACACGCTTAATAAACACCCGAGCAACCATTCATCAGCATTAAGATAGTCATTAAGCTCGCGAGATTTCCGCAGTCTCTCCGCAACCCTTCGAAGGCTCACTAATCGACCACCGCCCCTGGGCATCTGGGTGGCGGGGGGGGGGGGGCTCGTCTTTCTTATTTACGCCCCCCATCATGAGCTTCGCCCTGTCAAGGCGGCATCATTCCAGTCGTAATCCGGCGCCTTGCTTAACACCCGGCTTCTCTGCAGGTATTTCCCCTGCCGCTCGTTACCCGCCCGCCCGCCCGCCGCGGGTACTCGTCAATAATCGATGCACACGGCGTCCCGCGTTTACCGTAACCCCCGGCCGTCATTAAATAATAACTACTTCCCCGTCGAAGCATTATCCCGGCTTGGGGCGGCGTGGGTCGGGAGCCCTATGAGGACAGTGGCTGAAAATGGGGATGTAAACGGGCATTGGAACGAATTCCAAAATTAGGGTGTCGTTACGGAGCTTTTGGTGTTGTGGGGTACTTGGATATCTGATTGAAGTAGTATTGACTTTGAGCTTGCGATTTTAAACGTCCACTGAAAGCTCCGGTAGAGGACACATCTATTTCACTACTTCAAATGGTTCTATTTTTAGAGCAAATTGAAATAAACATTTTAATGCGTTTCAGAATATTTTTATTGCAAATCTTGGAATTATGTTAATTTTAGCACCCGACAAACTGAGCGTGTATTTGTCATTACCGAGATTTGATTGATTAGAAAAGCAATTTTCAATGGTTTCATCAAAACCAAATATAATGAGTATGCACTCATCACTGAAATGTTTCTCTAACGAATAATAATATTGGAGAAACTTCAATTATGTATTCAATACCCACAGAATCTCACAAGTTTAGAAATATCACAATAAAACAGTTACACGTTTCAGCAGCTATCACACAAATTAAGAATGCGGATTTGATTCTTTAAGCCGTGTCTATAACAATGCAATTCTATTAAGCATTTTCGCAATTGTATTAAGCATGTCGCTAGGTATTCTGGAATACTAAGTACCAGAACACCTAGACGATAGTGGCCTAGATCAGATTGGCATGCTTTTACCTCCTAGCTTCCACCAGAGAACTAATTATGGGCAGTTTGTTCTTAGAACGTGATATATATTCATCACAACTTGTAGCAAAAAATTGAATTACTTCCAAAATTAAAGTCTTATTATGCCACATGGTACTCTAAAAAATGGATATCTGAATGAAATGTAGCTTTTCAGCTTCACTGGAAAATCAGTACAATTTTTCTTGTGTTTGTAAGATCATCACAATAAGCAGGAGAGAGAATAAAAACGTGTGACAATAAGAAAACTTCTACTCCATCCTCTGTAACAAAGCGGTGCCGATTCTTGGATGCGTTGTCTGCCAATGGAACAAATGTATGAATAGGTGAGGAGACTATGATAAGTAATAAGATCTAGTGCTTTCGTAATACTTACCAGCATACGAGGCAAAGGAATAAATTGTGAGCATGAGAACTCTTCTTACTTTGCTTTTTGATCCACCCAATTTTTTATTTATTTCGAATCCCACTCAAAAGAACGAAGTTCTCAGACCACTAGATGAGAAATATTAGCCGTTTCAACCGCGACAAGTTCTTCCCAAAATATATCAAAAGCAAAGAGGATTTGGGGCACGCGATTAACGCTGCTGTTGTGCTATGGCGGCTCTTTCTCTCTCACTGCGCGCGACGCCGTCGGCCGTCGGCGAAGGTGCGCGGGGGGGGGGGGGTGGTGAGAGAGAGGGGGTGGGGGAAGGGGGCCGCCTCCTTCCGCGCCGATCCATTACCGGCTGCCGTAAATGGGCAGTGCATCCAGAGGCCGCGCGCGCGCGGAGCGGCAAAAAAGACAAAATGGAAAGCGAAAAGATAAGGATAAGCCGCGGGGATGCGCGCCGCGCGAGGCGGGTACGTTTTATAGAGGTGTTAGTTTTTTGGAAACTCGCTACAGAAACTACTGCTTCGCAGGCCGAAGCGCGCGCGCGCGCGCGCGCGAGCGCAGTTCGTTCAGAGATAAAAGTTAAATTGTTGGTCGATAATTTTACGGGAACGGCCGTCGCGAGGTCGCGTCCTGCAGAAGGTTTTCGGTGACTCTAATGCACCACTGGGCTTTCTTTTATTCCGAAACTTGGGTTTGTACGCCATGTTTCTCAAAAGGAAAATTCCCTTGCAATTCCATTGACATTTTACGGCCTATTGTATTTATTTAAACAATATATAAAAAGGTTTTCTAGGAGTTAAGAACTACACGTTTAACATTACCAGTTGCGCACAAAATAATCCTCGGAAGGAAGAACATTACAGTAACAGATACAATATTAATATTTAGGCAATTCTTCAGGGTAGATATTAATATTGAAGTAACTGAATTACAAGTATTCCAAGACATCTAAGTCACCTTTTAAAGAGTCAAAAGTATTATGATAAAACCCACCCAATGCAGATTTATTTGCCAATTAGGTAATTATTTTTTTGACAATATATGTAGTAAGCTCTTTCTTAATGATGTACTATTTGAATCACACTGAATTAACTCCAAAACGTGGAATATTAATGTTTTGTGAATAATTTAGTAAAATATATTTAAAATATATGCTAATTATGTGTCACTGCACCTGCATTCCTGCGTATGAACTCTCGTATTTACAAACACTATTCATTATGCGCTAAAATATAACATTTTTGTTGAGATTACGCGAGAAACCCAAGCGTAAAACAATGCATGCGAAAATGTATGCCTCGCTTTTCTCTACTTGCATGTTTTATAAGAAATGCGGTTCTGGAGATGAAATTACATTTCGGGCGCGAGAAATACTAATGTCATCCCATTACAACGCTGAAAACCCATTTGCGGTCTTGAAAATATATCCACATAACAAATCTTATTGCTTGAAAGATCTGGAACACAAGCCAGAGTGCCACAAGTAATAATAAGAGCAACTGTGAGAATATTTGGAAGAATCAGATTACCTTTTCATTTCTCAATGTCTGATACCTGAATCCCAAGATAAACTTAATACAATATACACAAGCATAACAGATATTAATAAAGATTATGACGATAATAAAATTATAAAAAAGGAAAGAAATGTATTAGAAGTTAATTGGAATTACGAAATGAACTTGTAAGATTGTAAATACCTTATATAGCAAACAAGGAAATAAACTAAACTGAATAACATAAATGCTGTTCGAAAACCTTTCATAAGTCAACACAGTGGCGTAGATTTTGCACAGGCTATCAAACTAACTAGTTTTCTTGCAATGTCATTCATGTATTCGTAATGACATAAAAAACATGAACTCCTACTTATAACAATAGATCCTTTGACATAATTGGTTTGCTTGTTTCGAGTAAAATACCATCTGTTTTCCTCAACAGTAGAACATCAAGACATAGAGGAGATGAAGAGTAAGGAAATCCACTCAATTTAAAACGCGCCACTTTTATAGTACCCAGAACATCCACTCTCAGCCGCAATGTCTTCTTTCTGAATTACAAGTAGTAAGTCGCGATCAAAATGCCTCGCAATTATTCATATCAATTAACTAACATTCGGACTCCGTTTTAATCAAAACTGGGAATTGAGATACAAATTTTAATGGAAATGAAAGCTTTTAAAGCGACGCCTAAAGAAAAATGGATCGGCGGGGAACCGTTATTCTCGGCGAGCGAGGAGGCGAGAGTCGCGGCGCGGGAAGTGGCTGTGCCGGCGACAGGCAGCCGCCGCTCCTTCACGCCAGCGCTGGCGAAATGTGCTCCGCCCCCGCCCCCCCCCCCCACTCCCGCGCCACCACTGGCTCTCCTGCCACTGTACCAGCTCTCTGCGAACGCTCTCGCCCGTTTTCCCTGACCTGCTCCAGCGAGTGACACCTCCAGTGCTCCCGGTGCAACGCCAGTCCTCCGCATATGGCCCCGCCCACTTCCCCCCTGACCGGCCCCATCCAACGTCCACCTCACGCCCCTTCACGATCGCCACAGCCCTCGACCTCGTTTGATCGATTGATTCGCGTTTCCGGGCGCGTCAACCGCCAAGGTCATTGGTTCCGACTGTGTAGTGCAAGTTTTTATCACGATAGGTGGCGGTGATCTTCCCCCGCTCAATGGCCAGATCTCGCCCAGATCTACTTGTCAGCTTGCGGGACGTTTCCCAACTAGTATCTCCCGATAGCGGGTCACCGCCCCAGCCAGGACACGCTCTACAGCTCTCGACTGATTTCCCGGGATGTGTGAAAGTGTGATGGGTGTAAGTGCGTTTGGAAGTAAGGGGGTGAGTTTAGGGCAAGGATGAGGAAAGAATGATCGCGCGCCGTCCGTGACTCGTTTGTTAGGGTACTGCTACGGCATTCGCATGTTGTTTGTGGAAGAAACCATACAAAACTAGCGATCAGTGTTAGTGTCGAGAACCCTGAGACCCCCGGGACTCGAAAACTAAAATCTCCCGGTCAGAGACTCTGCAGTGACATCAATTGTTGCCCAGAGCCACCTTCGCCGGACTCACGTCTCCTCAACCGCATCTACTTCCTCCCCAGCAGTAGTGCCACGCCACATCCTTGCCCTTGCTTCAGCCCACCCTCCCACCCGAGTGTCCACACGCTTTCCGATGCGATCCCCGCCCCCGCCTCACTTCCACCTACGCCGCAACGCCAGTCCGCGCCCCCGCCCCATCCTCGCCACCTCCCCCGCCTTGCTCACCTTTTGCGCCGCTCTCCCTCGCCCCCCCTGCCCCGCGCCGCGTCACCGCCCCCGTCCGCGCCAGCGACAGGTGCGTTCGTCATTTGTCTGGCGCGCCGCGGGGGCCGCCGGCTGGCGGGGGCGCTGTTTATCTTTCGTCGCCGATCGCCGCCCCTCGCCCCGGGCCCCGCCCCGGCCTCCGGGCCGCCCCGGCGTGAGCTGCTCGGGGAGTTGCGACCGGGGACGCCTACGCTGTCGTCCTCGCCGTCGCCGCCACCCCCCTCCGCCCCCAGCCGGTCCTTTCCCCAGGGACGGTCCTTCACCCTCGCCGTTGTCCTCCTCCTCCTCCTCCTCCTCCTCGCCGCCCGTGGATTTACAGGGAAAACGAGAGGTCCCCGCCCGTCCGCTCGCCCGCCGCGCCGCGCGTCCGTTGGCCTGGGCCGTCCTCGGCCCTCTCTGTTGCTTGCGTCGGCGGCGGCGGCGGTGTCCCTTGGCGACCGCTGGCCGCTGGACTCTACCGCCCCGCCCCCGCGCCTCGCCCACACCTCGCCCTGCCAGCACTCGCGCCGCAGGGGATCCGTATTGTCACCTGCGAAGGCCCCGCGGCCGCCGCTCCGCACGACGTCTGCGTTTTGTGCTGGCGTGTTTAGAGAACGCTGGACGCCGGCTCCCCAGTGGCAGGCGGTGATGCTTTCACTACGCCACACTCTACTACTTCTGGAAGATAGTTTCTCACCAATGAGATAGAGTTCTGTCGCGAAAATATTGCTCTTCAAAAGGAGATGAGGGATGATACAAGAGCTTGTACTGTCTGCAACGTTTACGAGAATGATTCGTGGGAGAGGAGTTAAAATAAATTTCCAAAACTATCACTAGAATCTGAAATTTCAAAGATTTTAATGTTATTTTCTAACGTTATTGGAGGTAAAAAATTACAAGTAACTATGAAGTATTTTTTTCGCATAGCATTTTACCATCAATAGGCAGTTTTTCGAATGAACACGTACAACTGGGAGTATCTCTCGTTGCGTAATTCAGAACTATTTTCAAGCAATTTTAACCACATACTGAACTAAATTTATGTTTAAATTCATGTCTACAAACAGTATCATCAAAGATTGAGCATCAATCGAAGAGGTATCATTATTTACCTTAGAGGAGCCTCATATTTTTCGTAGAGCCCTTTCTACTGCTCTGTCAATGTTGTTCACACTACGACTCTCGCAACAACCAGGGATTTACCTAGCGAATTTCTCACGCGTAACGGCAAGACCGGAATTTCCGCTTCTCCTCGCCACGTCACAGAAGCTTCGCTCTCCGCATATTTCTTCAAGGCTTCATCTTCCAGCGGCCCCCGTGATCCTTTTTCTCTACGCCGCCCGCCCCACCCCCTCCGACATTCCTCCGCCTGGAAGCCCTCCCGTCTTCCCTCCGTCTTGACAGACTCGCTACGGCGCATCTATCTCGCATGGTGCTCCCACCACACCCAAAGCCCCCCCCACCACCACCACCACCACGTCGCAACCTACGCCCGCAGTTCGCAAACCTCGTCAATCTCTCCAGTTCCACGGCGACGCCGTCCCTCGCCGTTCGTGTTCCACTTCACCTCACATCTCTTTCATTTCGCCCCGTCCAGCGCCCCTCCCCTCCTCCCCCTCCCCCTCCCCCTCCCCGTCGCCCTTCGCGCGGGCCGCGTCGCGCACCGCGTGCTGTTGCCTGCCTGGCCCAAGGCGCTTTTGCCAGTTCCTTGTTTTACGCCGGAAAGAAACTTGAAGCAGCGGACCCTCAATAAGTTTCCGGCGACCCGAGCGGTCCCCCCTGCCCTGAGTCGCTCTAAGTCGCGAGGCGGCGAGGGGGGGCGCGGTGGGGCGGGGCGCGGTGGGGCGGGGCGGAGTGGGGCGGGGCGGCACGAGAGGCCTGTGTGAGGTGGAGGGTGCGGGCGGGGTGAAGCGGGACGGAGCGGGGCGGGACGGGGAGCTGAGAGGCAGACGGGCGCAGCGCCAGTTTGACGACCTTCGCATCGCCCTTCTGCCAACCGTGGCCCCAACTGTCTCGTGTCGTCTCAAGTCGCCCTCTATCGTGCTCCGACGCTCCGCTCCCTTCTGCACTTTGTTTCTTTCCGTCTCGTCCAAGTGCGCCATCTTCTAATTTCATTCGATTTAATTTCATTCGCTATCTTTAGTAATTCCATACGTTTCGTATATACTTACGCCTTACATATATATATATGAATAAGAAGGTGGAGTAGACATGTCTAAAATTGGGAGTGAGTTAAAGAACCGACAACAAATGGATGTGATTATTTAGTAATGTTTGATTTTCTTTCCGGTTAATATAGCGAGAGGTCTCTAGCAGCTGTGGTTATTCGCTTGTGGATTCTAAATTTCGTTCCGTTTTATGTCTCCTTACTGTGTAAGGAGTATAACTGTGGTTTCACCTTGCATTTACAGCCGAAACGTAAAATTTCAGTTACCATTATATACGTCCAAACGTCTCATACAATTTAACCCTTATTTATTGTCAGGTAGCCCTTTCGTTCGCGTTATAACTGTTTTCAGTGTCATGTGTCCCTGGCATCAGCGAAGACCCTACCAATACGCAAGCTCTTCTATTTCATTCAGAGTTGATCGTAGCATCCATATTAAAGATGCACGATGTGTTCCAAGAGTCAGTGATTCGCAATCTCTATTTCATCCAACGTCTTCTTCTCTTATCTCTACTTTGTGTTCCATCGACACTGTTGTTTTACAGTTCGACGTGCTTTGGTGAACCAATACGCTTCACAGTTCCATTGTTATATAGTACCTCTTTTTTTGCCTCTCTTCACTACCTGTCTTACCGCAATTTCTCCCGACCAAATCGCCTTGATTCTACCAAAACATAGCGACTTACTTAATTGTTACACCCTACTTTATTACCCCACCGCGTGTTTGGTCTATTTTTCTCGCAATATCCCGATGTACGTAGTCACACCTTTTGCCAAACCGTTCCCACTTCGTTTCGCCTGCCTGCTCTGCGCTACCTTCCTGGCATTGCGCAGCGCCACGCCGCCCCTCATCCCGCGCGACTGCATCTCGTCCCCCCTTTCAGCCCCCCTTCCCCACCTTCGAGGCGCCACCGCGCGACCTGCTTCGTGCCCCCTGCCCCCCCCTCCCCACTCGCCGCAACTCGCGTTCCGCGCCGACAGAGTTACGGTCTCGCTGGAATTAATTGACTTAAGATATAAAAGTCCTCCAGCCGTAATAATAGAAATAATTACTTCTGAAACGCGGAGCGCCGGGGGCGGTGCGGAATGCACGTGCCGGAGAGGGGGAAGGGAGTGGGCGCGGGAGGCGGGGAGGGGGGTGGAGAGAGGGCGGGCACGTGAAGTAGAGGCGAGAGCGAGAGGGTTCGCCGCCGCCATTTGGATCTCCGCGTGAATTTATTGTGAGTACAGGATTCCGCACCTTTCGTCCAGACGAAAGGAACGCCGGTGTTCGCGTGTAATTACAGTAACAAATTATCCTGTTTGTTGCGTGCGCGATATAAAGCTCGTTGAATGACCGCGCGTCCGCCCCCCAGAACCGGTGAACCACAAAGCACGACTAATTTCCGTGGCAGCGGCTTTTAAATGAGGATGCTTGCAAGCACTAGCCTGCAGGTTTTCACACTGCCGTTTGACTGCGCGGCTGTGAAGTGATTTAAAGGATTGGCTGGGGATGAAAAACGAATATGGGGGATCAATTTGAGATTGAATGCGGAAACGACCGAATTGGAAAGCGTTTCAACCATATGCACTTTTCCATCTGTCAGTTTGAATTTACAGTGTTGCTAGCCGTTTAGCGCTTTCATCGCGTAGTTTCATATTCGCAAGGATTTTGCCCGTTTCATATGCTCTAAAATACCTCGAATAACCTATACTACATTGGAGAGGCACATAAACCACATACATTGCTGTAAAATGGACATTTGATGTTTGTGCATAATATCCTTGCATGAGACAAACACACTGTGTGTGATTAATACATATACGCATCGTAGAACAGATGCGAACAATTTAATGAGATAGTATATGTGAAATTTAATATTTTTGTCATTACGTTCTCTTACATTAGCAAATACTTTTCGCTAAGGATGTTCGATTGAATTACATTTTACATAAACTTACTGTTGTCTCTCACAGCGTATATGCCAGTTTTATTGATTTACTCTGCAAGTTATTAAAAATAAAATAATATTTTTTGTAATGTGGCGTGATTTAAAAGTTATTTCTAACACATTATTGCGATGTGAATTGTTTGATTACGAAGCAGTTTACAATCATTTCTAATAACCCTCAATTATTAAAAATGGAATGGAAAACAAATGCGCAAATGAATAACATATGAAAGAAATGTAAGAGAATTATGGAAATGTTAAGAGTTTACCCAGGATTATAACCGATTATAATGCTGATAATAGAGTTCGACAAGAAAAGTTATAACATAATTTTCCTAAACTGAAGGAAAATTGACCAACGCGGAGAAATGACACCAGAACTGTTTATCGACTTTCCCATTGTACATTAATTCAATGCAAATAACATTTTTACTTCTGAAACAGTTCTAAGTAAGTAATCACTACATAATATATCTACACTATCGAGCAGAAGAGTTTGATTAAGATTTAAATAATTACCAGAGCCCGATATTGTTCAAGCTCAAAACCGAATACAATAACAAATGTCAACGATCTGTAATTATTATTTATTTTTAGCGAAAAATATTTATTATTCCATAAAATGTAAATAATATTAAAACAAACTAATTTAGAGGATATTATGACAGTCAAGTAATATTGAGCACAGTGTTAGAATGAAGAAAAGGACATTTATTTTGAAGAAGAAAAAATAAAAATATAATCAGAATTACTGATCAAAATGTAGCCGGGACGAGGTGGCAGTATATTCTCTTCAGATCGTTCTCATAAATAAGGAATATTAAGAGGATTTATCGTCTCTTTTGGAGCAAAATATAGGTAATATAAAATACTAGCATCCCATAATATTCGATCTCATTCGACCCACCTCTAAAAAATTACTCTGTAAGATGCGAACTAAAAAATTACTTGGAAAACCTAAGGCAGACGAGTATTTTTCTCAGTTTCAAAGTAAACAAATCACTGTTAATAATGAATAGACAGTGTAGAAACCTTATCTCCCAAAATGTTTACATACAAATCAAATCATAAAGACACATTTTATCACTCTGAGCTTGTTCGGAAGTAACTGAAGTAGTTAATATATCAGGCAGCACATTACAAAAGAGAAACCTTAGAATTACAATATATAATATTCAAATTCACCATCTATGATGAAGAAAGTAAACGCAAAGATTTACTGTGTGATATCTTTGATTTTTTTCTTAACTTACATAACAAAATACATAAGGATGTATCGGAGTTAATTATTGATTTCTTCAATGTTTACTCCTATACTATCTGAATTAAAGTAATTATTATTTACTGCAAATATTGAAAATCTTCATGTGCAATGACATTTGATCCAGAATGCTTTGTTTAACGATGACGCTTACGTCTGGAGTTCTTCGGTTGACACGAATTAGTGAGATTTTATGAAGTATAGTTTCCAAGTTATTAGGTTCATTATATGATTAAACTCTTCTGAAAAACTAACGTTCTTTTTCGTCAACCAAAAATAATTTGTTTTATTTCTATTAACTAGTTAGCTAGTTATGTCGATTTGAGCTGCTGTCTATAGGAGGATTCTTGCAGCCGGTTGCACCGATCGGTAGTTTTCAGCCGTTTCTACCATCAACATCAGACTAATGTGGTAGTAGTACCCTACCAAACGGGTCATGGACCGCGCGCGGTGTTTCCTACCCATTCCTTGTCCCACCCTTACCCTTTACTGACTCGCATAAACGTACTCTGCCCTACCTTACATGTATAGAAACCTGTCGGGTGATCTTGCCTCGACTGTGACGGTGGCCCCGCTGGGTAATACCTGGGTGGGGAAACAGGCAAGCCGTGTATAAGGTCGGCGTCGCATCTCACCCCACCCCCGCAGCGGGGAAAGGACACTTCCACCTCTTGTTAAAAAAACGTAAACTACGCTAATGCGCCGAGAGGTTGATGCGCCTGGAGACACGAAATCGTGAATGAAATTGAATCCAATTCGTAACGTGTTGCAGGTGCGAGACGACTGGTCGGACCGCACGCCGACCGAGGACTGGATCTCCATGGAGGACCTGGACGGGAAGACCTACTGCCGGTACCCGGGCACCTGACCACTGCAGCCGCACCCCCAGGGCACGCGCCCCCGCCTTCGGCACACCCGCCGCCGCGCTCTCCGCCAGAGCGCACAGTAACATCGTCACCGTCATCGTCAAGTCGTCGTCGTCGCCACCGCCGTTGCCCTCGTCGCCAACACGACGGCCTGCCGCGTGGGCGCCGCCGCCGCCGCCGCCGCCGCTGTGGCCTCCGCCGTCGCCGCCGCCTACGCCGCCGCCAGCGCCGCCGCGGCGCTCGCAAACGCAAAAAGTTTATTCTCTCTCTCACAATCCTACCGAAAGAGAAAAGGGACGGCAGCTAAATAACCGAGCGTATGTTGGAAACAAACTGTATTACTCTGTTAATCCACGCATTGTGATTTGAAAATTAAACTTGTAGCCTTTTCTTCGGCAGTAAAAATTAACGCAACAGCTACTCATTACTCAAGGGACACATGTTTCATTATTTACGGTTTAGAATAATTTTGAACTCGTAATATACACACAAAATACATATTATATATCAAAAAGTAGAAGTTGTAGGAGAGGTCTACGCCAGCGGGAACAAGAGATGGAGCCGAGTGGTGACATTATTACATTTGTAACTTGTGAAATCGTTTTGTGAAATTACTGCCGGCAGTGGCCCTGCAGAGAGCACGCGCCGTGTGTCTCCGCGAAGGAAGCACCGGCTGTGGCAGGAATCGGAAGGGGCGAGAGAGCTCGGGGTAGCCGCGACCCACCGCGTGGGTTCGCTCCCTTTCTGTTCGGTTCTGCCACTCCTGGCAGTTCTTTCAAGACTTTTCTTACGAAGGAACAAATTATATTTAGTAAGGATTTATTGGTACGCGTTTTTCTTCAAATATGTATATATTATCATGGACTCTGGGCCTCATTTTGAAATGTTACTTTCGTTTTTCTAAGAAAAATATACGTATACGTACATATTTGTGTGCTTATTGAGATTGATTGGATGTGTGAGATGCATACGTGCGAGTGTGAAAGGGGAAGATACTGGAAGGGTAGTGGAGAGGGACTTGTAGATGTGCATAGAGTTAAATGGAAAGTAAAGAAGAATAGGAGAGAGGTAAAGCTTAATGAAGAAAAGCAATAAATAGAGTCGAGTGTGAATCAAAAAATGGGATGTTGATAAGTATGAAAGATGAATGTCGATCTCCCTCTCCTACCTTTCAGCGTAGGGTGCAATTTGGATGCAAACCGCCCGAATTTTTGTAGGCGATCAGATTTACCCTACCAGAACGAATTAGTTAGTATATTCCACCACAATTGCATTGTATGCTCCATTAACCACTCAGTTTCCACAAAAAAAATTAAACATTAAAATGTATGCGATATTAAAGCTGAAGCCTCATTGACCTGGAAGTAACCATTACCAGTTGTTTATTAAAAAGTGGTGCATTTATTCATTAGTGGTATTACAAACAAAACCCAGTTTATCACACAATTTCCACAAAAAATCCTATCAAATATTATGTTTTAAATATTTTTATTTCTTTTCGTTTTTAAATACTACCCAACTTAAAAAGTAAAATAATTACGCTACATTATTAACAAATGTGTTTGAAGCTAAAAGATTAATCATTAGTAGATGTCTATTAGCAGTTCGCTCCTTTCACAGAATTGATAATTATTCTACACAATTATTTCTTCGTATGAAAAAAAAATTAATCGGCAAAATTTGTTCATAAACATTATATGTTTTACCAAATACATTTTTAATTGGACACTCATCTTCAAGCCACTGGAAACTTAGACTACACTGCTGTTAACTTGTATTTGCTGATTAATACTCATTTTAAATTTGACATTTGTTTGAATTTGTAAGAAACATCCCGAAATGTATACAAGTAACAGAGCTGCAATTCTCAAATGTAAAACACAACAATAATTTTACAAAAATTACTACTGATAACATGAAACAACTTGAAACTCATGATCCCACGAAAATGGCAATGCGAAAAACAGTGAAGACCCAGAGAGAAGAGGAACATGAAGGAAGAAGGTAAACAAAATCTGTAAGTATTTTACATTACGATGTCATAAAGACTTTCAATAGCTATTATAAGTTAATGTGCAGAAACCGAATTATTGAGCACTTAAACGATATAACAACAATATTTTTACGTAAAAACAATTCAAGGGGAGAAGGTAATGATTATACCTGCAATATTAATTTTGCTCATTTTTAGGTATGATATTCTCAAAACTAAACAAACTATAAAGGCGCCGTCCACAAATTTCGTAACACAAATCTGGAGCATTTTGAATACCCCCTCTCCCTCGCGTAACGTTCCTGTAACGCGCGCTTCAACCTCTTCTAATAATTACGTTACGCTTACGATTAGCCCCCCCCCCCCAATTCCAATAAGTAATCTCAAAACTCAATTATAAAGCAGAAACGAGTTGAATTGTATTTGTGTTATACATTTTAATTTATTATAATTAACGTGAGAATTAGTTGGTAGTGCGGACTTCGCAAAACTTTAAGTTTGGGGACACTTTTTTAATGAAAGAGACACCTAGGCCAGAAAATATTTGACAAGCCGTGCACATGCCGTCGTGGATAACGCATAGGCTCGGAGTCGATTGTGCCAACTTATTGGATTCTAGAATATACTATACATCCATTCTGAATTTCGTCTTCGTAATCTAAAAGAATCAATAAATATATCATTGATGAAAAACATTTTCATTTATTGTAACAATTTGTAGAATACAATTTCTTCTATTTATTATATTTTTAATTTAGTTTGTTAATACGAAAATGTTTTAGTATAAGACTGAATAATAGAAATTATTTCAGCAAAGTTTGAAAGATTTTCAAAATTAATATCAGAATCACGTAACACTAAGCTATGATCTCCCTACCCTATGTATCGTAGCGAAACGCTCCCAAACTCCCTTTCCCCTATTCTCCTCTCCGGCGTTACGTAATTTATTGACGATCCCAAAGTTCAATTACTAAAAATATCTACATTAATAAAATATAAAGCGTTTGCTAATATTGTTTTCAAATTTATAAAGTGATTTGTTTTTTAAACAGACATTTTTATAAACTGAGCAAAATGTAATAAAGTTCTAATTAACTTTCATATCTGTAGCACAGTTTTTCAATTACTAGTCAATACAGCTTTATTGATGGGAATGACACTTTAAGTAATGCTATACATTTCAAGTATTAATTCTTCATATTTACACAGATGAGCGTACCAAAATGCTTTAAAGTATAACCTAAGAAATTTGCCTTAAAAGTTCATGGCGTTTCGCAACCCACAACGCAAAAAACATTGAATGTGAGAGCAAAAGAATAAGTTTATTTCTTTACACGTAAATTCAATGTTACC
Organism: Gryllus longicercus; assembly: GCA_038098605.1. NCBI lineage: Eukaryota > Metazoa > Arthropoda > Insecta > Orthoptera > Gryllidae > Gryllus > Gryllus longicercus. The sequence goes on from JAZDUA010000133.1 coordinate 944,019, forward strand.
AACTTAATACTATTAATTATTTTGTCAATAAGAAAATTATTCTTTCAATGCACCTCCAAATTGAGTTTTGGTTCCTCAAATGGTTTTCCTACTTGTTTCACACATGACAGAATTTGGCTGCGAAGAAAATCATGCAAAATTCCGTCTAAACACAAGTAATTTTTAAATAATGAAAACAGTTTTTTGCTTGATTTAAAAATATTGTCCATTGTGTGAAAGTAAACAAGGCTATTTACTAATGTTTTTTTGCGATTAAACGACGTACTTTTAGAAACTGTTTTACGCTGAACACTCGTGACCGCGAATAAAGCATTTCGCAAAGTTTCATATCTTTAAAGGCTTAAGAGTGGAGCGAGTAAATGAGGCTTATCATTTCATCGCAAGACTTTCCCAATGACTTCCACCCCCTTCCCCAAACTGGAAGAGCAGTTAACCAGCGTCGTTTAAAGGAGCCTGCACTGCCCTTCCGTAGCCTTCGGGCCCTCCCAGAGCGCGTCTCAGCCTCGCTTCCTCTTCCTGCCCCTCTTTGATCTCCTACCTCCACATCGTGTCACCACTGCTGGATCCAATCCCATCTCCCGTCGCAGCACTATTCGGAAGCGCGCTGTCATGCCCCATTAACCTATGACTATCACCCCCATCAACCTCAAATTCCGTCTTTTGGTACTTTCGTTCCATTTCGTCGCGGTCGATCATTCTCTTTCCCTCCGAACCACTCACCCCTTTGCCTGCTTTTTGCTCGTCGTTCCGATCCTGCTTCGATTGTTATACTAGAACACTTAGCAACCGTACAGTACGGCACCTGTGACATCTAATCTACTTTGCCACAAGCTTCTGCCTCGACTTAGTTCAGTATCATAAGAGCATATCCGGTACACTCTAGCAGCTTATATCGTCAGGGAACAAAGTACGTTCGTCTGGGATGAAACCATTCCTTGGCAATAAGACAAATTTTGAGTCTTTTCATCTTTTCTAACAATATCCTAATTATATATTTCCATTCTCTCGCATTCTATTGCTTTCATTTTCCTTGGAGCCTTTTCACAACCCCAAGAACCACTCAATGTCGTTGAGAAACTTACAGTAACCGAGAGAGTCATATGCCCTGTTCTACCTTCCAACTGCACTGTATGCTACTTCCCCAAGCTAGGAGAAGATATACACTATGTGATAAAATGTATCTGGACACGTGGCTGCAATGACTTCCCTGTTCATGGCGCCCTCCATCGTTAATGCTGCAATTCAATAGTGTGAGGGCCCACCCTTGGACTTGATGACAGCTTCCACTCTCGCAAGCATACTTTCAATCAGGCGCTGGACGTTTTCTTGGAAAATGGCAGTCCATTTTCCACGGAGTGCTACACTGAGGACAGGTATTGATGGACGTCGGTGAGACCTGGCACGAAGTCGGCGTTCCAAAACTTCCCAAAGGCGTTCGTCGATAGAATTCAAGTCAGGACTGTGCAGACTAGTCCATTACCGGCATGTTATTGTGTAACCACTCCGCCACAGGCCGTGCAGTATGAACATGTGCTCGATCGTGTTGAAATAAGCAATCGCCACCCCCGAATTGCTCTTCAACAGTGGGAAGCAAGAAGGTGTTTAAAACAACAACGTAGGCCTGTGTCGTAATAGTGCCAACAAGGGGTGCAAACCCCCTCCATGAAACACACGACCACACCATAAGACGGGTCCGGCTACTTTTGATCACATAGAAGTATCTTATACATAAGATGCACTATCTTATATCCTGTCCCTGACCTGCCTCTAGTCACATACGCGTTCATTCTGGGCGTGTCCTACAGAGTCCCCTCGCGGGTCACCTCTCGCCACAGCCTCTCGGCGTCCCGCGTTGCCCCAAGCCGCCGTTGTCTGGCTTCGTCCACGCGCCGCCACCGCGCTGCTGCGTTGCGCACTCCGCCGCCTCGCCCCTCTCTCTCGCCGCCGGGCGCGCCGCCGCCCTTGCTCTACGCCCGGCAGCGGTCGCTCATCGGATTAGTCATTTCCAGCGCGGCTGGCTCCAGGGCGCGCGCGCGCCGTGCCGTGCCGCGCCGCGGCGGAAGAAACAAAGGCGGCGGCGCGGGCAGCGGGGGCGGCCCATTGTATGACGTTCGCAAAACGAACAACAAAAGGCCGCGACCCCAGGCGTAAACAGAGACCGCAAACCGTATTTGCGGCAACGGCGCGGCGGCGGCGGCGGCGGCGGCGGGATGGGGCGTGCTTTGCGGGGGAAAGCGGGCGGAGAGCGCCACCGCGGGCGGGGGCGGGGGCGGAGGAGAGAGCGGCGGCAGTCGCTGCCGGCGGTGTGGCGAGGATGGCGCAGCGGGGCGGGGCGTGACGCGGGGGCGGAGGACTCCTGGGAGTTCCCAGCGCTGCGGGCGGAGGCGTGGGCTAAGGAGCTCCGAAGTAAAGCGGCCGTGAAGCGCGCGGGGGGAGGGCGAGGCGGCGCCCAGAGGAAAGGGCGGGGCAAGGACAATGCGCGATGAGAGAGAGAGAGAGAGAGAGAGAGAGAGAGAGAGAGAGAGAGAGAGAGAGAGAGAGAGGGAACGAGATGAGTAACATGAAGTCGGGGAGAGGGCGAAGGTGAAGAGTGGGCGAGGTCGAGAGCGAAGATAAAGGTGAAGGTAGGGCCGAGGAAGAGCAAAGCGGCCAAAACAAGGCAGGACGAGCACACGAAAGTGAATGCAAAGGCGGGGCGAGGGCACAAGAAGGAAGAAAGCAACGGCAAGCACGGGTGAGGGTGAAGGTGGAGAGGTAAGGGGTCAGAACGGAGTGGGGGGGGTCAGTGAGGACGGAAGAGCAGCGTGGGGTCAAGGAATGCGAGCAAGAGTTGAGCGAAAGCGGAAGGAGAGCAGGAGGGAAGCGGAGAGAGGAACGAGACGCCGTGGCTGTGGCAAAGGTATGCCGAAGGCCAACCCCGAGCGAGGCCGGGGGCGGACATAAGCGACGGCACGGCGCGGTCGTGATGTGAACGAGACGTGGAAACGCAGCGCGGGCGCAGCGAAACGGCGAAGCGTCTGGTCTGTCAACAGCGAGGGAAGACGTCGCGAGCCGCGGCGCGGGGCGCGGCGCGGCGAACGGCCGGAACAAGCTCCGGGGGAACAGAAGACTGCGACGGACCGCCAAGCGGCGCCGTCTGCGGTGAGGACGTCGTGTTACGGGAGCCGATAAATCGATGAGAGGTATTGCGGGAAGATATTCTGCGCCGATAAACGTTTACGACGAGGAGTCGCCAATAAATTATGCACCGTGTTATTACACGTCCAGGCCGCGCGGATTTGGCCGCTGGGAGCGGTGGCCAGGGGCCGACGGCGCCTGCGTGTCGGCGTCACGTGGAAGTTTGGAATACTACGCCAACGAGCGTCCTTTGCGACAGGATGTGGGGCGAGGGAGACAGTATTAGAACTACGAGGTCTCTTCTTTGGGGCCGTGATAAAATGAAATGACATGGCGTCACTCTTCCGGAGACAAAAGACGTATCTGCTACTACCCTTCAGGAGTTTCGCAAACTAAATCTGGAATTTTAACTTTGTTTATGTTAGAATAGTATCATACTTGGGTGGGATTATAAGAATTAACGGAGAGATGAAAACAAACAATTTTAGTCAATTCCTTATCCACAGATATTTATCACGTCAATGCAGTGAAGGTGAAGCCGTTTATTTGCCGTACACCTGCGAATACGAGAATGCCTAATAATCAGGGCCAAATGACACAGGTGTAACTTTGTTTCCCACTATATGTGTATTGGTAAAAAGGGATGTTTTCGAACCCTCTCCTGTGGTAGAAGTTTGTAACATTCATTGATACACCTCTATATCTGCGACATCTAGAAATAAGCGTAGATTCTGCGTTAAAAATGGCCAAAAGGACAACCGTTCATCTCATTGTAAACATATATTGAGACACATCTATATCTGCGACATCTTCTATAAATAAGCGTAGATTCTGTGTTAAAAATGGCCAAAAGGACAACCGTTCATCTCAGATAGTTCTCCGTCATAATTGCTTGCCGACTCAGCGCTCTCGAGAGCGCCGATTGAGCAGGCCCCGTTTGGCCAAGCGAAAGGGAGAGAGCGTCGATGAGCACGGGAACTCTCGGAAGAAACAGAGAGGGAAGTAGTGAAGATGTTGCACATTGGGCAAACGACCTACTCTCGACGTCGAAACGACACTGCCAGGTACATTTATTTGTCTGCACAGTTCTTAGTGTTTTGGAAGTCTTATGTCACTATTATATACTCGTAGGTTAATTTCATTCTACATCTGCGAAGTTTTCCACATTGCCAATAAAAAACCATTGAAGGTTTTACCACACCAAATTCGATAACTTTTTTTATTGATCTTTGATCTGAACTGTAGATCATTGACTTCCAGCGCAGTAAAAATCGTACTGCAGAAACATCAAAATCCTAACTTTTCTCTGCAGTAAGATGACCTGGGTGTGAGGAGACGCAAGTTACCTCTAGGATAGAAGCATCTACATCACAGATTGGACGATTATTCTTGTTTCATTTCTAAGAAAGTGATGTGAAAATTGAAATAGCGTTGTATTCTCATATAGGTGATTTACTTTGTATGTTGAAATAAACAATTATGAATGTGTTATTTAGAAAATGCAAAAAAAATTGCCTGGAAGACAATGAAAAAATTTGTTTTTGTCATGCCACAAATGGAATTCAGTCGAATCTCAAACACATTAGTGCTGTATTTTGCACGTTCTATTCCGTTAGGTAATGTACTGAATTGTTGCATGTAAATTGACATTCAATTATTTCCTAACAACATTAGTTCTGTAAATACCAAACATGAAATTGTACCAGGATGTCAAAACGTTGGATAACACGCAAATGAAGATGGAGTAAATGATGATGGATGATCAATTATGAAAAGAAAGGAAACACGTTTGATGGTAATGAAAGAACAAAAAAAACAAAGCTTTTTGAACATCCTCATTTAGATGGACATGAAGCCGGGGAATAATTTAATTATTACACCTAGCATTTGCAGTATAAGGTTATAATTTAGGCAGCATCACTTCACACTCTGCCCGATTTAAACGCAATTGATTTCCATCTTCAAGTGCATAATCGGTTGAGTAGGGCCGAGCGAGAATTTCGTTCTCCCAATGGAAATATGAATCTCAGTTCCCAACAATTTGCCAGTTTCATACTTAACAAACTGCAGACAATTATGAGTCGACACTATCAGTCGTAGGGACTGTTTATAAAGAACATATATTACAATTACATGATTTAGTTACATACTTTTTTAGTAAGCCACCTGATTGAAATCAGTGACGTTCCACGTCAACAGTAGAATGTTAACAGTAGAATGTTAACAGTAGAATGTCAACAGTAGAATGTCAACAGTAGAATGTCAACAGTAGAATGTCAACAGTAGAATGTCAACAGTAGAATGTCAACAGTAGAATGTCAACAGTAGAATGTTTTGCACAAATACAAAATGAGTGTACGATGTTCACAAAACAACTCAAACTGTATGAATTTTATGTTTACTATTTGATGTTCCTCCCATTCACACATACTGGACAGAACACATGACGTTCCTCTATATTCCATATAAATATCTGCATACGTACGTAAAGTTAGCGTCTGGCTCTTCGGAGCATGTGCACGTTCATAATACACATACCGTGATGAGTCATCTTCAGCATTGGTTTCACAAAAAAATATAAAATACGGACCATCACACTCATCTCAACAGTTAGAACTAATTGTATTAACAAATAACCACAATAATTTATTGCATAACTTCGAGTGAAAAGGTTACAGAAGATTAAATTATGTAATGATAGTAATATTTTTTATGAACAACTGTACATATTTCTTCCTGGCTGAATTTGTTTTACGTCAAATTCATCCCCTCATTACCCTTCTGTTGTAATTCCCCATAAACACGCACTTTCCCCATTCCACAAAAACTTAAAATAAAAAAATATTATACAAACTAAACCACAGATAATAAGACATTGTAGAACAATATCCTCGATACTATCAAAGAATCAGATAATTTGTCCTTAGATTTACAAGAATAGTGGGAAAATTATTATTGTTATTTAGATAATGATAAGAAGGTTCTCGCGTGAGACCTCTCGCATACAATGACTTTCATTACCACGGGTGAATATGCAATTATATCGCATAGAATACCAAATAGCGAAAGTACACATAGCATTCCTTAGTATGAACGTCACTGACAACCTCCAGAAGAACGAACGCCTAAAAAGTAATACGAGTAGAAGCTCCAAAAAATATCACTTTGAAGATTACGGCGTCAGGAACATGACTCCATGTCTCCAACCCACTGAGTTTAACTCAGAGAAAACATTGCTGCTATATATTAAGTGATTCTGAGCGGACATCCTAGGGTTCGCCTCTCAATTGTGGCAGATTTTCGATACAAGCTAGGTAGAATTCAGCCATTGTCTAGACGAGAATTCTACCGGCAAGCTGCTCTGATCGGTAGTTTTCAGAATTTTACCGATGAATACCAGGCGAATGGCAGATCAATAGTCTAATAAACAGACCGTACGCGACCTTTCCTTCCCCTTCCGTGTTTTATCACCCCCCGCGTACGCACCCACTTACACTTACATTCGTCACAGTACCACACGTGTCGGGAAAGCAATCGGTATCCACGAGTTTGTCTCGACTTTACCCTGTCCCTCTGGGGAGGAGGAGATAGCTGGAGGGGGATACGCCCTCGCCGCAAGCGGACGTGAAGATCGATACCGTATTTCATAATCCCATCGCTAAGACTCGCCGCCACATCCGCTACACGGAACTAAAGACCATGGCAGTTGATGTGCTCCGTATCAATTAATGACAATCAATCGAAGTGTCAAGTCTCTAAAATCTGATTTTAAAGTCTTTTTCTGCTTCGTTTTCGAGTTATGAGATATGGAAGGGTAAGGAAACACGCGAAACAAAGCAATGTGTGGCTGATAGCATTCGCGCCTGCTTTAAGCAAACGCGTTTTAAACAAATTATACTTAAATATTTATAATGTAAAAGTGCAATGTGTCACATATCCGCAAAATTACATTCATCTTGACACCTCATTTGTTACTTTTGTTAAGGTGTTAAAGCAGCAAAAGATATCTACACTACATAAAAAATACCGATAAACGATGAGACAGTGGTATGGAAGGCAAAGATAAACTCACAAGTTGGAGATATCCATCTTCTCCGCAAGACTCGATCTCACGATATTCTAGTGTAGAACAGGCACTGCGGTTGTGATTTACGCATATTACGTAAAATGAAGTGGGATGGTTTTATTAAAGGTCAGTTCCAAATAGATAATAGTAAAAGCATAGTAAACTGACTCTCTAAAATACTGAGTATAAAATAAATAAATACAATATTGAGTTAAAAATATTACATGCATGCATGCATGCGTGCATGAATAACTATAATTATGTGTAAGAAAGAGTCATTTACTTCAGTATAGTTTGTAACAACATTTCTACGGCTGAATTAATAAATATTATACAATACGTTTTAAATTACTGAATAAGCATTGATTGTCGAATTTTATTCCAAAAGTACATAATTTTTTAACTTTAATGTTGATTTCATAGATTGAAGGCCGTCAGCAAAGAAAGAGTAGTAACATGCAAAGTGTTTTAAATGGTAATAAATTGCATTCTAAATAAAATAAATAATTTCAGTTATTAGTTTTTGTCCATTAACTTAACTTTTTCAATTATTGGTTATTTTATCTAACCCGAGGTAAAATATTAAATAATAAATTTATGTAAATTAATAAAATATAAATTGAAAATATAAAATTATCAGATATGAAACTACGCACTAAAAATCTCAGGTGCGAATTGCTCAATATTCAGGAAGTATCGTCCGCCCAAGAAAACTACTCGCATAATTTCATTACATAAACGCACGTCAAATCACAGCAGGAGCCACACCCACTCTGTGAATATATAGTTTCTAGGCCCATAAACTACTTAGCTTATTATTCCCGTAAGTGGATTGCACGTTATATTCCGGGAAGAAGCGGTGTTCCTCCCCACGACACGAGATCTATCGTCTTCCGGTTTTCTCCTTCCTCCTTCCTTCCTTCTCCTTCATCCTTCCTCTCACCAAGCGAGACACCACCCCAGCCGGAACAAGCTCTGAGCTTCCGGCTGGTCTGTTGTCACGTGTGTAAGTAAAGAGTAAGGACTAGGAAGAGGAAGGAAAGATCGCGCGTGGTCTGTGGTCCGTTTGTTAGAGTACTGCTCCCGCATTCGCCTGGTGATGATTGGCGACACCACGGAAAACTACCGACCACAGCAGCCGGCCGCTAGGATTCTCCTCCAGCCAGCGGCTGCCTTCGACCCAGCTGCACAGCTAGAGACCCACTGGGGCACGGGGTGTCTGCTCAAGTGGGCGGGGCCAGGCGGGGAAGATAGCGGGCGCGCGACGGACGCGACGCGGCAAGGGCAGGCGGTCCCCGGAAAGGAGGCGCCCGGAGCCGGCGGCGGGGGCCCGGAGCCGGCGGCGGGGGCCCGGGGCGGGGCCTGGGGCGGGAGGAAGGGCCATCCGGTCGCCGCCCAGGGCTTCGGAACGAGCGCCCACGACGGCGAACACGCACAAACACGCCGAACACTGGGAGGGCGCCGGCGCCGCTTTCGTAACGAACCGCCCAACTGGAACCGCGTCGCCCGCCCGGCCGTCGGGCGAAATCAGAAAAGTGGTCGAGTTGCTGAGATAAAAGCGGGGCAGAGAGGTGGACAATACGTGACTTTGATTAAACGAGAAGGGAACTCGAGGTGTTAAATGGTCACGTATAGTCTGCAAACTGTGTAGGTGAACTGAACCGAGGCTTTGCACTAGTGTATTAAAAAAAGATCCGGAAACACACGTTTTGCACAATTCTTTGCTTATGTTACATTCTTCATCTCCACAGAACCTGCAAGCAATTGAGTATTTCATAACATTTCATGTAATTTTATGTTTCCAAAATTTGGTAAGAAATTCAATTGTCAGTTAGTTGTTTGTTTTTTTTTTCGTTATAAGGAGCAAGTAATTTACCTTCATTCCAACATTAGTTAATTAATAGTATAAACGAGGTATAATAACCGCCCTTGAATAATAGAATTAGAGGGAGCTGATATTCACGAGTTTAAATGGACATTTGTATACAACATGACATTAATTAACATCACTTGATCGTTCGCCAGTGGCGGCGAGGGTAAAGACAAAGCTTTATAGTTCAAGAGTATCAATGATTTGGAGGACGCGTGTTGGATACTAGCATGATACCAGAAATATACTGGATGTGCACAGCATCGAGGAGTTTGTTTTGCCTGTCGGAATTTGATTCCAAGGCAAGAACGAAGAAATTAAACGTAAGGCGGAGTAAGTTTTTATATACTTGCCACCATAGAAGTAAAACGACTAAAATGGTATGGGCACATGCAGAGAATGAACGAAGAACGTTGGCCGAAAATAATGGAAATGGTAACCAGCAACCCATCGACGAAGAGAAAGACCTATATTTACATGGCGAGAGAGAGAGAGAGTGGATGAGGCAATGGTGAAGAGAGGATTGAGTAATGGAGACTACACCGATAGAGAGATTTGGAGGCTGGGATGCAAGTGACACCCTAGGGTGTAATATAATTCGCCATGCTTCTACTAGGCCAACTGCTCTGATCTGTGGTTTCCCTCATAACGTCGAGGCAAATTCCAGACCTGCTTCCGAGAATACGAGCTACAGATCCTTTGCCGCTCTCTGGTCATCAGAACTGAGCAATGAGCCGATCTCTCATCCTTGAATGGCCCATCGCATTAGATCAGAAAATCTCTTAGGATCTAAGAACCGGAGACCATAAACAAACTATGATTTTCCACAGACACTACATAAATAATGGTAAATACGTTTTACCCATGTTATCAACTAGTAAATAAATAGTACGCAGAGGTAAATGAATATTTAGTGTTCAACGTTCGACCTACGCAGGCGTTTCCTTCGAAGGTCATTAAAGACTGAGCCAAAAATTGAAATTAAAATTCCTTTGGATCGAAGGATATTTATGGCGAATGGCAGGCAAAAATATTATGGTATATTTTATATATGATATAAAGTATCAATATGAATGTATCCACCCTCTTGAAAATATCATTGTGGAAAAAGGACTTAATTAAATTAAATTGCATTTTCATGCGTGAATCCCTTCATTAAACATACATTGTCGTTTTTAAAGCTCATCACAATTACCCTGGCTCTATATTACAATATTTTGGTTATTTAACTGTTGATACAATAAACATCCAATTTATTAAAACGTTTTAATACATTTAACACTAATTATTTTACCCTTTCGTGGTTCCATAAATATTAATATATCGTAGAACTCACATTTATGTTTTTTAGATAAATAATAACCGACAAAACGTAGTAGTAAAACGTAAGACAATATCTACATTATATCATATGTGAACTTATTTACGCAAAAAAAAATACTAAATATTTTGTGTCTAATCGTGTGAGTAAAGTTAGTTTTGACTAATACGATGAAAAATACGGAAGTGAATAGTTCATTACTGTTTTTTAATACGACAAATTAAATAACTTATTTTAAGTATTCTTTAAAGGTAAAGGAATTTACATGTTTCATATAGTATTATTGTACACATTTTATTTTCTATTATTAATTTATTTTTATCTAAGTTGTTTGTTAAAATTAAATAAATACAACTGAATTCTGGAAAAAAGTAGACATTTCAGAGGTATTATTAACAAATTGTAAAGCTCCTAGCATTTCTCTTCCTATTAATTCATTTTTATGTTTTACATTTTAACAACGTATTATACAACGTAACAACAAGAGCGTTTACATCTTATTTACAAACGTCTACAGAAAAGACGTGTAACACTTAAACGTCTAATATTAGACAATAAATTAAAAAATAAAATATCTTAGTATAGAATAAACTTGCAAATAATCACGCCCGGCGATTTAAACACGTCTGATCCATCGAGCGCCACTACCCTGATCGATAGAGGAAGGCTCGAAGTCGATTAGATAATTGTCCTTGTCGCTGTGCCCTCCGGTAGCAATAGCAGAAGCAGCGACGCGGCAAGATAGGCGCCCGAGGCTCCGGAAGACAGGGATAATGGACCGCTCGGCGAACGGCCTCGGCGGAGTAGCCGCGCCAGGGAAGCGGGAGGGCGTTGGCGGAGCCGCGGGGGGGGGGGGGCGCGGGGAGCGGATGCTGGCAGTGCCACGGGCGGCGAGGCAGCTAAGATGGCGAGGGTGGAGGGAGAACCGGGGTGTGAGGAAGGCATTGGTGGCGGGTATGGTGTAAAGGCCGGGAAGGTTTAAATGGCAAGGAGGGCGTAGTTGGTGGTGGGGAAGGAGAAGGGCGGGGAGAGAGTAGGTGTCTGTAAGGGCATGGCTGGCGGAGAGGGCGCGGTGGCGAAGAGGGACTGGATAGCAGGGAGGGTGCGAGAAGCGAGGAGAGTTTGGATAGCCGGAAAGTTGTGGTTGGTGGAGAGCAGGAAAGGCGTGAGGACGACGTAAATGGCGAGGAGGGCGTAAAATGGTGCGAAGGACTTGGTTGGCCAAGAGGGCGTTGATGGTGGGAAGGGCGTGGGTGGTGGGAAGGGCGTGGGTGGTGGGAAGGGCGTGTGTGGTGGGAAGGGCGTGGGTGGTGGGAAGGGCGTGGGTGGTGGGAAGGGCGTGGGTGGTGGGAAGGGCGTGGGTGGTGGGAAGGGCGTGGGTGGCGGGAAGGGCGTGGCTGGTGGGAAGGGCGAGGGTGGTGGGAGGGGCGTGGGTGGTGGGAAGGGCATTGGTAGTGGGGAGGGCGTGGGTGGCGGGAAGGGCGTGGGTGACGGGAAGGGCGTGGGTGGCGGGAAGGGCGTGGGTGGCAGGGAGAGCGTAAAATGGCATGGAGGGCGTAGGCGACGGGGAAGGCAGGTGGAATGGGGAGGGTGAGGCTGGTGAGGAGGCGGGGCGGCGGATAATGGGTGCGGATCGGGTGGCTGGGAATGGGCCGGACTCGGCGAGGGTGGTGACATAAGAACATGGACGGCAGCGGCGGTGAGGTTAGACTCGCGAGAGGCGGGAGGGCGATAGCGGCGGAGGAACGGCGCCAGAGGCCAGAGACGGGGGTGGCAACGGCAGCGGCGTGGGCGCCGGAGCGTGCGGGGGCAGAGGCGGTCAGCTCCTAACCGCGCAGCCGGGAGGCGAAGCGGGGCACTGCAGCGACACGGCGCTTGCGGGAAGCCTCTGCTGTGTCGGCCGCGGCTCCTTCGCCCACCGCTATCCTCTCGGCGACCGCACGCCGCCGCCGCCGCCCGCCGGCTCTGTTCTACTCCGTCCGACCTGCCACCCGCCACCGCCACCGCCGCCGCCACTTCGCTGTCATTGCTGCCACTCGCCGGGGCCGATCATTGTCCCCTTCAAAGTACAGTCTGGGAAGTTTTGTGCATGATATTGGTAGAATATTGTTAATATAAGCTGACACAACAACCGACCTGAGAGGAAATGTACAAGCGTTCCGTCATTATATTATGTATACACAAATTGATCCATCAAAACAAACTGGAAATATTTCTTTAATTACTGCTTTATTTGAGTACTCATCGAACTGTTTCGTTGAGCAGGTTATTGTTGAAGCGTTCCAAACACCATCGAGTAATATTCGCGAGTCTTCTTTGCATCGGTTATAAATCTGTAGCCACATTGCCCAAACAACATATTTCGTTCAAGAAAAAACGTGGTGGAGTCATTTAAAACAATCGACTCGTCTCACCTGCTGTGAACCTCTACCCTCAGGGAAAATGTTTGTTCTTCTTCTATTTTGATCACGCAACTACTGATTATTTTTTACAGAAAAGTCAGCGATAATCAAACAGATAAGCGTCCTGTAAATATCTTAATAGTACCGTTGTTATGAGTACTGCCTCCGACTTTGCTGCAAACGGTACTAGTTGCTTTAATACGGTATTCGCCAAGAATGTAGAGCCTCGCTTATGCCACTCTCATTGTTAAAATAACCGTTAGTGTTACAGACCATCTTTTAACCTCTTGATGCTTAAGATTTCATTGAATACAGAACCAGTCACGACAGTGAAAATGTTCCTTCTCCATCTCGTCTCTCTCCCCCTCCATTGACATACACTCGATGCTTCACTTCTTGGAATGTCGTCATTTCCGTCTTTCACCGTTTTTCACACTGCTGTCCCCGTTCTCCTTAGTTCTCCTTTTCAGTACCCATTTCCGATTGATTCAACCCAGCCCCTTCCATCCCCGCCTTTGCTTCATCACCTCATTCCACGCCAGCGTCACCACAGCAGCTGTCGCGACCCCCCACGGTGCTCCACCCGCCACCAGCGCCATCTACTTCCGATCCAAAGTGGTGGTCGACGTCGCAGCTGCAGTAATCTGGCGCCGCCGGGGCCGTCGTCCTTCCACCTCATTGGCCCAGAGCTTCTTGACCCCGTGCTGCGTCACTTATTATCCCGTCGGCGACATCCAGCAGCGCTTTGACCTCGCTTCTCTGCAGCGCTAGCGCACTCCATACGATCGCTCTGCTGCTCTCTGGAGAGCAGGAGAGATCCGTGGTGTAGTGGTCGCACTGCTCTTCTTCCATCTCGGGATACCGGAATTCAAATCCCTGTCGATATATGTAGGATTTGTGCAAAACGCGGTGGGTTTGCGGCAGTTCATTGCAGTTTCCCATTTCTCCTGCTCTTCATTCTATCACTACTGCCTCATTATTCATATATTTTTATCAATTACCAAACAATAAAAATCATTCGTCCACTTCAGACACAATTTTACGGCTATGAATGGGTATTATAATAAAAATAATTAATCAGAAAACTAGGGTGACCCGTGGTACAGTGGTGGATACTTTAGCTTTCCACTTCTGGCTTCCAGAGTTGAAATGCTGATCGTTCCATTTCGAACTCTCGGTGGGCGAAGCAAATGTAAGGCGGGTTACTTTGAAATTTTTCCATCTCCCCTATCTCCCAATCCTGCATCATCCACTTAACGTCATAATTTGTTTATTACCATCTCAGATTACACTAGGGATCAAGATTTTTACCTCTCGAAAGGTAGAGTGCGAAACATACTGATTTTATTTGTAGATTACGAATATTCATTTAAAGAATTCACAGTATCACAGTATTTAAATATTCCGTATCATTATACCGTATCATACCTTATTTTGCTATTAATGCAAATACATTTAAATTGCACCTGTAAGAAATGTAGAATCAATACGCATAAAATCTCCTTTAAAATTAAATATTCATTCAATTCATCTACGCCACTCTCATGAGATATCGACAAAATTTGGCTTTCGGGTTTTTTAACCCTCCAAATTCGAAATTGCTGTCTTTATTATCGCGTCTGGAATTTGCACTCAAGGTATTCGCACGTAGGTCTTAGTTGATGTTTTGAAAACAAGTTACGTGCACTCTTATATTTCAGTCATCGAAAGGAATTATTTTAGCCAGTAGCATAGGGGAATGAGTGCGGGACCTCTCGCAAAATCGTTTATCCGGGCCCCCTTCATAACAGAATATGGTAAACACAAGTAGTGTTAGTACCTTAAATAATAAAAATATCTCCTAAACATAATCCCTCTTTTTTCTGGGCCCGCCCGCATTGCAGGCCTTGGGTGCCCTGACATCACGCTTCACTTTTTAGCCTCTTATCGCAAGTATACAAGAATCCAACTGTTGGGCAGATTCTGTGTCAGTCGGAGTCATGTCGAATTGCAGCCGCAGTGAGCGTGAAGTTCGCTTTCGTATTCCTCAATTACATTAATACGTAAGTCCTTACAAATTGAAATTCGCCACACGATTTGCAGAATTGAATAAATTTGATAAAACACAAATCATTTCACATCGAAAGTGTGCGAGTCAACCCGATTACTTCTCTTACGTTTGTGGGAGATTTACACACAAACTTTATAGGAGAAAATATATGTTACAAAACTTGCTTATTCTTTTTACTTTAGCTATCTTGTTTGTGATCAGGACAAACCATGGGCTGCTTACTAGTGTTGTGTCACCTGTACAACGAACCTTAGGTTGTGGTTGTAGGGGAAATTTAAATCATTGTCATTCGCTGTACCAATGTTGTGGAGAATATCAGCCATTTTATTGTCTGCATATTATTGCACGAATATGCGTTTTCCATTTTTAACTTGTTCTTGCCTCATATGAAGCATACTTATAAAAGTTTAAATAATGTAACCGGAGTGACAATGTGGAAATTAGTATAGGATCTTGTTTATGTGAAATACTAAATATGTTTATATCTTTTGAACCCTGCGTGATAGAAACTTTTCATAATAATTTTCAAAATCAGGGTGATCGTATCCTTTGAAATCATCTACGTTCATCGTACAGGTATGAAAAAAATTGCTCCATAGTGTTATGACTAACAGGTTCAGGATCTGAAATGAAAATGCGTTTGTCACGAACTGAGTGGAGAAATCAGTTCAAATACTGTAATTTAGGTATTTTTTCAATGATCCTTGTAGTTACATACTGAGCTCATGGCTCGACATAAATTATCACCTTTGTAGGCTGAAGATATTTTCGGAATTTTTCTGAGGGCTTTTCATTATCTACCTCACCTCTTTCAATTATACCATTTTTGGTATAATACCAAATACACCATTATACCAATACCCCTTTTTTCACCATTCTTCCACGACCTTTCAATCTCGTTCATAAAATAATAATACAATATAGGATAATATGTTTCACTCACATTAGCTTTCCAACAACAGGTTCGTAACTAGATGATAAGATATATTTTGATCATTTTTCTCGTAGATGCACGATTACCTCTAAATGTTATTTTTATGAACGTTTAATTACATAACATGCAGTACTTCCCGATTGTATAATGAGTTTTATTTTTAGTTAAGTTTTATCGAAGTATTCATTTCATATTTACTTTGAATTAGTTCACGAGTGTATTATTCCATGTATAGTTCGGAAATATTTTCGTTTTGTATTGGTAATTGTAAATCTATTTTCCCAGAGAACCTGTACGGCCAATCTTTTATCAATTTATTTCTGCATTCAAATTTAGAGTATTCAATGAAATTGTATTAACCAGTTAAAGATGCATCGTGTGTACTGAAAAGCAGGCAGCTCTAGCAATCTCATAATGTAACCAACCGACTACTTAATAAATAAATGAGACGTCCCATAATCCCCATCCCAGAGCGCCGCGGTCACTCCGTCTGCTTGTTGCTCCTCTGGCCAGTTGCTTGGCCGCCCGAGGCATCCTGCTCCTGAGCCATTTGATTACTCTGCGGATCCAGTGTTTGGTTGTTTAACTACCCTGACTGGGGTGGCCGAGTCCTCTACTCTCTGCTATTGCTCAGCCGACGCTCTCTAGGCGTCAGGCTGCCTTGGCTTATTGCTCCTGTGATCCCCGTCCAAGTGGACAGTGGTTTTCTCATTTCCTGGTTAGCTGAGCTGTTACAATTTAAAGGACATTTGTGGACTATGAACCGAACTTAGTATTCGATATTAAGACCCGATCAAGAGGTATCCTACATTTCTATTGCATACTGAAGAGGAATTTGAAGACAGAAGTTAAAAGCATGAAAATAGATATAGGTTAAAGAACAGCAGAACATATCTCGTTTTATTTAAGTACTTAAATAAACTTTTACTTATTTCTCCCAACATGACCTCTTTCTTTTTAAGGTAAACTCATGACACAGATTCGACATAAAAAATCAAAAACATAAAATTAAATTACGTGTAGGTTTATTCCAAATGTAAACTTTACTCTTTTCTATTTATAAAGGACAATTACAATACAATATTCTACAAGTAAATAACATTATTATTTTTAAGGTAAACGACACCTATGTAAGGTAAAAATATGAAATTAGAGAGTTGTTTAAAATCTTAAACTGCAGATGTAGTGAGGCAGCTTCTCACTCCTTCCAACGAGAACGTACAGTAGTGTAACACGAAATGTGACATGGCCAAACGTGTAGACCGGCTGAGTTATCTCTGAGCAACAACAGTTACCAGAGCAGCAACTCTGTCCGGGAGATCCGGACTAGCTATGTCTCATTTATCCACTGTTTGATGACGATATATCCCGTGTTTCCGCGCGAGCCAACAGCTATGGTCATTGATACCGTAAGTATAGTGCATGCTTTTTATCACGGGAGATTGACCTTCCCTCGGTGCATGGAGAGATCCGACGCTCACCTACATTTCGGAATGCGGGTATAAGGGCGGATCTCCTACCAGTGAGGACACGCCTCAGCCGATTAGAGGTGTAGAACTACATGTGCGGTAGTATAGTGCATATAAGAATTGTGTGTGAAGAGAGACAGAGAGACAGAGACAGAGAGAGAGGCAGAGAGAGGCAGAAAGACCTCTGTAGAGAGAGACAAAGAAACAGAAACAGAGAGAGAGACAGAGGGAAACAAGGAGAAACAGAGAGAGAATCGTTCAGCCTTAACTAGAAAATACAATGAACATTGCGTCCATTACTACCCACTACAGAAATTCATTAAGTTCCAACGGATGAGCCCTCGTTTGCTCAAGTAATGCACGCAATGACTACACATGCACCGTGTAGCTTGTTGCGTATCCGAATCATCCCAAACTCGCGTGTTATTTTCAATTTGTTGCTACAAAGCAACCACAAGGTCATGGAGACGGAATCCGAAAGTCGAAAACGTCTCGAGTATGAAAAGAATGGAGTTCGATAGAATCGATTACAGCTCACGTAGCAACTAAGGAAATTAACAGGCTTTAGAAGTTATTGTTTATGAAATAGACTAATAAATATGTTTTCGAGGAACTGCTGTTCTCAGAAACGATTCCTCAATAAAGTGATATGACTGAAGAAATGAAGAACGTGTTTTGGTAATGTGACAGGGGACGCAAACGAATTTCTAAGAAACAAAAGAACCAAGCATTAAAAACTACAAAGAATTAATTTTGACTGTAAATTATAGTGAATGAGCAAGACTCTGCCATTTAATAACACGATTACTCAAAGAATAGCTTTTTGGGTCGAAAGTATAATCCAGTCGCTGTCTGGCGGAGAATTCTAGCGGTTGGCTGCTCTGATCGGTAGTTTTCCGTGGTTTCTCAGATCAACGCCAGGCGAATGCCTAACAAACGGGCCACGGGCCGCACGCGCTCACCTTCCTCATCCTTGTCCTATTCTCACCCCTTACACACACTTACATTAACATGTACTACACAATCACACATGCCGGGAGACCGGTCGAGAGCGAAGAGATTGTCCCGACTGGGGCGATGTCCCGCTGGTGGGAGATGCCTGGTTGGAAAAAAAAAACGCTAGCCGACGTTATGTCGGCGCCCAATTTTGTCATAGAGTGGCGGAATGACTACCGCCACCTCGCGAGCAAAAAGCATTCATTACACTTATGGGACCAATGACCCTGGTAGTTCAAGTGCCCGGAATCACTACACATTCAATCAATCAAAACAATACATCTTTTTCGTTCTAATGTTTATTAGAAATGTTGAAAGTTAGTTTCCAGCATGAAGCCATTTTACTAAAAAACAATTGTTTGAAACGTTTTTATTGTTCGCACGTGTCCAAATAGCATACTATGTTCACTTCTAAAATACATTACAGAGCATTGCTTTTATCAAATTGATATTCACTATCCAGTTTCCCAGTTTAATTCACACTTTTGGAGATTCATCTTGCCTTCTTGATAAACCGCTTCGCAATACCGAAAATACGACCAATAGTGAATTGCCGATGCAGTGTACCGCAACAAATGTCAATATTCACACGTCCTCGCTTCCTCAGCACATCTCGCGCTCGCCCGCCCAGCGGCCGGTCTAATTGCCTGTGAGGTGGACGTCCCGCGGCGTCGCTTTGAAGCAAACGAGCGATTCCGATCAGCCCCCCCCCTTCACCTTCCACTCTCCGCCCCCTCCTCGCCCTGCGGCGCTGGGTCACCCCCCCCCCGCTCAACTGTCGCACTGCCCTCTAATTCCACCACCTGAAGCGCTCGCCTCCCCTTATCACCTACTCAGCATCTCGACAGAGCATCCGATCGTCAGCCCGGCCGCCCACGCCTCCCCTCCCGCCGCTCTGCCGCCTACCCGACGGTTAGGCTCCGGCGCGTTCTCGACACTGCCTGCCCCGCCCCCCACTTCCAAACCGCCCGGCTAACCCGCTACACCCCTGCACCGCTGCCACCACCACGCCTCCGTGGCGTGAACGCACCATTCTCTGGCCACCTCCCCTCCTCGCAGCCACCAGCCTCCTCTCCCTCTGCCACGTGCCGCTCCGAACACCGTATACCCTCCTGTCTAACGTACTGCCTTGTCACTTTCACGTGCAGATAGGGGATTTATCTGATAGCGTATCAGACTTTCGTACTTACCTCTACGTGAAACAAAAATGGTAAACTTACAAAAATAAGATAGTTAAGTACTTCTGCAAATGTGCGTTATGTTTTAATTAATGCAGTTGTGATGATTATTTTATAAATTTTGCAAAAACACAAAAACTTTTGGACATTTACCGGAGCCCTTTTTCCTAGAGAAAAAGAACACGCTTTTAAAAAATGAAGCAACATTATCTCATCTATCAATATGTTGTTTAATATTTGGCGGTATTAATACTTGTAATATTTATCATATGGAGTAGAAATAAGTGAATGAGATCTAAGTTTTAATGCTGTATGTATGATTTCATATATTTCTTGGTTTTTAATAATTACAGCTTTTTGAATTTCACTTCAAACAATGTACCAAAAATGTGAAGCTAAAAATAATTAATCCGCAATTGTAAATTTAATTGAAATCGACATTTCAAAGAGCTCATGATTTTTTTCTCTTATTTATAATTCATAAATCTGTAAACTAAGTTAAAATGCTCTTAAATGTTCGAAAATAGTTGCAATATGTGTAAATAAATTAGTACCCATGGAAAAATTGCTTTGAGATTGCTAAATCTATCTCTTCTTGGCACTTGTAAGTTGAGAAATCAATAAATATTTTATTTTTTGGAATAACTTCTAAAATATACTCCTCTTCATTATTAATATTATTATTATTATCATTATTATCATCATCATCATCACTGGACCCATTTCATTCCTTAATAATGTTTGTTTTTCCCTTTGCCCTATCATATTCCATTAAGCCCTTCTCCACCAACTACTTGTAGCTATCTCTGAAGTATATCGCCGGAGTCTTCACTTCTAGAAAGCACGGAACACTTCCCAATTTCCTTTCTATCGTTACAATATTGTTACAATCTATCTCCACTGACATCATTAGCCGCACTTAGCACCCTGTTGCTTGTGGTTTTATGTAGTACAACACAATCTCGTTAATTTCAATATGTTTGAGTAAAAAATGAAAATTGTAGTATCGAATATTGAGAGTGTAGGCTTTAATATTAGATATGCGGCCGGAATCAGTAACTACTTGGCTGTCCAGGAGACGCCGTGTCATAAGCACAGATGCCCTGTGCTTAGGGACAGACACCTGTGCCAAGGACGCAGCGTTTTCCCCAGAGCTAAGTAGTTACAGCATCTAATATTTCCACATTACTAGATATTGACATTCGTGACGAAGAAAAATAGAAACGTTCCAATTCGATTTCATCCTAATAAAACCGAGACTGATGGTCAGATCTACTCTTAATCGTCTTATACCTTCACGCGTGTTTCAATATCTAAAGCAAAGCATGCACGGTAATACGTTTTTACTCTTTTCAAGAATCTGTTGTTGACAGACAACTTGTCAAGAAGCTAAGAAAAGTCGTGTGTAAACAGCGTTAGACATTAACTTAGAAAAGCGTCAAAACATTCACAAATACTAAGAGTTTTTTTCGAAATGTTCTCATAACAGGGAGTGGCAGACAATGAAGTGTGCGTTGTGAAATTGAAACCTTGTCCATCACACGTCTGGACAGATTAGGTGGACGGGAAATGAATAGTTCAGATATAATGTCACAGTAAATTTTTAACACGAACCCAACCCACAATTCATTTCTTCAATGAAAAACAAAATTCTATATGTTCAACGGGAAACGGTAAAAAAAGTTAGTTAAGATGGTCCTCGTTTCGTAATATTCGCCTTATGAAAACGAGTATATTCGTAGGTAGGCAAGATAATGGTAGAACACATCATATCAAGGAATTTTAACTATCAATATTGAATTGAATTATAATTATCTCTTTGTTCGTGATCTAATTGAGTACTTTCTTCCCTTTCTTTCCATCTTTGGGCCTATCTCTCTCACAAACCAGTTATTCCTTGTCCTCTACCCAGTTATTCCCCTGCGCGACGCCGTTATTATAGGCAACCCAACTCTAATACCCAGCGCCACTCGGATTTGCATGTGAAGCCGCAGCCGTTGTCTCTGCAGCCACGCCTGTCTTCATTATCATTGCCGCAGCTTCTACAGCCAGTTCATCTGAATAACCTCCGCCTACCAATCAGTCCGACTGGTAACTCTGCCGCCGCACCGCGACGATTTCGCCCCGGCGTTATCCATCAGCACGCGCGTTCACACTGGTCGTTGTGCAGCCAGCCTAATCCTGGCCACTGCCATCCAGCACTACATCGCCTCATCCTCAAGAGCCATATATTTGCCTACTAAAATTATCGAATACACAAAACAGGGACAAAGATCTTATCAGAGAAAAAATTTCATTCATTGCACTTAAGTAAATAATTGCTCTGAAAAAACAAACAAACAAACAAACAAACAAACAAACAAACAAACAAACAAACAAAAAACACACACACACACACACACACACACACACACACACACACACACACACACACACACACACACACACACACACACACACACACACACACACACACACACACACACACACACACACACACACACACACACACACACACACACACACACACACACACACACACACACACACACACACACACACACACACACACACACACACACACACACACACACACACACACACACACACACACACACACACACACACACACACACACACACACACACACACACACACACACACACACACACACACACACACACACACACACACACACACACACACACACACACACACACACACACACACACACACACACACACACACACACACACACACACACACACACACACACACACACACACACACACACACACACACACACACACACACACACACACACACACACACACACACACACACACACACACACACACACACACACACACACACACACACACACACACACACACACACACACACACACACACAAACCTGTGTGGTGCCGGGGTTTTTGTAGAATAGCGCCACGGGACCTCCCCCTGTCGTAAAAGGCGACTAAAAGGAGCAGCTGTCCGCTGCCCTTTCCCCAAATATCCCTACTTTCCCACCTAGTTTTCCTCCCATCCCACAAGATCCAATAGGTGGACTGAGTAGCTTATGGGATCTTGCTCCCTATCCCTACGAAAATTCCTTTCTCACCCTCCTTCCAATTCCATTTCTGCTGGCGGTAGCATATAAAACGCTAAGGGAAGGTCACCCCGAAAATAAACCAGTGATGGGTATGAGTGAGCCTCAAAACTTACTACCCCAAGCGAGTCGAGCGTTGACGCCGAATCTCGCCACCGATTCTGATCGGGTGAAAGCCCCGATAGTCGGTGCCGGCTCCATGGATTTTGGGGGGAGCCAAGCTCACAAGAGTGTCCGGGAGGAGAATAGGAAAGTGAAGTTTCTGGAGTTGGGGAAGAAGATCGGGGATCTCCTGAATTTTGTCCTGCCAAGGAATAATGTCCACGGGGAGATAAAGCGTATGGTGAGCTCCATTAGAGCTGACTTTGACGAGATGGTGGACATGGAGGAGTCACTATCGGTAATTAGCTCGAAGACAGTCGAGGCGGAGACGCAGACTTCACCGCAGACATGGGGTGTCGATCCCAATACCGCTGGTTATGGAGGGCCCTCGACAGCAGCAGCGGAGTTGCAGCCTGCGGGGAACAATTCAATTGGTCCGAAGACTGTTGAGGCGAGGACACGGACTCTGCCGCTGACGTCGGGTGTTGGCCGGACTTCTGATGACCGTGGTAGGCCCTCGGTGGCTGCGGCGGAGTTGCGAACCGCAATTAATGATGTGATTTGCCTGAGGACGGTGGAGGTGGAGACGCAGGCTCCACCGCAGACTTCTGATATTGGCCCGAATGCTGATGATTGTGGCGGGCCCTCGACAGCGGCGGCGGAGTTGCGGACCGCAGTAGGCGGTGGACGAACTTCGTCGCGGAAAGTGAGACCGCTGAAATCTACGGCAGTGGCAGAGAAGAAGCTATCAGAGTCGGTGCAGGGAAGGAACATTCAACATGCTGAAGTTCCTCAGGAACGGCACAAACCATCTGATGAGACACCATGCCAAAATCATGAGATGGATTGGCATGTCGTAAGAAGGAAGAGACAGAGGCCGCCGAAGCCGCGCTCTTATCGCCCCGAATGCGTTATTGTTAAGGCAAATGACGAAGGCCCTTCCTATGCTGACATTCTAAGGCAGATCAAGGGCGACCCATCTCTGAAAGATGCTGGTGAGAACGTCGCAAAGGTGAGGAGGAATGCAGCCGGATACCTGCTGCTGGAGTTGCGGAAATCTGCAGCAGCCTCCGAGATATCTGAAGCTATTTCCAGAAAACTGGGCGAGTTAGCAAGAGTAACGACACGGAGAGACGAAATGACTCTCGAGATTCGCGACCTTGACGAGCTGACAACGGCGGCTGAAGTGCGTGAAGCTGTAAGCGGGGAAGTGAAATCACCTGTTGAGCTAGCAAGTGTCATATCCGTACGGAAGGCCTACAGAGGCACACAAACTGCAGTGGTCCGTCTACCGACGGAACTAGCCAGGAGGGCATTGAAGAGCGGCCGAGTTCGCATTGGGTGGGTGAACTGCCGCGTTAGAGAAAAAGTAATTGTGCGGAGGTGTTATCGTTGTTGGGCGTTCGGACATCTGGCACGCGACTGCCAAGGGACGGACAGGTCGAAATCCTGTCACCGATGCGGAGAAGACGGCCACTTACGTCAGGCCTGCAAAAGCCCTGAGGCGAGGTGTGTGCTCTGCAAAGATAAGAGGAACCACCCGACGGGGAGTTTCACGTGTCCGGCGTATCAAGTAGCAATGAAGGCAATGGATAACAGAAAATGAGAGTTCTCCAGCTAAATTTAAATCATTGCGAGGCGGCCCAGGACCTTCTGCAACAAACGGTGAGAGACCTTAAGATCGATGTGGCGATTCTTTGCGAGCAGTACAAGAACATGGAGGGCCCTACTTGGTTTTCAGACAGGTCAAGTCGAGCCGCGATATGGACTTACGGTTTGCGTCAGGTCCGGGAGGTCATAACTGTACCATCGACCGGCTTTACCGGGGTTGAGGCAGATGGCATATACATTTACAGTGTATATGCACCCCCTAGTCTCTCAATACCCGAATTCGAAACGTTGCTGAACAGACTGGTGGCCGATGCACGAGGACGGAGACCCCTTATCATCGCTGGCGATTTCAACGCATGGGCTACAGCGTGGGGCAGCAGGGTAACGAACCGAAGAGGAGAGGCCCTTCTAGACCATTTAGCCTCACTGGACGTTGTCCTAGCAAATACCGGGAACTCTCCAACCTTCTCTCGAAATGGCGATAGCTCCATAGTCGATTTGACATTCGTGAGCGAGTGCATTGCTCGCTTGGGTCTAACCTGGGTTGTGAGCGACCAATACACGCATAGTGACCATCATGCTATTCTCATGGAGATGGGTAAACCCGAGAAACGTCGGACACTGCACCAGCCCAGTCGCAAGTGGAGCACAAAAAAACTGGACACGAAGGCCCTCGTCGTCATGATGGAAGATGTGACCATATCTGAAGGACCACCGGAAGAGCAGGCAGAGGAACTCATGACGCATGTTGTCAATGCATGCGATGCCTCTATGCCGAGGTGCTCACCAAGCGACCGCCGACCACCGGTTTACTGGTGGAACGAAGAAATTGCTCAACTGCGCAGGAAATGCATCAAGAGCAGACGTCTGTGCCAAAGAGCAAGGAGCCGGCCCGACTCTGAGAGGTTGCGGGAACAACACCGGAATGATCGCAACGCCTTGAAAAAGGCCATCAAAGCGAGCAAACGTCTCTGTTGGCGTGAGCTGTGTCGAGAGGTTGATGAGGACCCATGGGGCAGGCCGTACAAAATCGTTATGACCAAGCTGAATGGCGCGGTCAACATGTCCCCGACCTGTCCAAACCTACTGCAGAACATCGTGGCCACTCTCTTCCCGTCCCAGACGGAGACGAACCACGCAGTCCCGATACATCGACCCACGGACGTGCCCCCAGTCAGCCCAGATGAACTTCGGAATGCTTGCCGCCGGATCCGGGACACTAAAGCTCCGGGTCCGGACGGAATACCAAATGCGGCTCTGAAGGTTGCCATCGAAGCTCGCCCAGACCTCTTCTTGGGCGTTCTAGACAGATGTCTGAGGGAAGGTTCCTTCCCGCGCTGCTGGAAACGACAACGGCTAGTGCTGTTGCCTAAGGGCAAGAAACCACCATGCGATCCGTCATCTTACCGCCCGATTTGCCTGTTGGACACAGCAGGTAAAATCCTGGAGCGAATTGTGTGCAGCAGACTTGAGACCTTCGTCGAAAGCAACAGCGGCCTTTCCGATAACCAGTTCGGTTTCCGAAAGGCGCGCTCAACAGTGGAGGCAATCGGTAAAGTGGTGAGCATTGCTAGAGAGGCCATATCAGGAGCACGCTGGAGAAGGGGCACTAAGAAGTACTGCGCCGTTGTGACCTTGGATATTAAAAACGCCCTCAACTCAGCGAGGTGGAGCTGCATTCTAAATGCCCTTCATCTCCTGGAAGTCCCAGTGTACATCAGGACAATCATCAGCGACTACTTCAAAGATCGAGTCCTGTTGTACTACACAGATGACGGTCCGAGGCGCTATGACGTGACGGGTGGTGTTCCACAGGGGTCGGTTCTGGGTCCCTTACTTTGGAACATCATGTACGACGCGGTACTGAGATTGGAGTTACCACATGGCGCGGAGACCATTGGCTTCGCTGACGACGTGGCGCTCGTCGTAGTGGACAAGCACCTGGAGGACGTTACCCTCGTGGCCAACCGCTCCATCGCGATAATTCGCCGGTGGCTGTCTTTGGTCGGGCTGGTCCTGGCCGATCACAAAACGGAGGCAGTGCTGATTACCAGCAGGAAGACACGGGAGACCATCACCCTCAGAGTGGGGGGACATAAGATCCAGTCTGGGCCACACCTGCGGTACCTCGGCGTATGGATCGACGCGCGTCTCCATTTCGACGAACATCTTCGACTCGTCAGCCAGAAAGCGGATGGTGTGATCTCTGCCCTGTCGCGCATTATGCCGAACACCGGTGGCCCCAGGCAAAGCAGGCGGAAGCTACTCGCGACCGTGGTTAGCTCGACCCTGCTGTATGCAGCGCCCATTTGGGCCAGCACCCTGGCAACAGCAGCATACGCCAGGAGGACCATATCTGTCTACCGTCGGAGTGCTCTAAGAGTGGTCTGTGCGTACCGCACGGTGTCATATGACGCCGTATGCGTAGTAGCAGGAATGACGCCTATAGAGCTTCTGGCGGACGAGCGCCGACGGATCTACTATCAGGGAAGACACGGCTCGCGAATAGAAGCCCTCGCTGCGCTGGATGAAGAGAAGAGGGAAACGATGAGACAGTGGCAAAACCGCTGGGACGCAACGCTGAACGGCAGGTGGACCCACCGTCTTATCCCACGGATCAGCGAGTGGGCGTCGAGGGTTCACGGAGAAGTGGACTTCTTCGTGACACAGTTGCTGACGGGGCATGGATGCTTTAGAGCGTACCTGCACCGATTTAAGCTAGATGACGACCCGACGTGTCCAGCTTGCCCAGGACAGGAGGAGGATGTGGAGCACGTGATGTACAACTGCCCGCGATTCTCAGGAGAAAGAGACCAGCTGCAGGAAATCCTGCAACAGCGCCTGACACCGGAGAACACCATCCCATTGATGATGTCCACGGAAGACAGATGGGCCGCAATTGCGACGTACGCTGCCCGGGTCATGCGACGCCTCAGAACTGAAGAGCGTGCGAGAAGTGAAAGCCATTAAAGGCGTAAAGGAGGAGGGCTAGAATAGCCCCACCACCCCACCTAACGAAGTAATGCCTGACGGCGGTTCCGTAGGTGGGGCGAAGGAGGACGTAGGGTTTTAGGGGTATTATCCACGGATGAGTCCCACACGAGTCGGCCCAGATATGTGAGTCTGGGTCGATAGTGCGTAAATGCATTTCCCCCGTCGTTAAAAAAAAAAAAAAAAAAAAAAAAAAAAAAAAAAAAAAAAAAAAAAAACACACACACACAAACACACACACACACACACACACACACACGAAATATAAAAAACGGACGACTTAACGAGAATAATAATACAGAATTGTAATAAAAGAAAACCAACTAAAAATGAAACTGAAAAAAAATTCATCTCATTTCAATTTGTAAGATAAATGGATGCATCGGGAATATTTGGTCGACTGTTCTAGTATCGGGCCGAAGTCTATTTCTATTATGTACTATATCTTATATTTAAGTCAATTCCGTTAGGGCTTGTAGTGAAGAACATATACATGACACTAGTATAAAGTTTACAAGTTAATTGTAGTCTCGATTGTAATAATTAAAATATCACAATATCACTCAATAATAAATTAAAAGCGTGAAACGATAAGGCTCACCACATTTCAGAGAAACAGTTGCCGGGCATGGGGTTTTACAGGTATTTAATAACATTACTCGTACATTTGTGATGGAAAAATCCAAACTCGTTGAAATGCAGTCATCTTTCTATGTTTCAGGATGGTCGGGCCAGGAATTTGAATTGATTATTTATTTTGCTTAAGTTTGTTTCTTTTCTTAACTTGTACAACATAGATAACGGCTGAGTTCATCAACAGACGACACTGCATTACATCTGACCGAGACGTTCAAGGGTTCAAACCCACATGATGTCAGGAGTATCGACACAAGCTAGATTGTTAGATCGAATTTAGCTGTTGTCTGGAGGAGAATTCTAGTTACAGGCTGCTCTGATCGGTAGTAATCCGTGGTTTCTCCGACCAACACCAACTGAATGCCGGAGCAGTACCCTAACAAATGGGCGACTGACTACACGCGACCTTTCCTTCCTCTTTCTAGTTTCATCCTCACCCCTTACACACATGCACTACACTACCACACACGTCGGGAGACCGGTTGATAGTCCCGGCTGGGGTGGTGCCCCACTGTTGGGGGATACGTGGTTGGGGAAAATCGGGCTACCCGACGTGTAGGTCGAAGGCGGATCCTATCATGCAGCGGGGGAAGAACAGTGCCACCTCCCGTGATAAAACATACTCTACACTTACGGGTAAAATGAACTTGAAAGTTGGCGCGCCCAGAATCAACAAATAATCACTCAATCAATATTACAGCACAGATAAAAAAATAAAAAAAAAATATTCCCCAGAGGCACCACGTTAAACTAAAAAAGAAAAAAAAAGTCGGTAGAAGTAATTATTTCAGCTTCTGATGACACGATAACATCCATCAGCTTGTCTTGGCTCTGCGCGGCTTTACAGATGATCGCCTTTATCTGGGTCCTTGATTTGCGTCGACTGTTCGTCCCCTAGCAACTCCTTCGCCATCCGAACTCCATCGCAGCCGTACCTCCTCACTCGCCGTCACCTCCCGCGTCCGCCTACCTGCCACCCCGTCCTCGTCTCCCTCCACCTCCTCCTTGCCCCCCCCCCCGCCCCCGCCACGCGTCTGCGGCGCGCTCCCCTTGCGAAACGTCCATCACGGCGGCGCCGCCGCCGCCGCCCGTGGCACCGACGTTAATTGGTGCTGCAGCGTAGTTGCGGGCGCGCCGCTGCCTTGTCTCGCTCCCTGATTAGCTGCTGCTAATTTCTAATTACACTGACCTAATGTTGCCTCCTAATTCCTAACGAGTTTCGTCCAGGAGCGGCGCGCGCAAATTTATGCGTGAAATTTACTTGGAAAGCCGTCAACAAAGACTTACATAAATTATTTGAGAAGGGTGCTGGTAATAACGTCTAGACTAACATCACGAACAAACTACAAACTTGGCCATTAGTTGGGAGGGCAATACGTGGGTGAGTAAAATAAGGAAAATTATTAGATCGATGAGTGGGGACGATAAAATAACTAAATAAATGAAATAAATTGAAAATAATAAATTTATTCACATGGTGTTAACTTAAAATCAACTGAGATTATTGTAAATAGTATCAAATATTACTTATGGAATTATTTTTCTGCTTTGTATACTCTAAAACCATATGTCCATCGAACCAGTTTCTGACAGATTCAAAGAATACTCCGGTGGAATAATACAAATGTATGACACACCTGGCAACAATATTTATTAATCTATGAATTTGGGATCACAATCAGAGGGAAAGCGATAATTAAACGCTTCCAAAATGTGATAGATTTGCATTTGACAAGGTGTGAACATACTATTTAACATATTTAATTAATGCTGACAATAACGAATGAAGCTTAAGAAGATAAATGAAATAGCCTTTATTCTCGGCGGTGAGTTGTATGTAAGCTCACTTCTCTCCAAGAGTAAAAGAGATTTATTCTTTCAAGAAGTACACGATTCACTTTCGAAACAAATGGGAAAATCCATTAACTGAAAAATGTAGAAGATCTATGAAATTACATATTGGGCCATATAAAGGAACTTGAAACAGCAATAAATATTTCGCACTTACTCAGAATAGCGAGATATAAGACGTAGTAAATCAGTTCTCTTCTTATTTTGTTGTTGTTGTTGTTGTTGTTGCGACAGTTTTTTTCCAAAACTTGTCACGATTGGCATCTGGAAATATTTTCAACAAGATTGTGAAGACTTATATCACGTATACAGTTTAAAGAATACAAAAATAGATACTTTTCGAGATTATCCGTAGATATTAAGAAAAAAATATTCGCTGCGACAATGTGAAGAAAAGAAAAGAAAAGAAGAAGCGTCAAAAGTTGAAGAATTGAAATCAGCATATAGCACTTAGAGGGTCTAAACGAGGGTGAAGATAAGTGTGTGTGAGAGAGTGAATACGTATGGACAGAGACAAATGTTCAGCTGAACACATGACGTTGTGATTGAAATGAGTGCTTGTGATGATAGCTGCAATTGTATTGTGGACAAAAATTGCTAGTTATCTAAGCAAATCAGAGGGATGGACATTACTTTTTTTTGTCACACTACCTGCCCCGGACACAATTTGCCGTTTGAAAAGGTCGCTCTGGGTGTCAGTAATTGCTGGCTTCTGGCAGGTCATGCACAGGGCACATCCATTATTCGCAGGTCCTCGTCGGCTCCTGCAGGCCCAGTCGGCTTTCCCCCTCGGCTAACAGATCGCGCCAACGTTGTCTGGAGATTCACTTATTCCGTGCGGATGCTTCGGAAAATTTCTTTCGACCGTCCTGCGGAAATGTGTTTTCTCCGCGATCGAGATTTTCGGTCGGTTCACCTTTCCGTTTACGTTCTGCGCTCGAGTTGCTGTTCAAATGGTGTATTGCTTTCATATATACTTCAAATATATTTTCTATTAAGGTCTACCGATTGGCATGACTATTTTGGACCATTACAATTAAATAAAAAGTCTTAGTTGAATTATAGACAATAAAACGTATATTATTGAAAATAATGATATATGACAATATGCAGTGAATTTTAAGACTATTAAAACATTTAACAGTCTGGGTTAATTATTTTTCATGATGTGTGAGTATAATTAACAAAAAAACCAATTTTTTTGTAGTGAACATGAATATTATTCATTATAAATGTTTAGAAGAAATGCAAAATGGCATTAAGATTAATTACATGTATTTTAGAGGTAAATATATGTATTAATAATGCTGAAATCTCGTTTATATCAACAAACATTTAATAAAATATACAAC
The DNA here is from genome assembly GCA_038098605.1 of Gryllus longicercus. Classification (NCBI taxonomy): domain Eukaryota; kingdom Metazoa; phylum Arthropoda; class Insecta; order Orthoptera; family Gryllidae; genus Gryllus; species Gryllus longicercus. The sequence continues at coordinate 975,076 of JAZDUA010000133.1, forward strand.
TATGAAAATATGAAAAATAATAAAGACCAAAATAGGGAAACATTTCGAGAATAATCACAAGAATTACCGCTAAAAATGTACAATCAAATTGCAGTTATTAATGACACAAGTTTGATACACACGTCTTAATGACGCGAAATGAGTTTCATTATGGTGTTACATTACACGCGTGACATTTAAACGTTTGTCTACGACCATTAAAATAAATATTCTTATATTTCGTGAAATGATTGTTGTTGTTTTATGCAGGAACTAGATTGAGTTATATTTTCACCAAAACCTGAAGGTGGGAGCACGGAACAATCATTTTTCTCACAAAATATAAATCATTTTTTAAGATCGCATAAAGTTATTATATTACAAATCATAATTTTAGTAAAGTCGTAGGCTTCCGCGGCAAGTCACCGGACAGCCAAGATCATTTACCGGAAGTCTTTCGATTTATTGCGTTAATGTTTCACCAAAACAGGAACATCTTTGGAAACGATTGCGTAAGAAGGCCTTGGACGGACAGTGAAGACGAATAGTGTGGTTAGGCAGCAAACACAGTGAAAAATGAGGAGAGGGGCAGTAAGGGCGAACAATTGCTATATATATCTATGATTATTATTAATTAGCTTCTTATTTAAGATAAAAATGTTACTAGTTAGCTTCAAACTCAATGCTATTGTCTTCGAAATGGAGTATTATAATGAAGTCGTAATTCAAGTAGTGCCGTAATAAATCCATTGCAGCTTTGGTGCTGTAATAAAGCTTCTTACATCATCCATACGTTTCTACTAATCAAACATTATCGCATCTCTGTAGACTATTCGTTGTCTATAATTATTTTTCAATATGAAACTGAAACAGTGACCCCTTTTCACATTTTACATGAAAAGAAATCCGTTTCGGCAGCCTATCACAGTTTTGCCAATGCGGGTAGAAATATCTATACACGTGCGGAGATGTGGCATTGTGAAGCCCCTCTTTCCGAACTTTTAAAAGCGTTCGGACCGTTTTTATACTTATTCCCACAAACTTCATAATCTATTCATTGTAGCTGCGATGACGCTACGTTACTACATTGTAATTGCAACATACACAAAGTTATATCATTCATTAATTGAAATAAGAACACACACCCTAGTGAGTGAGTGAGTGTGAGTGAGTGAGTGAGTGAGTGAGAGTGAGAGTGAGAGTGAGAGAGTGAGTGAGTGTGAGTGAGTGTGAGTGAGTGTGAGTGAGTGTGAGTGAGTGTGAGTGAATGTGAGTGAATGTAAGTGTGAGTGAGTGTGAGTGAATGTGAGTGTGAGTGAGTGTGAGTGAGTGTGAGTGAATGTGAGTGTGAGTGAGTGTGAGTGAGTGTGAGAGTGAGTGAGTGAGTGAATGAGTGAGTGAGTGAATGAGTGAGTGAGTGAATGAGTGAGTGAGTGAATGAGTGAGTGAGTGAATGAGTGAGTGAGTGAATGAGTGAGTGAGTGAATGAATGAGTGAGTGAATGAGTGAGTGAATGAGTGAGTGATGAGTGAGTGAATGAGTGAGTGATGAGTGAGTGAATGAGTGAGTGAATGAGTGAGTGAATGAGTGAATGAGTGAGTGAATGAGTGAATGAGTGAGTGAGTGAATGAGTGAGTGAATGAGTGAGTGAATGAGTGAGTGAATGGGTGAGTGAATGAGTGAGTGAATGAGTGAGTGAATGAGTGAGTGAATGAGTGAGTGAATGAGTGAGTGAATGAGTGAGTGAGTGAATGAGTGAGTGAATGAGTGAGTGAATGAGTGAGTGAGTGAATGAGTGAGTGAGTGAATGAGTGAGTGAGTGAATGAGTGAGTGAATGAGTGAGTAAGTGAATGAGTGAGTAAGTGAATGAGTGAGTGAATGAGTGAGTAAGTGAATGAGTGAGTGAATGAGTGAATGAGTGAGTGAGTGAATGAATGAGTGAGTGAATGAGTGAGTGAATGAATGAGTGAGTGAGTGAATGAATGAGTGAGTGAATGAGTGAGTGAGTGAATGAGTGAGTGAATGAGTGGGTGAGTGAATGAATGAGTGAGTGAGTGAATGAGTGAGTGAGTGAATGAGTGAGTGAGTGAATGAGTGAGTGAGTGAATGAGTGAGTGAGTGAGAGGGTGTGTGTGTGTTATTTATGCAAACAATAGTTCATTTTTCAAAGGGAAATATAAATTGATATTTCCTGTCAATGTGATAAATCTTCAGTGTTAGTATATAATATAGGTGAAGTGTTAGTAAAGCGAAACAAACAATTCTGTTGTAGAATATAGAGTAGCTGACGAGATCAATGCTGAATTAAATTAAGAAATTCTCCTGAGAAGAATTACGTTTGTTACTCGTATATAAGATTTATGACACGTAGATTCAACATACACAAACGTTGGAAGCTTGCACCCGCCCAAGAATTACCGTTCTTGTGCAATTTATGTGGCTCGTCCTCTTTGATAATCCGTATTGTATTAATTTTTCTCCCTCCCTTAACCCCCACCGGGCGAAACTACTCGCTATATCGCGGTGGCGGCAAGAACAGCTTCGCGATCTCTCCCCTGAGGCAAGTCCTCCTGTGTACAAACCGCCACTTTAGCCGGCCTCTGATTCCGCGATTAAGTTGCGACCGCGCCGATCCTCCCGGATGGCGTGGTGAGAACGAGAGGGGCGGTGGGTGGAGGAGGCGGTCGCGCTGGGAGTTGTGGCCGCGGCGGGCGTCAGCACCGCCGCCTCCGCCTCGCCCCGCCTCGCCCCGCCTCGCCCCGCCTCGCCCCGCCTCGCCCCGCCTCGCCCCGCCTCGCCCCGCCTCGCCCCGCCTCGCCCCGCCTCGCCCCGCCTCGCCCCGCCTCGCCCCGCCTCGCCCCGCCTCGCCCCGCCTCGCCCCGCCTCGCCCCGCCTCGCCCCGCCTCGCCCCGCCTCGCCCCGCCTCGCCCCGCCTCGCCCCGCCCCGCCTCGCCTCGCCCCGCCTCGCCCCGCCCCGCCACTCCCCGCCTTGCCCCGCCCCGTCTCGCCCCGGCACGCTCAGCAAGGCCCGGTCCGCCCTTCCTCGCCTCGCCTGGCTTCGCCTCGCCTGGCTTCGCCCCGCCTCGCCTCGCCCCGCTCCGTCCATCACCACCCGCCCCGCCCCCGCAAGTCACCGCCGCGCCGGAGCCGCCGCCGACCCGCTGCACCGTCAGGTCTATGGCCCCGTCGCTCTTACAGACGCTGCCCACCGGAGCACTGCAGTGCAACCGCGTACTTAACCTAATCACGGTAGAGCTACTGGGGAGACGTAGTACCTAATAAACTCGTCCGTACATGTTGGTTCTAATTTGCATCCGGGTGCAATTGAAAACAAATTAATGAACATATGGTCTTTTTTCTTGGCGGTATACCTTACACGAAGCTGATTATAAAATAAATATTTCAAACGCAATATCTTTACGACAAAAGCTTTTGATTCCAGACATTTTTTGCATTTTTTAATAAAGTTCAAATTATTTAAATTGAATACAGATAATTCACTCACCACATCACGTAATTTTGGTTAAATACATTACTCTGAAATACATGATAAAGTGATGGTTCGTTACTATCATACCATACGAAACATATGTAAAAATAAACCAAATGACATAATTTTCTTGTTATTTCAAAATAAAAATAAATAAATAAAATATATTTAGAAAAGTATATTATTACTCACATACGTTTTTAATAAAAACGTCGATAATGTTTATTATTAGATTCTCTCCCCATAATAAGCATGTGAAAAACGTTTATCATAATATCAAAAATTATTGAAGCAACTCCGGCAGCAAGTTTTAGCCAGACAGTATTATTAACAAAGCAAAAAGAACATACACTTCAGGGTATTTGCGCTAAAGTTACGAGAACGTTTTCAACACAAGGCTGGAACTAGTTGAAGTTTTAGTTGAGATAGCTGGAAAACCGGGAACGGAAAATTATCGTTTGGTATTCACTCGTCGCCGCTGGCTCTTTCTCAGTAACTGTTGCGATCGCCAGAGTTCCTGGCATCGACACTTCACTGCGACTCGCACATCTCAGTGATATAATGGAAGAGAAATATATATTTTAAGAAAGAAATTTGAATTTGTAATCATTTTATTTCTTAAATCATGAATATTAAAATAATAAGTATTATTATTCTAATTATTTAAAAATTAATTATATTTCAAGAATAGTAATTTTAAAATTTTATGTGAAATGCATGTACTTATAATATTTTATTACTAAGGTGTAAAATAAAGCACATTATTCCCCTATTTTAAACAAACAGGTACCACCAAAATAACAAAATTCTGAAAAAAATAACTGAGCATTGCAGCAGTTCGTGCTACCTATAAATGTAATTGTTGTCTTATAGCAGGAGCTCAAAATGAAATTTACAACTTTATACTTCCAGCAATATTTATTCGGACTATCAGATTATCGTTCTGGTACACATACATTTTCATTTTAAAATGCAACAACAGAGCGCCAACTATAGCAATGTAGCTTATTATTTCAAAACAATTTTTGTTTGAAAATCATTCTACTTTATTTATTAAATTACTTTTTCCACACTTAACACACAAATATTTTTTTGTATCTCATTGGCTGTGTATTATTGCTTACTGACATTCATATAGCATGCTCTGTAACAAACCATTCGGCTTATTCCACAAAGTATTTCCATTTTTGACTCGAATTCCGTGATTTAAGGCTCTCGGCTGCCGTTTTATTTGTCCAGTATAAATTAGTCCCCAGCAACCTTAATTCAGCGAGTACGCTGTTTCCATTGATTTCCGGCGCCACCTCTGCGCCACGTCCACGGCCTCCTTCCCTTTCAGTGCAACCGCACAACCACCACCTCCGCCACCGCCACCGCAGTCAACACCTCCGCTCTCGCACCTCTCTCTCACGTTTCCGCTTCCGCCATCTCGACCCCCGTCGCCCTCCGCCCTGAATCAGACACAGTTACCCCCTATGCCACGATCTCACTGCCCCACCCCGCCACCGCCCCCGACCTAGCTACCTTCGACCTGACCACTGCCTTGGGCATTGACGCCGACTGCCTCTATCACAGCGCCTACTGTCCCTATCGCAGCGCCGACTGCCCTGTCACAGCGGCAACTCCGCTCCCTTAGTCTCTGCTTCCCCCGATGCCGAACCCGCTCCTTCTAGTGCAAAAGTCTCCCTGATCTATCACCGTTGCCGTTCTTGTGATCCCGGCTGCCATCATGACCTTGCCGACGAGCGACTCCGCTCCTTCTTGAGGTCTTCACCTGTCCCCATTGCCGCTGCTGGCATCATGGTTGCCACCATGATGCTGATTACTCCCCCACCTCCGATGCCGCCCACGCTCCTTCCCGCAGCAGTCACTCTACCCGCTCGCCGTGCCTTCACAGTAATCACGTACATGGGCATCCCCTCCACCGTCACCGTCTCCACCGCCGCCCCCACCCCCCTCGCCGGGCCTCGGGCCGCACACCTCCAGCGGCAGAGCCTCCTGCGGCGACCCGAGCCAGCAGCGCGAGCGCCGAGCTGATTAGCTCCCGCCAGGCGTTTATTCGCGCGCCTCGCCCGCCCCGCCCTCGCCCCTTCGCCAGCAGGCCTCGGCGCCGCCGCCCCCGCCGCCGACTCGCGCGCTATGGCATCGATCCGAGCGGCGGCGGCGGCGGCGGCGGCGCACCCGCGAAAATCATCTCGTCCATCACGCAGTGCCGCCCGCCCCCGACCCAGCCCGCCCTGCCGCCGCCGCCGCCGCCGCCACCACCGCCGCCGTTGCCCGCGCTGGCGCTCGGCGGGGTATTTTGCCGATCTAGGCGACCGAATCAAGCGCAGGCGCCGGCGCCAGGCGGCGTTCGGGGTAAACACTGGCCCCCGCGGACGCTCGCCCTGGGCTGGCGGCGGCGGCGGCTGCAGTTAACCGACTGTTGATTCTATGGAGCGGTGGGAGAGGACTTGGCGAATGAAACCTTGCTGATCATCTCGGACCACTATTTAGTAAACCTGCGTGTTGTATTCAAGAGTTTTTATTTATTAATTTAAGTGTTTATTATTAAATGTATATAATATACATGAAATGGTATTAATTAATGCTTCGAGATACTTCATAGTCATTAATCCAAACCTGTGGTTGTATATTTCATCACCAATTGATTTAAAACGAAGAACAACGTGTGGTTATTAGTCTTCAGTGTATGAGTATTTACATTTTGATTAAAAAGTGCTAATATTATGTTTTGAATTTCGAAGTTCTCTCATCCTTTTAGGACAAATAAATGTTGAAATCAGTGAAGGAATATCTTTGATAGAATCCTGGTTCTGAACTTAAATATATTTAATATTTGATTTTTATCACAATCCAACAATATATATTTCAACACAAATAACCTCGAGGTTTTTAAAATATATGTCCGTTTCTAATTTCTTTGTTTTGAGTGTATTTCCGTTTCTCAATGATTTTTGATATCGCTCAAACTTCTAATTACTGAATTGAGTGAAAAATAGTTCTGCTTCGGACATATTCACGTTTTGAGCTTTCACCGTCAGCATTGACAATTCGCCAGTGAACATTCAAGTTCACGGAAAGAAGGAAAAATATGCTACATTGATTTGAAATTGTTTAATATTTTGGAGTAATGTATAAATAACTTCAACAGCGTTATCGGCAAGATCATAATAATGTGTCATTTGCGTCTATTGTTCCTACTGCACCTATTGTACTCATTAATATAGCTCAAACATTGTTTTGAAAATTTTCACTAGTATTTACAGTGAGGTACCTGCATTGCAGTTTGCCTTAATAATTATCTCTGAAATTATATCGAATGAACATTTGCAAAGTTTTGCAAACAACTCACTAGCAAGCAGTACTTCCTTCACAAAATGTAGTCAAGAGATATTCTTTAAAAATGCGTATGGTAAAGCGCAGGGAATTTGATTCACGCATTCAGTGAAAGACTTTCAGGAAAGAGCGAACGCATTTTACGCGCATTTCACCATTAGTGCTCTTCGGTAAAATGCGCACATGTATCAAAACGAGACTCTTTGCAGAAGAATTTGGACGATGCATTTGATCGGTTTTCAATTGCCATTGGTAGAAAATAGAAATAAAATTGGTGTGTGAATCATCTATTGAACACGTTTGTAATGCCTAAAAAAGCAGTAAGTGATAAAGTTAAATGCTCGTGCTTATAAAAATACGTAGAATGCCATGGAAAACGTAGAAATAGCTTCCTACTGATGAAACAGTGTATAAAATTGTTTTATTGCCTGAATATATTGAACAAAAACAATACGTCGAACCTTTTACTACTTAAAGTAATATTCATAGCAACGAATTTCCAAAGCGTAGTGAGTTATACAGAAATTCAATGCATCTGATTGTTTGTGCATAATAATTCTAGTAATATTGTTTTACACTGACAAAATCTTTTTTTAGAAAAGTATTCATTAATACTACTGCCATTTTAATCGTTAGCTGAATCAAACAATCAAATTATATCACAATGCAAAAGGTGTTTTCGCTTATGAATCGACACATAGTTTTGCCCATTATCATGACCTGTATTGTGTTCTTTTCTTGTATAGCTCAATGGCTGGGAATCATTCGTTCATTACAGCATTAGTACCTATTGAAGTATTAATGAATTATTGTTAAATGTATGTTGCGTTAATTAAGTTAATATTAACGTCTGATCTCAATATCCAGGAAGTTTTATTAAGTCTCTCTGGTTCCCATCTTCTCCTGTTTCCGCCAGCGCGACTTTGGATCCAAAGCCATTCTCACGTATTTAATTGCATTTGCCGCTAGAACTTTTCAGTCTCATATAATGTGACTTGGTCTTTTTGAGTCTTATACGCCACGTTTTGAGTTGAGGTAGAGAAGTGTATGTGTATGAGGGTGTGTTGGGGTGGGAGTGAATTGTGCCTAAAGCATCTCTTGTAGCGTGGGGGACAAAAGAAAAACTACTAGTGCTCTAAATAATCATATGAATAATTATAAATGTATAAAAAAAGAATAAATCGAAATTAAAAGATAATAAATCCGAATAAGTTTTAGATATATAATTGCCAAGCCAAGAACACGTTTGCTGAAAATCCTCTTCAATCCATTTTGGAAATGGTTGTAGACCGAGGTGGGGAGGAGATGTATAGAACGGAGTAAGGAGGAGATGTATAGAACGGAGTGGGGAGGAGATGTATAGAACGGAGTGGGGAGGAGATGGATAGAACGGAGTGGGGAGGAGATGGATAGAACGGAGTGGGGAGGAGATGGATAGAACGGAGTGGGGAGGAGATGTATAGAACGGAGTGGGGAGGAGATGGATAGAACGGAGTGGGGAGGAGATGGATAGAACGGAATGGGGAGGAGATGTATAGAACGGAGTGGGGAGGAGATGGGTAGAACGGAGTGGGGAGGAGATGGGTAGAACGGAGTGGGGAGGATATGGATAGAACGGAGTGGGGAGGAGATGGGTAGAACGGAGTGGGGAGGAGATGGGTAGAACGGAGTGGGGAGGAGATGTATAGAACGGAGTGGGGAGGAGATGGATAGAACGGAGTGGGGAGGAGATGGGTACAACGGAGTGGGGAGGAGATGTATAGAACGGAGTGGGGAGGAGATGTATAGAACGGAGTGGGGAGGAGATGTATAGAACGGAGTGGGGAGGAGATGGATAGAACGGAGTGGGGAGGAGAGAGGTAGAACGGAGTGGGGAGGCGCGGGGAGACACCGGAAGTGGCCGGGCTGGGAGGGACGGAGCAGGGCAAAAAAGAGCAGAATTTTTGTGTCCAGTCTACGAATAAACTGGCGCCTCGGAACAAAACCTCTCAATCTGAGTTCCTGAGGCAGAGTCGGCGCGCAGGAGAATTGTGCACTGGGCCACTGTTCACCGACGCCGCCTCCTCCGCCACAATCCCCCCTCCCCACCGCAGCCGCGCCGGAAACTCAGCGCGCCGCGGCCAGCGCGCCTCCCGCGCTGCGAATGCCAGCGGCCGGCCGCCGCGGCGCCGCCGCCTGCAATTGGGGCTGTTTGTTTGTATGTATGTTTGCGTGGTCCGCGCAGTGTCTTTGAACGCGGCGTGTGCACGGGCTCCGTTTGTGTGTCCGGCGCTAGTCCGCTTCATGTTTATATGCGTATCGATGCAGCTGGGGAGTAGCATGTGATCGTGGGTGTGTATGTGTGTGTGAGAGACAGCTAGTGAGTAGATATGTGCGTGTGCGTTGTGTGTGATGTAGATGAGAGGGGGACAGCTTGTGGTAGAGATAAAGAGGGACAGAAGAAAGAAGGAGGAAAGACGAGAGAGAAAAGAGTAGAAGAAAAATTCGCCGTTTTCCGGCGCACGATTACAAATATTTCTCTTCTTATGTTATTAAGTGTGAGAAAGTAAAAATGGAGAAAAGAAAGAAAGAAACACATGGAGGAATAGAATGAATGGAATAAATATTTAGTGAATGTTACAGTGAAAACGAGAGGTTAGAAGAAGGAAACGACAGAGAAAGAGGAATGAAGTTAAAAATGGAAAGAAAAGAGATTATGGGCGTATCAAGAAAATATTTCAGGTAGATCCCATTTAGAGTTCGGCACTACAGCCTTAGAAATCTCGGCCATCTGAATCTATATATTTTAATTACTCTGAATAACTTGAGAAAAAATATGAAAAATGATTTTGGGAGGATGTACCCCCCGGATCCTGAAAAGATTGATTAGTGATTCCAGGCGCGTCAACCTCAAAGGTCATTAGTCCTATAAGTGTAATACAAGTTTTTATCGCGGGAATAGACGATGATAACCCGCTGGATGGCGAGATTTCACACCGACGTACACGCCCGCTTGTCTCTCCTCAACGAGGTATCTCCCTTTGGCGTGGCACTGCTTCAGCCGGGAGAAGCTCTAAGCTCCCGACTGATCTCCCGGCATGTGTAGTAGTGTAGTGCATGTGAGGCTTAAAGATAGGGCAAGTAAGAGGAAGGAAAGATCGCGAGCTCTCCAAGGCCATTTTGTTAAGATACTACTCCGGCATTCGCCTGGTATTGATCAGAGAAACCTTGAAAGACTACCAGTCGAAGCAGCCAGCCGCTAGAATTCTCCCATAGGACACGATCTAGCTGTCGAAACTCCAGTTAAGACTCGCACACTAGAGAATACACATTCATATACCTCCCGGTCAGAGACACTGCCATGGCATTAATTGATGTCTTGGACCACTAAAGTCGGTTAACTAAAAGACAATTAATAAATGGGAAGGATAGAGAATAAGTGTGTTCAATCTTGAATATTTCGTAATACTAGTCATCCAAGGCGATATTAGGCGAAGGTATGAAACTGTTTTCCAGTTTCAAATAGACCTTCAACCACCCCAGTAGGTGGTCTGGGAGCTACTTCACAAACCAAACGTGAGGGGGCTCCCCAACTCCTGCACGTCATAGGCGTGGGGGCGAATTTAAATCTTCATCCGCTTCACAAAATTTCGTATGAGCCGTCAACAACCTCTGATAGTTTGTGGACTTCACAATCGAAACACAAAAACACATTTTTTAGCTCTTTAAATATTATAACGATAAAATAAAATATTTATGCATTGAACACTTTTTGATGAGTATTATTGTTTTGTCACAACTTGTTTGCTAATCATAATGATACATTTTCCGGAAAAATGTATAAAGCTTTTTCTGCTTTATTGATTTTTGTATTTGCTCGCAAAACAGTGTCCATACACTGGAATGTCGATTGGAATGAATAAAGCCAGGAGTCAATAACCAAATGCATTCTTTTATTCTACAATCTATTCATATTTTTTGCAAAGAAATATTTTTTTCAGGTGGATATACTTGTTGATAACTTGCAAAAACTTGTTTCAAGAGAATCACTGGTGTAAAAGAAATCAGTTTGAATGTGGACATCAGACGGAAGATCACAAAGGATATATCGTGACCAAGTAATTTCCGGGTTCATGAAATGAATTAGTCGCCTTAAAGTGACTTTTACTCATGGAAAATAGGCGACTCGACTGCACGGACTCGAGTTGAGCCCCTCCCCCTCCAAGGATTCTTAGTAATAAAGCGTAATTATGTGTATATGATCTTCATGTTATTAACTGAAAGTTTCCCTAACTGCAAAAAAAAAAAAAAAGACACTGCTCGAAACAAATGTACACGACTGTGTACGCCAGACGTTCGTTGTTTCAGGATAGGTTGTTTGGCCGTGAAACACCTCTACTGAAGGCTTTCTAGGTAATTAAATATGTGAAACACATTTCTCATTTTTTGAGTTATTTTTAAGAATTCAAATCCACAGAGTGAAATGGCGTGTCTAAAGCGTAGTACAATATTTAGTATTATTCAGTATTAGAATGCGGAGGAGTGAAATGTGAACAGTTTTATTGTCAAGCTGAACCAGAGCTCTTATTAAAGACTACGGAACACCGCTTAATTGGCGAATAAAAATACATCACTGCACAGAAAATGGAAGGTACCTTGCAGAAGGTAACTACCAAAGAACACGTCGTCTCTCAAAACTGTTCCCCATTAGCATCCAAATTCTCCGTTTCAGATTGTGAGATAATTCTGCTGCACGGGTTTAATGAAAGGGATAAGAGTTACCAAAGTTCCGGGGACATTTTACTGCACCCCAAAGAAGGAAGATGAGAAACCTCGTAATGAGACGCTGATTCTATGTTATCTGAGTATCTTCTCTTCAACGACAGAATACATTTCTAGAATCTTTGTTATCGGGATTTAAAATGATTATGTATTAAAAAGAGCATCACCTTTTAAATGGGTCAAGTCAACAAACATAAATTTGAAAGCCTTATGGTTTTTTAAAAATAATAGTGTACTCTGAGGTAAGAGGTAAAAATGAAAATTATTTCCTTCACATCATACAAATTTTTAATTCTTGTAAAAATCATCATCATTCAATCAATTTAATTCTGGTTATAATCTGTCGTAAATAAATCACGCGGTTAGTGAATCATAATACAACAAAAAAGTAGCAAACAATACAACAGCATTTGCAAAACGTGATATCTCGTTAGTGCGGTTTGGAATACGGAACAAATGGTTATATTACATTCTCATATATTCATCAATATTTATTACTTTTCCTTCCCATCTTAGCACAATATATGAAGGATAAGTATTGAAATAATCTCAATAATGCGATAAAATCCATGTTTAAGGTATTTTAAGCTGCAACTTTGAATATGTCAGTATTATGGTATTTTAGTGCTGTCTTACATATAGTTGAAGATTAGTGAAAGTGGTGAGGAGTACATTCAATTTTGTACCCGGAAATCGAGATGTGTGGATGTATGTGGTACGCGTTACTGTCATATTAGAAGCTTTTAACCTGAAACTTGGTAAACATGTCAGGAGTAACATCTAGTTGTGCATTTTCGGAGATAATTAAGATTTTTTAAATGTTGTAGATACTTTATATGCAGCCCGTGTGACACTTTCAAAGTTTTTATGAAAAATTGCTGCGATTTTTTATAGCGTTTTCGAGAAGAAGAAAGTACATTTGTAAATATGGTAGTTGTTAACAAAAGGGTAAAATTCTAACAATTTTTATAACATTCGACAAAAAAGGAAACAATTGAATAAGAACATTATTTTCAACGAGAACAAATAGCGCATTTATTTTCAGAAGAAACATTTCATTGGCTGAGCCGCAAAACAAAAACTGATATTATATTTTTATACACATTAAAATGAATAATTAACAATTTTCAAGATAACTGATGGAAAATCCATTTAATCTCTCTGCTGATAGGCACTACAAAATTCTTAACTATCTACTCCACTATCAGCACACTGGCAGTTAAAGAGTAGAAACGTTTACAAAGAATATAGCGCAGTTTTTAGAAATCTTGAGCTACACCTCGCGTCATGCCGCTATGCCAGTCCATCTCACTGATATGAGTAATTTTTCTCCATGGGTGTGTCCTAGCCCATTCTCTACTAGGCCATTCACGGCAGCGACGCACAGTGGTTGATTTCCTTCATCTAGCGGTATTAAAATATTATCAAGAGAACGGTGAAGCCGACGGTGTTGAAAATGATCAGAATTATTCCTTGTGCCATTTTCCATTATATTGTAATGTAGGGACGAAATATTCCTACTCCTTCTAAAGGTTCATGGGACACTAACTCAAAATGAAATATTCTGATTCTAATTCATACATAACAGTGCAAATAAAAAATTATAAAAAGTAATCACAAATAAAAGTTACGATAGTAGACATTAATCGCTCTCTGAATCTGCTATTCTACCTTCACGTGACACATCACCTCCAGGAACATACACAACGCCAAAACTTCCGTCTGTAGCTCTTCAGTTTCCTTAGTTTATAATCGCCGGATGCCTATTACAGAGTCAGAAGAAATCAATAGGAAATGAAGCAGATCTTCATAGCCACGTACTCTAGATGATTTTCGAGTATATCTTTCTCGACATGACTTGAAGACTTTGGGTCGGGCTTCCTGCGTGTCTTCGGACATTTGTCCTATTGGGACAATCATTTCATTAATGACATCAGCGCCATGAATTAATACTTTGTGCACGGTTACACGCGTGAAATATCCATACGTATAAACTGACATCAACGTTTGCTGTTTCAAATGCGCTTTTTCTGAAAGCTTCCGCAGTCACATCATACCCGCTCTTCATGCTTGTAAAACAACAGAGAAGCGGCGAACGAGACTTCCATCTATTCCAGTGATAATAGTATACTGCGCCAGATTTGCCGAACAGTGTTCCCATCGTTCAATATACCACTTTCTTGTTTTAGGATGCCCATAAGGAGTCCCATTTTCTCTCAAAATTTGACAATTATTTGCATTTTCCTGGGATCTTACAGTATCTTTTCTTCAAATCCGTGATCCCGCCATTTTATAAAATATAATCTGTAAGACATGTGAAGAAGGGACTCGAAGAAACGAATTTGAAAGAACAACATGACCAACATGAAAGACCAACATAAAAAGCTTCCTTGCAGCAAGGTGTTTTTAATAATTTGTTTAAGATTATTCATTTGCTTTGGAGATGTATCATAAATAAAGAACATGTGAGATGATGCTTCAATATAAGTGAATATATATTATAATTATATATTATTATAATATTTTATATAATTATATATTTAAATAATTTGTGATATATAGAGATATCTGCACCCCCAATATTCAATTTTGTTGCTTGAAGCTTCTTAATGTTTTCTTCTAAACGAGCTACTTCTGCATTTGTGCTATGTGTTGTCAAAATGTTTTCCACCATTTTGTTTCAGAAGGTTTAGAGAATACAATCGTGCAAAGACAATTCTTGGCAATTGCTGGCAACTCAAGATAACTCAGTTTAAATTTTCGATCACTAAGAAACCTGTCTCAAATATATAGTGATACTTTCGCATATAAAATACAACAAAAAAATTAAAATTTTCAATTAAACGTTAGTGCATTCTAAAGAACATTCCTTTTAGATTCTCGTCCATATCGAATAATGAAGTTATCCTTAACAATTCAGTGGATGTGGGCAATAACACCATGCGCGTCAAATCAGGACTTAGGCACGGCTGCGCGTGCGGCTCGGAAGAGCTCGCTGAACATACCCCCCATTCTTCTGAGAAATGAATGTTGCACTTATGGGGACTGGTACAGTCCTGGCAGGAATATTAGGAACCCGCCCACGTAGGTTTTCATCCGTTTCGAGTATATGTATTTTTGATTTAAATACCGCTAGATTCTGGAAATCAACCACTGTGCGACGGCGGCGGCGGCAGGGACTCAGCCTCTTTGACGCTAGGCAGGGGGCGCCAGATATCTGGGTTATCTTCAACCTAGCGAGGCGGCGACAAACCAGATGATTTGCAGACAGCCGGGAAATCATTTTTTTAGTGGGACCCGCGAAATTCATATTCTCGCCCTTATTGTCAATTCAAACACTAAGGTGCGCCCAAACTGGGCGGTAAATTACTAGCTCATACAAGGAGCGCCCAGCTGGGCGAGAAATGAATTGTCTATAATCTGCGCCGGCACAAATGTGATAACAGTAGTTTTCTGATTGTCACTTAAACCTCTGAAATTTTGAAAATTTGTGAATGTTCAAATATTTTTTGAACCTGTTTTACGCCTCCACTATAAAAACCAGAGATTGTTTTACAATATACCTCTACACTGAGGTGACAAAAGTCATGAGAGACCTGGTGCCGGAGCTCCTTATGCCCGGTGAAGTGCAGCAAGGAGGTAGGGCATTGACTTAACAACTCGTGGGAAGTCCATAGCAGAAATATTAATCCATGCTGCCTCTATAGTAGTCCATTATTGCGAAAGTGGTACAGGTGCAGTAACTGTGCACGAACTGACCTCTTCTTTACGTCCCATAAATGTTCGCTGGGATACATGTCGGACAATCTGGGCGGCCAAATAGTTTGCTCCAATTGTCCAAAATGTTCTTCAAACAAATCGCGAACAATTGTGACCTATTAGCATTGGGCACTGCCATCGATAAAAAAGCTATCGTTATCTGGGAACTTGTAGTCCATGAATGACTGTAAACTGTCTCCAAGTAGTTGGACATAACCATTTCGAGTCAATGAAGAGTTCAGAACTTTGTTGACAAACTTGGGTCCGTGGCTTCTTGGGGTCTGCGCCATACTCGAACCCTACAACTCCTACCAACTGAAATCGGGAATTATGTGGTTGAACCACGTTTTCCAGTCGTTTAAGGTCCAATCAATATGGTCACGAGCCCAGAAGAGACGCTGAAGTCGATGTCGTGCTGTTAGCAGAGGCACTCGAGTCTGCCTTCTGTTGCATAGACCGTTTAAGCCCAATTGCGCCGCACTGTCCAAGTGGGCACGTTTGTCGTACGTACCACATTGGTTTCTGCGGTTATTTAACGCAGTATTGCTTGTCTCTCAGCACTGATAACTGTACGCGAACACCGCTGCTTTCGGTCGTTAAGCCGTCGGCTACTGCGTTGACCGTGATGTGATGTTATGCTTAATATTACGTATTCTCGGCAAAATCTTGACACTGTAGATCTCAGAATAATAAATTCCCTAAAGATTTCCGGAATGGAATGTTCCATTCGTCTAACTCCAACTACCATTCCTCGTTCTAAGTCTGTTAATTCCCGTCGTGCGACCACAATCACGTCAGAAAAATTTTCACACAAATACTTTGGGAACAAATGAAAACTCTGCCAATGCTCTGTCCTTTTACTGTTATACCATACTACTGTCATCTGTATATTAGCATATTGCTATCCAATTGTCACCTCAGTGTATTGAGTTGTTGAGAGAAAAGAAAAAAGGAGGAAAAGTTCAGTATACCAAGCGTTCCATTTTAAAGCATTGGTAGGTCCATGTACTGGTGTTTTATTATCCAAATTGTTATAATGGCATATTAAAACACTATTTTAAAATTTAACTGCACATGAGCTTTCGAAGGTTGGCATTGATTGCTTCCATGTTCAGATTCTAGACATACAAAAACCGTATATTAGACTAATATACAACCAAATATTGGAAAAGTACAAACATTATACATCTTGTACAATGTAAAAATTTTAAAATGTTTAACTAAGCACAACGTTTTGTTGTTTGTCTAATGTATGGTTTTGTACCAGGTCTAAAATTTGAAGATGGAAGCAAGCAACCTTCGAAAGGTCATGTGCAGTTAAAGTTTTAAAACAGTGTTTTAGTATGTCATGAAAATTTGGATAATTTAAAGATCAAGTGACTGTCAAACAATACATAGGCCTATCAATGTTATAAAAATCCTAGTTACATATTTTGACAATCTGTACAGAAACAATTCAAATGCCAAGCATTTCTTCTAGTATTTTTAATTGGATCAATTTTGGATGAACCTAATAGAGTTCAATGTATGATCAAATTAGTTTCTCTATTTGGATGGGAGTTTTATAACATATTTACGAAGTCACTTTATAAAACGCCGTGGAAGGTAAACTTCGTCAATCAAAAAATAACAAAGCAATTTTTAATCGGGTCTCGTGATTGTCAATAGTATGCCTGATTGATCAAGAAGAATAAGCTGCCAATAATTTCCATTAACACGAGGCCAGGTACAGAAGTTTAATCTTAAGCAAAGCATTCTAATTTTTCGAATAAAAAAAAATTGATTAACTCATTCATGGTTTGCGTGGAGTGTGGTGTACGTATCCCAGTTTATAAACCGCCACTTTAGCTGAGCGCTGATTATAGACTTCGTATTTTAACTGCGGCGAGCCGCACAAACGGCCGTAGCACGCAAAGTGTCCATTACGCTGATGAGACTGGTAGCAACGTCCGCTCCGCGCTACGCCCTGCCCTCGCGCGCGCGTTTTAGTGCAGGCAAAACTCGGACGCTTGAAGTAGCAGTCGATGAATCATTTACACTAGGAGCGCGACAAACTCACGGATCACTTGTATCCCGCGCACACGCGCGTATGTAAAAAAAAAAAAAAAAAATACGGCCGTAAAAACCCAAACGAAGCAAATTCAAAATTCAATAGGATGATTCTACGCTCACGGAATTTAAAACTAAATGCAAATATTAGCAAATCAGCTCGTTAATCAATTTATTGACAATCAGTATAATAAATTCATATAATTCATAGTTTAATACATTTCGTAATCTATCTGCGACTGTCTTATTGTCTCTAAAGCATCATACACACACACACACACTATATATATATATATATATATATATATATATATATATATATATATATATGTATGTATGTGTGTGTGTGTGTGTGTGTGTGTGTGTTTCCACCTTTCTTTCTCCACTTTACAAATGCCAAAAATCCTTTTTTCTTTAGCTACCCATGTTTGTTATTGGATTTTGATTCTGTAATAGAAATTGATTTTGAAAAGGATCGCTGTTCGTACGATAAATAATTTAAAATGTTTGATGTAAAATTTTGAAATATTTGATTAAGATGTTGAGGGGAAGTATCTTTCAAGGGATGATCGCGAACACTTAACATGCATGATTTTGCATGGGGCCTCTACGAATTTTTTGAAAGACTGTTCATGTAGTTCAATAAGTAAATAGTAGGTATAACGCATACATTGCTAAAGAACCTGTAACATTATAAAACCGATCAGAATCTCAACTTTTTATGTACAAATTACACTTGCAATTCCAAAAACACGGCTATAAAGAGAAACGACTGCAGAGAGTTATAGAAGCAGATGCACTGCTGGCGCTGGAACAGAATCTGCTGTAATCACAACAAACATAGTTCCAAACTTCCATGAAACATGTTGTGTACCCCGAATTACGCTCCAAACTGCGCACCGTGATACAGGGCGACGGTGAGCTCTTATGCGGTAGACTAAACCAACCTTGCACATCCAGTTTCCCTTGGCCCTGTATTGTGTGCTTATCGCGAGGAGGAATTTATAATGTTCCCTCGTGATAAGGTTCTCCTTTGACATCTGTCACCCGCTCGGAAGGTCACAGATTTACGTCCTGGGGTCGAGGGTAGACACACACGGAACAAACGTTGTTGATCTTCGCCCCCTCAGAGTTTGCGGAAAATTGGATCACTACAAACGCGCGACCACAAACGGATCCCAGTTTTATCCGATCAATAAGAAATAAAAGCACTTTCCGTGAAGAAGCGTATAAACGAGTAAAACATCCATTCGTTAGATCAGAGGAGTAAATAATCTGTTCAAAGCTACCAAGTTCCTTTGTCTTTCCTTAGTAAATAAAATTGATAATACAAGTGAAGTCTATATTTTACACGTTTTACATAGTTATGTTTGTATTTCACGATCAAAACTGATATTGTGAATGCCTAAACATGTTACTGTGTTGTAACACTGTTTGTTGTAATATTTCAACTTATACGTTTATAACTAATTGTAACATTGACTGTTGTAATATTTCAAAATGGAAGAGGAGGCGTTTTAAGTTCTGACATTGTTCAGCGTAGGAGAAACGTTTTGGTGAATCAGAGTGAATGATACAGTGAACTGTAATGTTTACGTCCTCACTTCTGATTCCAAACTTTTACTTTGTCTATACTTCGAATATGCGGAGTATATCTCGAGATCCCTTATACCGAAAAGTGTGGGTTTGCCCCCTTTTTTTCTTTCAAAAATCTGTCTCTCCCTCCGCGAATATCACCGTGAGTATTTAAAATTAGTTTATCGGGGATTCGAAAAATACACATCTCTTAAAATATCGAGATACAATTATCACTAAATTTAATTATCACTAGATTCAATACTTTCTCTTTATTATGAAACTACAAAATAAAATGAAGTGTGTTTTTTGTAAAACACTAACTTCATTCTCTGTAGTCAAAGCATGAAAGCAGTGCAGTGATGATTTTGTAATTGAACATTTGCGGCCAAATCTGGAACGTTAAATAAAATAATACTCAGAAAAAGGTAAAGATTTGTAGAAAGAGCAGGCCAGTGAATGAGATAAAACCATGCGAAATACAAAATTTGTTAGATTCATTGCTAAAACACTTTCAAGGTATTATTTCAATTAAAGGGCAAGCTACTACGGCAAGCAACTAAACATTAGGTTAATGTTTTTGGTAATACTTTTGTTTTGCACATTTCTTCACATCAATTTTCAGTTTCAAAACAAACTTCTCTCAAAATAATATGTTCTTTGAGAACATTATTTTTCACATTTGAAAATATAATAATGTAACAATAAAGTGAATTTACATTCTATAATCATTTGAATTTTTACGAGAAAAAAGCGATGCACAGTGAGATTTATGGAATGCTTAAACGAGCCTCCGATGTAGTGGTTTTGTTAATTATGATTGGATCAATTGCATAATAAATTTAGGTGTAGTCTGTAAAGGTACATTTACTGCATTATCTAAACTGAAGAAATAAATTTGGAAATTTATCTTTTTACACCAGAAAATCTAAAATTGTTAGCATTAAAAGGGATTCAAAAGAGCGATTAGTGAATTTGTTGAGAGTTATTTATAGATTTTCTAAGAGCATGGAGTAATCTATTGCCTCCTTTCGATGCGAAGACCTTTCGATGCGAAGTAATATAATTTTATATTTACGAAAATACAACTACGATTTCACCTGCAATTACCACAACATGCCAGATTTACTTTCATGCATTCGTGATACTGAACGTCTGACGTATTTAGAGCTAGTAGATGATTCCAGATGTATAGGCTTCTCGAGAACAGGGTAAGTGGATTCAAGTCAGCGAGAGCAGCGAAGGGGCTGTTGGCACGTGATTAAGCGCCGGGTGCGTTTCAAACTAAGCGTGGGGAGGAGATACGACGCGCGAGAGCCTCTATCAAGAGCGCCACCACTCCGGGGGCGTCGGCTCTTCGCCTCTCGATCGCAGCGATGGCAGCAGGCGAACAGGCACGACCGGAGACAGTGGGAAGCAATGCGATTCTAGCTGGGCGCAATTCCTTGTACGATATATGTTTTTAATTGATTGAATCACTCAGTGAATGTATTAAACAGTCAGACAATCAACCTTCAATTATTTAAATTTGAATCCTTAAATTCGCTCGCCATCCATTTTCGACAAACCGTTCATATCTCAGATATTCAAATTCACGTTGGATTTGACCGCTGGATTGTGTCACGGAACAATGTTACCGTATTATAAGGTTACTTCCTGAATTTAGGATGTAAGGATGTTAGGTTATAAGAAGAAATGTTAAGAATAATAATGTAGCTTAACAAAGCCTGAATTATTCAGGCACTCATCATTATCATCTACTAGACCTAGTGCACATACCGTGACTCTGGATTTGAATAAATGTGTTTTACACGAATACGAATAACTACACTTTGCTCACGTGTTTAGGTGTAGTGGTGCAACAGTAGCATATGTCCTCACATTTTGGCAATCTCATTGGCATCTCGAAATTCGAAACTTTCGAAAATAAAGTTCGACAAAAATTAGACCCACGCCATTATCTTAAGCATATCGGTTTTATACGTTATATGTAATGAAAATTTTTCAAAAAAACTTTTTTTCAAATTATTATTAATAATATTTGAATTGTAAAGAAATTGCGTAATTATTGACGATTTTGAAATTTCGATTTGGTAAAACGAAACATTTCTACCAAAACTTAAAGCAAAATGTGACTGCATTTATTCATCAGTCGACCATGTTAGTGGATGTCTTTGTGATTGCTATAATATTATAGTTCAGAAGAAAGTTGAATAATCCTCTCTTTAATGAGAATGATTATCGATTTTCTCTCTTAAGCCTCAGGCTACTGCCGACTTGCAACACTGTCCTTTGGCTCTCGACTACTTTTGACTCTAAGTAAAAAAGAGGTAAAGGACTATGCAGCGTTGTTACTTTGTAAGAAAATAAAAATCAATAAATTCACTC
The DNA here is from genome assembly GCA_038098605.1 of Gryllus longicercus. Lineage (NCBI taxonomy): Eukaryota > Metazoa > Arthropoda > Insecta > Orthoptera > Gryllidae > Gryllus > Gryllus longicercus. The sequence goes on from JAZDUA010000133.1 coordinate 996,417, forward strand.
CCGGCTAAGCAAATTGAGCTTCTCCAAATACATTTTTCGACGGGGCTCACCATTGCCAAGCTACACGAAAGCGAGTTATCACATTGGTGAAACAGAGACACTTATCTGCCTCAGAGCCGGCGTTTTTGGATTCCATATTAATCAAGAATTTCCTTTATTTCCTAGAATAAATTAAAAAATATATAAAATTTGAAAATAAAAAATAAAAAAATGTAGAAAGATAAAAGAGTAATTTCAGGACTACCGTGATTTAAAATAAAAATAGTATTTAATTACGCAAAAGATAAGACTACTCTAATACAGTTAATTTGACAAAAGAAATCACTGATAAGCAATGAGTTTTTCTCGGGATTCGATCCTGCGACCTACAGTTCCGGAAGAAAGTGTTTTACCATTGAGCCAAATGAACACTTCTGTATTGTATAATTTTTTCTTGATTCTCTAAATCATTCGTAGTACCACTTTTGCTGGTGTAATCCAGAAATACGTCATGAGAAGAATCTCAATCGCGAGTTGAAAATATTCTGCGCTAGCTCACATGTGTATCAGCAAGTTTTGCTTCTATTTTAAAACTTAATAACAAAATAACAATTATTGGCAATGATGTACCTATTCACGACAAGTTTGGTGGTCGGTCGAAGCGTATGACTGGACAAGGCAGAAGCTATAAAATTAATATTCCTTAGGTGCTCTGAGGTCAATGTACGAGGGGTTTCTAACAATGAAAAACATTATTCAAGCGTAGGTCAGTAAGATTTCCGAAACTTCCTAATTCGTATAATTCATAAATTCATTCGCAGTTGTGACATCTCGTCCAAGAAACTGCGGACGAATTATTTTCATATTACGTCATTGCATTATTTTCATATTGCATTATTCATTATACGTCATTTTCGAAGTTAAAGAACGTTAGAGATATTACAAGGGTATTAAAAATGTTTAAAGACATTTTATTGAAACGAAAAACCCGACTTTGTCAAGCTTTTCCACTTGCAATTTGATTTAAACCCATATTTTATAACCCAACCCATAATTTCGCAATGCATCAATCCAGAAGTAATTAAATATTTTAATGCAATTTTGTTCAGCATTATAATGAATTAATCTAATTAACTATCTAATTATAATTCTAAAACCATTAAAAAAGAACAAATACTGAAAGTAAACGTTACAAAAGTATTCGTGGTATTTGTAACTGTACTAAGGAAATAAGAAAAAAATCTTTTGTAGACTATTTTCTCCATAATAAAAGACTCGAATAACTCTAAAACACCTTTTGAAACAAAATACGATATTGTATCTCTCATATAGATAGCGACACAACTTTTTTACATTTTGAATTTGCAGTGCGAGCATTGGGTAGACAAAGGAAAAAGAAGTTGAAATTCGCGTCAAACTAAATCTCAGAATACTACAACCCTCAGATTTTAACCCAGATTTACTTGTTTGATATTTAAAAAATACATTTCTTTATTCAATTCAACCAAATTGTGAGTACTTATCTAAAATGGATATGGAAATATTGTTGTTTGTATTGAAGTTGAATTGAAGTTTGCAAGTTTGCCAGTTTGACAATTATTCTTTCAAAGATTTAATATTTAAGCTTTTATTGTGTGTAAATTATTGAATTTAAATAATATTTTGTATATGTTTTTTATTTGATTTTCGACAAAGGTCAACATATTGCAAGCTTTACGAAAGTATAGGAACTTCTTGTTCGGAAAGAATAGTTCGTTTTAGGTATATATAGGATCAAGGGAGTTGCAGTTCTTAAAAGCTGTCCGTGAAAGCTGTATATGAAAGAACACATAAAATAAAAACGAAAACATTAACACCACATAGTTTTCACGCAATCGCATCTTGAAAATGCGTAAAACTTTGCAGTCACCGTATTGGACTAACCTTCGTTTACGATTTGTGTGAGCTTATCGCAGCACTTTGCTGCTTAATGACTAGCCGAATGGGAAACCTTCGCCAAATGTCTTTCTTCAAGGTGTTGCTCACGAACTATTTTCGGGGTGTGGTCTGGAATATACTGCAGCAATGTCGCACTGCTTCACTAGAAATGAATATTGTGATATTGATCTTATATTCGGCGAATGTCATTGTAACGATCTCCTAGCGAGTCGAAAATATGCCTTGTGTTATCTCACACGTGTTGTACATAGTTCTGTAGTCATTTTAAAACTTTATGAAAAATTTACAATGGCTTGCAATGCTGTACCTATTTACATGGCATTTGGTGGTCGAACCAGGCGTATGACTGTGGACTAGAGAGAAACTATAAAATGAATATTTTTGCGGTGTCCTGAGATCAATGTTAGTTATTGTCGTAAGTATTGGGCTTCTAAAAAATCTTGTTCATGAGATTACAATTGAGTAAGGTTACTGAATGGTTTAACTTCTGTAATAGCAATTGTGATATTAGTGACTCACTGAAGAAAATTCGCTCGAATTATTTTAATAATGACGTTGTGATTTCTTGTGTATGATTTTCGAATTACTGTTAATGAACGTATGTTGATCAGAATATCTATATATGTTTACTCAATAAAAATGTCCATCTCTAATATTTTCAAAATATTGAATTCAAATTTTCACCAAACTATTCAAGACATAGGGCCTCATCGGTAGTAGTTATTAAGTTTTTGACAGTGGATTTTGAATGCGGCGTCGCCAACGCTGTTAACTGTTTTAAAAGTATTTTCATGGGTCGGAAATACAAGTAACTTTCATGCCTAGCTTTGTTCATTTTTTTCTTATAGTATCTAACACTGAACTTACGAATGAATGTAGTAGTTATTAATATTATACTTCCGTTCAAAAATTCCCAACACCCAATGGCCTTACATATTACCTCCATACGAGGTATGAACTGGTAATATTGAAATTTCGAAGTTATAATTGCCGTGATACCGGGCTACGTCGAGTGACACATTGTATGTCTCGATTGGTAGACGGGAAGTGGTCTAACCGTGAGTGCCGCACACACTCACAAACGCAAACTCGGTGTTACTCAGAAATACTTTTTAGAAATTTTTACACGAAGAAAAATAAGTAAATGGCAATTAAATGGTTCACATAATTGGTTTCATCAGGGTTACATTTTTGAACCACAGCATGAAAATATCACAGATTCTCAAAATTGAATATATGAATTCCTTGTTCAACTACAAGGAACAACCATCATTTGAACATCGTTTCACTTTTAGCATTAGTGCTTACAACACGTACGTTCTCGCCTCAGTAACAATTACGTAATATTTTAATATCGCAACTTCTGCACACACTTTCGACATAATTTGGAAGCATTGTTAAGAAAAGGTCGATAAAGCGCTACTGTAAATTCGACATTTGAAGCTTTCTTAACAGAAAATTTTTGAGTTTTTGAAAAACTTTATTTGAAATAATGTAAAGGACTTTAACTTACAAATATAATAGTGTTTACAAATTGCTGTAAATGTGCATATTAAAGACGTGATAGGTCTTTCAAAGAAATTATATTCGTGTAATATTTGAGAAAACAAAAGAATACATCAAATGAACTTTACGTCATATTAAAGAGTGAAATTAGCACTATCCATTCGAAACGTTTGAAGAAAACATTTGGAGCCTTTTTGAGAAAATATTGTTTTTGTAATTTCTTAAAATTACATACGTTTCTCGCAATATTGCGCGAAAAGTACAAAAATGTTCAAAAAATGTATCTGGCCTTAATGAAAGAACTCACTATGGAGAACAAATTTTATATGTAGGAAAAACTCTATCTTTAATTTTATAATTGTGGGAAGACGCTAGAAAAGTTTTGAAATTTTGAAATTTTTCAAAATTCTGAGTTAAACTTGAAAATCGGACCCCTGCCACCTTTATGAATGCATTTTACTCTTTTACAGGAAATTTAAAGCAAAAATCGGGATCCGTTTTTGAGAAAACTTTGAAAATGCCCAGGGGGGCTTCATATGAAGAACTACCAAATTTTAAAGAACTTTTTTTAAAATCAGAAACTTCGACTCGAGGCAGATTGATAGGGGTTCCTTCGATTTGGAAAAACTCCTACGTATGGTTTAGGTTCACTAGTAGTGTTCACTGATGGACAGACGAAGGTTTTGAAAAAAACCACTTTTCCGTAACAAGGGACCCCAAAACGTGTTTTTCCGACAAAATCTCGAATTATATTTTCCGCATCATTACATAACTTACCCAATACTAGATATATTACCCCATATATACGTACGTATACGGGAAAGTAAAAGTTTTTGCATTACTCAGAAGTAACCGCTGTTACTAGGGATCGGGAAGCCGTCCCTGCTGGAAGATACGAAACTGACTTCAAGTTGGCTTGCAAGACATCTCCAGCAGGTGCCTCTCTTAGCGCGCACAGCTTCATTCGGGGCATGTTGAAAGCTACCGACGGGTTTCCCGTAAGGTGTAGTAGTGTAGAAGATATAAGTGTAAATGTGAGGAAGGAGAGAGGAGGGAGCAAAGATGAGGAAGGATATATCGCGAATGGTTCGTGGTCAGATTTCTTAGAATACTGCCCCGGCATTCGTCTGGTATTGATCGGATGAACCAGACGAAACTAACGATTTGAGCCGCCGGTCGGTAGAATTCTCCTCCAAACCGCTGAATTCGACCCAGGTTCGTAGCTAGAGTCGAAAACCGCCACCGCCACAACTCAAACATTACGACCATCTGGTAAACGGCACTGCACCTGCCACAGAGCGACCGTAGCCGCCGAATGTCCCCAGAGGGAAGAGCTCCAGTTCACTGGCGCGCCTCTTAAGGTAAGCCCCGCGCTCAGCAATCAACAGCTGCACCTGCACACATTTGATCGGAGCGGAACGCCATACCGCCCACTGCCAATCGCCGCCCGTCCGCCCGCGCGAGCGCGTCGAAGGCGGGGGCGGAGGGGGAGGGGGGACCTGGAGGCGGTCGGTTTCCCATCCGGCGGCGCATTACAGCGCTCGAGTAATGACTCGTAACGCGGCAGTCGCGGGATTAGCGTGGTCGCGTCGCCCGCCCCCTCGCCCGGCCACGCCCCCGCCCACGTCCCAACCCCCGCGCCACTCTGTTAAGTGCGCCCCGCGCAAGATAATCGGGTTGCGGGTGGACGCGCGTAATATGCGGCCGGTATGACCTGCCAGTGTACACGGCAGGGCCGACGGCGCGGCGGCGTGCGGGTTGACGGCGGCGGAATTGAAACCAGGGGGGGGGGGAACTGAGGATGCATAAACCGAACATTAATAGAGGCATAGGAACTGCGGGATGACATTTAGAACCACAACAAAGGAGCTCATTTCCATAGAGCAGGTAGGAATATCAACGAGGGGAATCCTTGTGATGTCCTGTTCCCACCCGGAGCGGCGTTGGAAGTGGAAGATGGAATTTCCCGCAGACGTTGATACAGTTTCCAATTTGGGAACGTTGAACGGGAGGAATGCAGCCTGCTCGAATCGAACTAAATGGAATGAAGCTGGTTGAGAGGGAAACAAATAAAACCTATGGGATTGGGAACGTTTCATCATTTATTTATTCAAAAACATTTGAAGAAATAAAATTCAAAACTAATTTGTGGATCAATACAACTCTACTTATGTGCACTAAATGTCCCTGCTGGAAGATACGAAACTGACTTCAAGTTGGCTTGCAAGACCTCCCCAGCAGGTGCCTCTCTTGGCGCGCACAGCTTCATTCGGGGCATGTTGAAAGCAACCGACGGGTTTCCCGTAAGGTGTAGTAGTGTAGAGGATATAAGTGTAAATGTGAGGAAGGAGAGAGGAGGGAGCAAAGATGAGGAAGGATATATCGCGAAAGTCCCACAGTTACGAGAATATTTGAAGTAATTGTATTTGGACGAGAAAAAGTAGTAAAGCAAACGGGAAAGTATTGAAAAACATTTGCGAGACTCAAAAATATTAGTTTGGAAAATGCTTTGAAAGTATGATTACAACTTATCACCATTTGTCAAAATAGAAAATCGAATTAATTAAATCAAAGCTCTTCCAACTTTTCGGCGCGATATCTTCATTTCCAGAAATGACGCAGTGGGTGTCACAAGTTTTTCAGTGATGGTTCTTAAGCAACTTTCACCGGCTGTGTGTCAGAGGCATTGCCGCGTCTACAGCGACTCTAACCGATGGGTCCTAGGGTCGAGTCCTGACGGTGGCGGAATTTTCGAAATGAGCTACTTGATTAGGTTGAATTCAGCCGCTGTCTGGAAAACAATCCCAGCGGCCGGCTACTCTCAGTAACTTTCCTTGATTTCTCCTATCAATACCAGGCAAATACCGGAGCAGTATCGTGTCAAAGGGGCTATGAATCGAGCGCTTTCTTTCCTCTTCACGGCCCTTACTTACACACTTACATGCACTGCATCACCACACACGTCGGGAGACCGGACGGGAACTTGGAGATTGTTCTGGCTCTGGCAATGCCCCCGGTGGTGAGGTTCGTGGAGGAAAAATCCCCAAACCGACGTGTAGGACGCCTCTAGATCTCACCATTAAGAGGGGAAGGAACACCGCCCACGTCTGGGGCAATACACTCGGTATATCACTAACGGGACCGTAGCAGTTGACGTGTTCGGACACTACACCTCAATCAAAGAATTAAATGGCATTCCGATATATTTGTGGATACATTTAATTTCTTGAATAATTACACTGATAGAGAGATGTGGAGGCTGGGAATCGAGAGACACCCTAGGGAGTAATATAACTCGACATACTACTAATACTGATTAATTTCTTTAGCTGTTCATTAATCTATTATACACTATGCAAGAAGAATCAATTTTAATTACAAGTGAAAGGACTATATTGTCTAATAGGACACCATTCGAAGTTATTCTTAGATAATAAATTATTGATCTACCAAACAATAATTGTTGGCACTATTGGGCGCATTGAAAGTTGGTTGGTACGTTTAGCAGCAAGCATTCATGTAGACTCCGTGGCCCGCGCTCTGAAACGCGGCAAAAAGCATAAAGCTCGAATGACGTAGAATTCGTAAGGAGAATGTTTATTTTCTTCCAGACACAGGTAACCTTGACAATCTCCTCGATTCTTACGGCAAAGGTTAATCTCGTAAATTATGTGTCGTCCTTTAAGAATTTTCTCGTCTGACGAGAACACAGCAAGGCGATGCACCGAACTTCTCTCGTCGCAGTTTCTGCAAATGCTCCCCCAATCATTTAAGTAATATTTCGCAGTTTCAACAATAATAATCCCTATATGGACCTACGGCATTAAAATTGCGGGCACTGCAAGCAGGACAACTCTCTCCATATTACAGAGATTTGAATCAAAAACGCTTAGTATGATTGTTGCAGCACCATAGTATATTTCAAATGCAATGCTACCCAGAGACTTAAAATTACAGATAATATTTGAAAGAATCAAAACAAGCATCTCAAACTCTCTTCAACGCCTTGAAAACCACTCAAGATCCTTTAGCCACTAACCTATTAGATAATAGTGAAGAAATCATCAGATTATATGAACTTCAATCCTTACAACTGCAGTACAGGTTTTCAAATTAGTCACATATATTCATCAACTTTCACTTCTAACAAAAAGTTATAAAATGGTTGTTTGTTCTAGACGTAAGACGGTGAAATGTACCACTGGAATACTTTCACCCACCAAATTTCATTGTCATTGCCATTATCATTATCAACTACCAATATGAACATATTTACTAATTATTTTAGTGTAAAATAGATTGTAAATTTATTTTGTTTAGAATAAAAAAAGGGCCTATTAAAATGTATACAAATTATTTTCGTACATTGCAACGTAGTTTACACAGAAGTACTGGAGCATTTTAGACTCCCAATGTCGTTAAGTTCCAGGTCGTAAGCTGGAGCGTTCTGCGCTCGCTAGCACCGATTGATACGTCAGAGAAAAGGCCTGACGGTTTCGCTTAGCCTCTTGACGAAGGGTTATCATGTGCGACATCGTTGCAGAACTACCTAAGCAATAACCACGCTTCATTTATTATAGCTATATTTACTACATATAAGCATACGCAAGGGCGGACTTCGCTAGGCAAACTACGCAGCTGCTCAGGGCCAAACGTGTGAGCGATCACAACAGGATAGTTAAAATAAATTAACAAAGATTTAATTAAGATTTTACAACATTTGGATTTCTGAAATATTAATTATAAAAAATTGGAATTATTAATCGGAATTACATAACAAATATAATATTGCATGCGCCACACGTTTGAGAGGTCTGGCAGCGCGATGTTCGAAGATAACTCGTCTCATCCACCAACGTGCCCGCGATCGGCGGAAAGCTAATTCTACCTCGGGTATTGCATAATCGTGAATGCCAAACCCCACGTATCATTCTTTTTGTTTTTTGTTCAATTACTAAAAAGGAGATTCCATACACTTTTCATAGTGACCTTACGTCTAGAAGTCTAGCCCTGCTTCTAAGAGAACTGATGGGGAAGGGAAATGTGATTCATGAATGTCGGACATATATTTTGGAAACTATAGATCAAAAGAATGTCATTAATTCTTTCGGAATCAATATTCCTTTCTCTTTTCTAAAATAACATTTTTAGCTGCCTAAAGTGAACTTTAGTTTTCATAAACAGTACTCCTTTCTGTGACATATCAATTTCGCAGTATCTTTAACTTGCATTTCACACTTTAAACCATGATTCAACTGGCGGAGTCAGAAGTACCGAACGTCAGACCTCCGGTTTTCTCGGCCATGCTCGAGATATCGAGACGAACAGATACCTGTCAATCTGGACTGTCATCTAGAGAATTTTGTGCCATCTATTGCAGGGCTCGAGCAAAATCGGCTGGCGTAGAATTCTAAATAATTGACATTTTCCAGGAACATTTTATTGGTATCAATTTTATTTATTTGTTGTTCAGTCCCTTAATTTAAAATAAGGAACTGAACAACAAATAAATAGGATTATTTTGTGACAATCATTTTAAGACAATCTTAATGGTAAGAATTTTGTTAACTATTTTCAGGTTTAAACACATCTTAATACAAACTTTTTTCACAGCATATAATTACTTTAATTGGAATAATTACACCTATCCAAAACTTTATTTCAGTAACAAAGCCTGCTCCTGCGTTTACAAGAAGAGTTCATGTCTATTGAATTCTTCCCAATGGATGAAGATACCATAGTTATGTCAATGTCCTTCGTTGTAACTATGTATGTAGAAATCTTTGCAGCCAGAGCCAAATTAAATAACTGAGTTATCATTAAATTGCCAAACCAGTTTAGGCAACAACAAATGATAAAATGTTTGTTCAGTCACCATTTTATTTTGCGAGTACACAAATGATTAACTATATAGAATTCCACTCTGCATCTGGAAGTCTATAATTCGATTTGCAGTGATTCACAGTCACAAAGCAACAAACAACATGAAATATGTGGTTACTTTCCTTACCACTTGGCAAGTTGAAGCGTAAAGTAAATAAAAATTATTTCGTCCTTTTTTAACACAAGCAGAATGAGGGAACATTTCAAACTACCTTTAAAAACTGAGTGAGAAAAATCAATACTTAAAAAACGGTCCCTCCAGCTTGCAACTGAAGTTAACGCTTATTTTCTGCAAAGCTAGACAATCTGCATCGTATATTACGCCCGTACGTCATTCGCAAAATACGAGATCGCTGTGAAGGGATTCACACAACTGAGCCAACAAATGGCCTCCATGTCGGGCAGAATCGACGCTTCTGCTATAGGCTTTGGTCCCTAGCTGTCAACACGACGAAAAGAGCGATTGACCTGTTAGAGTAAACGGGCCTCCGGCGAGTTATAGCGTAGGGTCGACAAACCTTCGCGGTCAGAGGTGAAGGTGAAATGAAGATTAGATGAGCGTTTTAGCACTCTCGGCAACCTGACTTGTGACAGGATGCAATTCATATTTTTACTTTGTCGCCTGTCTCAATTGAAAGTTTTTTCATTACCTTCTACAACGATATTTTTGAGAGAAGAAAAATAATTGAGGAGAGGATTTCTTAGTTGCAGTAGAAGTTGCAACAGACGCTAATGCAGTTTTCATTACTTTTATATTAATTGCATTCAAGAGAAAAGGCGTAGTGTCACTGTGTTTTATTTTTTCTTAACACAACTGTATTTAGGGATTTTTGCCTTAAGTATGAAGTATATTTTCCAAGTAAAATTAAAACGTAATGACAAAATAATTTTCAGAACTTTGATAGGTAAATGTATCTCATCGTATTAAAAAAATCAAGCTAAGCTACACGCATCTTGTGTTGCATGTTTTGTACTGTGAATATTAGGAGATTTTTTGAAATATAAATACGCCTCGCCCGATACCACAACATACCAGCTGCTTCACTCTGCTTCAGTACAAGCTGTTTCACTCTGCTTCAGTGCATGCCGTCTCCACCGTAGTCGTCGCCACCTACTCGCGTCGCCTTTCGAGTTGCCTTCCGTCTTATTCTCTCTTGTACGACGCTTACCGTTCTCGTCTGCTTCTTTCTTGTCCGTCGTCTCGTCCACGCCCGCGTGCGAATGTTCCTTGCACGACGCAAATGATTAAAAAGATGCAAATTTGCTTAGATCAGATGCAGCACTCAATTGCACGGTTCTAATTATTGCAAGTGACTGAAGGTAACTGTTTCTTCACGGCCCAAGAATACTGTCCTATTTCATTGCCTACTAAATCACTTTGAATAATTTTAAATTGTACTAATTTATCACGTCTTCGTTCGACAAAAATCTCCCTTTTGTCTGCTTTCAAGTTAACTTCTTCACGAATTTCTAACTACACGTCTCTTTGACGTTCAAAACTCCTACTTAATCTCTCTGTCTACTCATTTACTATATCGCCACACGACGACAATTCTATTTAGATATTGCTCCGTCAACGGCAATAAGAATAAGAAGAAATAATGGTCAGCAGATCGCCGTTTTCATGCGGGCGCTTACTATTCTAGTAAACGTAATAAATCATTCGATTTCAAATTGCGAATTTAGAGTAATATTAAACATTCTTAATGAAAGTATCTTCATGTTGCAAACGTGTTCACGTAAAAGTGCAATAATTGCATTCACTTCTTTCATTCATATTAGGAGGTTTAAAAACAGCAGTTTGTTATATGTTAAAAGAGCTATCCGTCCGGAAGCGAGTATTGTTAATTTTTTCACATTACTACTACCAAAAATTACTAAATGATTTTAAAACATATCAAAGAACGAAAACAAGGGGGAAAATCGTCGTTCAACCGCCTAAGAGAGACAATTTTATAAAAGTCAGAATTTAAAAAGAAGAAAAAACATATAATAATAATAATAATAATAATAATAATAATAATAATAATAATAATAATAATAATAATAATAATAATAAACAGTAAATATTAAAATCATAATTCAAATTTCGGTTATTTGAAATAGGAAATTAGGCAAACATATTTTCGTACGAAGCCATTATTCAACGCCTCGCGCCGATTCAGCACGCTCTCCCACACCCCTTTCTCCATTTGGAGGGGAAATCAGAGTGGAGTCCGTGGAAGTTACCCCAGCAGCGTGCCCGTGCCGGCAAGTAACTCGCGCGGGCGCCATTTTGACGCCTTAGGGAGTTAATGCCTCAAAACCGCCTTGGTCGTCAAACCATCGGCGTATATTGCTATAAGTTCAGAGTAACCTCAGAATCAATACCCCGACCTTGGGAGTAGACCTCCTCGCTGCCGATAAAGGAATTTCTCCTAGCAACTTAAGCAACGTGTTGCGACGCAATGTATATCACGGACGCGTTGCACGGAAGAAATGTTTGGTAACTTCAAGCACCAGGAATAACCGGCTTGTTGGCCAATAAACACTATTTTTATACAGAGCTCTGGCGGAAGAACATATTTTTGGATAAGAGCCAATTCCCCGTGTTTGGAACGAATGGCTGCGATATTGAGTGGAAGAAAAAGAACACACAATAAACAGAATCATTTAATTATTAACAGGGAAATGGTTTTGTCTTAATGGAGATGTACTACAGGTGTCAGGAATTTGCTCTTCATACATGAAATATTAAACCAGTATGTTTATAATGACATTCTCATACCAAATTTTAGGGCTATAATGCAGCTAGTATGAATTCAAGATCTAATATTTCAACAAGGCAATGAACAGAATAACACGCTCTCAATACGAAACTTCGGGTGTTGTACGATATAGCAAAACAATTGCACTCTCCATCAAAACCCCTGGATATAACACCCAATAAAAAACGTATGGATTTTACTAAAGAAATAAAAATAGAAATAACAAATCAGTCTTGAAGATGCGAGATTTAAATTGATGCGAGATAAATGAATAGCATATTCCTCAGAATTGTTGAAAATCCTGAACAATCATGCCACACATGTTCAGAGCAGTTATACTTAGTTCAGTCCAGAAAAATCTCAAAAAATGCTAATATTCCTTCCTACTTACAAAATGTTTTTTTTATAATTGTCTGTGTACAAAGATTTTGTTGTGGTCACTTTTGTAATCATTTTGTTAATTTTTTTAGACGAGATGTTTCTTTTTGAAAAAATATTTTTTTAATAAAATTGTCTATTTTGGTTTATTATAAAAGCTTTTCAGTCCTCGTTATTTTTCTCTATCCAAAATTCCCGTGAGATATACAATTATGTGGAGAAACAGTGCGTCTTCTTCGTTCACTTCTTATACTAACAGTACGCACAAAATCTAAGAAAGTTTAATTCATTAAATTTTTATTGCTAAATTTTATGACGTCCGCTGACTAAGATGATTGAACTTGTTCCAGCTCTCCTCTTCCTTCATTAGAAACTAATCTTCGCAAGAGAAGAGACCAGAGCCTATACTGAATTCAAATAACGTTTTCGCAGACCCAACAAGTCGAAGGAAACAGCTAGTCTAGAAAATTTATTTATAAATGACCCATCTTTGTACTTCCAATTACTACTGTAATGCTGATCAATTAAATCTCAATAAATAGACGTTAGTCATTAAATACTATGAAACGTTCTCGTACAATAAGCGCATTCTATTACATTTTCAGTGATGGCCAATCTCATTGAAAAGTGTGCTTTTAAAGGCTCAGAGACATGTTTTGTTGGAAAGAGAAGAAATAAAAAGAAACTGTAAAACACAATAGTTCACGAGACAAATTGATGTAGAGAAGAAACGATCAACTCAATAACAATGAAACACTCACTACTTTTCAGCATAGTTTCTAGCTACTCTGAACCCTAATATATAAGCATATTAAGGAGAAATATACATGTGTGAGGAAGACAGGTAATTGAAAAAGTTAATGACTATTTCTTTTAAACATTGAAGGTCTAATCGAATTAAAAGGAGGTTGCATAACGTCCTTCTCATTTCGTTGATCACCGCCCAATACTTGCATTTTAATAATACGTATACTCTACAGTACAGGCGTGCATCTATATTATACTGAATTATGTGTATCAAGAAAAAATTAATATATTAAAAACGTGATGAATTCAGATTAAAAACATGTTTTGCTCATAATCGGCACATTTCGGCAACTATTTGGTAAGTGTGTCTAAATTGCTATGTCCACAACACAAACGTAGACAGTGAGCGGCCGGAATCTCACTAGTAGATAGTGACAGATTTTTTAAATCTTTGGTGATAGTGTCAAATGCATACAGCAGAATGAAAAACGTTGAATTTCAGTTTCTGTTACAAAAACAATTACGAACAGATGTAATGGTGTAAGAAACCATTATCAGACCACACGTATTCAGTGTTAGTAGGTGAAAAGGTTTGCCAGAAAAATGTAATAACTTAATTCCTTTTTAACGTATTTTAAGAATATACCAATTTCAAAATTCATTTTGAATTTATCTTTGAAAAACTATTAATTTTCACTGTTGTAATGTGTTGTATTGTATTTTATTTTGTAGAATGCGGTTTGTGACTACAAATACATTTGTATTTCACGAAAGTGGGATCCATAATTTTCAGGTCATTCACGAACGTCTGATATTAAAAGAAAAATCATAGCAACAAAACAGGAATTACCGATCTCGTTTCCAATGTCTAAGGAATTTCGTTGAATAGTCTATTTGAATGATCGAGGTGTTGAATTCGCATCTACTGTGTCTCACATTTTAATTTATGAATTCTTGGCCAAAGCCTCTTCTAAGAAGATAGAAATAATAACCGTAGAGTGTGCACCTAAAGGGGAATAAATAATTATAAAGCAAAAATAATTATGAAATGGAAACATTTCTACTAATTAATTAATGCAATGCAACACGCACAAAAGTTTTATGTGAAAGTTCAAATTTATAAAAACATTTATCATGATTTTTCAAATAATACATGCGTTCTTAGAAATATTATTTTAATGTTTCCTTCTGACGAGTTATCTAGGTTAACGCACCTACTAATAGCAAAATAAAAACGATAAGTTTTGGCTGATATGTTCACACTATATTCTTTTCACGACTTTATCCATGTCACCAATACCATATATCATCATTCAACATTAAGTGAACAAACTTGAGACGATCTACAGACGTTGCAATTCAAAATTTAATCTAATAACACTTTACAAATACTGAATATTACAAATTCATTTAGCTTACCAATAATGCCTGAAATGCAGCTTTCTCCTATGTAGTATGTGCATTTACAAATTGCCCTTAGGAGAAACATTTCTCAAATCACATTCACAAGAAAAAATTGTACCACAATTTCTGAATCACGACCGTACTCACTTCATAACAACACGCAACTGACTGGGAAGTTCCAAAATTGAACGCTAGATGTAACCCTACGACATCATCAGCCAATCAGGTCTTAGTTTAGCTCCACTGGTTTGTACGAGAAAAAATCCCAAGAACCTGTGAAGAACGACACTGCAACGGCTTGTAAGGTCACTTACTCCTCAGATTTGTACTTTCCATGAGAGCGAGAACTAAATTTGTCTGACCTCTTGATTTTGATTCTTCAAACGTTCCATTTTGTTGCTTACGCGATAACATGAATACAATATTACCACAATGTAAGACAAAACACCACATATACCGTATCCACTCAGATGCGCGAGCGGAATGGCGTAATATTTATAATCTCTCTTCTGCCGAACAGTTTGCTGCTGTAATTCTCAACAATAGTTATTCACTATCTTTTATCGATCTCGCGACGACAGGAATCAATACGTCAACGGGGATCTAATCCATGTTTCTTATTTTCAATAACAATATGTATGACCATAATCAGAAGTGTAAAATACAATTTAAGCTTACTTCTTTTCTCTTATTTTCTCAACAGCTTAGTAATTGCTTTCATTTTTTCTTTCCTTTCTCTCTCAAAGTCATATCTCTAATTTAATTAAATAATTTCTGGACGGTTTGATGCTTTTTTAAACAAATAATTCCATTTACACAGTTTTTAATTTATTCTTACATTTTTAGAGCACAATACGTAAGGCTTGATAATTAAAAGCAACTTTTCTTCATTAAATCACATAATAGAGTTACTCAAAAATAAGGCGTGCTATTATATTTTTGTTCAATACTAACCGGTTAAATATTTCTTCTCTCAATATAAATCTAAATTCAAATGAATGTTTAACTGTGGTAATCTAAATAAAAACGCTTAACATTTTCTACAAAATTAAAACAAATTTGTCGCATTTTCTTGCTCTGACAGTCACAGGCCTGCATGTCATTTTCTCTTTCCCGTTGTCCCTTAACATCTACTACATTAATTATTAAATTAAAAAAATATTACATCTTTAAAAGTTAAAAATAATTTTGAAACATTTGGTCATCGATCTGGCATCGCAACAGGAAAAAATCACGAGATTCAATTTCAACATTACATGTGTTAAAAATAGTAGTTTACATTTTCTGAATTGAAACATTCCAGTCGAAATATTCAAAATTGGAATTCAAATGTTCAATTTCCTAAAGAGAGAGGGATTTCCGGGTATCTCAGGAAGACCCAGTTAATAAGTTTCCTTCTTCGTTCTGTTTCATTTTGGAATCTGCGTTTGCGGGACGCCCCCGAAGACTGATATCGTTGACCCCGGAATCTCGCAAGGTCACAAGCTTCATTACGTGTGGCCTACTCAAAATCCGATGCCGCCATTGGAGGCCATTGGGGGTATTTGACGACGATTAACACGTACAAATGATTCACATTTATTTCACATTGTTGTGCTTGAGTCATTTACTTGCATTTTTGGCATACCGCCAAGTAGATCATGTTTGCTGGAAATGTATTTATGTAACTGGAATATAGGAAAGTACACATAAAAATTACGTTGTAAGAAATATTATTTAGATGCTTAATTCTGTGATTTCAATATTGTCTATTACGAGTTTAATTAAAAGGGTAATGGAAGTAGTGGTGTAGCTCCACTTGGCGCAGGTTTTATTAAACTCTTCTTTAGTAGTTGTGGTAGTAATAGAACCGGCGGTGAGGGTTGATATTTTGCTAACAATACAATAAAATCAAATCTGTAGTTCATGTACAGTTAAAACAAGCGTTATAAATTCTTGGAAGGTCCATTGATTTTTTAAGGCAGACAGTATAACAAACTTTATCAAACAATGTTTCCATTTTTACAGTCATTTACATATTTTTATATTTTATGGTCTACAAACATTGTTTAATAAAGTTTATAATACTGTCTGCCATAAAAAATCAATGGATCTTTCAAGAATTTAAGAAACATCAGGAAAGGCAGTCTTTGATTAATTTTATTCAAGGAATTTAAAATTTAATCTTTCTTAAGAAAAATAAGTATTACTATAATGCGAAAATTTATAGTTTTAAATGTTTGTAACCACGCTTCCTTGATGCAATACTTCTTTTATTAATGTATAATAAAAGTGTGTAGTTGAATGAAGAAATATTGTCTATTACAAGCTTAATAAAAGCGTGGGGCTAGGGATTTTGGAGCTCAAGAAAACGTGCACAGATTATACTCGCCCCCTCTTCAAATCAAAATAAACATTGGGGACTCGGGCATCTCCCACAGAAGTAGGAATGGAGTATTTAAGTATTTGTATAACCTCATGTAATATTTAAGGGATTCTATTTACCCTGAAGTTTTGCATTGCAAATAATTCTTTTGTTCGCTCATTAGCAATCAGCAACAATTCTTCATTTTGGTTACCCATGACACCTAGCTTTTCAAATAGATGTATCTTAATGAACTAGCTCACATTTGTTATTACCTACTTTTCCAAGAATCATACATTGAACATCGGTAAGAGTTTATTCAATCTTTTAGAGTTGGAATTAAAATATCAAGAGATTTTCAGTAATATCGATATATAATCCACAAGCTGAAAAATTGTTTAATCTGCGTTCACATTTGTAAGTAAAATAGTTTTAAACCAGTGGCACTAACATTAGAAAAGTTTTCTTTGGTGTACTCAAGTCACTTCTTTCGAAGCACATTATCTCCCACCTCTTTTATGCGGCGGTGTCTAGGGCGGCGAGACGTAAGGCAGAGAGTACATAACAAAGAAATGCAAGGAGCGTACACAACTGCCTGTGTTCAAAGCTGTGTCCAGTTGCATATAGAACATAGGTGTTTGTGTTTCCCCATTCATCTTTCATAATCATCCTCTCATCTCCCACAATTTACCTCCAGGGATTACAACTCCAGTTGTAATCTGGTGACTGTCCTAAGCCACTTCCTTTCCAACATTACGGCCACCTGCCACGTGCGGTAGGGAAGAATTTGTCTCGGCTCGAGATACATGTCACTGTACCACGTGGTCCTAAGCCGATCAGAATGACACAAGGTATGAAGACAAAACATGTTATGATTACTTATATAAATCATAAATTTGGACCATATACGAGTACATGAATTATATCTAGGAATGTTGAGAGCCTAGATTCGATATGATACTACGTGGTATTGACAGGGCCAATGTATCAATATTGTGAATGCTACTGATATACGAATTGAAAAATGGGAAGAGTGTATTATAAAAAACATATATCTTTTCAAAATATTTTTAATTAATTTTATGCTTATGTAGCTAATATTTCGTCATTCCCAGAACATTTATTTATCACGTGCGCTTATTAAACACACAGTCCCGGCCCAATGATCTCCTCCACAATTGCCACTCGTGCCGCAATTCTAGCCTTCTACGTGTTTGCCGACTTCACAAATTTCGTCGTGAAACACACGAGTCCAATATTACTGGTTCAAACACTATTGATACGCACATACACAATGTGATCAGAAGTATCCAGACTCTTCCAAAATGGTGGTATGGTGTGGTCGTGCATTTCATGGAGGGGGTTTGCACCCCTTGTTGTTTTATGTCACTATCACGACACAAGCCTACGTTTATATTTTAAACACCTTCTTGCTTCCCAGTGTTGAAGAGCAATTCGCAGATGGCAATTGCATCTTCCAACACCATTGATCACCTGTTCATACTGCACGGTCTGTGGCAGAGTGGTTACACAACAATAACACCCCTGTAATGGACTGGCCTGCACAGAGTTCTAACTTGAATCCTATGGAACCCCTTTGGGATGTTTAGGAACGCCGACTTTGTGTAAGGCCTCACCGACCTACATCGATATCTCTCCTCAGTGCACCACTCCGCGAAGAATGGGCTGCCATTCCCCAAAAACCCTTCCAGCACTTGATTGAAACTATGCCTGCAAGAGTGGAAGCTGTCTTCAAGGCTAAGAGTTAGCCAACGCCCTATTGAATTCCAGCATTTCCGATGGAGAGCGCCACGAACTGGTAAGTCAGTTTTCAGCCTCGTGTCCGGATACTTTTTATTACAAAGTGTATATCCATTTTTATGACTTAAAACACATTGGGAGAACAATTAAAATACATTTTTTATATCTATGATCGACTGCTTAGTTATTTCGTGTTTTCATTCGCGAAAACTGCTATAGTCATTAGACCTGCAGGCGTAGTGCGTGTTATGAGTCCTGTGAGATGGCGGTGATGCTCCCGCGCTAGAATGTGAGATCCGGCGCCGTCTTCCACGTCTGCTGCGGGAGTCTCCCTCCTCCAAGCATCGCTCCCGCCCCACTCGGCACAAACTCTAAGCCCCCGACTTGCATGATGCGATGTGGTACATTGCGGGCGGCCCGTAGCTTCTTTGTTAAGGAACTGCACCCGCATTCGCCTCCTGACATTGATCGGCGAAATCACGGAAAACTACCGATCAGAACAACCGGCAGTTAGAATTGTCTGCCAAAGAGAGTGAATTTGACCTAGCAACTAAGCGAATGTTGAAAGTCGCCAGCGTTCGGACTCGAAACCTACAACCTCGTGGCCTTTCAGGTTTGCTCTCTGTGACAACACTCGCACAGATATGATTTTGTTTTTTGTTTGAAGTTATTGTCTGCGATTATGCCTGTGCGGTTATATTGTCAGAGGTGGGGGAAAAGGAGCAAATCAAATTTCGCCAAAAGGCGTCTACCATTACGAATGTTCCCCGCGAGCCGCTCAATTACAGCAGACAATTTATTTACAACTAATGAAGGTAACAATTATTTTTCCAGACTATACTCGTCAGTATTGTGGTATTATATACTTTCAATATTCACAAACATATACTAAGAACCACCAGAAGCGAATGAATTTTTTTTAAATGTATGGACTACCCGTCCGTCTAGAACCTTTTGGGCATTTTTAATATACTACGTTCATGAAATAAGTATTGGGACATCCTCTGGTGGATGTAGTACGCAATTCGTACCCTTCAATTTTTGAAATCAATTGGTATTAGAGTGATGTGCGTAAGGTTGTGGGAGGAGAGGGTAATAGAGGGGGTGATGATTGAAAAGGGTGGAGGTCCACATTTCTTTGATGGACGTGGAGGTCCTTCGGGAACCGCGATCGGGTGTGAAGTGGGAGGTTTGCTTTTCGGCCTAGCTAAGAAAGAATATTGATATTAAGTAACGTAGGAACCGTACAGTTCCTAGTTACGCCTACCGGAGGCTTGCCTGTCCCTCTCCCCTTCCGCTCCGTCGCCCCATTTTTCGCCGAACGTCGTCTTCGCCCCGTGCGGCCCGCACCGCGTTCGAGCCCCGGCTCCAAGAACTTCGCATTCCCGCCGCGCCGCGGCGCCGCGCTCGCAGGCTCCCGCGGCGGAAATTAACGACAACGCCTGCGTGCAGATTTGCGCGCGACGCCCGATGAAAAAGTGCGGCGCGTCGGGCGCGAATTCCCGCGCCGTTCGAGGGTAATCGATGCCGCGCAGACTGCAGCCGCCGCCGCCGCCGCCGCCGTCGTCGTTGCCGTTACCGCTGCCTCCGCCCCCGCGATGTCTTTACGCACATCGCTACGCCTCTCTCATTGCCGCGGCCGGAATCATTGCCACCGCTTTTGTCGCCGCCGCCCTCGCCCTCTCCGCGACCGCCCCTGCCACCTCTACCACCTCCGCCCTCGCCGCCACCGCCGCCGCCAACGCCGCCAACGCCACCGCTGCTCCGCCATCGCCACCGCCCGTGCAGCTGCCGCGGGCGCTGCCGGCGCAATGCATAATCGTCGCTTAAACCTCCTTGAGGAATACGGAGGGCTCGGGTCGCCGGGTCGCTGCGAACTCGGTGTTCGGAATTTATCTTCCTCCTAAATCAGGAGCGGGCGCCGGAAACGGGGATCGAGTCGAAACAGACGAAGGACCGTCCTGGCGAAGGCCAATTGGAATATTCATGGTTGATGGGTACAGTATTGGTAATGAAAGGGGTAAAATAATCAATATGATGGACATCAGTTATTATGATTACGTCATAATGATAATGATGGTCATTATGATGGACATCAGTCATTATGAAGGACGTCAGCTCAATTTTATTGATTACAGAGGTGCTACAACACTACACAGTTTCTCCGTTTTTAACACAGTAACGGTTACGTAATACTATAATGTTGCAACGTTTATCTTCTAATACTGAAGAAAGATCGCAAAGTAAGGATCGCATTGGAGTGGCAATCATCAAGAAGAAGGAAGTGAGGAACGCGAACTCTGGAATGGGAAAAATACATCAAACAAATCATGGATGACGGAAGTTTAAGACACGGAGAAAAAACTCAGATTTGTGAAGATTGAAAGCTGCAAACTCCTGAAGGAGAAATGCCGACAAAGAAGAAGCAAATTCTACTAAAGCTTCAGACATCACCTGAAAGCTCCTAAGCAAACGAATTGCAAAAACTTGAAAAAAATACATACCTTTAATTTTTTTAATTCAAACATTTTTTAATGAAAAAGGTTTTCTACCATTCAATATAGTGTAAACGTTTAAAGAAAAAAGGACAGAAAAAATATTTGAACATGTGTGCGTAGGTTTAGTAAGCAAGAAACAAGGTTTACATAGCTTATACAAGGGGAAACTAAACCACGGATTACTCTTTGAAACTAAACCACGGATTACTCTTTGAATTTAGATGATAATTTTCTAACAAAAACTGTACTGCATCATTATGAGATCTTATTGACGCTCTGACATGCTACAAAATATTAATAATTATTCAAAAGGAATGATGCGTGAAAAAAATTTCCAAATTTCCCCAAAATGGCTGCAATTTTTTAAAATTTTTTCCTCGTTTAGAACAAAGAACGCTTAAAATGGCGCAGGTCTGATATAAGTTGAACTCTGAATTTTTGAAAATTGCAAAAGTTACAAATAATGCGAGAAAGTATTGCTGTTGTAGCACCATTCGTTTGTTTTAAGTAACCTCAGGGGTAACCACCACCGGGAGATTTCGTTGCTGCAAATATTTTAGGAGTCTTCCTTCATGGAGGAGAGAGCTTAACAAACCGCCTTCGATATTAGTTTGCACGAGGCGATGGTACACAAAGGGAGTACACACGGGCTGGCTGCAGCTAATGCTTGATGTTTAACGCTGCGTATATTTAGTACCCCAACTGATTAACCACTCTTTGAAGCTTTGTACTCGTAAATCTCGGTCTGTAGCTCGGTCTGTAGCACATTACCTCTTCGCTTTCCTTCCCTCTTCTCCTCCTATATCTCATAGGTAGTTTTTTTCTCTTAACGTTATTTACATGAGGGGAAGACGAAACAGAGCGGAAAATATCCACATAAACAGATTTCTAAATCCGGTATGGTAATTAGATGAGATCTCTGCTAGATCGGTGCGTTGCAGGAACAATGCGTTCTCACAATGAGTTCACACACAGGTACGCGCCAGCACCCACACTCCATCGCCTAAATCGTAAAGGAATATTTTGCATACAAATACGATTCGCTTAATGTCCTTCGCTCAAAATAGTACGCATCAGTTGTCCACTACAGGAGAAAGCATGAGGGCAGATTGAGCTCTTGATACTTGTCAAACGCATTTGTACCTGGAAATCAGAGCAAACAGTGCGCGACCGCACGCAAACATTACCCGGAATGTGAGGTACGCAATCTCGCATTTCCATGCGGAGCACATGTAAATATACTTCGGCTTTGTATGAAAGTGAGTTGATCTTGGAAAGATAATAATAAGTTTCATAACATATTGCGTTTAGCATTGTGGGATTTGAAGAGGTGGAACAGAAACATGAACGATGTTTAATGAGTACATAGATCGAATTTTTCTCACTTGCATCATCAGTCACAAAATGCATCATAACTCACAATATACATTATCAGTCGCTTTCTATACTCCCGTTAGAAATACGTGATATTCAAGGAATGCATTCAATTTAATTAGAATTTTATTAGTATGGGATGGAGTGAGATTGGTATCTTGTTGTTTAGTAATTTATTATCTTATAATTACTTTAATTTATTTCTTTTTGTATTATTTTTATTCACAGTATGCACAAAAATAGCTAGAATCCAAGACACCAGTATTAGAATACAGTGCCAGCAAATAAGTTTCGTTACTTCTCAAAATTAGTAAGGTAATTTAAGCCCGAGAACGGTCAATGGGAATCGCAAATATATAATAACAAAATTTAACAGAATGTAAACGTTACAAATATTCCAATAGTCAAATATCTGTATCTACACCCAACACTTTTTTGTAATAACAAAATTATGATGAAACCGTTTGTCTTCGATTAATCCCACTGTTGTCTATTAATATAATTCGCTCATCCCACATGACTTCTATCAATCACCGTTTGTTTGTTTATTTTCTTCACTACATCCCTCAATTTTTAAGATCAAATGTGCGTTTGTATGTGGAATCAAATTTAGAAGTTGAAAGTTATAAGAAGTTAGTTTTGAATAAAAATTAAAGTATTTAAAGTGATGTCATGATGATATTTAACATTTATTGGAATATTAACAAGTTATTTAAAAAATTAACAACCACACACATTTAATGTGTTTAACTTAATGAAACGTGTTACGTTATATGTTATCAAATAAAATTGTAGATTTTAACTTATCACTGCATTCTTCTTTAAATCCTTCAACATTTTAGTCCTTTTTTCTTTATTATGAAAGTACAGAAACTATCGTATTGCGTTAGCAAAAAGTTCGGAATTAGAGGAACATATTTTATGCTTGTTTTTACTAAACTCACAAGTGGTCTCGTGTGCAATTAATAGTTTGGTATTTATATTCTTAATACAAATGTTCTTTAACCATTTCAAACCACATTAATACATTGGTAAACATATCAATTATCTAAAAAAACAAAAGAATACGTTTTTACATTTAATTCAAATTTTAGAGCTTACGAGCATACTTTCTGGTTATCCTAGAAGTTTGAAATGTTTTCATCATAGTGGGATAAAAAGGAATGGGAGAATGAGGACCAATGTTTTAAAAAAGGCTTTTCAAGACACTTTTTAAACGAAAAGGTTTTTCGGTTCCTCACTTTAATAGCATGCAGATTCGTTCTGCAGATCATGGATACAGTCTCATCATATTTATTTTTCTCATATTTTGTTTTGTCATAAACACAGACAGTCCTATTTTCGTTTCTTCCGTAATGGTGGTGCGATATTATACCGAAATACCAGAACTGGATAACGAACCATCTTCCTCTAGCATCGACTGCGACTTGCGCATCTAGGAAACTCTGGACGCACCCAGGGTCCGCTTTGGAAAGCTGCTCCGTACAGCATCGCCTGTGAGATAGAGCGCGCCAAGTGGCGGAGACGCAAGCAGTGATGGCGGCTGGGCGGGGAGGGGGGCGGGGGGCGGGGGCAGGAGCAGAGGCGTTGTCCGCGGGCGGCGTGGCGAGAGCCATCAAATTAAGAGGGCCGTCGTGTAATGGGACGAGCGAGGTGGCGGCGGCAGTAGATGTTGGCGGCGTGGGCGGTTACGGTGGCAGTGGCAGTGGGAGTGACGGTGACAGTGGCAGTGGGAGTGGCGGCGGTGGAAGTGGTTATGGCCTGGCGGTTGCGGTGGCGGTGGCGGTGGCGGTTGCGGTGGCGGTGGTGGCGGCGGCGGCAGGGGGCGGCGGCAGGGGGCAGCGGCAGGGGGCGGCGGCAGGGGGCGGCGGCAGGCGGGCGGCGGCAGGGGGCGGCGGCAGGGGGCGGCGGCAGGGGGCGGCGGCAGGCGGGCGGCGGCAGGGGGCGGCGGCAGGGGGCGCCGGCAGGGGGGCGGCGGCAGGAGGGCGGCGGCGGGGGCGGGGGGGGGCGGCGGGGGCGGCGGCGGGGGCGGGGGCGGGGGCGGCGGCAGGGGGCGGGTAGCAGCGGCGGCGGGGGCGGGGGCAGCGGCGGGGCGGCGGCAGTGGGGGTTTGGCGGAGGCGACGGTGGAGACGGCGTCGACGCTTGCGCTCCGCCGCGCCCGCGCTGAATGGTGCGGCCCAGGTGCGGGGGAAGTTTGCAGAACATTTACGGAAGCCGCCACTACATTCATACCGCAATTAACAGAGCGGACCGCCCGCCTGCCCGCCCTCCGGCGCGCCCGACTCCGTGCGAGGAGACGCCTCCGCCGCCGCCGCACGGCCACCTTCGGCTGCCGCGGACACACTCGCCGCGACCGCTCCTCTAGGCTTAAAGCTGCGTATGCAGTTTTCACCCTCATTCCCGCTGTAGCGGTTTTCGCCAGCTCCTTCGCCTGCGTTCTGCCTTTCCGAGCTGTTTGTTCGCTAGACCTCGTTTCCTGCTTTACACGGCATTCTTCTGATCTTGTATATTCCCATTTGTGCTCTTTTTGTGGATCATTCGCTGCTTCTGATATCGTGTCTCACCCGCCACTTTTTTGCGTCTATTAAAATTCATTCCAGCGCTTTCTACCTCCTTCATTAACGCCGCTTTGCATTTAATTGCGGTAACAAATACCGTCCCTCACAACGAATAACGCACTTCTCGCAATTCTGCCTCTGTTGCTTCATTTTGTTTCTATCCTCCACCGTCCCCTCCCGCACCACAATAACGCCAGCCCAGCCAACGCTCTTTGCCGCTCCGTCTATTGTTCGTCTCCCGCCCTCCGCCGCCCACGCGGTTCGTCCTTGGTCGAGACATCCCCCAGCAGAGCGCCCCAGCGCGGAGCAGGTCTCGCCGTCGCCGCCCGGCTGCCACAGCCAGCGCTACCTTGCACTCGCTGTTATTGCTGCGAGCGGCGCTACCGCCCCAGGCGGCGCCGCCGCCGTTGTTGAGTGCCCTTCTCACCCGCGGTGTAGGTGGCGGCGGCGGAGACACCGCGAAGGAGGCAGGCGGGGAAGGTGCCGGTGGAAGGGGGAGCAGGGGAAACGGTGGCGGCTTGGGGAAAGGGGGGAATAGAGCTGTGTGTAGAGCGTCGGGGGCCCATGAGGCGTCTGGAGCGTCGGGGGCGGCAAGAGTGAAGGGGACGGGGTGGCAGGGACGGCAAGTGAGACATGGGTGATGGGCGCGTCAGGGAAAGGCGGGGCGGCGGGGGTGGCGGGGGGTGGTGTAGGTGGCGGGGGTGGCAGGGCTGGCGGGGCTGGCGGGGGCGGCGGGGGCTGCGGAGGCGGCGGGGGCGGCGGAGCGCGACGGGGGCGGCAGGGGCGGCGGAGCGCGGCGGGGGCGGCGGAGCGCGGCGAAACGCGGCGGGGGCGGCGGAGCGCGGCGGGGGCGGCGGGGGCAGCGGGGGCGGCTAAGGCGGTAGGGGCGGCGGGGACGGCGGGGTGGCAGGGTCGGCAGGAGTGACAGGGGCGATGAGAGCGTCGGGAACGGCGGGGACTTCGGGGGCAATGGGGGCATGGGCGGCGGCAGTGGCTGTCTCAGCCAACTATCACCCCCTGCAGCGCCTCCCCCCCACCGCGTCTAAGCGACCCAGTCGTGCCGCTTATCCTCCCTGCCCCGCAGAATAGGTCTTGCGGATGTATAAACCGCGCCAGATACGTCGCCAGCTCATTCTGCTTCCCCCGTTTGTCTCGAAACCTGGCTCTTGTGCCTTCAGACGTGCCATTCCGCTACCGCCAGAAAGCTGTTCACTGTCACCACATAGCTGCTTCCGTCGGCTCGACAGTTATCAGTGCCTTCCGACCAACATTGATGGTGATATACTCCTGTGCCAAATTTAACCATTTTTTTTTTAAAGTCAGCACTAAAACTCTTTGTGAAACTTTATGGATTGATGAATACTACATTTGTGATCAAAAACCAAGCAAAGGATCATCTCGGGCATGGGTCTTAATTGCAAATCCCCATACAGAGAGGAAATACATATGGTGTGAAGTGTTAGTTACCAAATATTGATAATTTTTTTAGCAAATCTTTTTAGAATGAGTTTTTTGCTCTGATTAAATATATTATTTCATTTTTTACGTTATGTTTTAAATTGGGAGATTTATTTTAGAATGATTCAGTAAAAATATACTAATATATCATGATTGTAATAAAAATGTTACTTTTTGTTGCTCAATACAGTACAAGTATTTAATTGAATACAACACTTTTTGCACTGAAATCTTTACTAGGTCGTTAAATGCAGTGTATTCATTTCGAATATGCAATTTGTGAGGAGAAAATTAATAATCAATTTAGACACTTGTTTTATGTTTTTGCCAGTGTTTTCGCAATCAACTGAGTTTATTTTGGCAACCTGTTCGTAGTGTTTCAGTACATTTTAAAATATTTGCAAACTTTCAATTGATCTCCATAAAACTTGATTCACTTCGTAACGAATTACATGAAATAAACATATTGAGATTAAATTCCAAGCGTTGGGCGGAAAAAAATTTTATCTTCCTTATCAGCATTGCGTATTATTAGTGCTCTTCTACGATGCAATGATTAATGATCTTCAATTGAAGTTATCAGTAAATCTAGTTTCCTGATAAGATATTTAGATTTCAGTTCATGAGATTCACACTAGTTTAATTACTATTCCAATAAATTCCAATGAAAAAGACCAAGTGTCCGAACTGTTCCAACATTTTGAGGTATACTGGTTTACTCAATTTAATGGTGTTAAAATACGATTAGACGTTAAACATATTACAAAATAGAAATAAAAAACGTAATACTTTTGTCATACAATTATTTAGACAACAAAACTTTGCAACATGCTGTATTGCAGTCTATGTTTATGATTCGAATTATCGGAATTGGTTAACATAAAATTCAACTTAAACGTGTGACATCGTTATCGCAATTATTTGTCACACACTATCTACGAATCTTTTTTTAACAAATTTGAAGGAAAGTGTTTTGTAACCACAGCTTCATGATGCCATCATGAGGAGGAATTCTAAAGGTGGTTTATAAAGAACGGAGCCAAACTAACATACATTTCAGAAAATAAAGAAACATAATTAATGTTATACATTGTCACACAGTTTGTAACATCTTTCCTCGACCCCAGGCAGAACTCGTGCCTGTGAATGCTCATTTTGCTTGGTTCCCGGAATGATTAAATAAGACTGCTCTAACACTACCCGCCGACGCGACCGCCCATAATCACCAACGCTGAACAGCCGTGACCTCAGCTCTCCGCAGTCATCTCCGTCCCTTCGGCAGAACAGGCCGCTTCCACAACCACTCGCCGCAAGCGCCATCATCGCCACAGCCACCACCGCCTCCGTCGCCACAGTCACCGCTGTCGCCTGTGGCCCAGGATCTCGTACCTCCACCGTCCTCACCCCCCGGCACCGCTTCTCTCACCCGACCCATCCCCCCTCTCTCTCTCACGCCCCCTCTCTCTCGCCCTCTCTCTCTCGCCCTCTCTCTCTCGCCCCTCTCTCTCTCGCCCTCTCTCTCTCGCCCTCTCTCTCGCCCTCTCTCTCTCGCCCTCTCTCTCGCCCTCTCTCTCTCGCCCTCTCTCTCTCGCCCTCTCTCTCTCGCCCTCTCTCGCCCTCTCTCTCCCCGCCCCTCTCTCTCCCGCCCTCTCTCTCGCCCTCTCTCTCTCGCCCTCTCTCTCGCCCTCTCTCTCTCGCCCTCTCTCTCTCGCCCTCTCTCTCGCCCTCTCTCTCCCGCCCTCTCTCTCCCGCCCTCTCTCTCGCCCTCTCTCTCGCCCTCTCTCTCGCCCTCTCTCTCTCGCCCTCTCTCTCGCCCTCTCTCTCTCGCCCTCTCTCTCTCGCCCTCTCTCTCTCGCCCTCTCTCTCTCGCCCTCTCTCTCTCGCCCTCTCTCTCTCGCCCTCTCTCTCGCCCTCTCTGTCGCCCTCTCTCTCTCCCTCTCTCTCTCTCGCCCTGTCTCTTTCTCCCTCCGCCATGGCCTTCGCCCCAATCACCTCCACCCAGGATCTCGTACCTCCACTCTCCTCACCCACCCGGCACCGCTTCTCTCACCCGCGTCTACACCCATCCCCACACCGTGCCCGTAACCACACCAGCTTCCATCGTCGCCATTGCCACTGCCACCTCCACAGCCGTTGCCACTGTCTATACACCACTTTCACATCCCCTGTACCTGCTCTATCCCAGTCCCTACACCGTTGTCCGCCCACGCACTTTGGCTACTGCCTCTTCCCCAATCACCACAATACTAGGTCCCCTCCCTGTCCCCGGTTTGGCTCGAGGCCCCCGTAACGTCCTCATCCATGCTCACGTCCTGGTCATCGTCACGGGGCAAGCCACTCCCGCTCTGCCACCGCCATTTCCACCAGCCACAGCTACTGCAGCCACCGCCCCCGTCACGTCTGTCCCCTCCGTTCCCGCCGTCACCGGTTCAACCGTCACCGCTACCACCGCCGCCGACGCCTCGGCCTCCACCACCGCCACCGCCACCGCCACCGCCACCGCCTCGGCCGCGGCCTCCACCGCCAGCTCCGCCGCAGCCCGAGAGCGCGCAGGAACGCGGCCTGCATCCGGAACGGGAAGGGTCGCGGAGGCAATTGTGCAGGGGCTCCGGGAGGAGCAGCGAATTGAGGGCGGCGGCGGCGGCGGCGGAGGGCGCCCCGGACGGAGTGCAAAGCGCCGGAACGGACCACGCGACAAAGTGCGACGCGGACGCCAGGTCGAGTGAGCGACCGAGGAGAGAGAGAGGAAGGCGCGAGAGGGAGGGCGAGAGAGAGAGGGCGAGAGAGAGAGGGCGGAGAGAGAGAGGGGCGAGAGAGAGAGGGCGAGAGAGAGAGGGGCGAGAGAGAGAGGGCGAGAGAGAGAGAGGGCGAGAGAGAGAGGGCGAGAGAGAGAGGGCGAGAGAGAGAGGGCGAGAGAGAGAGTGCGAGAGAGAGAGGGCGGAGAGAGAGAGGGCGAGGAGAGAGGGCGAGAGAGAGAGGGCGAGAGAGAGAGAGGGCGAGAGAGAGAGGGCGAGAGAGAGGAGGGCGAGAGAGAGAGGGCGAGAGAGAGAGGGCGAGAGAGAGAGGGCGAGAGAGAGAGGGCGAGAGAGAGAGGGCGAGAGAGAGGGCGAGAGAGAGAGGGCGAGAGAGAGAGGGGCGAGAGCGAGGAGAGGGCGAGAGCGAGAGGGAGGGCGAGAGCGAGAGAGGCGAGAGCGAGAGAGGGGCGAGAGCGAGAGAGGGCGAGAGCGAGAGAGGGCGAGAGAGAGAGAGGGCGAGAGAGAGGGCGAGAGAAGAGGGCGAGAGAGAGAGAGGGCGAGAGAGAGAGGGGCGAGAGAGAGGGCGAGAGAGAGGGCGAGAGAGAGGGCGAGAGAGAGAGGGCGAGAGAGAGAGGGCGAGAGAGAGAGGGCGAGAGAGAGAGAGGGCGAGAGAGAGGGGCGAGAGAGAAGAGGGCGAGAGAGAGAGGGCGAGAGAGAGAGGGCGAGAGCGAGAGAGGGCGAGAGCGAGAGAGGGGCGAGAGCGAGAGAGGGCGAGGAGCGAGAGAGGGCGAGAGAGAGGGCGAGATGAGAGAGGGGCGAGAGAGAGAGGGCGAGAGAGAGAGGGCGAGAGAGAGAGGGCGAGAGAGAGAGGGCGAGAGAGAGAGGGCGAGAGAGAGAGGGCGAGAGAGAGAGGGCGAGAGAGAGAGGGCGAGAGAGAGAGGGCGAGAGAGAGGGCGAGAGAGAGGGCGAGAGAGAGGGCGAAGAGAGAGAGGGCGAGGAGAGAGAGGGCGAGAGAGAGAGGGCGAGAGAGAGAGGCGAGAGAGAGGGCGAGAGAGAGGGCGAGAGAGAGAGGGCGAGAGAGAGAGGGGCGAGAGAGAGAGGGCGAGAGAGAGAGGGCGAGAGAGAGAGGGCGAGAGCGAGAGAGGGCGAGAGCGAGAGAGGGCGAGAGCGAGAGAGGCGAGAGAGAGGGCGAGAGAGAGAGGGCGAGAGAGAGAGGGCGAGAGAGAGAGGGCGAGAGAGAGAGGGCGAGAGAGAGACGGGCGAGAGGAGAGAGGGGGCGAGAGAGAGAGGGCGAGAGAGAGGGCGAGAGAGAGAGGGCCGAGAGAGAGGGCGAGAGAGAGAGGGCGAGAGAGAGAAAGGATGGGTCGGGTGAGAGAAGCGGTGCCGGGGGGTGAGGACGGTGGAAGTACGAGATCCTGGGCAGAGATGATTGGGGAGAGGGCCAGGGCGGTGGAGGAGCCAGAGGCGACAGCGGTGACTGCGGTGACGGAGGCGGCTGTCGCGACGCGAGCAAGCAAGAGTGAGGGTGTGATCGGCAATTGGAACGGAATCGCCGCGGGATAGCGGCCTGCGAGGTGGAAAAGGGATGGAGGCGGGATTGGGGAAAATAATTGCTATGGTAAACAGATGGGATCGCGTGGGGAATGAGGGCGATGAGCGAGGGGATCAAGATGGCGGGGAGCTGTCGAACTCGGCGCTGGCGAAGCGGCGCGATCAGTGCTTGGGCGGCCAGATGGCAAATGGCTTGTGGGAGCGCGGGATGCCAAAGGTCTTTCAGCACTCGCTCCCGCAACAGATTCTTGTTGCTCCGCACGAAATTCTTGTTGCTGCCTAGTTATAACTGCCGCTCTTGCTGTCGTTTTGAGAGATAATTAGCATCCTCAACTGACGAAAATGTGACTTATTTTTGTTAGTTCTCGAATAGAAAGGAATATTTTTTATTGTACAGGTTTTTAGTTTAAAAATGTGAATTATAATGTTCAACAACTAGAAAACAAGGGACGGAAGGAGAGACTATAAAAAGTAGGAATATTGCAAGATGTACCATGTGCTCTGATCCCAGTGAGGCTAGTTTCACAACCATACAGTTAACTGATTCGAGTTCCAGCGACGAAAGTCTGGTCGCTATTTACGTCTCCTGCGCACACGGATGAGTTAATATGAAATCAGCTGACATTTCCTCGAAAGTTTAAACGAGTTCTAGTAGAAATAAATTTACTAGTTAAATTAAAGCATTAAACTTGTTATTTACATCTAAAATTGGAAAACTGAATGCCAAGACCAGTATGAATTAATTGGCCACCTTATAAGATAACTTAATTGACACGTTAATATTCAAACTCTTCGCTTATTAAGAGTTCCATTATTTTGTAGGAGATTAAATACAATACCGAAATAACACTGTGACAGATGAACATTTATAGCTTAAGAGCTCCTCTTGGCTAAATCCCAAACAATATTTTTATTACGAATCTTAATAGATTAGATCACAACTATTTGCTTGAACAGATTACAGATATACCAAGAGGATTTATAGATGACGACTCACGAACTGCATTGATTGATAGTGAACCTTTAGCTGATACGATTAAATAAAACAATTGTTAGAGTTACAAAATGAAAATCATGAAATATCGAAAGTGTCAAAATCCCTAGTCAAATAATGTATTACATTCCTCATAAACACTCCATGCGCTTCTACATTTGTAGAAACATTCTTTTGTACAAAAAAAAAAAAAAACTTCGTTACTTACGTTCATGAGTGAAAAAGTAACATGTCAAATTAGTTCAAAATAATAATAGTTTTGAAGACTAAACAAATGAAGATTTGTTCAGGTGGAACCATTTTTATTATATTGCTCGACATATTTCTGTCTTCTTTCTCAACAGATACCATTTGAAAATGAAGACATAGACATGACCTTCATTCTTTCTTTAATTACAGTTCACAGTGATTCCGTTTTCTTCCAAGAAGATGAAACAAACGACTGAAAAATATCTAATAATTAGTTCTTCGACAACTGTTTCCACTCTAAACAATTTTTCACGTTTTTTCTCCTGTCTGCGAAGTAAAATAAGCACCTTGTCCATCTCTCCGGGCTACTGGCATTATCACCCTATTGCTGCCATGTAGGACCACGGGAACACGAGCAGCCGTGCGCGGCAGGGGCGGGGAGAGTGCGCGCGGGCTTCTTAAGACAATGGGCGCAAGGAGCGGCCGGCGCGGCGGCCCGACGGGGGCGGAGGAGGCGCGCGGCCGGCCGAGGGACAGCGCCTGCCAAGGGATTGCTGCTGGCCAGAACAATGGCGTAAGGCGCACGAGCCGTGTCCTGCCATAAAGCGTTCGGGGGGGGGTGGGGGTGAGGGCTGGTGCGGCGAGTGGGGATGGGAGTTGGGGAAGAAGGCCTCGTCGGTGGTGCGGGAAGGAGGGCGGGCGGCGTTACAGGTGGGTTTGCGAGCGCAGTCGCCGCCTGGGGCGAGGGCGGAGGAGTGGGCGGGAGAGCGGTAGTGCAGGCGGGGAGCGGGCGGGAATGCGGGCAGGGAAGCAGGTGAGGGTGAGGGCCTGGGTGTGGGTGGGGATGTGGGCGAGGATGTGACCGGGGGTATGGGTGGGGTGTGGAAGGGTGTGTCGGAAGGGGTTGTGGGTGAGGGGGTGGGCGGAGTGAGGGCCGGGCTGTGAGCGGGGGTGTCGGCGGGGGTATGGGTGGGCATGTGGGTGGGGGTGCGAGCGGAGGTGGTGGTGGGGGTAGGGACGGATGTAGGAGGGGTGAGGGCCGGGGTGTGGGCGGGAAGTCGGCGGGGGTATCGGCCGTGGGTGTGGGGAGGGTGTCGGCGGAAGTGGCGGTTGGATGGGGGGCGTGTGGGCGGAGCTGTGGGCGGGGGGATTTTTGCCGGTGAGCCCGGGGTGTGGGCTGAGGTGAGGGTAGGGGGTGCACGCGGGAGTGAGGGCGGAGTGTGGGCAAGGGTGTGAGCGGGGGTGCGGGGTTGCGGGTGGAGGTGCGGGCGTGAGTGCAGACGCCTGTGCGAGCCGCGATGTGAGCGGGGGTGCGGGCCCGGTTGCGGGAGTTGGGGGCGGGTGAGGGTGCGCGTAGGGGCGCGAGCCCGGGGGTTGCAGCGGAGAGGAGGGCAGGTGGAACGAGAATTGGGCGGACAGAACACTGGTCGACGCGTCGACCACTGCGCGTGGCGATGTCGGGGACTCCAGCAGTAGCTGGGGATTCAGATGTGTTTCTGTAGTAACACATCCATCAGTAGGCAACATGACGTTAAGGGGGATTTATGGATGAGTGAGAAGGTGAGCGGTAGAAAGGTAGGTGCTGATGTCAAATGGTGAGATAATTTGCTCCACGCACGTATGTTATTCGGAGATAATTCTCTGCTGAGTTCATGCAGATAGGAATGTTAGGAGATTGTTTCTGCTGGAAGTCAAATTTATTAAATTTCATCGTGAAATTAAGGCAGAAATTACTGCTGTTTTTTTGTTGTATTTTATAGGAAGTAATGTTTCAATTAAAATAGAAATTAAATTTTATTTCATTTCATTATATGACATTCAATTCTTACATTCTAAACATTTTGTGGATCATGGGAAGTTACTCAATTATCTGCAAATACAATAAATTAAAGAAAGTATGCATGTTAAATTGAAAATTGTATAATCAGACTGTTTGTATCTCATTCATTGAGGCTGTATTCCAACAATCTCATTATCTAATGAAAGATAATAATCGAACAATATCTTTCATTATATGAGAACAAATATACCATGAATGAGAAATTATATTGATGTGTACGATCTCAAATAATTATTATACAGTATCTCAAACTTTGGAATAATAAAATTATAATATAAATTTTTCATTCATATCCTTAACATTTATGCAGCATTATGTTAACTTAATGTAACTATTTTTTGATACAATGAATTTAAAGAGAAGTCAATGACGTGGTAGCGAAATTGATAATGGTTTCTTAATCAATTCACCAGCAAAGAAAGAGTATTAATATTGTCAAAGCAAAACACGAAGTCACAGAATTTGTTTTCATAATTGGAAGCAGATACTAACAAAAGATGTTTGCAAGTCTGTGTGTTTTCTTTGGTTGTGATGTCAGAAGTTCAACGTTTTCGTTCAAGACGCTCTCTCGGTGAGATTAATTCGTTAAATTACTAAATCACCATAAATTAAAATGTCAAAGGTTTTGAAAACGACTAACCTCTCTCTAATTATTGTGACAAGTAATTAGAATCTCATTAAGTAATTAGAATGCAAGATAATGAGTTTAAAGGGAGCTCAATAAGATTGGTAATTTTAGGAGATCAGAACATAGCATACGTACGCAACATCTCAGATAATTATGAGAAATAATGAATCTCAATTACTCCTAAGTACCAATTTTTAATTCAGTATAATATTTTCGTAATTGATTTTAATACAATCGTAACATTTTATGAAGACAGAGAGAGGGAGGGAGGGGAGAGGGAGGGAGGGAGAAAGAGAGCTAAGATGCTCATTTCACGGCAAGTTATGATCCTACTAATGAAACTTATCGGAAGAAAAAAATTGATATAATGCGCAGGCTTTCTTGCGACAAATAATCACAGCAAATGTTGCATGAGGCGCCTATGTCAGGCGAGAAAGAACATTCGCGAAATATACACAACGAGCAATATGGAGACAGACTGGTTTTGAAAGAATTCTGAAAGCGTAGCATTAAGAATTTAATTTAGTTTTCAATTCATTATAATGAAAGTTCCATTTAAGGTTTGACTGAATTGAAAGACTGAATTGAGAGAATTTTGTTACTTTAACGTCAGTCAATGGCACACCGTTTAGTTTCATGGAGTTACTGTCAATAGTTAGTCAGTTAGTCGTAATCCACAGAACTTCCAGAAATCGTAATTCTGTATAGAATTACACGTTCACATACAGCAGGTAAGGAGAGAAATGTTGTATGTCGAAACCCATGATTAAATTTAAATGGGTCTAATATAATAATATTTTAAAATTGAGAAAATGTGTGTGTGTAGCAGGGCAAAGAAAGGCAATAATACTGATAATAGCAGAGGAAGTAATCCGTTCATAATATCCATTACATTGTTTGTAAATAGAATAAAGATGTATTAATATCAGTAAGAGTAGTAGGTTTATCACAATATTTTTTTTAATTCTAAAATTATATTTCAAATACATATCAAATACTAGCCTTTCCTGCTTACTCAATAAATTACAGTAACGGGGTTATTTCATAATGCTCCATTGTCGTGTTGAAAAATATCTTATTAAACTAATTTTGTAAATAATTGTAAACAATTAACTACTGAAAAGGTTTCAACCATCGATTTTCCTCCCAAGCCTCTCCTAGTCTGCATTTATTGGTAGCTTTTGAAATCGGGTGTATTCCATGTAACCTTAAGCTTTTCTCGGTTAATTTTGGTTTCTTATTCTTTTCCTCATAGAGAGAAAATATTTAGTCCTTTCCACATGTCTTTGCGTCTAATTATATTTGCAATTGAGTAATTTTTTAATCTTTCTAGAAACTGCACTTGTGAAGCCTAAAATTTCCCCCCATTTTTTATATGTGTGAAAATAAATTTTGACAATATCGTTTGAATATCTACATAAAATCTTAACTGTATCCTCAATATTACCTGTAAGTTTTTGTCAATTAATTCTAGTTTCTTCTTATTTTTCTCAGAGTGAGAAAATACTTAGTTCTTTACGCATATCGACTCTTCTAATTATTTTTGCATTTCGGCTATTTTATACTCTTCTTAAAAACAGCTTTATAGAAGCCTACAATTTCACCCCATTCTTAGATACATTAAATCAAATATTGAAAACATCGTGTGAACATCTACAAAACATCTTAACTGATTACAGTCCTGCAGTTCAGGTTTGCGTGTTGCACTTTTAATTATATCGTGTGTCCACATTCGACGCTCGTTTACAGCTAGGCTAACGTTCACGGCTTTTGCTGCCCGAACTACAACGCGCCACCAAACTTCTCGTCCGCTTTTCGTGAGAGTGGATGCAGCAGCCGCCCGCCTGGTGTGCTGCGGTGGCCGCTGCAGCCGGTGGGATCTCGCGCTGGCGGTGGCGGCCTACGGTCAGCGGCGGGCGCGATTCCTGTCGCCATGAATTTCCAGCGCAGCACTGTGGCCGGTGGCCCGAATCCTTCCTGTGATAGCAGATAATTACTTTCACCTCCGGCTCTCGCGCCGCGCCGCTCCTCCTGCTCGGCCGTCGCCTTCTCTCCCGCCTCACACACACACGCACACGCACGGGCGGGCGCACGCAGCATGACGCACGTGAGGGCATTATCTCTCTCCACGCCCGGACGGGGGACGCGGGCGGAGCAAACGGCGCAGTGGGCCAAAACGAGGCACGCAGTGCCCGTCGCGTTTTTCTGCGATTTTGAATGAGCGTTTGGCTTTTGGATGTGGTTTGTGACGGAAACTGAAGCTGCGAGTTCTGGGTGTGATATTGAAGTCAATTTTCAGATGTTGCGTAGCGAAATGGTTATGAAGAGATTTAGTTAAGGTGTTAGTGGTTACTAATGCTAATATTCTAAGCTTATTTAGCAACATATTTTTTAACTGAGTGTTTTCACGAAATTGCGAATTTATTTATTTTTCATTTTTACTTCACTTAAACGCACTTTTCACGACGTTGTCATTATTTACCATTACTTTAGTTCAATATTTATTTCAACTTTCGAAGTTTTTTATATGTTAGCTTTCGCAAGACATCTACTTTGCAGTTCTCCCACTACTCATTCCGAGGTTTACAAAGCTTCAATATCCCCGGCCATCTCAGACCTTGTCTGTTTAAATGTCTCACTACATTGGCATTCACTGCTCGTGTACAAGTGTCCCGGAAGTCTTCTCATGTCCCGAAACATTCGACATTCCGCCGCGTATTAGACATTAAAGTGCTCAATTTAGTTTTGACATCATTAAACAAAACGTTAACTAATTTTAATAACAATTTTCACAATGTTACGTTTTGTACTGTGTGCTCCTATTAGCGTGTTGACACATGATAAATTACCTAATTTTATTGGTTAACTAAAGGATGATCAGATAAATTGTTCATATATTTTTATTTACATTCAACGCTTTGTAAACTTTCCCGTTACGCACGACCTAAGAACAGTACGAAACGAAAACATAACTTTCAGTTGCTTCTATTTGTAGTTTCATGAAGAATTTTAATTTTCTCGTACACATTTTTCTCCGAGTTTACATCATCATTTCGTCAGCCGCAAAGGACTACAGTTAAAACTTGCAATTTTAATTAACAACTCCATCCACCGCCGCGTTCATTATCTCACTTTCTAAGTTCACAAAATTACGCATTTTCAGGTCACATGTTCCACCCATTGATTTTTCTTTTTCCACGCGCACTTTCCGCCCGTTTCGGGCCAGTGTGCGCGGGCGGGCGGGCGGCTGAGCGCGGGGCGGGGAAGTGGACGCTGCTAGGGAAGCGAAACTTTCCCGACGCGATCTTCGCCTGCTGTTTGCGGCGCTGGCGAGGGGCGCGGAGGCCTCAGGGCGGGGGCCGCTGGGTGGGGTGGGGTGGGGGTGGGGGCAGGAAGGGTCGCTGTGGCGCGAGCAGTTTGCGCAAGCGAGGGCGCCGCCCCTGCCGCCTCCGCGGGACAGTGGCCGCCCAAGGGAATCCAAGGGGCGGCGCGGCCCCACGCGCCACGCACAAGTAGTCGCGCTACCGGAATATTGTTCTAACTAAACATCATATTGAAAATTTAGATTTTAACCTTCAAATGGATACTGGGGTAGTATATTGCCTCATGTCTTTCGTTTTTTCGTTTGGAGTTTTCGCGAATTGTACGCGAGCGTGTAACTTTGTGCTTTCTCCCTTACGATAAGGGTTCGTCTGTCGAATGTGTTGTTGTTTATCTACCACTCTCGTAAAGGAAATTAGAGGTAAGTTGGGGCAAAGAAATACCCCTGTACGGGTGTATGTAGATATGTAAGTACGTCTCTTCCTTATTTTTCACTCAACCATGAACTGTCTTGATGCTCTCTATTAGGCACACTGATAAAAGTAATGAACTAGTGTACGAGCAAAGCAAAAGTAACTGATTGATTGAAATAAAGTGTTTGATCAAGGTTAACGAACAAAATGCATGCTTGAAATGCAACAAACCTATCTTCAAAGAACACTGATTAAAAATATGTTCTTCATACAATATCAACTGATAATGAGTGGAACAAAATTGTTGTTTACTGCAAATAAATATTCAGTAGCCTTATATTTTTTTTTAATTTGATTCTATACTTTAGAGTAACAGATTGTCTAACGTATTCATCTTCAAGTGTAGCATTCGTGTATCCTTTTTAGGATTCAGGTAAATCGGCTCAAAAAAGCATTTTTGTAAGAAGGAAAACTTTATTTTTGACATTATATCAATTGTCGCGTCGTAGCAGATTCATCATGGATTCATCATGGATTATATCATGGAAGGAGTTCGTCATTTATTTTTGGAATGATATTGTTAAAATATTCAGAGTTTTATAAAATTTATTCACAAAATTACAAAATCAATATACGTTACACAAGTTTTTGATGTAACTTACATCTGTTAATGTGAAGTATCTGTGTAGAATTCCTGGTTCAGAGACTCTAGAGTAAAACAATCTAAATTCGTGAAAGGAACCGTTTTTCAAAGTTGAGTTTCAGTCCGTGGAGCGGAACTAAAATTCCCCTCGGTCCACACCCCTGTTTTTATGCAGATTTTAGAGTATCTGTGCGTGCGCGGTGATTCAGAGGCTTAGTGTGTAGCAGCTAGTTCGCGCTGAGAGTTGGATCCTCCGCTAAGGCACGGAC
Source organism: Gryllus longicercus (assembly GCA_038098605.1). Lineage (NCBI taxonomy): Eukaryota > Metazoa > Arthropoda > Insecta > Orthoptera > Gryllidae > Gryllus > Gryllus longicercus. Next base: position 1,035,576 of record JAZDUA010000133.1, read on the forward strand.
GTTTTCACCATGCGCTTCTGGCGTGAACGGCATGGCGACTTCATTCCACCCACGTGTCACATCTGGACGACCATTTTGTCCGTAATCACTCGACTCATCCTCTTTTACCCATCACGATCACCTGACAGTTAATTATTCTGTAGAATGTAATGGCAAACTACTAATGTAATCATCTGATTAGGAAGTGGGGGAGTGGGAGTGTATAAAGACCTAAGCTTCTTTCTTACCAATGCTCGGAAACCGATTTTGACATTCATCATCGTCATCAGCATCATCATCACAGAATCTGTCATTCATATGTTAAAAGTATATCGTTTGGATATTTAAAGATCAAATGTATTCATTGGTTCTTACAAAGTCTACGGTGGTTCACTTATACACCTTTCATCACTCAGACGGATAATTACTAGTGTTTTACTTTTAGGTTCTTCGCAGATCAGTGAACGCTTCTTCGTCAGTAAGATTTCACTATACTAACTTTATCGATTAAACACTGTTTCCATTAAATTACTCGTACATTTTATTGCAACTTTCGCCGGGTTTTTGGCGTAATTTACTGTTTATTTTGAGATTCTGGAATCAAAATCAATAAGAAAAAAGGAAAACATTTACACAAAATTGCTTGTTGGTTTATTATTACCGTTTGATCCCATAAAAACGTTTGAGACGAAGTTTTAAAAACAATATTGAAGTATATGAAAATATGGTTTTACAATACCATTCTCCTGTTGGAGGATGTGAACATTAATTAAACCCTCCTGTTGGAGAATGTAGTATTAAATAATATTGTACCTACTCAACAGCATAAATTTATATTAGAGTCAGCATTCTCGCAGTCTACGCACCGACTCTGATCGGGAGGCACTTTAGTTTGAGAGCCAACGGTGGCTTATTTTCGTTTCAAGTTAGAAAGCTAGGTCGAATTCAGACCTGCCTGGAGAAGACTTCTGCCGGCTCTATATGCTCTAATCGCTATTTTTCGTGATTTCTCCGATCAACACCAAGCGAATGCCGGAGTACTACTCTAACAAACGGGTTACGAGCTGCGCGCGACCTTTCCTTCCCCTTCCTTGTCCTTTTCTCACCCTTTACTTACACTTACATTCACATGCACTACACTACCACACTTGTCGGAAGGTTAGAGCTTGTTCCGGCTGGGGCAATGCCACAGCTGTGGCGGGATACCTGGTTGGCGAAAATCTTCGCAAGCCGATGAAGGTCGGCTACTTCTCTTATCGATAATTTTCCGTGGTTTCTTCTATTAGTTCAGGTAAATGCCTCACAAACGGGTCATAGACCGCGCGCAATCTTTCCTTTTTCATCCTCTATCTAACCTCTCCCATTTTACACACACTCATAAACACATGCTCACATGTATTATATGATCACACATGGGGAGATACCAGACAGGAGCTTAGTGTTTTTCCCGCTGGGGAGATGCCTGGAGGGGGAAATTCTCCGCAAGCCGACCTGTCGGTCGTCACCAGATCTCGCCATTTAGCGCGAAGGAAATCCCCTCCACCTCCAGGGACAAAACAGTCACTACAAATACGGGACTAATGACCATCTAAGTGGACTTGCCCGGAAATAAAGAAGCACTCAACCTTGTGTGTCAGTATTTGGAATTTATTTAAGAGAATAACTTTTACGTTAAGTGTAAGAAAACGTTTAAAAATCGTAACACAAATTACATTCTGAAAACATCAACCTATGGATTCCCATCGTTCTAATTGTTATTTTCTATCAACTTCACATTCTTAGTGACTATAATGGAAATCCGTTTTAATTTACCCTTTGTATCACATATTGAGACGTAGAATGTGTTCGTATCTCTTCAAACAACTGATGTCAATATCATCATAATCAGCATAAATTAACATCCATTCGGGAGATAAAACACCGAATGATTTTCTTCAAACACCTTGCCAGCATAAATAAATGAACTGATTAGAACGTTTTGTCTTCACAACCCCGAAAACCAAATAATCATCACCTGGGAAGAACTTTTCTAATTTTCAGCACAAATTCTAAAAAGTATCAAAGTAGTAACCGTTCTTGGAAATAATTTGTGATAAAGATTATTTATCATGATAAGGATAGTTTCAATTGAAATAATTTATTTTGAAAACATTCCTCGAGAGTGCCTTGTAATATAGATTTATTTTTCACATGTTCCCCTCGTTACCTTTAAGGTACTATTGAATGTAAAGAAAATATTTTCAAAAGTTTGGATGCAATTGTGTTAGGTTCCAAATTTAAAAATGCTTGGTTCCCATTTCCTTTTCAAGCGATGGAAAAAAAACATGCCTTGAACTCCTACATCGTCCTTAAAAGCAAGCTGCCACTTCTCATTGATAATAGTATCCTTTATATTTATTTTGTTAAACATTTAATTTTTTAAACTCCTAACACTACGTCAGTGTTATCACTTTTATTAAAAGCGATCCATTTAGATCATATTTATCATATTGGTTTTGAAAATTATCAGTTATTGTATTTGAAAAACTCGACCAATGTCAATACTATCCTAGCTATTAAAATAATAATAATAATAATAATAATAATAATAATAATAATAATAATAAAGAATACAGTTGATAATACTATCCTGGACCTCTAGGTGAGACAAGTGAATTCGAAACGCAAGACGACAGTGAGACAAATTCGTACAACAAAGTAACGCCATCCGTCTGAAAGATGCTCAAATCCATCGATTTTTGGGCGTTCATTTATTCCAATAACTAAAAATGATTTCTTGGTATGACTTTATAGACCTGCTCGAATGCTGTTATTTTCTTTCCTTTTCGAGAAACCTATTTGAAGAGTACCTGGAACGCAAATCCAATACCTTATCGACCACCACTTCTTGGAACACACAGATATGCTCTCCTTATTTTTATAAGTCCTTCGACGTCGGAAGGAGACTAGACAGAAAGAGAGGAGCGAGCGAGAAAGAGAGAGAAAGAGAGAGAAAGAGAGAGAGAAGAGAGAGAAAGAGAGAGAGAAAGAGAGAAAGAGAGAGAAAGAGAGAGAGAAAGAGAGAGGAATGAGAGAGAAAAAGAGAGAAAAAGAGAGAGAAGAGAGAGAAAGAGGAGAAAGAGAGAGAGAAAGAGAGAGAGAGAGAGAAAGAGTGTGCATGACACAATATGGGACGAACGCACTTTTTCCACCTCAAATGTCACATGGAGTAACCAGGTGCGCCAAGAGAAAACCTGAGGCCTGCGGCAGTTCATCCTCGGAGGCCCCTTCTTTTGAACAAAAAATTGTCTTCTCCCGAATTTCTTCAACAGAATTCATTTCTCCATACCTCAGCAATAACTTATATATGTTCAATTTGGTTTAGAGATACGAAATTTTTTGTCACTTCTTTTTAATGAAAAAAATAGGGCTGCAATTAAGTCGTGGCCTGCAGCAAGTTGCAACTGCCCCCCCCCCCCAAACCACCTTCTGGACGCCCCGGGGTGTAACCCCCATTTTAACTCCAGATATGAAAAACTAACGCAATGTGGTCGCGCCAATGCTTCGTAGATTCGTATTTACGACTACTGTGCTGTTCCACGGGCACGGGCGACGCCGCCGCAGATGTCGTTCCCGTCGCCGTCGCCGCCGCCGCCGCCGCCATCGCCGCCGCCGCCGCTACCGCCGCCGCTACCGCCGCAACCGCCGCTACCGCCGCCACTGCCGCCACCACCGCCGCAGCCACCACAGCCGCCGCCGCCGCCGCCACCGCTGCCACGGCCGCCGCAGCCGCCACCACCACCGTCACCGCCACCACCGGCGCCGTCGTCGTCGTCACCGCCGCCGTAGCACCGGCTTAGGAGTTCGCCCTCCTCGACAGCGGCGGCGGCGGCGGCGGCACCGGCGCCCCGGTGCCCATACGAGCGTCCTCGCCGGCAACTTCGGCCCCTACGCCCCGCCCCGCCGCGCACACTTACAAGTTTAATGGCGTACATTTTCAGTCAAATTTGCGAGTTCTTAAACTAACAGCCGGAGAACATACTCGAGTTGGAGCGCCACCGGTACTCTCCCATTTGTCCCATCAGTTATTCAAAGCAATTCGCGAAAGGAGGAATGTTTATGAAGCGGAGAAGTACGGCTTCTCTTGCAGTTAGTACTTCATATGCTGGCGCGTTTTGGAAGATTTAAAGTGCTACTTAACGATTAATGACGAACGCTGCTTATTCATTTTGCACATGTCTTCATTTCCTGCGTTTCTGTCAGCTGGAATCTAGTATATCGTTGGAATAAACTTGTTCAAATACTACGTAATACTCGAATATTAATTTGAAACTTTCCTTTTCCCAAAACGGGTAAATATCTTCTCAAACCATCTTAGACAACATGTCACATTAAATATGAACAGATATTTCCGGAAGACCATTAAAAAAGAGATGTTGGTTTTTGCGCTTTAAGGAATAAAATCGACTCATTTTGTTTCAATTTTATTTTTTTCCTTTGATGTATTTGTTTTATAATGTTTCCGTTTCTTTCACCCTCTTCAAGGTGCAATAACGATACGCAATTAGCTATCCACGTTCTTAGAATCTGCAAATATGTAGCTTATAGAGAGCATCTGAACATATTTGGCGAACGAGTCGAAGTAGTGTCCGCTCAATAGTCAAGCACTTCAGCAAGTACATAAAAAGAAAACAGGAACTAAATCTTCAAAAACACTCTTGCTAGTACTCGAACGCGAAACCTACTGAACAAGACTCGGACTCGCTGAGCACACCCGCGTGGCTCACTGCATCTGGCCTTAGACGGTTCATTTAAAATTCATTGAAATTAACAAAATGCAATTACGCATGCAAAGCAAACGGCGACTTCCTGGGCCAACGGCTCCGCTCCCGCCGCAGCAAAGGACCTCTATTACACCGCCCGAGAGCGCCGGGGGCTCTTCCCGACGGCCTTCTTTTGCATGCTGCCCCGTCGCCCCCCCCTCGGCCCGTCACCTTCGCCCTCCGACCACCACCCCTCCCCCAACCCAGCCTTCCCCGCCCGCCACCGCAGCGCCCTTCGCCGCATGGAGCCACTGGCGGACAACCCCCTACTCGTTCTTAACCCCCTCCGACCCCCGATGCCTGTGTCGTCTACCTCCATCGTCGCCTTCACACTCCCTCCCGCGCCGCTGATCTCCTCCAGCCACGTGCGCTACTCACATCCGCTTCTACTTGTGTCCTCCTAACGTTACCTGCAGCTTCGTGCGCGCATCTTCCTATTCTCGGTCTCTCGTAGGCATTTACCGCCACTCGCCTCCATCGGACGTGGTGTACCCTCACACCCTGCTCAACTATCCTTCACTGCGTTTCGTCATTCGCAGCCACCACGTCACTTCCCTCGTCATCAGCAGCAACACTCCGAGCCTTCGTCTCCCGCTAGAGACAGCATCTCCCATTCCTCGTAAATTCCCTCCAACCATTGCCAATCTCCACCAACATGGGCCACTCAAATCATTACTCCCATAACCAATACTCTACCCTTCATCGTCACTTTCATCCGCCATTCTCCTCTCCCATCATCCGTCTTTCATCTGTAACACTACGACCGTTATCCTTGATCTTCCAATCGTCACTACCATCCGCAATTCAACATAACCTCCGCCAAACTCCTTCCGCCATGGACCGCCGCAATTCGTCACCCCCTCCCCCCCCACTCCATATTCAGCCAACCACCACCATTTTACAGCGAAACTTACGCTGCATACAGTCTACTGCATTGTGCTCTCTTATCAACTTCCTCTGCCCTCCATGCCGCCGTTTCTCTCCCTAACCTCCTCGCCATTCCTGCATTAACGTGCCTCTCAGAAATTAAACTGCGAGACTTTTAACAGAGATGATGATTGTTACATCTTTCCAAAAATGAAACACCTCATAATGGAGTATTTTGCAACAGCACGCGTTGCATACCAAAAATGAAAAGGAATTTAAGAAAAAATTTAGTATTTCTCACGAGTGCTTTCCTGAATAATAACATAAAATTAAAAATAATAGTTTTACTTGTACATCTTACAAGCTAGTAGTGCTTTTTATTCTCATTATTTTTAACGATGTTTTAGAAATTCTATTTTCAGCAGTAAGTTGGCACTATCACTTAAAAAATACTTTGCTAAAATCGAAAGTTGCATTAAAATAAAAAACGAATAAATAATTAAGACCTAATAATAATAGTAATAATGAATAATTAAATATTATAATAAGAATATATACACAAAGAAAATAAGAATAAGAATAAATAATAATTAATTATTTTTCATTGCATAATTTATTAGTGTATGTACTCTCGAAAGGATAGATTGTTGCTACTACTGTCGTGGATACTTTTGAAACATTAATGTATTTGCATTAAACACATATCTAAAGAGTGACTGTCAAGACACAAACTGCGCGTAGTTTAAACTGGCTTTAAGTATCAATTCAGAATGGCTTTGGGGGTTTAGAAATACTTAAATGTAAAATCAGGGTTCAATTTCTCGAAATAGGATTCGAGAGACAATTTGAACAAATATCGTCCACAAAATATTTATTTATTTCAAAGAATACCGACTTGATATCCATTGTATTTGTAATATAATCTCTGACAGGTCCGGTTACAGAATATTCCATATTAATCAGTGCTCTTATTTTATATGTATATCAGTAGAGACATTGCAATGCCTTTCGAATGTGCACGCAATTTTCGATCCAACATTTGAATATAAATAACGTATCAACATTCAATATCAAAGTTTAACCATTTACTACAGAAAATTGAATTGACCACATGTTGATGCATTTCCATTAAGCGGGCATCAACAGATGTATTTCAATGACCATAATAATTCGGATAGGGAATTTAAATTAATCTTTAACGAACAAACCGAATATCATTAAAACAACCTAAGAGGATGAGGCATTAATCAAGTGTTTGCTTTTCTACCAAACATTTCACTGCCCTTCACTTGTCTATTAGTCAATATAGAAGGCATCTTTTACCTGACTTCATTTCTGAACGCTCATCTAGCATTTTGGTTCAGGCAGTGGAATTACGAGCATTGGAAGCACGCGGTGATCCGTCCGAACGTGGGCATTCGGAATTGAGCAGAAGACCTCCATTACGCCACCGCCGCCGGCGCTACGCGGCGGCCACTCTCTTCCGCTCTTCCGGCCACGCCCCCACCCGCGCCCCCGCCCGCGTCCACGCCCCCGCCCCGGCCCCGCCCCCGCCCGCGCCCCCGCCCGCGCCCGCGCCCCCGCCCGCGCCCTCGCCCGCGTCCCGCCCGCGCCTCCGTCTCCAGCAGACACGCCTCCTCCCGTCACCGTTGCCGTTGCCTCCACCACTGCCTCCGCCCATCCCGCCTTCGCTGTGCCCGCCCCACCGCCCCTTTTCAACACGCCCCTCCTGCTCCACCGCCCCCGCCGGCCCTTCCCCTCCGCAACCCCAACCTCCTCCTCAACGGCAGCCTCCACCTTCACCCGCCTGCCTCCACATCCACCTCCATCGCTCGCTCCTCTTCCGCCGCCCCCACCCTCGCCTCCTCAGCCGCCACAGCCACCTCCATCACCCTCCTTCACCACCTCTACCTCCCCGTCCTCCCCCGCCGCCTCCCACCCTCGCCTCCTCAGCCGCCACGGCCTCTTCCTTCACCCGCCTGCCACCGCCTCCTCCCCCGCCATCCCCCTTGCCTCCTGAGCTGCCCTTTCCGCCTCTACCGCACCACTCCGTCTCCACCGCTTCCACCCGCACTAGCTTCCGTCTCTTCAACCTCCCCCGCCGCACCCCACAACTCCCATCCACTTCTCCCCATCCCCCATCCACCCCGACTTATGCCTCCGTGGCCCGCACCGATCCCCCTTCCTCTACATTCTCTTCCGCCACCACCACTTCCCCTCTCTCAACTCTGCCCTCACCCACCGCCCTTGTAAACCGTGCCGCTCCCATCGCTCCGTCTCGTCAGCCCCTCGGACCCCGGCCGTCGCTGCGTCCGCCGACGCGCAGGCATTAACGTTCCTGGCAGAAATTAACCCGCTGGCCGGTGACCCTCGCGTCGCCCACCGGACGAAGCCTCCCGCGCCCCTGGCCCGCGTGTCGCTCAGCCCCGCCCAACCGCCCGCAGTCAGTCTCCTTTAAAATTCGGTTTGGCGGCGCGCCCTGTTTTGGACGGGCGTCCGGCGCATTGGTGAATTCAATTGCGAGCTGGGTCCGCCCCTGCTCTCGCCCCCCGCCCCCCGCTCCCCGCTCTTGCCGCTCACGCGAGCCGGCGCTGCTGCGACCGAAGCCGCTTCGTGACACCTTCTCCACTTCCGTTGTTTGGCCAGCGCTGCAACAGCACCCACGCTCCCTCTACGGCCCCGCCTTTGATCCTCTTTTGAAGTCTGCCACGGCCGCATCTCGTTTCTTACACTCGTAATAATGGATCGAATCCTGAAGGGTGGAAAATTAGGACGAAAAATCAGAACCGCACCTCAAGAATGAAGAATATCACGGATAGTCAATAAAATAATCACCAACCTAACACTATTGCCAAGCCAGAAGTGACACCAGCCTCACTGTAACTAATTAGACTTCTTTGTTATCGCTGCGAGTGACATAAGCTACCTCGATTACTTTGATCACCTCTGTCATATATTCGTCACTGCAAAGATCACGACGCATAATTACCATCTCTCTCTTTCACTCTCTCTCTCTCCCACTTCTCTCTCTCTCACCCATTTTCTATTTCTTCCTCTCTCTCTTTCTCTCTCTCTCACCCATTCTCTATTTCTTCCTCTTTCTCTCTCTCTCATCCATTCTGTTTCTTCCTCTCTCTCTTTCTCTCTCACTCTCACTGACTGACTCTTTCTCACTCACTATCTCCTTCTCTCTCTGAAACAAACCCACACCGACCATTTTCTGCTTGCTCCACCCGTCTCATCACCATCCCCGTCGAGGAATCGGCTTCTACGTTCATTGCCGCATTCAATCCAGCGCAGCGTCCCCATCTGAAAGTCACACGCCCTGTCCGTCAGCCGCCCTTCGCCCGCGCCGCAATGCCACCCCCCTCCACCAGCCATCGCCCCCCACCCCTCCCGCCACCCTCCCTCGCATCGCTGTCGCGGAAGCGGGACGCAAGGACTGCCGCTCCATCAATGCACACTGAGCCAAAACGGCCTCAGAGATGTCCATACCAAAAGTAAACATTTTGAAAACAAGAGGTTAAACAATTTGGGAAAGGAATAATGTAAACAAAGAATTGACAAAAAGAAATTTTAGTATTTTGAACAAAATGCTCACGGCCATTGCAATCTTTCAATGTTCAATGTTAACTGATTTTTTTTGTTGTTGTTATTTAAGGTCGCATCAACTTCAAGGTCTATTAGCGACCACTATTGCGTGTAACTCTATGGTAACTATGAGGATGACACGATATGATGAAAGGGGGTGAAAGGACGAACACATGACAACCATGCCCAAGGCGGGACTCGAACCCGCGATCCTTCGGTCCGAGTCCGCTACGGCACAACTGCCTTAGCGATCTCGGCGATCCGGCACTGAATCTTTGTCTTCAATATCATCGACAGACATTTGTACTAATTCTTCACGATAAAACAACTAAATGAAAAAAACCACGAATAATGGAGATGCAACAAATTATAATTTGTTATAGAAACATTTTTATTCGGTCGTACAAAAATGTTATTTATGTATCGTAAGAGAAGTAATTGTTTTTTGCACAATCGAGATTAAGAGTTTTTACCTCGACCTGCCCGTTTCAGCAGAAAACCCACAATCATCGATTGTGCAAAAACAATTACTTCACGCTCTTAATATAAAAATAGCTGTTCAGAAAACATTGGGTAGCCCAATGTGAGCAAAGGTTGATTTTTTCGTCTTCTCGGGCATGTCAACTGCTATGGTCATTAGTCCTGTAAGTGTAGTGCATGATTTATCACGGGTGAAGTCGGTGATCCCTCCACCGCTGGAAAGTGAGGTCCGGTACCGACTTATACTTCAACTTGCGAGGTTTTCCTAAACCAGATATCTCCCAGCAGCGTAGCATTGCCCGACGAAGAATGTTCTGGTATCCCGACTGGTCTACCTACATTTGTGGCAGTGTAGTGCATGTAAATGTTAGTGAGTCTAAGTAAGGAGTGGGGATGTGAAAAGGAAAAAGAAGAAAAGATAGGGCCTGGTCCGTGGCTCGTTTGGTAAGGTATTGTTCTGCATTCGCCAAGTGTGGATCGAAAAAAACGAGGGAAACTATCGAAATAGCAGCCGCCTGCTCTGAACTTTCTGCTGCTGATAGCTGCTGAATTCCATCTACCTACCTAGATAATGGCTGGCTCTGACGTTCTGGTTAGAGGCAGTGCAGTGACGTTAACTGATGCTCTGAGCTTCCTACGTCGGCGGGAGATAAGGATTGAAATCGCCCAGAAGTTAGTTTTATCTACGTTTGTATTATCTCTCATGTATACATTCTCATGCGAAAAGTGACTGAAATTTTTTTGAGCCGAGGCAACCTGTCGAAAAGTTAGAGTCGATGTTTTTGAGACGGCATTCACTGAAACCTTCTATATGACGTCACCGATTGCAGAGATCCGGTGCGCGAACTTTACATTGTGGGCGTCGCATCTCTTCTCCAAAGGAAACAAGGCTTGGGGAAGAGAACTTACATAAGCAATTCACTTACATCCGTCATTTGCGATATTATACGTAGAAAGGGAATCATGGAATGGCATGGCATATCCATTGCAATCGCTCCAGTTGTTAACGGCTTGAAGAAAGAAGGTTGTTAAGGTAGAGTTATAAATTAAAAGAAATCTGCATTAAGTCGAAGCATTTCGGTATCCTATGAATAGCAAATTATATACGTCTTTTTTACAGCAAATATGCATCATGAATAAGAAAAATTAGAAAATATATGTTCAGAAAGTTATGTTTCTCTCTTAATAATTCATTAATGCTTTAAAATAGTCAGTGTATCTTATTGGATAGACAGAGTAAAAAATAAAAAGAGTTAATTGAGGAGAATGTAAGAGAAAAACAACGGAGCTGAATGACAGAAGGATGAAATGAGAAATTGAAAAACAAATCGGTCTCAATAACAGAGGATAAGCCGGTCAGATTGCCGAGATTGTTAGGGCAGTAGTGCCTTAGCGGTCTCGGACCACAAGACCGCGGGTTCGATCCCGTCTCGGGCATGGGTTGTGTTTGTGTATGACAATGTGTGTGTGCCGTTCTTTCATCCCTCACCACCACCAACACCATCATCATCATCATTATCATCTTATCGTCCATGCGTCCACGGCTAACAAACTTCTGGAATAAAAATCGGGATTCAGCTAAAATGCTACCCCCCCCCCCCCCCACCAGAAAGGTACTTTCACCTGCTGAAGCAGGATGCACGAGTGGTCCGAGCTGGCCTATACGCGAAAAAAAAACAGAATAAAGGAAGTGATAAAATAAATAATAATCTCCACGTCAGACAATACACAATGTGTTAAATAATTGAAAAATCTGTACACAAGTAGGTAAAGCAAGAAACGTCACAGTCGTAAACACGTTATAAAAAAAACTGTAGCATTAAGATTAATTCTAGGATTTCTCCATTTCGTATTGTTTGTACTGCTGATTCATAAGCACTAATGGCCTAATGGCCTGAGTCTCGCCATGTAAAATAAGGCATTAATTCAATTCAATTCAATAAGCACAAACTTTGTCTCTGGGGTTTCAATAACACATTGTTCTAACCGTTCGCACTAGCAATAAGCGCGTCGATTATATCGACATAAAATTCCCGTAAAGCCTATTCATAATTTTCCATCCTACACTGACATGTTCACGGACATATCCGGAGTGTCTCTTTAATATATCTTTGTGCATGCTACCAAAATCTGCTGGTAGTTTGTTTTACAGAAATTCTTGCATTACTAAGACAATATGTAATGAATTGTAATTCATTGAATGAATATTAAATGAATTGAAACTCACACCTGATTTTCACATTTTTTATGCGATCAGTTAAATAGTAAATACATTTACAATACTTCGGTAGTTACTGAGCAAAATGAGTGTTATGGAATACTTAATGAAAGCGCCATACTTCCCTTAACGTGTGTTGCAATATCTTCCTCTACAAGCTTTCTTGTGGTGATTTTAAATACGTGAAGAAACGTTCAAATAATAAATTTTCTGATCCAACTAATTTGTAGTTCCTAATATATTATTTTCGATAATATATTATTGAAATACGGCACCAATTCTGTTAAAAATGCACACTTTCTCCTTACATAGTTCCAGAATATAATCTAAGAATTGTCAAATCTTTCTACTCTGTTATTATTTGGTCAAGTTCAATTCATAATTGACCTTAAAAAATCACATGTCTTTCAAATAAAAAAATAAATGATACTTTAAATTATGTAATTCATTGTGATATACTTGTGGACAAATAACGTGTTTTATTTTGAAAACTTACTTGTAATTATTATTATCTTCTTGAGCAAATTGTATCTTATTAATCAACTTTCGCTTTTAAATATGTAGAAATATTACTCTTAATTATTAAAATTTGCTGTCAACAAAAGAAAGAAATTCAAAATGTTGTAGGCATCAACGTATAGACATTTATTTATTTGAATTTTATATCTTCGTTATTTGTTTGTTATTATTCCGAATTCTTTGAAGTAAGAGGACGAGTTCAGTCGATGCCAGAGTCTGTGGCGCGATAAACGTCTTTCTTGATTAACATTTACTTGTCCAAACGTCCGATATGTATGAAATGAAACAAATAAACGCATGTTCCATTCTACCTCCTCTTTATTAATTAAATCCTCTTTATTAATTAAATCCTCTTAATTAAATCCTCTTAATTAATTAAATCCTCTTAATTAATTAAATCCTCTTAATTAATTAAATCCTCTTAATTAATTAAATCCTCTTAATTAATTAAATCCTCTTAATTAAGTAAATCCTCTTAATTAATTAAATCCTCTATATTAGCTAAATCCTCTATATTAGCTAAATCCTCTTTATTAATTAAATCCTCTTTATTAATTAAATCCTCTTTATTAATTAAATCCTCTTTATTAATTAAATCCTCTTTATTAATTAAATCCTCTTAATTAATTAAATCCTCTTTATTAATTAAATCCTCTTTATTAATTAAATCCTCTTTATTAATTAAATCCTCTTTATTAATTAAATCCTCTTTATTAATTAAATCCTCTTTATTAATTAAATCCTCTTTATTAATTAAATCCTCTTTATTAATTAAATCCTCTTTATTAATTAAATCCTCTTTATTAATTAAATCCTATTTATTAATTAAATTATCTTTATTAATTAAATTATCTTTATTAATTAAATTCTCTTTATTAATTAAATTATCTTTATTAATTAAATTCTCTTTATTAATTAAATTCTCTTTATTAATTAAATCCTCTTTATTAATTAAATCCTCTTTATTAATTAAATCCTCTTTATTAATTAAATCCGTTTAAGAATACCCTGGAACAACTATTTTATTAAAACTGCTATTTTGCTTGTTATAGTATCATTTTATTTTCGTATTACCTAAATTAAAATTGAGATTTAATTGAAAAGGATTTAATACTCACAGATAATCATTGTGATCAAGTCTCATTCAAAATTATTTCTCACGCGTATGGAATATTTTCATTGAGCTTTGTCGACGATATTCTCATCATCTTTTAGATATCACAAGTCAACGACCTTGGGGCAATTGTCAGTAAAAATTCTCACAGAGATTTTCATCAAAGGAAAACGCTGCCATCGTCTATCAGAATAAACGGAAAAGAGAAAAATTCAAATTATGATCTGATAAGTGTTGTTTCACAATATTTTTCGAAGGATATTCTACTTAATGTGTTAGCCCCTAGTGTGCTGACGGCCGAATATAATCTTCAGAATCAATAACAGCATACTCTCAAGAATATTCGAGTTGTATTAACAAACACAATCCTTCTCATACACAAACTATACAACAATATATAAAACTGTATTAAGGCCATTACTGCTCTACACATGCCCAATATGGACAAACGCAGCCGCTATAAATATTACAAACTCCAAATCATTCAAAATAAATATCTCTGATTAATTACCTCTGATTCGTAAGTAACAAACAACTTATTTAGAATTAGTTAGACAGGTATGTATTCTTTATCCGTTGCTATTTAATCTGTATTCAGAACATGTTTTTAAAGATTCTTCAGAGAATTGTAGTCTGTGAGTAAAAGAGAAAAGGTATGCCTATTTCTAATATACGTTATGCCGATGATTAACTAATCTCGACAGACACTATTGCGGATCCGCAAGAAATAATGAACATAATAAATTGAACTTGCAAAGATTATGAATTGTATGGGGAAATGTACATAAAACAAAGACCATGCTACTTAGTAAGAAAGGTGGAAGACATTTACAGCTGTTCATCAACTATCAACCTATTGAAAGGGTTTGTCAGTCTTAATACTTGGGACAAATTGTAAATGAGTCATTGACATCAGATTTGAGAATAAAAACGAGAATTGAAATAGTAAGATCCACTTTCAACAAAATTGGACAAAAGGAATTGTCAATGTAGCTGTGTCTTGAGTTTTACCCTCAGACGGCGAGTGGCAAAATGTTATGTGACAGCATTTCTCTTACCATATATGGTGCTGAAATATGAACACTGAAAACTGCATCAATTAATAGACTGGAGGCATTCGAGATCTGGATGAACAGGAGAATGTTGAGAATTTTCTGGACTGACAAAGTGCGTAATGACTACATACTAGAAAGAAATGCTATATTCCGAGAGATACTAAAAACGTATCGAGTAGACGGGGAATCGGCAGGCAGATGTCCTAGTTATCAAAATACGAAAATAGACCAGTATTTCGAAGGCATCTGAGTTGCTTTATCTGGCACAAGATGGAGAAACGTTTGGGGAAATGGTCACCAACACAAATTAATGGAGACGACACTTGAGGAAGAAGAAGAAGAAGAAGAAGAAGAAGAAGAAGAAGAAGAAGAAGAAGAAGAAGAAGAAGAAGGAGGAGGAGGAGGAGAAGGAGAAGAAGAAGGAGAAGAAGAAGAAGGAGAAGAAGGAGAAGAAGGAGAAGAAGAAGAAGAAGAAGAAGAAGAAGAAGAAGAAGAAGAACAACAACAACAACAACAACAACAAGCTTATATTTTCAACTAGCGTATGTTTGAATATACATATTTAAAGTGCATTATACTATGTATTCTATCTCAGAACTAATAAATATGTTTTCAACAAAAATTCGAGTTGAAACCGTTTCCAGAATCGTCTTAAATGATTAGAGCTACAGGCGTAAACAACTGATCTTAATTATTGGGAATAAAGGTTGATCATCAAACATGGACGGTCAAGCACAAACATCCTTGTTCAAGGTTACACTGAAACCCGAAACCCTTCGTATCTAAGAGTATATTTCGAACGCTCATCTACTTAGCAACTATAATGTTATTTATTTCCTAGGACGGGGTATGACACTTGTACTATTATTATCTTTCAAAATAGATCTTAAGTTCAAGAGATTGAAAAATTCCTACAATTACCAAAATAAATGAAACGAACCATATTAAATAACTTAAGAGAAAACGTATTAAATTTTTGAAAACACAATGGCCGTTTTTTTTACTTTTTGATTTTACTTTGTGAATATTAACTTCACAAAGAATATGGAAAATTGGGATTACAGAAACTATGCTGTTGAAATAATTCAAAACCCGGTGTTCTGTCACAAAAGAAAGTAAATTATTGATATTAATTCATAATTTAATATATACAAGTTAACAGAAGCACCTCACTCATATAACAAACACATACCACTGGGTTTAGTAGAAACAATGAAACATGCCGTTTCAGCGTATATCGCGACATGGAAGAAGAAATAAACGGTCATACAAATTTCTGAAGAACGACCATATTTCAACTTTAAAACTTCCAATTCTATACGCTTAAGAAGGAAAATAACCTAAGTCTTGGATTGTGAAGAGTGTCATACGTGTATCTGGTTCGTTCTCTTGGTTGCCATTCCCTTCCACATGATAGATACTGTCCGGAGTGATCATGATGATGATGATTATGATGAAAGAAGAATATTTGCCTCTCAGTCGACGACGCGGCGTCACCTGTACAGACAAGAAGTCAAGAATAATATTTATTACAGATTAGATTGATTGATTGACTAATGTTTACGAGGCTGGGAGGCCAATATTATTATTCTTCCATCAGCATAAAACACTCACTACACTAATGGGATCAACTACACCTTCTTGGTTGAAGCTGCAAGTCAGTGTTTCACCGAAGTAAGCCCTTGGCGCATATGATATTGTGCGAAACAATTTGCTTCCGTGAGTTCGTAGACGACGAAACCGTGAGAACCAGTCTCATGGCAGTGACTACCGGGGTCATTCACGCTTTGACTGTCGACTCGAGTAGGCGTGCCGATGAGGAGTACGCCGGCATCGAAAATTCGAACGCAAACAATTGTACGGAAACATGCCCGCAATCGGTTGTATGTAGAAAATTGCCGGAAAATCGTGAATGTAATTCAATGCCACACAATGGAGACGTACGATGTATGACTGTGCTGTCAAGTGGTAAACGTTCTGGAGGCGAGCGATTAAAGTTGAAAACAACTGTAAAACAGATTACAAAAAGCAATAAGTGTCAAGACCTGTATAAAGTAATGTAAGGTGGAGATTTTGTACATTTTCTAAATATACAAACATATAAATGTCCTGTAATTAAAAGTAAATAAGTTCATTCAGCCTGTGATTGCTTCTCCCAAAATTACCCGTATATAATCACCAGCAAAATCTGTTGCAAGTCACCTGCATCCCAAGCAACAATTTAGAAAAATCTAGACTACTTGCGGACTCACGTGTTAGATTTTACAAATAACTAAATACGCGAGAAGTCCCAAGAAAAAGCAACGATAATATTATGACACTTACTAATCCACAACAATATTTAAAAAAATAAAAACAAAGTACCAGTCTATCGTACAAATCTCAGGATCACACATACCGACTGTTGAAGGCCGACACAAACGCCTATCTCACCGCAGCCAGACGGTTCAAATCCATCCGAATTCTCTTCATTCGCGCAACAACAAGCGGTGATCGAGTACGACTGACGGAGAGGCGCGCCGCCATTTAAAAACCCGCGAGCGAGCACTCCGCAGGCAGCCATTCGTTTGTAGCGCGTCAATTGCACTCCCTTCCGCGTGACTTGGCTCCGGCGCTCCCGAGAAGCTGCGATCACCCCAACACAGAGTGCGCTGTTTTGACGCGGGCAACGTTGGCGACTGCACACGCGCGTTGTTGGATACGGCGACTGTGGTCCTCACCGCGCTCAAACGAGCGCTCATCGGGGCGGTTACTTTAGCGTTGCGAGCGCGACAAGTAGCCGTTCTACGAAAGAGCGCGCCGAAAGTGAACGCACTAATTCACGCTCCGCTGCCGACGAAGCAGCGACGGACCTCCCCGTAGCTTCCCCACAGTGGGAGGAGTCAACCCGGTGCTCTGGACTGGGACTCCGCAATCCGATGCCGATGAGTGAATGCTGGAATTATATCGTAACTAACGGGCTATGAACCACGCGCGATCTTTCCATAATTGATTGGTGTTTCCTGGCACGTCAACTGACATGGTCATTATAACTGTCAGTGTAATGAATGTTTTCATTCCAGGAGATGGCGCTGTCCCACTCCCTGTATGTGGTGAGACTACCTACAGGTTAGCTTGGTTTTTCCTAAATCCAGGTATCTCCCCCCAGTGGAGTACCGTCCAGCGGAGACAAGCTTTAAGATCGCGACTGGTTGCCTGGGGTATGTGACTGCGTAGTGACTGTAAGAGTGTGCGTGGAGGGTGCGTGGAAGGGATAGGGATGAGAAAAAAAACAGATCGCGCGCGGGCCGTGGCCTGTTTGTTAGGGTTCTGCTCCGGCGTTCGTCCGGTAATGATCGGACAAATATCAGAAAACTTTCGATAAGAGTATCCGATCGTTATAAATCTTGTACAGACAAAGGCTGATTTCACTTACCTATCGTATGTATCTGAAGTCGAAAATCTTCTCTTGACGGTACTCGATAATGGACTCGAAGGCCTCCCGGTTAGAGTCCCTGCAGAATCAACGGCAATAAGTGAATACTTAGCCATGACTAAGTCAGCCAGTGCTATCTTCCCTTCCTCATCCTTGCTCCCTCCTCTCTCTTTACACAGACATACACAATTGCACATTCATGCACTAAACTAGCACACAAATGGGGGTCAGTCGGGAACTTAGAAATTTCCCCCGACTGGGGCGGTGCCCAGCTGAAGAGGAGGAAATGGAGTAGGAAATCCCGCAAGCCGGCGTGTAGGTCGACTGCGGATTTCACATTCTAGTGTAGCGGGAACACTGCTTCCCTTCACGTTGTAACAAGCACGTCATTTTCGGGAGTAATGAACATAGCAGTAGACGCGCTTTTAAACTAAAATAATTAATCCATCAATAAATCACTGTCTAAGAACGCAGTAATGCGAATTATCCCTAATTGGGTGATTGTGAGTAGGCTTCAGGCTACTTCATCATCTACGATCTGCCACGGTCAAATTACTTTAAATACTTATCTAGGATCACAAAGTGAATTTTGGGCATTGAAAAAGAAGCGTGGGAGTAATATTAATGAAGTTCTTATGTGATGTAAATGTACGTTAATGTGTATAGTACGCGAGCTTGATATAAATAAACACACTTGCCTTATCGCGAAAAAAAAGGCAGAGTTTTAACTTGTAAAAAAACTTGAAATATGAAAAGTGAGACAATTGTCTAACTAGAGAAAAATAATTCTTGCTAACCAAGAATTGGGTAGAACCGGATAGATCTTAAAAGTTAAAACATTTGAAAATCGTTCTCTGCTCTCATATCCAGTCAATGTATCGAAGAATTGGCGACTGGTGAGTGAATGGGATTTCGCGGACGACAATGAGATTCGACCCTTGACATACAGAACTGGAACTCTACGAACTTTCATCAGAAACCTGAATCACTACTACATGTCGACAATACAATTATATACCTACCATGTACGACAAATAGCAAATTAATATACATCGTACAATAAATTGTTGGTTGTTAAAGACTTCTGTTTTGAATTGTTGTATATCCGGAAGTTCAAGTGATACTGGCGACGTATCAAATGCAGATAATTTTGGCAACATATGCTCACAATGTATGGTCTCTGAACTCTTGGTGTTGTATGTAATCATCTAGTACTGTACAACAGTTTGTGGCAGCTAGCGTTCTGGGCGTCATTACTACTAGAATGGTGTTGGACGAGTTGGAAGCTTAGACGACGAATTTGGCTTTATTAGCGTTATCAACGTCAATAGTGTTGGCGGCGATACGTTCATACATGTTGTGGCAGGCACTTGCATAATTAGGTGGGTTGATGACATCTGCGTGGTCTGCTCTAGTGACGTTCGTAGCGGGGATGGCAATAGCAGCATTGATGATATTGACAGCGTTGGGGTGATGATGGTGGTGGTTGCCATGCCGGTAATGATTGTGTTGAAGGCGAGAGAGGTATTGACGCACTGGGAAATGCTGCTGTAGGTGACGTAGGTGGCGGCGTTTGACTATGGATATAGGTATTGTGGTGAGTGATCGTTGGAATTTCTAATGAAATAATTATATGCGTTTAAATAAACAACTGCTACAGAAATTCCATAGTCAAATGAAATAATTATATGCGTCGTCATTGCCAACAATATATAATATTGTTATATTGTGGGCAATGACGACGCATATAATTATTTCATTTGACTATGGAATTTCTGTAGCGCAGCAGTTGTTTTTACTCTAGGTGCAATAAAAGTGCTACCATCATGCGAGGTTGATTTCCGACGCTTGGTGTTATCAAGATTATCATATCTAATACCCATTTACACTGAACTCCTTTGACATTATTAAATACTATTGTTGTTCTAATCACTGCGATCAGCGCGCCGAATGTCTCAAGGGATTCAGCTAATTTGACGTTTTCGACCTTTTCCTAATCTCACTTCCTTCTTCCTTGACATCTGCATTTGTCCCTTCCGCTGTTATCCCTTTCAGAGTCCAGATTTTCTTGTCCAAACCTCGAGTGATGGAACAGCGAGGCATTTCGTTCATATATCTTAGAGAGTCAGTGACACCTATAGGTCAGCCAACTTCACTTGAAATATACGCACAGCCGTTTCAGTACTGATAACTCTTAGTCGAAGTGCGTTCTCTTGTTTTCTACCTCCTGCTTTGCTAGATTTTATGTTCGCACGTTCTTCTCTAATATTTTTTGTCTATTGTTGCTATCGCTAACTTATTTGTAACTTGCACCTCATTCATTATCACCTGTACCTCATCGTCTTTGGTTCTTTTTTTTCTCCCCTGCCGCACTTCTTTCTCCAACTTACAGTACTTTCTTTACTTTTATAATGCAAAATGACTATATATCAGTCGCTATTTCTAACGCATTATTTGTAATTCAATTAAAAAAAAACTTATTACAAAACACGAGATGTTCAAATAATAATAATAGAAATTCATTACTTTTTCACACAAATAATAAAAATGTATACTAGGATTTTTATAACTATCACGTTAAAGCTGGGTAAGCTACATTGTCAAAATTAATCTACTGATTATCGTGCGACAAAATGGAATCCTTAAACGTTGGCACGAGAGTACCGTACATGTCTTTGTCACACGCCATCAATCCTGTCTTTTCCGCCTTCTGCCTCCCCCCCCCCCCCCCCGCTGCCGCCCTCCACGGAAGACCGTAACCACGTCCTCAGCTGACGCGTCGCGTCACTTGTAGAGCAGGTGTCGCCAAAGCCAGCGACAGAGCTCTCCATTAGGTCCGACATCTGCCTTGCGCTGTCAAACGGCAATTGCGAGGGCTGGCTGCGTGCGCCAACTGCGGTATCACGCGTCGCAAAAGCATCCGCGCGGGAATTTGAAAATTAAATTCTCTTATGCCGCTTAACATCATACTACAGGATAGATTTCTGAACTAAGAATGTAAGGCGTGCAGTTACCTAGAAAGTCGTTTCGTAGTTATTTTCAAATTAATTCTAAACTACAAAATAGAATCAACGTGTACGATATATGTCGGTGTTTTTCACATATCGAAAATGAATGTTTTGTTATTGATTGAATGTATCGGTTTTGAATGAACATATTTTTTTTCATTCTCTCTGACACTGAAGCATCTGTTCACATTTGAACGTATATAACATATCACCAAGAAATTATGAATGGATCTGCATGTGTCTCATATTCCTTGAAATGACTCGTAATTAGAAGAGTATCACTACATGCCGATAAAGAGCTTTTCAACATGGCATTCGCGAATACATTTTTTGACTGTCTAATTTGTCTCTAAGATCTATACGTATTACCCATTTTCAAAAGTCAGTCTTCTGCAATAAAGACCTAATATTTCATAAAAGAATATTTGATGCCGAAATCTTTTCTGAGATGGCTAATCAAGATCGTATTTGAAACTGATGAAATGAGATTAGTTGTCACGATATCCTTTTATGATTCGAGTGAAAACAATATAATTTTGTCATAACTCGTTATCTTGTATTTTGCTACAATAGTCTCTTTTGTTCTTCTTTATCTCACAAAGAGAAGCACCAAAAGCATTCACGAGACAGAGGTCACGCACTCATTGCTATGCGAGTCGTAAGCTCCACAAACAAGATTACGGTGTGAAGCTGTCTCTCTTCTGATAAAAATACAGCGGAACATACAGTCCATTAATATTCAGTGTGAGAGGTTTGGAAAGAAATTCGTGTGGCATACCCTTCCCTGAAGAGCTGAAGAAATAAAATGTTAAGGGATTAAGTATGAAACGCTTCAAAAAGTATATGGAAACAAAAGTACAAACTCCGTTCCGCAATGTTGTTACAGAATTATATTATATCTTTGACATTTACTCTTTGTTATTTTGCATGTTTTACTCACGCGAGTTTTGTACTCAATGTACAATTTCAGTGTGTATCAACTGATGAATAATTGATAATACCACAAATTTTATTTATGCAAACAAGTCGAGATAAGGGCATGAATAGAAGTGAATGGAATATCTGAATTACAAAATGAAGGCGGTCACGCCATGTTGAATGTGCTCATGAAATTGAGAATGAGTGAGTAAATGAATGAGTGAAAAGGACAATAACGTGACAGGTAGGAACGTACAAATACCAGTATCTACTTACGTACCTACTGATACTTATTACGAACTTGCTGGTATAATTACTCGTATCCGTGAGTGTGTGTACGTTTCTACAATACATGTGTCTGTATCCTATATGTGTGACCCCGGGATATCAGTTCTATCAAATCACCGGTCACTTAAGTGGAAGTAAGAAATATTTGTGGAAAAATATATGCTTTGTAATTCGCGATCATATTTGAGCAAAGCTCAGAAAATGCCAGTAGAGACATAAATGATATACATATAAAATATCCATTTCACACATCAACTTCCGAAGATTCAGGCGTGGCCATGCTGCGTGAACAGCATGAATTCGTCACGATGAATTAATGCGGTTGGTGTGTGAGCTATAAAACGTACGAGCGACAGACGATGTTCCTCTGCTTTTAGGGGATGTCAGCCGAGCACGACACGGCGCGATAAACACGGACTGCTGAGATCAACTGAAAGCCGCGAACACAAGGAAGATGAATAGCTCAGACGAGTTCCCTTTTGCAAGCGAGCTCAACTTTCCAACTGGGGAGGCGAAAACTTCACTTTGCGGAGACGTTTTAACGCATTTTCGCAATTTAAAAAATGATGCCGTTAGTTTTATGATTTTATATCATCACGAAACCTTGTTCGGTTTGCAGTCTTATAACTTTTATTGAAAGGAATAATATTTCGACATGATTTTGCAAACAATGCGATGAGATTTGATTTTCTTAAACAAGGGTTAAATGTCTTCAAATTATGTTTAAACGAGTAGTTCTGAAATTCGCAAATACCCCTCCAAGACTTATGAATATAAATAAACTACATATTGAGGATCAATCAAATGAACAAACGTTGAAAAATTTGTGATCTTTCCTATCATAATTTCCAAATATTGAAGTATGTTCTACTTATACGTTAAGTAATAAGAACTATAAAAATACCGGTAAATGAAATACAAATAGATCTTGGAAAATGAACAGCAAATGACCATGAAATATCTTGTAAACACACACGCACACACTCTCTTTCTTTCTTTCTTTCTTTCTTTCTTTCTTTCTTTCACACGCACACACACGCGCACACACTCTCTTTCTTTCTTTCTTTCTTTCTTTCTCTTTCTTTTTTCTTTCTTTCTTTCTTTTTTCTTTCTTTTTTCCTTTCTTTCCCACTCCTCTCTTTCCCTACCTCCCCTTCTCTCTCCTTCAGGAAAAACTAGAACAAAGATTCCTGGATTACAATACTAATCTAGACAATTTCATGAGAAAAACAGCCAATTTTTGTTTTAAAAAATATTTGCTAAATGTAAGAACATTCGAGGAATACCACCGGTTTATAAGGATCCTCACGGGCCCCGATCTCCACACAGAACCTCTTGTCTAAGCCCAACGGAGACTTAAAAGCGCCGTCAACGGAAAGAGATGGAACTCCTAAAAAACCTCAAGTGCAAACTCTTTAGAGGATTTAGCAAAAATAAAAAATTGCCAGCGGTATAATTCTGTCTTCTTTTACAAAGACAAAAGGCACAAACCTGCAAGTAAAATACGTCGTTGAGAAATGTCTGGAGCACATTTTCACTTTCATAAAAAGTCTACAGTTTAAGATATTTAGCATGTAAAAGTAAATGTTCAATCCATATATTAGCTTTTGGAACTATATTCTTGTTTCTTCAGAAAATACACGAACGTGTCTGTCTTGAGAGTCAGAACATACACGAAGTGGAGATTGTCTGTCTTGAGAGTGGGGAGAAGGAGAGGAAGTATATCCAACTGGAAAACTGGCCTAAATTTGATAAATCTCTTCAGCATTCTTCATCGGATCTAAAATAATTTTATATTCAAATAACGCAAAAGAAAAGTAGCGCAAATGCTGATTAACATCTCCAATAAAAGAACTGTAAACGAGTGATGCTAAAAACAGCACGTACTTTCTCCCCCGCACTTTCAAGCAAAAGAACTAGCATTCTCGAAAAATTGTACATGATTTTATTTTAAAATCTATCTTTAAGGAACGTATTTCATTCAAGGAAAAATCTCCTTCTTTAATATTTTAGTTGTAGGAAAACTTCAAAAAAAGTTTTGAACATTTGCAATTTTCAAAAAATAAGGGTTCATCAACGAATAGGAAACCTGCCCCATTCTCTTAAACGTCCTTCACCCTAGCCAACAACAAAATTTAATCAAAAATGATGAAGCCATTTTGAAAATGTCCCAGGAGTTTCATGAAAAGAACCCCCCAAAATTAAAATATCAAAGGGCCGGAACATCATCCAGATCGATTGTGAAATATAAATTTTGGAGAAAATCGGCTTAACGATTTAGTTGCTAGCCTTGCTCACAGACGGACCGACGTTTTGCCGTCATTCGATTTTTCGGTATCAAGAACCCACAAACATGGCTACACCACGTGATAGAGGATATTTTTTCTAAATTTTTCAACAGGATTTATCCACTTTTGCGTTACTAGGACCTAGTAATGAGAGTTTTTCTGCAGCAATTCGTTGTTTTTTCGCGCAGCATTAGATAACTTTCTCTCTACTGCGTAAACGTTAGCGAGACACTGTAGTTTGAGTTTTCTAAAGTGGCTTGTCGAAGTCACACACGAAAAAGGGAGAGGGACGGCAGACTCCAATAAGAAGCTGCAACGTCACAACAGTTCATATTGAAGACTGCCTTCCCTCTCCCTTCTTCGTGCGTGACCTCGACAGGCCACTTAAAAAATCCAAGAATAGTGATGCTACAAAATGGTACAGACTTTCTCGTACTAGTTTTCTAATTTCTTCGGTCAGGGTTGTTTTTTCGGCCTTGTCCCATCATATTACCAGCATCCATCTATCGCCGCCCAAAGAACAAATTTTTTCTAATTTTTCGGTTCATCAACGAGAACCTATGAAGCAAAATTACCAAGTTTGTTCAGAAACATGCAGATAGGCTTTAAAAGATTTTAGAATTTAATCTTTCAAGCTGAAACAAAAAAGGTGTTCCCACAAATTCCGGAATATTCTTTTCTGACACAAACCTTAACATTATTGATTAGATATCCAAATGTTTACCTTGCAGAAAAAGGAAGATGTCATGATTCTCACAAGCAATAATTATCTCATAAGCAAAGAGTTAAGAGCGGCCCTGACAATTACATTCCATAATATTTTGACAGACACGCGTCTATTCTCCACTCACTCTCCGGACATTCGGACGAAATACAAATTTTCGTAGAAGCTGTAATATCGAAACAACTGCTAAAAAGCTATAAATTTTGTCTCAATTTTCATCAAATTAAATCTCCAAATTAAATCCACAAAAAATCTCTAAAACGATGAAATGATCATCTTTAAACATACGTTCTTCTCAACAGGAAATTTCCAGACCAATATTTACGTGACATTTCTTCTCCTCCGCTGTCACCCACAGATACAGGACTTCAGTAAGCACTGGAAAAAAATGCACAGAACGACAAAAATTATCTGCCTCGCCTCATCTCCGACAGGGAGCAGCCGCTCGGATCTTGGCCAGGTAATTGCGCAACGCAAACGCTGCTTTGTAATCCCCATGCGCGCGCGCGTCGCACGAGCCTTCGCGCTGGCTCGCTTAGCTTCGCCCCCGGCGACGACGTCACACGGCGCGGAGAGGAGCAGAGCGGAGCGGCGCAATAAGCAACGGGATATCGTTACCTTCCGCGTCGGCGCAAAAGAACTCGCGCGTCTGTTCGCGGAAACTCGCGAAATCTGAATCGCCCTCTGTGGGATGATCCCGGCTGCGAAGACGTAACGGGCGGAAAATGCGAAGCGGCGAGTGTTTACGGGTCGCGCGGAGGCGACGACGACGGCGCTTAATAGGCGGATAACTCGCGATTCGGATTGCGTCAGAGGAGACTACGAAGCTCTATGGCAGATGCGGGTTTTTCTCGACACACGGAATGACGAGCGAGTTCGGCAAACGATTTTGCATGAGGGGGAAAAGTGAAAATGTGGAACAAGAGTCTGGAGGAATTCGTAATTGTTAATAATAATAATAATGGTGGTAATAATACTAATTATTATGTTTATGTTTGTGATAGATATAGCAATTAAGTGAAAAAAGAAGGAGATATTTGGCAAATGTTGTGTATTAATAATATTCAAAACTTTCCTTCAAAGCTTGGCGCGTTTGGGGACGTAATACGGTGGAGGGATATTTCGTTGCAATTAATCACTCTCATTCATTTATACGAAAAGTTAGTGAATAATAAATTAGTTTAAATGCATTAGGTATTTTATATTTTACGCATACGAACGAAAAGGGAGCTCCTGTCTGCGACGACGTACCGGACAAGAAAAGGGTTTGCTAAACTCGCGTAGAAAAACGTGGTCGCTTAACAAGCGGATAATTGTCCTAGCCGGAGATTCGTTACTAAATATCAGAACTGTCTTCAATTGTATCTCAATCTTATATACAGTTGGTCTGCATATTTAAAAATCCGCAGCTGTAAATTTTTTCCGCAGCTATGATGTGATGAAGAGACCATTTGGGGTGAATATCAGAATTCGAAAGGAAAGAACATGGTAGGATATAGGTATTGTAATGGTTTAAAGGCCTTCGGTCTAGCCACATAGTATCGTTATTTATTTTATAACTATAATAATTACCTATGAAATAAATAAAAAAAATTTAAAAATCAAACTTAATCTCACAAAAACAGCTATCAAAATATTCAATTTAAGAGCCTATACACCTCCAGTACCGTTCACAATAAATAATAAATCCATTAACTGGATATCCCCAAATAGTACTGTAAAATAGTTCGGTCTTAATAAAAACTTAACTAAACTGGAGTCAACACATCAATAGTAAAAAAAAAACAAGCAAAAAACAAGCTACATCAACTAAAACCCATCATTAATCGATCTTCCCATCTCCCATTCCGAACAGCCATAACTAAAGGGAGGATTTTAATGAAATGTCATTTTTTCTTTTTACTTTAGAACAATGCCATTTAGCACTGCCAGCGCTATTAGTCTGCCAATGCACTTCATCTCAAATGTTGGGCTATTTGCAGACGATTGCATATTATATCGTAGTTTTAATTCGAAAGATGAAGAAATGCTGCTACGGGATCTTGATGCGCTATATTACTGGGCGGAAAATAATGGAATGGCTATAAATTGCTCTAAAAGTAAATCAATCACTTATGGCAGGAGTCTTAATTATAGAGAAACAAATTAACATTTAAATAATGACATTATTCCGAGAGTTTTCTCATGCAAGTACCTAGGAAACCATTACGATAGTAAATTAAGCCGGAAAAGACAAGTAGATTTTGTTGTAGGGAAAGACTGAGGATCTCTTCACTTTGTAATGCTCGTGTTGTTTGGAAAAAAAGCACGTGTTGTTTCAGCACTACCCAGTTATTATATTAGAGATGTTAATCAACATTTGTGCTAATTTTTCTTTGGCGTTATTTGAGGGTATACTTATTTTAGATTCAAAGGAGAATGCTGAAAGAATTTATGAAATTTAGGCCAGTTTTCCTTGCCAGTTTGAATTTTTTCAAACGCGAATTTTTACGCAAATTATAGTTTTCTTGTGACCAGAGATTTCAAATTGTGCAGCACATGAAAACGGCGACACACGTGAGAAATCCTCCCAAGAGAACAGTGAAGAAACAAGTAACTCTGGCAGACATTTCTGGCAACAAGGAGGAAGAGCAGCAGTAGATAGTCTGGAGTGATATGTGCAGGGTTCTTGTTTCTACTAACATTCCTTAAAAAACTGAATAATCAGCAGTTTCGAAATTGCCTGGAGAAGTACTGCCAGAGAAACATTCCTGATACGTCTACATTAAGAAAGAGATATCTATTACCTCTGTTCAATGAAGTAATGCAGGAGATTAGAGAGATTGGTGATTCTGATATTTGGCTATGCGTCGACGAGACAACTGACTCGTGTGACAGATATGTTGCAAATGTTGTCGTACGAATAAGTTGTTCTAGTGAGCCAGGAAATCCTCATCTGATTATGTTCAAAGTTCTCAAACAAACTCATTCGACTACTGCCAGTGTTGTTCACGGTACACGTCTTCTGTGTCCATTGGAAGAAAAACCAAACTAGCAGTTTTGATAACTGATGCTGCGGCATATATGATAAAGGCAGCTGAAGCTCTGAGAGTATTCTGTCTGAAATTGGTCCACATCACATGTCTAGCTCATGGAATAGCACAGGAGATCCGCCATCAGTTTCCGGAGATATATACAGTGATTTTCCCAGTCCAGAAGGGGTTTCTGAAGGCTCCGTCACGTGTCAGACAGTACATGTAGTTACTACGAGGTCAGCGCTTACCACCAGAGCCTTTCCGTACATGCTGGGCAACTTGGAATGAAGCTGCCCTATTCTTCTGCGACCTTTTAGCAGGCCATAAAGAAAGTACTACATACGCTGGGCAAAGGAAAAGCTGAAAGTATATCGGCTACTATAAAAGCGTGCAATGTCTATGGTTTCCAGAGCAAGTTAGCATTTATTAAAGTTAATTTTGAAATTTTTCCACCACACAGGAGATTGCCACTTTCGGTAGCGTTTGAAATGTATGATTCATTTCAAAACAGTTTATACCAAGAGTCCTTGGATAAACTGTAGCAACAAAGATTAAAAACGTAGAAGCCAGAAATCCCGGCATTAAAAGTATTCGTGATGAATGTGAAGTACTAACAGGAATATCTGTCAAGGAACTGTAGAGTTATTCTTCTCCTGAAGTGGCTTCATTTAAATTTTCACCCTTAACATCTTGTAAAATGGAACGTACACTTTCTAGTTAGAAAACCACTAACAGACAAAAGAAAATCTATGTTAGTAGAAAATATTGAAAACCAATTAGTTTAATATTATCACAGCAATGCGTGTAAACCACGAATGAATAAAAACAATCAAACGGGTATATTGGAAGTAATTTATTGATGACACATTCTGATTTCTTGTGCACTTTGTCAGATTTCTTGGGCATATTGTCAGCTTTTTTGGAGAATATTGTCACATTTATTGTGCATATTGTCAGGTTTCTTGTGCATATTTGACTGATTTTAGGTGCATAAATGCATGCGTATTTTGACGATCTTAAGTGCATATAAATCCGCACTATAGTAATCACACAGCGGAGCAAAATTTGAGCTGTGTTGCTAAATGGCTATACTTAAATCATCTTATCCTTAATTTTCGAAAAACGATCATTGTAGGGTATGAAAGCTATAGAGACTGTGTATGAAACTGTTGTAATCTTAAAGTTCGTGCTGAAAACTGTAATTCCTTTAACTATTATTGTTCAATAATCGAAAGAGTTATGGTCACCAAATACCTATTAACTGCAACTTGAAGTGGAAGCAACATGTTTTACAAATAACTTCTAAATTAAGGTCACTTACTTAGTTTTTTATAAAGTATCAAATATATACATTAAATATCAAACAATTACTTATGATTTATTATGCTTTGTTTTAGTCTTTGGCTATATATGGGATTATCGCCTGGAGTGGTGTTCACGAAAGAGCGATAAACGCTTAATTACTATCCACAAATCAATTATTAGGAAAATCTTCGGTAAAAACGAGCGATACTCCTCTAAAAATTATTCATAGGAAATAATCCATTAGGAAATTCTATTTAGAAAAATCTCTGCTGTACTGTTCCTACCTGCATAATGTGTATATGAATCTAGCCACGATAAAGAGAGTGTTCATTATCAGTCCTCCTAAGATTAGCGAAGACAAAGGCGGAAGAGGCTGAATGTCTGTTGCCTGTACGATTTTTAATCGTTTGAGGGAAAATCTAAAGCGTTCGGATATTAATTATACGTCTAATAGAAAGCTACTTATGAAATTGTTGGTGAACTTCAGCGAAGATGTTAAGTCTATTATGTTAGTTGCTAAAACAAACACATTTAACTTCTTTGAATAATCAGAATGGACACGAAAAAATGATCAATTCCCCACCTGAAGTCAGATAAATGACACCTTATTTCACTCGATTGGTGGACCAGAAGGGATGTTACCGAGGGTGAAAGACACAGATTACTTTAGAAATATTTATAGGCTTTTCCAATAATTGTACATTGTAGCGTTGAATGCTTAATGCCATATACATAAATTAGAAACGCTTGAATTTTATTCTAATGACAAAAAGATATGTGCACAAATTTTGGTTCCAAAAGTGGCATTTTCCTTCCAATACTTTTCGCACTAAATTTATTTTTCTCTCTTCTTCTAATATATCTGCAA
Organism: Gryllus longicercus; assembly: GCA_038098605.1. Classification (NCBI taxonomy): domain Eukaryota; kingdom Metazoa; phylum Arthropoda; class Insecta; order Orthoptera; family Gryllidae; genus Gryllus; species Gryllus longicercus. The sequence goes on from JAZDUA010000133.1 coordinate 1,066,029, forward strand.
ATTTGTCAACCCAATACACAGACTCTTGAGTTTCCTGCACAGTTATAAAAGGAATTCATATTTTAGAAATAGTAGTTTACTTGGTATTTTTCTTTGAACACAACATTAACAAGAAAATATCATGTCTTACGCCAGAGGTTTTAGAAGTTTGTATAGATTGTAACCCAATTCCCCAATACAAAATGAAATGTCTCAACATTTCATTAAACGATAGAGTTTATGTATTATCTGATTAAATGATTAAAGTATTATTAAATTTGTTGAAAAATATGTAATTTTTATTTAATTCAAAGAGCATGCATGTTTTAAAAAAAAGAGGACGAACTGAAGTTTATCATCTATCAGAACATATAAACAAAGTATTGGCGTACATTAATAACACAATATTTTGCAAATCGAGAGTATGTTTCAACGTTTCATTTCAGTGCATTTTTTTGTTGAAATTTCCGATGGAAGTCGTTCACATACCCACATAAGCCAGTTGGAGAAACCGTGCAAACGCCAACTTCCAAAACAACCTTAGCACAGAGCAGTTTGTGCCGCTAACATTGTATCATTACGCAAATAAAATACGAACGACGAAATACAAATGTAGAATAAAAACCCCACCAACTGTGAGGACTGAACAGAGAAATCACACGCCAATGCCACGGATCAGGGTCAAGGGACACGGTCGCCCAACACACGCGCGTGCAGGCACAACGCCGCGCACACGTAACACGGGCGTGCGGCAGCGCGGCAGCGAGCGGAGAAGAATCGGCCGCAGGGCGTGGCTGGCCCCCGCGGGCGCGGCGGGAAGGGCGATACGGCAACAGGGCGGAGCAGGGCGCGTGGGCGGCTGGGTCGTCCGCTCGAGCGCTCGCATTCACGCGCGCTCGCTCGACAGCGCAAAGGGGGAGTGGGAGGGGGGCAGTGTGGGAGCGCGCACTCGCATTTAAAGAGACTGCCACCGAATTTCACACAACGCGCGCGGGCGTCGGAGCGGAGGGGAGGGGGAGGGGAGGGGATGGGCCGCGCCCACTACGCTCCCGCGCCGCCGACCGGTCACTGGGCCAACGCCCGCCACGCTCCCACTGCAGCGCCCGGGGCCGCGCACTGCATCCTCGCTTTTATACTCACGCCTCCCACAAGATGGTGACGGGTCGCAGAACCGGTTACGTGAGCCTCATTGATCGATTGATTAGGTCGCGTTTCCGGACGCGTCAACTTCTATGGTCATTAGTCCCGTAAGTGTAGTGCGTATTTTATGGCGATGCTTTTATATTATTCCGCTGAACGATGAGATCCGCTCCGACCTACACGTTAGCTTGCTGAATTTTCCCCAACCAGGTATTTCCTACCAGCGAGGCACCGCCCCAGCCGGGACAGTCTCTAAGCCCATCGCTACTCTCCCCCACATAACAATAAAGGATAGAAGTGCACCCTCAATGTTAAACGTCGGAAACAAAAGTCGCTCGCAGCACTCCAAGTGGCCTGGCAAAGAACTACACAAAACCGACCACCCAGCGCAGCGTATGAAAGTTAATTTCACTTCATTTCATTTTCAATCGTCTTCGCGAAAGTTAATGGATATTAATAGGCTACATTATACTGCAATTTTTCTCAAATATAGTAATTACCTATTTTCGTAATACGCTTGGATAAGGTCATAACTGAGGAGAGTCATCTAATTACGTGGTAATGGCAGATATGAAGAAATCAAAATGAATAAACAAAGAAATAAGTAAATAAATAAATAAATCATTATCTTTATTGTACAATTTATATTAAACAATATTCAATACAGACTTCAACATTTTAAATTTGTTACCTTTTCATGACCTTTTGTATATTTTTTTAGTTTGTATTTTCTGTTTTTCATCTATTACATATTTGTATATTAAAAAAACACATAAAAGTAAGTTCTTCGGATAAATCACTTAACAAATAATGTATCATCAGGTGATTTGGAATTAAAGCAAAACCTTCTTTCCAAATTATTTAAATGGCTATTTGTTTTCTAGAAATGTATGCAAATATTCATGAACATTCTTTAAAAATATTACATTAAATAACAAATCATAATAAATCATTACATTACATTACAAAAAAATACATATTTTCCTTATAGTGTTATGTGAATACAGTACGTTACAAATTTCATACAAATAATCGTGAATGACACTTTAAATTAAATGCTAACCTCTATATTGCGAAACATCATTGTATTCCACTAAGACCAGCAAATCGAAATGGAGAAAACTCGAAACTGTTGTGATTGTGTCCGCTAAAACAAACTATCTTGAAACGCGAAACACACACATGAACGCACAGAACACTAAAGGAACTCATGAACGTAACCAACAGCAATATGATTCACTCTTCCGCCATGTGGAAAACGCAGGCAGGCTGGATGTGCCGTACAAAAAACAAGCGAAAACCACTAACCAATCATTGCTTGATATTCTTTCAACTAGCGCTCCAAGTGGCCTGGCAGTGTGTTGCCAATTTCTCTATCTCACCTTCACCCCTGTGCTCTCCCCCTATGTGAGGATGAGGATATAGGATGAGGAGCGGCAATGCCGTGACTTCAGTTAACGCTTTCAGACTCCTCAGTCGATTGAACCTGATTAAAACCTTGGAAGCAGGGCTGTCACCAAAATTTGCTTTCGGGGAAAAGTAAACAAGTGAACGTACTAAAAATCAACTTTAAAAATTAAAACGATCAAGACCTTTCAGCATCACTATTATTGAACCCTCAGATCTTGGGCGCCTGTCGTCTTAGATGACATGTTGCCCGTGTAATTATCACAATCATCTTTAAAACTGGAAATGAAATGCATTGCCTCTTTAATGTAAAACGGAAGTAATTTTATTTTACATCCGCGCTCCGCCCCTCTTTCTGCACCCCGCCTCAACTCTCTCCGCTCCGCTGAGCTCCGACTCGCTATATCCGTACCGCTCCGTATGGCTCAGTCTCGATCGTATCTCATTCTCCCTTCCGCGCCCCGCCCTGCCGTTCCTCTTATTGCATAACTGCGCATTGCGGGTTGCTTACTTTTCATGTTTATTATAATATATGTATATGAATAAAACCTCTTCTCCAGCCTCAGGCATGGTTGTATTTGTGTTCGCCGTTCCCCTCTATCATCTCCATATCATGTCATCTTCAGAGTTACCATAACATTAAATCCTATAGTGGACGCCAATGACCTAAATGTTGATGCGACCTTAAATAAAAAAAATGACTTTTTGCTAATGATTACTCAGTGATTGTCATGTGTATTCATGGATAAGTAAAAGTACTTTTAAATGGCATAAAATTGAAAAATTGAAAAGTAAGCCTCAAATGAAAAGCAATTTCCTTTCATCTTGTGAAATACCTGAGAGGTAAAATATTGTAGATATTTAATAATTAAATAAATAACTCATTTCTCAAAGTACCTAAAAGAAGTAAATAATTTGGTGATATTTATATTTGGTAATTTGGTGATTATTCCTTCGAAATCATGGCGGCATTAAATAGTCAACTACTTATCGTACGAATTTTGAAAGAAATCCATTTTAATAATAACAAATAAATAAATTAACATATTAGTAACGTTTATCTATTAATTCAAAGACATGTTACTGTTGTACATCAGAATCGTAGATAAACGATAAATCGAAGAAAGAAACACCCAGATTGCATTTGCTGCCACCATAAAAAGCCCTGCTGTTGAACAGTAGCTTAGCGTCCCCCCCCCCTGCTACCATAACAAATTTCCCGGTCTGCCCTAGTGCATTTACGACATTTGCAATGGCAGTATCTATCACTTACAGCAATCATTTTCCAACGTTCAATGCAAGTAGGGAAATCTTTAATTTCCATACCATTAAGCAATGCAATGGACATACGAGTATATTAGCAAAATGATCAGAATATCCTAATGAGTACAGTTCATGTGGTGGTTTAGAAAATTTGTCCTAACTGAAATATCAATTAAAATCACGAAAACAAACGTCATATCTTCTTCTTTTTCAAGTAATCAGAGGAGGAAGCTATTGAACGTTGAAAATGTAACGCATAATTGCATTTCATTCAAAGAAAAACTTCACTTGATAATATTTAATCTTCAGAAAGAGGATTTTGCAATTGATAAAACTATAAAACCATTTATGTACAAAATTGCAACATTATTCCTAGATTACTCTACAACAATTTCAAACCCTGATCTACGATTTAGAAAATTTTCAGAGGAGGTCTACAAAACTCACATGATCACAAGTTAATAAAAATAGGTTCGCGTTAAATGAACTTAAATTATTGTGTGTGGCTGATGCATTCTAGTTTATCTAGCGCATTAGACGTAAGTGGTTGACAGATTGTAATTAAGGAGGAATGAAGTTCAAATGCAGACGTTGCCGGATTTTCCACAATATCACTAGTTTATAAAGATATGTCCGCGTTATATGATGTTAAATTATAGTGCGCCAAGAAAGTCTGTCCACACTGAGTCTGATCCGGACCTGCTGTTAAAAATTGCATTGAGGTTGATAGCAATCAGATCACTGGAAAACAAGTGATGGGAACAACGCTTCCAGAATCCGTAATGACTGTGGTGAGCACGGCAACATAATTTCTGCTGCTAGCACTCTTACCAGCAAGGTAGCACTGCGGAAAGACTGTCCTGTCGCGCTGTCTTATAAGTGGATGATGATTTTAATTTACCCAGAGCGTCAGACATAAATAGTTGAAAGAGCAACTTAGGCTCGAGTACTGATATAATTGGTTACTTGAAAATTCTAAAGGCCAGTTGCTCTTATCCTCTTTTCCATGGGTCCCTCCAATCAATTTTACACGTTTACCGCAGTAACAACGGATTGAAACGCAATCTTTCCTTCCCAACCTTATCCCGCCTCTCATATTTAAGGACGAACGAGCTGATCACGCATTCCAATCTGGACCGCCCTCATTATCCGGGAAAGACACAGGCAGTGCCGCCAGCATTTCATAAAGAATTTCATGAAGACCAGACCGCGTCGGATAGAGAATCCCGTGACTCGGCGGCAGCTGCTGCCGCTCCGAAATGAAGCGGCGGCGTGGCGGCGGCGGCGGCGGCGGCGGCGGCGGCGGCGGCGGCGGCGGCGGCGGTGGCGCTGGGCGCGAGCAGCGGGTGCAACGCAGACAGCACAGCTTCCCCGGCCGCCACGCTAATGCTGCCAGCAACGTCCGCGCGCGCGGACCGCGGGGAGCGGGCACGGAATTTTATTATGAATGGCTGATGCATTTTAATTTACTTCTTTTTTTTCATTTTTCGCTTGTTTTTGTTTCGTTTTTGTCACTCCGCTTGATGGAGCGGCGTTACATCGCGCAACGGAAGCTTCGAATTATATTGAAGTTAATTTGTCTCGCCTGCAGGATTACTGATTATAATATCGGAGGGAAAATAATGCAAACAGGAAAGGAGTATTTTTCTATGCGGTTTCGACTTTGAATGTTGCTAAACGCGATATCCGACGAGATACAAACACCGAAGGATCTGCATGCGAAGCGTTTTTATCTCTTTTAATTAAAAATTTAATAGTGAGCGGGATTGTTTTTTTTAAACAGGAGAATAAAGTCCGGGAAGTTTTTGGACGATAACGCACGAATGTTACGTCCATATTCTGACAAACGCACTGTTCAGCCTATGGGCCTTATTGAAAACGTGTGGACTCGGCGAGTGCTGCTGGGGTGCATTGAAATCTGTCTGCTATACAAGAACCTAACATGAACCTGCCGATGTGCTTTTTAAATAAAAGTAAAAAAGAAACCTTTCGTTGTGGAGTAACAACACAATTTCATAGAACGACCTTTTTATTGAACTCGATCTTTGACAGGTTTAGTAAAATCTATATCACTTTTGAAACACTGCTAGCCGATTGTTCGGCAGAGTTTCCAAATTCATCTACTTTCGGTGAGCTTTATAGAAGATATTTAGAACAGAAAATATGAATATTTTTTTAGAAATTTGAATAAGATTTAAAATGAAAGTAAAAGAAATATTAAAAATTACAATATGTTCGTGCTTAGGTATAATGAAATTCGAAACTAAATATTTCAGTTTCAAAAACATTTGCAGTATTTTGTATTTCTGGTATTTCATTGCAATGAATCGAGTGAATAGACACTACACTCCTTTTATATTTATACCTTTCAAAATGCCTGAACTCGGGTTAAAATTAATTACTCATGATCAATTTAACCTACATACGACTACTTGAAGTATATCACAAACACACATTCCTTAATCCTCTGTACGTTTGACCTCGTTCTAACAAGAAAGCGAGCAAACTGTACCAAAGAATCGGCGGCGGGTATATCGACTAGCAGAAAAGCCATGCTTCATCCTTGTTTATCGCCACCAATTAAATTCTTCTCAACAAAAGAAGTCACAGCAGGGCTGAAACTACTACCAAATCATAAGGCTCCTGGACATGATCGTATTACAGGGGAAATGCTTAAAAAACTGCCTAAGAAACTCATCGCCCTTGTAACATCCATTTTCAATGGAATAATACGCATCGGACACTACCCTTCGCAGTGGAAACTGGCACAATTAATTGTAATCGCAAAACCAGGAAAACAGCTACAAGATGTTTCCTCGTACAGACCAATAAGTTTATTACCTTCTTTGTCTAAGGTATTCGAAAAAATATTACTATCTCGCATATATCCATTACTTAAAGAAAATGACACAATTCCAGACCATCAGTTCGGTTTTAGAAAACGTCATTCTACAATAGAACAAATTCATAGAGTAGTCGACACCATCAACGGAGCTCTAGAAAATAAAAAGTATTGTTCCGCCATGTTTCTAGATATCGCGCAAGCGTTCGACAAAGTGTGGCATCAAGGCTTGCTATATAAAATCAAGAAATGTCTGCCGCATCCATACTATAATATACTTCGATCCTTTATTTCAGATCGATTTTTTCAAATAAAATTCGGAGATGAAATAACACCGTTTCATCCAGTATTATCAGGAGTGCCACAGGGGAGCATCCTTGGACCAGGGCTGTACACGCTGTACACCGCTGACTTACCTCAGTCCCCAGACGTCACCACTGCAACATATGCAGATGACACAGCCCTGCTAGCTTCGCACGAAAACCAAGAAACGGCAACAAGAACATTGAAAGAGCACCTCGAGCTTATAAACAAATGGTGTAAAGTCTGGAGAATAAGAATGAATGAAACAAAGTCCAAATGTATAACATTTACCCTCAGACAAACAAGAAATACAAGAATAGAAATAAACGGAAAACTAATTGAAAACGTAGACACCGTCAAATATCTCGGACTACATCTAGACAAAAAGCTAACCTGGAAGAAACATATTTCGATCAAAAGAAAGGAAGCAGAACTGAAAAGTAGACAAATGATATGGTTAATAGGAAGAAAATCTAGTTTAAGTCTAGGAAACAAAATTTTACTCTACAAAACAATACTCAAACCTATCTGGTCTTATGGAATTGAACTCTGGGGAACAGCATCACATTCAAATATAGAAATAATTCAAAGATTTCAATCCAAATGTCTCAGACTATTAAGCAATGCTCCCTGGTTTGTATCAAACGCCACTCTACATAAAGATCTCAATATCACCACTGTTAAAGAGGAAATCACTCTCAAATCTCACAAATACCAACACAGACTCGAAAATCATATTAATCATCTGGCCATAAACATCTTAGATAACAGCACAACGACAAGAAGATTGAAAAGAGTACATCCTCTTGATCTGGACCACAGATATAAATAATATTTTTCTTTTAAAATAATTGTTACTGTAGATATATTTTGTTTGTCACAATGCTTGCACTATTGTATGTTTGTTTGTTATTGTGTTTTTTGTTATTTCAATGTGATGTTGTTTATTGTTGCTTTTGTTTGTTTGTCTTTTTTTTTTCTTTCTCTCTCTGAACTGGACAATTAGTTTAAAACCATTTTTAGAAAGAACCAGAATTGTATGGTTTCTTTACATGTCGATAATATATGTACAATTGTATTTGCCGAATGTTCGTGTAGAACAAATTGCAAATAAAGCAGATGTTAAAAAAAAAAAAAAAAAAAATCCTTGTTTATGGAAATTTAAACCGTTTGGGAACAAGGACGTCCCTGGCGGCAGCGCGAGCGGAGGGGAACCGAGTGCAAGGGGGCTGCATGGGCGATACGCGCCAAAAAAGTCGCCAAGTCGATAGCTCTTCTGGTGCGGAACATCGCGAGCAGAGCGCCCTGGGGAGGGACGCGGGAGGGGGCGGAGGAGAGGGAAGTCGCAGGGGGTGGGGGTGGAGTGGGGAATAGGGCGTAGCGGCGGGGTGTTGCCACAAATCTCAGCGCACAACTTCCGCGGAGGGGGTAACGCGTGCCTACGGAAACAGGGCAACCGAAAGAAAGATTCCCATCAGTCAACAAATGGGGTCGATCCGAATCGTTAAGGCCCGAAAAGGCATCCAAACACAAGCAAGCCGGGCTCGACTCAGGCTCTAATTAACGACACAACACCACCCTGGAATCAGGCAGCGGTCGCGACAGATATACAACACGATAATGAGCGGCGGCAGCCAGGGTCGCGAGCCGCCCTCATAGGTTAATGGATCCGCATTAGAGGTGCTGCTGATAAAGATATATGAGAACTAGCTGTTCAAGTTAACATGTGTGCCTATCGTAAGAGCAGGCGGGCATCATGTGCTCACTCGTTATCGTGGGCCTGGACAAGGGAGATCACGGTGGCAGTGGAGACAGATTAACATCATAAAGAGTGGATGAAGCCGGGCTCGCGAACCGCACCAGCGGGTGTATGGAGCCTTCCGGATATCTTTAGGCATTTGGGTACTGAGTGTGTTATCGTTTCTTCAGCTGGTTCCTCAACATTTCAGACATCATCTTTGGGGCTGAAATGTTAAGAAGATGACGATTCGGCCCAAGTCATGAACCAGCTACGCAGCGTTGCAGAAACTAACGTGAGCAATCACATGACTGTACATACATAGTGTTGACGAGATTTTACTGTGTGTACGCATCATCTATTCTATTTTCATGCTCATTTCTCACTTCATCCATCAGTACATCTTCAAAAAATTGTATCGTGTTTGCTGAGCTTGCAGAGCTAATGACCGCTGTAATGAGGTAGAATGGGTAATCAATAACTCTTCATTCTGCAAATCAAACTAAATACAAGAAATCAGAAAATAGATATTACTTTTTTCGCTCCATTGTATACTAGTTGACTTTCTAAGTTAATAACCAAAATAATTTTATTCATTTGAAGTGTTAATGTGCCAATTAGCTGGTGTAAATACATTTTTTTAATGACAAATCACGAGAAGATCTTCTTCAGTGACACTGAAATTGTCAATCTTTTTTTGTTAGGGTCCTAGAGTACTATAAAACTTACGAATAATTTATTTCAAGGAGGGGAGTTTTAAAAGAGAGTAGCACACGGGATTAAGAATAAAAATGAAACTCTGAAGGGATATTTCTGTGCATGAAATTCTAAGAACACGCTTGAGGCCACAGGAAGTATGATTCAAATCTTCCTTTGTAGGAAGCATACTAATGAATTAAATTAACAATTACGCTTCGTAGTAAATCTTAAAAAGTGCTTACAAATATTTATTTAGCGTAGATGAAATATTCATTTAAATACACATTTCGTAACATTTTTATATCCAATTACATCATTATAAACGTTTCATCTTTTAAAACGGCGTACCAGAAGCCAAAGTGTCTACTCTAAGCATCCAAAACGGCTCGTACACCCTCTCAAATACCTACTTAGAACTGTGATATCGAGGCAAGTGTTACATTTTAAGAAATGGCAAAAAGGAAGGAAATAAGGAAATGAACGTAATCTGAACTGATCCATTTCTTCATTTTTGTAACATACAATATCGATAATAAAATAAATTAAGTAATCGGTAAACAAAACCTTAGTTATGAATCGTTGTTTAACATGTGCCTTTCCGATATCTTTATCCGCTTAATAAAATTACTCTGGGCAGTTATTCATAGCATAATATGCTCATTGAATCTTAATTAACCCCGAGTGAACTTTCAATAAATGAAAGTGCCCCGCGAATCTGAATACAAAATAAGGACACGTACCATTTTCTTATTATTTAAAAATATTTATTTATTCATCTCAACTTTATCCAACCATGTTTTTTTAAACAAAACAGAACATTTCGACATCCAATTACATCTTTATATCTTTTTCGTCTTTTTATTAAAAAAAAGGCACGCAAAAGCAGCCCGAACGTAACCGGCTCCGAGAGGGGAAGATACGCACACAAAACGGCTTCCACATCCTCTCGAATACGCACTTAGAGCAGCTGACTGCGCGCTCGTAAAAGAGAAGCTTCTCGTGTGGCGAACTTTGGCAACGTCTGCGCAAATGCCGGTGGCCCGGATACAACGCTGCGGCCCAAGTTCTGCGCGTATAATTGGCTTGCCCGGTAATCATTTTACACAAAACCTTTGACGTTAAGTTTCTGAATACTACAACAAAGTACCGCGTCTTACCAACTATCGAGAAGTCATTAGCTAAGTAGGGAATTTACTCCCTAGCAACGTTTCTGAGGAAATGAAAAAAAAAATGCGGAAAATGTCGATAAATGTTTGCAAATGCTCGGTGTGACGGTAATTCAAATGGTTAGTGATCCAAGAAAAGAAACTTGAAGAACCATACTAGTCTTCTATCTTCAATAAAAGTAACTAAAATCTATTTATAAATCTGGAGTTAACAATAAACTAAGGAAGTCATAATATCTAATTGAAGATGATATCTTATTTGTGATTACTTGTTTTATACAAAAGACCAATATAATATTATTTTCTGATATATCAATTCCTCCTGAAACATTTTATTCTACCTGATAAAAATTCACCACGAGAATCAAGAAATATGGAGACAGCACGGGCAGAATAAAAATGCCGTACATAACCTCGTCCATGGGAGACAAAAGTTTCCACAATAGTATCCCGTACAGAACCTTATGTCGTGTGAAACTGAAATTCCTTTTACACCGACGCCGGCCGCCCACAAACCGTCGTCCACAAAGGGCGCGTCGCGGGGCCGTAAAAGGAGCGCTGAGGGGGGGGGGAGCGGGCGAGCGGGGCACGTCATCGTCGTTGTCGTCGTCGCGCGGATTCGCACCGTGTGTGACGTCACCCAGACGCTAGTTGAGCTTATTTCGCGGAGTAGGTGACCGGATGTAAGACGCTGCAGAACATCAAAAAAGTGCTCTTTAAATATTAATTGATTATAATACTATCAATATATTTTTTTCATTTCAATATCATTTCATTTAAAATATCTTGATTTCGTGCATATCCTTAAACTAATTGTACAAAAACGTTTAAAAAAACTATGGACTTGAGACAGCGAGCATTCATGGGTAGAAGTGAGAGAAATTTACGCGAGTTTTTATTAATTATTAGTAATAAAATGCATCAATTACTATTGCAGTGGTAGTATATATAATTACGAAAATGCTTATTTGTTAAGCGAACTACGGTTTTAAGATGCATCACGAGTTTTAGCACAAAGATTCATCGTGTATTTGAGAATATACAGAACTAAAAGAATACACAAAAAAGGGGGAATACGTATTACTATAAAATTCCCTGTGGCGACCTCTTATACAATGATTTTTAAATATACTAAGAACCATCCTCGCATATTAAAGCAGATGCAAACTAAAAAAACATAAAAATATCAAAATTGAAATGGATTCCCCGTTTCCAACCATCATAAAAAAAAACAGATTGCAGACTACTGCTCCTAGTAATTTTAAACCTTAACTAAGTTTCCATTATAAAATCTTAAGAAAAACCATCGTAGATCAATGATTCATTCCAAACTTACAAATCTATAAAGAGCCTTATGTAAAACTCTCAGACATTATCATCTAGGATTTACTTCTTAATTTCGGATTAGCTTGTCTGTATGAATTCAACGTGCGCAAGTCTTTAAATAATGCTCGTCGAATCCGATCTCATTTTTTGAAAGACTTATTTAGTCAGTTATACTTCAGAAATGATGCGTCATTGCTCCTTTAAGCCAGTTTTATGGAGAAATCGATTTCTGTGGGAATATGCGTTTTTAGAACAAATGTGGGGAAATAATGAAGGGTATTTGGGGAAATGAAGGTCATGTAGGGAAGTGATGAGGGGCAGAAGGGGTAATGTGGAGAAGGGAAGAAAAGCAGATGGGGCTTGAAATGTTGAAGTTAGTTTTCTACAAAGTGAGAACTTTTTGAACTTTATTACTTTTTTTTAGGTTCTTTTGGGTTCCCACTTCATAGTGGTGAGTTGGTAGTTCATGAGGTGGAGGTCGTGGGATGTAGTGTGGGTAGTTCATGAGTTGTCAGGAAAGTGCAGATCACAAAAATCTATGTGAAATTAAATTGAAGGCAAAAATACTATTTCACGATAAAAGTATAGGTATTGTTTGATTTTCTGTACAATTTAATAAGAACGCTTAGCAATATTAGACTGATTACTCTCGCACAACACGTCTCATTCCACGTCTTATTTTCGGCGCACAAATACCAATACTTCATGACGATAAGGAAACTAGAATGCTTTGAAAATTGCACAATGCTTTTGGCAAAACAACGAATTCTCGCAACTTCTTCTTAGTTATTTTACGTTTTCACGTGCAACAAACCATCTTGTTTAAAAAGGCATAATTTCGTAAAGAACTGTAGGTTCAGTATACATGAGTAAGAATACGTATATAGAACTGAACCCTTCAAGAACACAAATTAACGAAAGTGCGTCGGTTACTGAATGCAAATGAAGATTTTTTTAGAGTCTATCACTTTCCTGTTTCCGCATTATTCATTCCGGGTTACGAAAAATCCGCGGAATACCATTACCTGGGCGCAGAAGGGCCAGACAAAAGCGTCCCCGTGTAACCGAGAGTCGCTTAGAACGTGTGTAATTAAAATTCCCTCCACTCCGCCGCCTAACGTCGGCCGTTCGTCACTCACAAAGAACGCGTCGCGTATTCCCGAGACGAGCGCGGCGCGCGTGGGGCCGCTCGCACGGATTCGCACCTAGCGTGACGTCACCCGCGAGCAAACTAAGTCGCGCGTATCGATTAGGGAGGCGGAGGCGCGTGGCGTGGCGCGTGCGAGGGCGGCGACGGGAGGCCGTGACGGCGGTGGGGGCTGCGGGGTCGGTGGAGGAGGCGAGCGAAGGGAACGCTGGCGGCGGGGCCTGGGAGGCGGAGCGGGTGGAGGGAAGCCGGCGGCGGGGCGAAGAACGAGGGCGAGGAAGGCAGTGATACAGGCGAGGCATCGGGTGTTGCGCGGGGACGGGGCGGGGAGGTGGGTGGCGGGACAGTGGGGAAGTCGAGGCGGCGAGGAAGTGGGGCGCCGGGCAGTGGAATAGCGGGATGGGCTGGGGCGCCCGGACTGTAGGGTCGGCAAACGGCGGGGACGCATGACTGCGGGGTTTCGAGGTCGTCGGGGCAGTGAGGCGACGGGGCGGTAAGCAAAGGGATGGAAGCGGCTTAGGCGGCAGGGGTGGTGAGGCGGCGGGCGCATCAAGGAGGAGGAGGTGATGCGGAGGTGGCGAGGATGTAGGCGGCGGGGTTGTAGGCGGCGGGAGTGGTGACGGCGGAGGTGGAGTCGGCGACGGCGGAGATGGTGGGCCGGAGGCGGCTGGGATGGCGGAGGCGACGGGGGCGACGGAAGCAACGAAGGCTGCGGGGGCGGCGGGGGCAGCGCGGGTAGCGCGGGCGGCGGGGCGGCAGGGTTGGCGGGCTTGGCGGGGTTGGTGGGGGCGGCGGAGGTGCCGGGGGCGGCGGGGTTGGCTGAGGCGGCGGGGGTGGTGGGGGCAGAGGGAGCCGGAGCGGCGGGGGCGGCGGGGGCGGGGGCGGCAGTGCGTAGTGCAGTCTGCGGGGTGGGGGGACGGCAGCACGCCGCTGGCCCGCGTCCAGTGTCCGCTCGGCGTCCCCAAGGCCGCTCGCGGCCCGCATGCCAACGACGCGGAAGAGCCTCGGGGTCGCTGCCTCCCTCGCCGCGGCGCCGCGACGCCATGCCACACCACGCCACGCACAGTGAGGCGGGACGACGCCCTGGGCGGGGAGCACAATTGTATCGACTAATAAGTATTGTTATGTTTATTTCCTATGTAGTAATTAAATGTTGGCACTACAGATCTACTTTAATTTCTTTTACTTACTTTAAGCTTTTGGACACAGATAGCACAATCCTCGTTTCGGGTAGACACTGAATAAGTAATTAGTTAATATAACCTATTTATGTTTCGATTTAGTGTTTATTTCTGTAATTTCGCTTCAGAAATAATAAGAAATATTCCTTTCTTCATTAATTAATTTCGAGTTGTGTTGTACTTCGTTATAATTTCTCGAGTCCTGAAAATGTACTAAAAAAATAAATGAAGAAAAAAAAAAAAGAGATTATCTACGCTTTTGATCATTCGAGAAAAGTGCGATCCAAAATATCTTAATGGTTACTGACATATTGAGCCCGAGTTACACATTGCAGTCGAAGCAAAGTAGTCAAAAGCAGTTCCATGATATGAAAGAATGAGTTTCAGTCTATAACATATATTATTTACAAATATGCAACAATGAAACGTAAATAATTAAAATTTAAAATACATGAAACGTATATGTGTCTTTTGCAAACAGTTTTTGTGAATTCAGTATCATTTGAATCTGACTTTCGAGGATGTAGGTGTTTCAATGTCCTTAAAATATCATTTCTTATTAAACAAAAAAATAAAGTCCACTGAACATTATTTCATTATTTTATCTCTTCTCTTTCATTCTTTACTCTTCACAAACCACGAAGATTCTCGTTTGTGGATCGACCGTATTGTACATGAATTCAACTGCAGCAAATGATAGGGGTTGGAAATTGTATTCTTTTAAGACTTGCAATCAACAACTCCAATCTCGCAAACCAATTAAGAACTTGCGCTCTCCCTCCTTTTTCGGTTTCCTCTTCTTTTGGGCCGTTTCGGGGCAGTGTGCGCCGGTGCGTCGTGGGCGGCGGAGGCCCGAGACACTGCATGACGCTCGCGGGCCGAGGGCGAAGAATGGGCGGGCGTGGATTCCGCGCTGGACGCTTGCGGAACAGAACCGCTAAGGGTCCACTGCCAACGTAGAAATATGTTCAGCCGCACATGACGGTGGATTTTACTACTGGATGTTCGAAGATTTTCTCTTCGTGTACACAAACACGAAAGGTCGGGAAAATAGTTTTCAAAATTTTTTGAAAACTCTGGATATTGAGAAATGTACGTCAGTATATCTGATAATTTAAATGGTTTGCACAAAATGTTTCATTTTATCATCAATTGTTTGATTTGAATGTATGAATTTCGCGTTGTGGATCGATGGTCCTACTTTGTCGGCTAGCTAACAGTGTCCCCCATACCTGGGTCATTAAATAAATTCCTACGCTTGGGGAATAAATCAGACATATTCCGATCACTGTACCGAGAGAGGACATCAACCGATGTTACTGCAGTGCCTCTGATCGAGAGGTCCTAGGTTCGAGCCCTGACGGTGGCAGGATTTTCGACTCTGGCTAGAGAGCTAAGAAAAGTTCAGTCGCTGTCTGGAGGAGAATTCTAGCGACTGGCTGCTCTGATTGGTTGTTTTCTGTGATTTCTTCGATCAACACCAGGCGAATTCCAGTGTTGTACCCTAACAAACTGGCCGCGACGGCGGACCGCGCACGATCTTTCCTTCCTTTTCCCTGTCGTATCCTAACCCGTTACTTACACACGCTTACACTTACATGCACTAAACTACCACTTATGCAGGGAGGCCGGTCGGGAGCTTAAAGCGTGTCCCGGCTAGGCTGGGTGGTGGTCCGCTGGTGGGAGATACCTGGTTTGGGGAAAATCCCCGCGAGCCGACGGTAGGTCGGCGCCGGTTCTCGCCATACAGCGGGGAAAAATTACCACCATCACCTCCCCCTTCCCGCCTCCACGGCGATAAAACATGTACTACACTTACGGGACAAACGACGTTAGCTCTCTCTCACTCAATCAATCAACCCCTTCACCGTAAGTAGCAAACTCAACATGCCTCAATTTTTCTTCTTCACACAGCTGCAGAAACTGAGACGATTTTAAAGGAAAGCTTCAATTCTTTTTTTGCCTTGACCGATAATCAAACTATTAGTTTTAATGTAATGGCACAATATAAGTATTACAAAAATTTATGATACGTATCATTAAAATTTAAAGAATCATTGAGACTTTTTTATAATTATATTTTTGTTTTAGAAGGCAGAATTTTGCAGTTGGAGGCAGACCACCCTCTGTTTTGTTGCACCACCGCATGGCTTCAGTGCTGCTCCGCGCTCTGGTGCCGATGCAAAGTCACTGCAGGCACTGCCTCTCTGGCTTTCCCTGCAACGAACTGATGATAGCGGCTAACCTGTTGAAAGCTTGCAATTCAACAGTCAAATTTGTCATGACGACATGGTCACGCGAATTTCCATTTATAAACACAAATCTGTTTCCTTGACTGACATTTAACATCACCTGCAGTGAACTCTGACTTGAAGTCGTAAATTAATATTCTACTGAAAATAATATACAGATGGGTAACGATTTTAAAGGTATTGAATGGTAATAATGATACGTAATGACATGTCTAATACCAAATTATTAAAGAAATTTAAATTTTCAATTTGCATTATTTTTGCGATTGCTCCGTATGTGATATACACGTAAATTGATACTACCAAAATTTTAAGGATTTTTTAAAACTTTCGGTGTTTTTATGACATGTTTATATTTAAAAAATACTGATTTACTCTCGCATAAAATGTTAATAGTACTGAAAGATTTCATCTCAATATGCTCTCCGAGAAACTCCTGAATAAAAAGAAATGAAACGACGATGAAGAAGTGCAAAGTACTGCGAAGTTGGTCACTGAAACTCGGTCAGTTGGCAAAGTTTACCGCATTTTCTTAAAGCCATAAAATTCTTATGTCATCATAGACTTATTAGTTTTCCTTAAATTGGCCACCTGCGGAAGTTAAATGAATTTCGCTGCAACGAGTGAGAGTCAACCTCAACGTTTTTTACAGAAACGGGGAAATGGGAGAAAGAAATTTAGTCCATTTAGGAACTTTTCTCTTATGTTACAAACTTTGGATCGCGTGTGAGACCAATTTTGATTATCAGAATAACTAGCTATTTAACTTTAGTTTCAAAACAATCTTACTGAAATAATTTATTTTCTAATTCAGAAAGTTTTTTTTGAATGGCACTTTGTGGTTTTGAATGTTTCGGCAGACTGAAGTGAATATTCTTGTATGGGGAGAGAGCGGATAAAATGAAAGACTGACGTCATTTGTAAGTGAGAACTGTTGTCGGACGTTTACAAGACACAAGTGATTTCTACTGTGATGTTTTTGAAGGAAAATATATCTTTAAAGAATATAATCAAACGTGTCACGGTATAGATTTTATTTAATAGTGTTTTTGTTCTTATCGTCTATTTAGTGGCAATACTAAAAAAACTTCTGTTATAAAGAAGCCTTAAAATTATATTTCAGAATCCCATTATTGATAGAATTATCTGTAAAATTGGCAATATTTTTACACGTCATGTATTTTGTATTTTTTTTTACTTTCAAGTCAAAAAATGATGAAAAGTGAATTAAAGGAATTTAGAATGACAAATCAAATATACGAAAATTTTTCTTATTTTGAATCAGAAGGTCTTTAAATTCTATCTCTTCGTAATATCAAATACATGTGTAATATACATGTGTATTTGTTCACATTAATATGTTTCTTTAATTCATAAGTTAAGGATCTACAGACACGGGAGAAAAAAGTGTGCTTTGTGAAAGAATTGTTTGTGGCATTCGTTTCTTCAAATATTCTTTATTTCATAGGTGTAGGTTCAAACTAACGTTAACCTACGTGAAACATATTTGGTAGCCTAAATTAGGGTCCGTGAAATGCATACATTTGTTTAGCAATGTACGCATTTTGACATTAATGGTTTAATTACCAACGTCTAAATGGCATTATGTTCAAGTTGTCATAAAACCCATCACACATCAGTATCTCGCTAATCCTTGGAACAAAATCTGAAAGTTGATGCTGAAATAATTAATGGAAAGGTTCAAGTAGCGTAATAGCGATACTCGACTATAATAATAAGTAGCATTGAAGCTTAGTTTCTGAGTGACAAGAACATCAGAAAGGGCGGAAATGGAGGGCTAAGATTATTTCATGTGTAAAATTAGCTAATACAACGCTCGTTGAGATGAATAACACACGATTTAAAAGCTGAAGTTTTTTATCTTAAACTAATCATGAGAATGGAATTTATTTTTTATACATTTAATTAATAAAATCACGAATGTTTGGTTTCTCCGTTAATCTTGATTATAATCTTATGTTCCTAAGCCTCTTTTTATTGTTCTGATGATGAGTACATGGTTCAGTAGTTATTACTTTTTCACATGTATTTCGAATGACTTATAGCTTACCTCATTTAAAACTAATTCTAATCTGACTACAACTTTGGGGTAAGCCAGTTCAGACATACCTGAGAAAGTTTGACGGATCGCTGAAGAAGAGGACGCATTTTCATACCATTCCGTGGTACACTTTTCCAACGCCTTTTACTCGTCTCTTTAACAAAGCAGATACCGAAGCCACCCCGTTAGATTTTCCTGGTGAGTACATGGAAGACTCGTCCAGGAATCAGTGCATAACAGGTTGCGCTCTCGCTTTCAGGTGTAAATAATATGAAAGAAGAAAATAACTAATTCTACTTTTAACATGATTCATTTTGCCTAACTCTTGTATTGTAATATTCAGAGAGAATGAACAAGAAAAGCTTATATTTTTGGAACTAAACTGAATTTAATGATTTTAATTTATTGCAATGGATTTCTACGAACGTCTTGGAATGATTGTGTGACCGTATGAACGTAATGTAACGTAACGTATGAATGTAATGAACGTATCGTAATATTCAGAGAGAATGAACAAGGAAAACTTACCTTTTTGTAACTACATAAACTGTTCTTTATTTATTGCAATTGATTTTTACGAACGTCTTGGAATGTTCCAAGAAGAGGGAACAAGAGGGCCATAGTCTTCCCTTAAATCACGCAGAAATAATATAATTATTGCTCATTTAGATAAAGTAAACAAATCCGATGATTCTGCAACGTTCACCAGTGTTAGATATTTTCTCTCGTGCGTTACATGGAAACAATTTGCGTTACTCATGAGAATCATAAGAATTTTTTTTCTTCTTTCCAACTCCTAAACTACCGGCCGGATCGGACTATGTCTTTGTAAGTAGTCTAAACTGAACTGCAAGGAAGGAAAACAGATTGTGCAATGTAATCGAGAGATTCCCGATGAAGTTATAGTACGGATAAGAGGAGGGTGATGATGGGCTTTGTTGGAAAGTGAGCGGTCTCACTTCCACACCACAGATCACTCCAAGGTCTCTATTACAAAAAAACAAAAAATACACACACTTCAAAACCAGCTCTGATGGCCAAGATGGTATGACAGCATATCGACTTAATGACTCCATCCATACGATTGTGAGTAAGAATCCCATCTTGAACGTATATACTTGTTCCTTGCTTTCAACTGCGTTTTGTCTCGCACTGCAGCTGGCCAATTATAGATACGAGAAACACTCCAAGAGTGTTGGTGTTTAGAGCTGTACGCCCAGACATACATTTCTTCAGATGTACAGGATATCTAGCTCCACCGGGAAAAGCTCTAAAACCACATAAAGTTTACTATATTGAAAAGAATCCGAAATTCTTAAATACGTTTTTGGATATGTACAACTTTGGCTATGTTAATACTGCATTTAATGACAAACGAATTCGGCTATTAGTAGTACTAATTCGGCTATAGTAAAAGTAGTGTCAACGGAACCGTGGTGTCAATACGACGTAATGAGTGATGGAAGTGCCTCTAAAAATGTCGAAACATTTCGTTCTTACTCTAATTACAGGATACCCGAATCATCAGTCGCGATTTACAAGAAGCCGTTTTTTTAAATTTTTTTCATTACTGGATTTAATTATTAACATATTTCTCAATATGAACATGTGAAGCCAGATTGTATAACGACATTGTCAATAAAGCTGTTGTAAATAACCGGTAGCAGCACTGCTTAACCACTCACCGTAAAGTCACAGAGGTTAAGCAGTTTAAAACACAGGGGGATCCTTAGACGGATCTGAGAACCCTCGATACTAACAGTGGATAAAATTGAACGATATTATGTCAAAATGACAACGTTCAACGAGAATTACTCCATGTTGAATGTCATATGATTACGTTAAAGGAGAATGACTCTTTGTTTCATGCTGATTAAAGGCTTGTTACAGAGTAACATAATAAAAAACTTAACAAAAAACGTAACTCGAAAAACAGCTACTAAACACGTAGCGTCGGGGGTGCAGCCGGTAGCAACGGGGGGGGGGGGGGGCAACCACCCCAGAGACGGCGCCGGCGATCGGAGTGGCAGTGGCAGAGCGCGGCCGAGGGCCGCGAGTCGGGGAAAGCGGCGCTAACTTTTTCAATATCAGCGTCCGGAATTAATTAACGTCCCGGCGCGGCGGAGGCGGAGGAGGTGGAGGTGGAGGCGATTTGTCGTAGTTGAGTGGCGCGGCCAGGCGGCTGAGAAAGTCTTCCCCAGCGGCGAGGCGCAACCTCGGCTCGCAACACGCCATCGAAACAATGTTAATATGCGCGCCTGCCATTCACTTCTAAAATGGGTAACCATTACGCAGATGTATTCATGAAGACGGTGACACCGGAACAAAAATTGTAAATGTGTTGATTTCTAAGGGCAAGAAATATTGAAAATATTAATATACGTAATGATTCATACTCAAAATGTTTTACGTGGTGGTTGCGCGGAATAAAATCATCAATTTTCAAATGTAAAAAATTGACACTTGTTTTCAAATTAGATTTGTTTGATCGAAAAATAGATCAACCTTTCGATGCGATGATCAATAGTCCAGACACATGATACTGTTCAAGACGGAGAACCATTATTAATAAACCTGGTTAACATTCGTTTCACTAATGAATGAAAATTGCACAAGATATCGTGAGGGGTTTTAAGAACAACAACACCGAAAGAAATAGTGGTGCTACAACACATACTTTCTTGCATTATTTCTAAATTTAGAGGGTTCAGACAAAAAAAATGGAGTGCCAAGAGAAAACGACACTTGTGCCATTCTTTTAAGTGTTCCTTATTCTATACGTGGAAAGAAATTCAAGTAAATATTTGAGATTTTTTATAGTTGTATTAATTTCAGACACAAATTGGGCAAAAACTACTAGTTTAAAAAATATTGAACGTGTTCTTTTTTAAAAGCTTAATTTTTAAAACAGATTTTAAGACAAAATCTCTATCTTCGACTTCGTATTCAACTTTGTAGTTTTAAAATGCTAATTTTTTGCAATTTTCCAAAATTCAGTGCGTTTGCCGCAAATGAGTTTAGCATCATGATTTACCTTCCGTTGATAAATACACCCAGAAAAAATGCAAGGGGAAAAAACGAGTTATTTTTGAGTAAATAATTGGTTTAAAATTTTTAAAAATTGCTTATATTACACAAGCTTACACGAAAACTACTCATGTTTTTAAAAGATTTAACATTACCTTATTTCAAAATCTGTCTTTAAGAAACAGATTTCATTTAGAAAAAATATTTATCTTAAATATTATAGTTGTAGGAAAAAGCAAAAAATTGTTGGACTTTCGTAATTTTCAAAAGAAAGAAAAAAAAGGAAGTTCAACAAAAGTGAAATTCCCGACAATTAGTTTTACTGTCGAAAATTCACTGTTTTTCGATGCACGATTACAATACTTCCTCTTCTTACGAAGTAAGAACAAGACAGTAAAAATCACCATATGCGTATTTTATACATTAAAAGTGTGGTGCAAATAACAATTGAAGAATAAAGGTCTGTCGGTTCTAGTGAGTTAGCACCCGAAGCTCAAAACCCTCGTTTTGTCATGTCTCGCTTGTGTCATGTAAACCATTTCTGGTATTCTGGCGTCTTTGCCGGGGCAATAAATCACAGACGTGAACGGTTTGTAATTTATTGAGTATTTATTTGAAATAAGCTCCAACACCTGAATACTATGTACAATAATTACAATAAACAATATTGACCCGTTACTAGAAGGAATGTTCCTGGTCATCACCACCGCTGGCCTGATAATTAGACATCTTATTCGGTGTGATGCACCAGTAACCTACGTGAGCATACAAGCGAGTATGCCGCACCTCCCGTCTCGACGTAGCACGCCGGCTTCAGTTCCGTGCCTCAGTAGCCTATGCATTGAAATGCAGCGCCGCGCACAACTCACACGACTTCCTACCGACGGGCCCAAGAATCAGAAGAAAGAGTTTAGGTCTGGGGTCCGTTTAAATTACCTTCGGAGCCGGCTGACGGAACTGCGTCATCTCGCTGTTTCCGCCGACGCGTTTCCGCAGCTGGCCTGCCTACGGGGTTCCCAAGTTTGCCACCAGTGGTCTACGGGGTTCACAAGTGGCCACCCACGACACGGCACCCCTTCCCTTCCGCTCCCTATGTTTGCCATTGTTCAGCCCGGCGTCTCTTCCCGCCAGCGCTGTCCATGAGCATGAAATGCACGTGGCTGATATTTGTCACGTTTGTACAAGGCGACTGATATGACGCCACAGTATGTCCGAAAAAATGCTCAGACTATTCTCGTCCTACTTAGATCCCATACGCACTCGGTCAAGGATCCGGGATTAAAAATAAGGTACGTGCATGAGTAAGGCAGGTGTTGAACTGGTTTGCGGCGTTGAATGTACGAGTCCAAAACTATTATGTAGCGTTGGGACTTCAGTTGAAGCCGTGTTTGAAAACCCAACCTATGGGGGGAGGGGAGGGAAACTATTGTGAAGTTGTTTCCAAAGTTCAGGCATTCGACGATAATAATAACACATACAGGTCTTTTATCCTTGGTGATTTTAATATATCTTCTTTACCCCCTCTCTATATAACGTTTTATAACGCTCTTAGGAAATATGACGGTTTTGAATAGATACAAACTCGATTTTCCGTGTGAGTGTTTGTGCAGGTGTGTGTGTGTGTGTGTGAGCAACCATCAACAAACAAAATTTACCATTGTGCATAACTCGCGAGATTTACACAACGCAACAATTGGGATTTTTAACACATCATAGTGTACGGATTACACTATGTTGGAAATCAAAAGTACTCGGTAGTGTTATTTTGTAATTAAGACTAAAATGCGCAAAAGCGTTCTCTTCTTAATATGCACATTCACTTCTTAAATTGCACTTTCAAATAAATTAAAAAATGAACCAAATAGAACTATTTAAATATTCTGTAAATTATAAAGATCAAACGCTTAACCATTACCCAATCTCTTGCATATGTTATACTTGATAAAAACATTTCGAAACGTTTTCGTTCAACAACCCATAAAATGTGTGAATTGTGGTTTTGCCGATGGGGTCCTCGAATATTTCGAGTTCATAAATCCTGGAAATGTCGTCGAGTGTAAAATATGAGCTTCGATTTATGTCTCACAATTTTCCCAGAAGACGTAGCGGTCTCGCTCGGTTCAGGAACACTTTCGTCGCAACTGTCGATTTCAGGTAGGGAAAGGGGGTTTCAAAAGACAAGGAGGCCGTGCAGAGACAATGCTATTTTTCAAGGCGTAAGTCATTTAAGTCGATTATCAAGACAACGTAAGTACTATTAAATAGAAGAAAAAAAGAAAAAGATGCAGTAAGTCGAAAATTATAGTTAATGGTGTATGGTTATCATTTATCTTGATTTCTGGAATCGCAGCCAAAACATTAATACAACATCAAAAATCTAAATCACTACAAAACATTCATTACAAAACGGTTTTCGAGTAATTTCCAGAGAGATATGAAGAAAGGTTTTTGCCAATTTTTTTATAGTATAGTAGTTAAGATTTGAAGTAAGGAGAACTTCATGTTTTTCAAATCATTACCAAAAGAAATTTATAATTTAGAAATCAACACAAAACTTCAAGAAAAGTTAAAGAAATATCAAGGTATAGAAATAAATGGTTATGGCTTAATTACGGGCGTCATTAGCAACAATAGCAGTGATGAATTGTGCATGAACAATTGTTAAATCCCCATAGACCTTCACAGTCTTATGACTTACGACGTTTTAAATGTTGATGACCATCAACGAAAGAAAAGAAATGATTCCCATTGCGGCTGCATGTCCATGACTAAATGGTCATCGACAAACTTTTGTGAAAGGATTCACTGGCTCTCAGAATGTGTGTCTAACATGTTGCGGATTGAGAAGATGCTCCATCTCCAAAACCACATATCTCCCGGGATTGCGGAGCCTAGTTCGCAGAGCGAAACGAGGTTACTGAATTTAGGCCAGAAACTGAGTTTGGAATGCACTGCTCGTGGGACTCAACTTAAATTCACTTTGGAACCACATTTGCAGACGTTCAGTAGCATGCACTGAAACTGGTGGTTCAAGGTCGTTGAAAATGTGTTCCTTCTCTCCATTATACATTTCTTTTCTTCACATTGCCCAAATTTATTTGCAGGAGAAATGAAATGAATAAATCCGGAAAGGAAAAGTATTTTCTGGGAGAAAAGGTAAGTAAAAGGGAAGAGGGGGAAGGAGAAAAACAAATCAGACAAATATGAATAACGACCTAGGAGTGAACGACCACGTGAACATTTATATGAAAGAAGTAGGACAAAGAAATTATGACAGAAGGTAACAAGTCGTGAAGTTAGACATGATAGTTAATCATATAAAACGATAAAGATATATTTTATGTACCAGAGGAAAGTGTTATCTCACGACGAAGAAGACGTGAGTAAGGCATCTTTCTCGATTAGATAAAGTATCTTTGTTGCCGTATGTAATATTTTATTTTGCCACCTCTACTTTTATGTCTAGGTCAAATGTGACAGAAGGTTTGTTCCGCTCAGTAATTGATGTCCATGCTGTGATCTTGTTACTAAGTGAGCGTATTAAATGAGAAAATTGTCCTAAGGCCTACCAGAAATCGAAAACGGTACTCCTGGTTCTCAAATACACAGTCCATATACAGGCCTAAGAACAGTTCGAAGAGTAGGACGCCTCGAGACAAGTAGTTCGAAGAAATAGGCGCAAGCCGTGAGATTCGGGGTTGATTCCCGTTGGGGATAACGTGTGCATTTAATAATTTACTTTGATTTTATTGCAAATACAAAATTTTAAAAAACGTTTTTAGATGTCTGATTAAATCGTTCTCTTGACGCCGAATGAAATATCCCATGAGAGTAGAAAAAAGGTCATTCTCCACGAGTAGAAAAGTGTACAATTGTAACGTCGGATAACTCATTACGAAGCGTATTCTAAATAAAATAAAAATATTAATTTGTCGCAAAATGCTTAGCAAGGTATTTCAGATGAGTGAATGAAATAAACAGAAAATAAATAATGAAGTTTAATTTAGGAAGAGGTATGAAGGTGAAATAAGAGCACCAATATGGAATTCCATATGATCTGGCTTCGCAGGTGTTGCTCCATGGCGGAAAGCACTCGAAGGTGCACTGTCATGCATCACATCAATCCAATTTTGTAATTGCAGAAGGCGTGATTTACAAGCGGTAGAAATTTTACGTTTAGTGAGATGTATAAAACCTTTGTCTTTAAGTACAAACTATTGTGTAATATTCAAATTACTATCTTTATGTGGAATATATTTTAGTTCGGAGCTTAATCATTGGAGTTAACAACCATGTATTTATTGTCTGGTTCCCCTATGAGGTATGCCTGTTTGGAGGTTCCAAGTGCTGAGATAGAGGTGTCACAAATATGGAGTACAATGGTATTCCACAGATTTCAGTATTACAGAAGAGACTGAACGTTACAATCAAGATGCAGAGCGCCTGCTCAGCTCTGGGAAGTTTCCAGCAATCACTAGGTGTAACAATGGATTATGTATTAAATATGCAAGACGTGATCACATGCAGACTGCGCCGGAAATCACAAAGAGCGTTAACATTGTGATTATTGCAAATAAAAATCTCTATTGTACAGTATTATGTCCTTTATTCTACTGTTTTCGGACATTTACCACGTAGAACACGTCAGTTTGTAATATGGACTAATTCATAGGTACATATTGCATATAATCGGTGGTATTCCATGTTTGTACCCCATTTTCTAAACAAGAAAGAATGCGTTTTTGTCAAAAATAACGTTTTTTAATCACTTCTAGTTGCATTAGTTGCGTAGTGGCAAGCGACTGAAAACAATATGGTATTCCATATTTGAACCTCTTCCTCCAAATTGAAAACCAGACAACTCAGAATACAGTATGTAAACGACTAGAATTAAACTAAATGCACTTATCTTCGAGCAATGAATATGATTTGTAGTTGTCATCCTTTATTCATAGCTTCAATAAGTACATACAATCGATTATTTAACAGTTTCCAAGCGTTTCACGAAATTAAATTGCATGTACCGCGTACGGCAGGCAATTATTCATAACTTTCAAACTCAGCCGCGACGAAGTGCACACAAAGAACGAGTTTCTTTACAGCGCCGCGTAACTGAAAAAGGCGAGTACGGGCATACGCCGCAGTGCAGCGTCGCAAGAACACGAACGAAATTACCCGCCCACTTGGAACCTTTCTGGCGACCGCCACAGAGATCTGAAGACGACAAAATAACCCAAACTCTGTGTCGACCGTTCCGGGTTCTCGTTCTTTTGCCGCGCCGCTGAGTGGTCGGGCTCTTGTACTCACGCCCTCCCCCCCTCCCCCACCCCCGCACTCACACAAGCGAAGCGCCCATCACCTCAAAAGCGTCTCTTGTTCCTCTGATGTGTTGTTCTCCCGCTATGCAGCCGTGAAATACGGGCAAAGCAGGCGGTCGGTCCCGGCTTCGTTTAATGGGCGGTGAGCAGGAATCGTTAAATGGAAATTATTAATAAAGACTTCATTGGAATAAATGTTAAATATTGCGGGGATATACTATTTAGCACGAAATGAAGGTGGTGAAACAACATAAATCCACAAAGCACAGAAATTAAGCGATATAAATTCTAATAGCCAACTTTATGATACGAGTGCAGAGTAAATTAATTATTTGATAAAAATTTAGGGCGCATTAATGTGATAGAGAAAAATGTAAATATACACGTTGAAAATATTAATAAATATGATACCACAGTTAATTCCGAATTAGTGGACATTATTTTTGTAAATTGATATGTCTGGAATTAACGTGAAAAAACAGAAATTTTAGTTGCAATAATAATCACATAACTTACAGTTAACCGATGTGATGGATTAACGTTGTCAAAACAAGTAGTTAGTGATGACTAGATTTGTAATTCAATTGAAATTCATTCCCACTTCTGAACTATTAGATTATGCAAGCTGTCATTATGCATATTATATCCGGAAAATTAATCCCATACATTGATAATTTTCCATTAAAAATTACTCGTGGCCTAGGATTTAACCTACATTTTACCGCCAAGAAGTAATATCCTTATTATGATGAAGCATTAATTAATGCCAATTGTTAGTCATGTCTACGAATGAAACAAGAGCATAGGTAATTTCAATGAACATATGATCTATAAACAGTTTTCTGCGAATATGTCGTATACTTTAATTTAATATATCAAATTTCATTTTTGCAGAAATTCAGATTCACTTTTGAATTTCCAAGGGAAATCCGCTTTGTAGGTGTAAACAAATATATTTTCTAGCTTTTAAGTTCCATCATGGTTTGTAGTGCAAGAATACGTTGCGAATACACAATGTGTACTACAAAACAGTATATAATTCTTTCTATTTTATTACACGCACTATTACAGTATAACATGTAAAATAATCCTTTCATACTATTCAGTAAGTAATGACGAACAGGTACGGTATTCCTTCAACACACAAAAGCACTCTTCACACGAAGGCGAACAGCTTAACTCCAGAGAGCATTCGGCCGCTGTCAGAGATCGAGTCCATATCTCCTGAAACAAATACCCTAATGCATTG
Organism: Gryllus longicercus; assembly: GCA_038098605.1. Taxonomy (NCBI): domain Eukaryota; kingdom Metazoa; phylum Arthropoda; class Insecta; order Orthoptera; family Gryllidae; genus Gryllus; species Gryllus longicercus. The sequence continues at coordinate 1,094,128 of JAZDUA010000133.1, forward strand.
GCCGCGCAGGCGAAGTAACTTTCGCTTCCGTCTCCCTCGCGCCCTCGTGCTCTTGTTTCCGAAGCAAGTGCCGTTAGCGCAACAAGGGATCTCCTCGCCGCCTCACACAGTGGTCCACGAGCGCAAATAGTTTAGGAAAACATGGATATGGTCTGAATAAGAGAAATGGGTATGCTGGGGATTTTAAGGTCTCTAATTACTCTAATTACACAGCGAAGGCTCAAAACAAGTTTTCTTTAGCTCGTTTCTACGTTTTCACCGACATAATTGCCAATCTTAGAATATATATTAATGGTAATCAAAAATAGTTATTAAAACTAATTTAAATACAAGGAGAATAGACGAAAGCCCATAATGTAGATATAATATGAATTTGAGTTTCAATAATTTAAAAAGCCGGAAACATCTGAGTGTTGTGAAAAATATTATTTTAGTAACGTCAATCCTGACAACAATTTATTAATAATTTATTGCATAGTACCGGGTATTTATAGAAAACCGAAATAGAGGCAAGGCAGTGGAACATCAATAAGAAATACTTTGAACCCGAAAAATAATTTAAAATAATCGAACGTATCATAGTAGATACAGTTTGTACAGTGTTTTTCGTGTAAAATTTGCGTTCAGTACCACGCTCTGTATGTAAGTCGGAGAAATACATAATCAAAATAACTGAAGTTTTACGTATACGAGGGTGGTCCCAGAAGTACCCGACCCAACAAAGAAAAAACAAAAATTTTGGAAAAATATATGTTTATTTTTCAACATAATCTTCTTTGAGCTCTATACACTTTTCCCAGCGATGTTCAATAATATAGGTTAGATACCCTTTTTATAATAAGAACTGTCTTGCTCCTCAAAATAGACATTAACTACCGATATCACTTCTTCATTGTGGGAAAATCTTTGACCACTGAGCCATTGTTTCAAGTTTGAGATCAGAAAATAATCAGAGGGGGCTAAATCTGGCGAATAGGGTGCATGAGGTAGCAATTCAAATTTTAATTCATTAATTTTGGCCATTGCAATAACGGATTTGTGAGCTGGTGCAATGTCCTGATGAAACAACACTTTCTTCTCAGCCAAGTGTGGTCGTTTTTTGCTTGATTTCTTCGCACAAACGTTGCAATAAGTTCGCATAATACTCGTCGTTGATAGTTTTTTCTTTTTCAAGATAGTCAATGAAAATTATCCCCCGCACATCCCAAAATACCGACGCCATGACCTTGCCTGCAGATGGAACGGTCTTCGCCTTCTTTGGTGCACGTTCTCCCTCTTCAGACCATTGTTTTCATTGTTGTTTTCTCTCTGGGGTGAAGTGGTGGACCCATGTTTCATCCATGGTTATGAAACGGCGTAAAAATTCTGCTTTGTTGCGGTGAAACTTCGCTAAACACTCAATTGAAACATCTTTACGACACTGTTTTTGCTCGAGTGTGAGCAAACGCGGCACCCATCTTGCACACAGCTTTCTCATGTCTAAATTTTCAGATAATATGCGATGTACCGCACTTTTCGAAATGCCTACTATGTCTGCTAGCTCGCGCACTTTCAGTCGACGATCACCCAGTACCACTTTGTGGATTTTCTCTACCATTTCTGGAGTTGTCACCTCATTTGGTAGACCACTGCGATGCTCGTCTTGGCAGCTCGTACGGCCTCGTTTAAACTCTGCTACCCAATATTTTACTGTAGTAAACAAAGGCGAAGACTCACCCAGAGTAGAATCTAGTTCAGTTTTTATACTGGTTGGCCTGAGGCCTTTCAAATGAAAGTATTGGATCACATAACAATGACCAATTTTCTCCATTTTTACAAATTCACTCACCATGTTCACTATTGATTGTTGCCAAACAAATACTAAACAACGTAGCGTCTTCAAACTTGAAACATATGCTTCATAGATTGTCTACTTTCTAATACAGTGATATTTTTCCAAACACTACCACAATCTCTAGGTCAGGCCGAGTACTTCTGGGACCACCTCCGTATAATGCTCAAGTTCTAAATGCTTTCTAGTGGCTCACAATCGAAATAGATCTTTTTGTCGGTAATTTAAAATTTGACACTGCCAAAGGCTCGGATGCTAATTTTCACGTCTATATTTGCAGAAAGAAACTGATAAAAAGTTATATACGTCGACTACAAAGTCATTTATAAATCCATATTTATTGGGTGCTAGCTTTATTCCCCCGATCGATTATTGGATCTAATTAGAAAAGCAATTGCCGGAGAATCAAATTTTGCCGGGCATTTAATCAGTTCTCTTACATCCTATATGCGATCTCTATACACAGAACTTTCCATTATGAGCGTCATCAAGTAAATTTCTTCGTTCATTGTGCCTCATGCCCTTCCTCAATTGTGCATTCAGTCTCAACGGCGAGCTGCAACATGGCTTTCTTTGCCACGAATTTGTCAAGCGAAGGGAATCAAACCAATGCGATAAGGGGTCTTCGAAAAAGCAACAAAACAAGGCATTACACGAAGAAGGAAAACATTTTATCTAGGTTTGGGGATTGACGCGTGCAGTCGAAACATTTTCAATACAATAATCGATGTTTTAATATTTTCCGACTCTCAACAACCGATCGCCCGAAGTCGGGTTTGGAGGACAGTTCTAGCGGTTATTTTTTCGAGGTTTCTCCGATCAAAAGCAGATGACTGCCGGAGCAGAACCTTAACCCACCATGAACCGCACGCGATATTTCCTTCCTCTTCCTTCTCCGCTCCGCTACATATACACAAACACACACGCGTACAGCACCACACATGTCGGGAGACCAACCGATGCTTCAGCTTGTCCCGGCTGGGGCGGTGCCCTATTGAAGAGAAACCAGGAGGTGGGAAACCCCGGTGTCGGATTTCACGTACCAACGGAGGAGGAACATCGCCTAGGAATACTATACGAGGTAGTACGCAACTATTGGGCGTATCATTTGCCGCGCTCTTAAACACAAATCAATCAACCAATTGTGCAGCCAGGTTTTGAACCCGCCAACTCGGGTTTAGGAAGCGAGCGAGGGCGCCAAATGTGACAGGCAGCAAATATCGTCTTCTATTTCCCGCCTTTTGGCCAGCATTTGGAGCGTAGGGGCCACGCGGCGTCGCGTCGATCGCGCCCCACCCCCTTCCTCTCCGTTCAACTCTGCTTACTTCTTCGACTCTGCCTGCCTGCTTCTCCCCTCGCCCCGCCCCGCGCGCGCCTGGCGAGACTGCTTTGTTCGCGAGCACAACACGCGCGGCGCGGTGAGCGGCGGGGGCGGGGGCGGCGGCTACAAATTCGCGGCGCGACCGAGCAAACTGGCGCTTTTGTACGCGACAAAGTTGCGTGGGTGAGACGCAGCTTCCTCGGTGGCTGTCTCCATCGCCGTCGCGGCTGAAGTTCACGCCCCGTACGGTTTTCACCCTGTGGTGGTTCGTGCGTTTTAAATCTCGAATGCGGAATCCCGTCTTGAGGCAAGTGCATTCTACCCCAATTCGCGGGTATCCGTAACTAGACGTGAAGGGATGCTCTCTCCTGCGGGATGTGGTTGCAGTAACGGCGCACTGAACAGACTATCTTCTTCCAAGACGATGTACACTGCCATGTTGGATTGCTTGTCTCTTCCTCCTCGGTTAGAAAGTTTGAAAGAAGTGGGAGGTGGGTTTGTGAGCGCATACATCTTCTACCGTTAGGGGACGAGATCGATCCCCGGTCAATCTATGTAAAATTTGTTACTTCGGACGTTTCCTACCAATCATACGATGTGTAATAGAATTGTGGATATTGTTAATTTTATGAAGAAGCCGTGCTCGAGATCCAACTCAAAAAAATATCCTTTGTTTTCCGTCTAGTTCGCATCTGCAAACCAAAATTAGTTTCTAGTGAGTGTACTGGAAATGAGAGCTAAAACTTTGTCCCCTTTGTACGAGTATACCATACCACCGCTATATACCACCACTTACCCACCGTCGTATTTTGGGTCTAGATATTAACAAGCAAGTACAATCTAACGTTCATCGTTTTACTTCCAGTACTCTCGTTGCAAATCACTTTAAATAATCATCATTCTTAAATTTTGAAAGGTGTCAAAAATCGTGAATGGACTTAATAATTAATAGTCTGCTTGGTAACACGAGAAGCTTGCTACATTTGACTATACCGACCTCAAAAGTTATTATCCTAATAAAACACAGGAAGAAGATAATTTCACTTTTTTTCAACATGAGCGCAGATACGTCTTGTGACTCTTAGATTTGTTTAGAGTCACGCGACGGAGACGTGAGTCCTTTCTCATTCGGTCGAGCTACAAAACATGCTGCACATTTCGCCACCCCCACCCGTTACCTTCACCTTCACCGACAACTTCACCTTCCTGTTCACTTTCACTGTCAACGTCACCTTCAGCGTCACCGGCACCTTCATCGAAACGTCTCGCCCACCGCCACCGCACCTGACACAGCCACCATCATTTTCACAACCACTATCGCCACCACATCCACGGCCACCTTCACGTCACAGCCACTGTCATATTCAGAACTATATCTATAGCCGCAGTGGCGGTGACAACTGTATTCGCAATCACTGCCCCAGCCGCAGTCAGTCACAAACACAGCGCCTACCACACCCTACACTAATGCCATAGCCACAGCCATCGCCATTGCCACTATCACATTCAGAGCCGCTGCCATCGCCACCACCACCAGTCACGCTCTCCTCCGTCCCCGTCGCCGCCGGCAGCGCCACCACCTCCACCTCCGCCTCCGCCACCGGCGTCAGAGCGTCCTCTTCCGCCCCCGCCGCTGATTTACGATGCGAGGCGTCGCCGGCTGCGCGGGCGGGGCGGGGCGAGGGCGGAGGCGGGCGCCGCGACCGCCAAAGGGGCGCCAAGGACCCGCCAGCGAACTTGCTACTCCGCGCGCTCGCCGCAGCCGGCGCGAACCTGCTCCCGCCACGGCCAAGGAGCGCCATCGCCTGCCACTGGCGGCTGCTGTTGTTTCGTACAAATGAACATCGGAGCGCCGAATGTTTTCTTGAATGTAGCCGAAAGTTTTCCTGAATTAGCGCGCGGCGATAGTGTAACGGTTAGCGTACCGGACTGTTGTACCCAAGTTGACGGGTTCAAACCCGATCGGAGCCGTGGAGTTTTAAAGGCGAAAAAATCCTTCGTACGCCTTCCTTCGGAGGGGAAGTAAAGCTGGCTGTCCCATGTTAGTAGATTTACTTGCATGTAAAAGATCTTCAAGTCTAAATGACGCCTCTGAGCTAAATTCAAATCGCCTGTTTCTCGCCCAACAAATACCTCCTCTCTCTGCTAGTTGGTGAAAGGAGCGTAGCGAAATTTGCGTGGTCAGACGGAAGAGCAGGCCTCATGGCCTGAGTCTCGCCACGTAAAATAAGGCTTCAATGTAGATGCTTCTAGCTGCTTGATTTATTTTTCCTGGGTTTTATTTTGCACATTTCAATTATTTACAAAGTAATTGCGATTCAAATTGATTTTAATGTAATTTATTTCCAAAATCCTTCCAATTAAATTATTTTTGTTTACAATTAATTTCCACTGCATTACATTGCACACAATTAATTTTGTATAAAAGTAGAATGATTACTTAGCAGTAGATATTTGGATATGAAAAATGTTAATATCAATTCATACAATCCCTTTTAAATGTGTTTGTTGATTTTAGTCGTGAAGATGATGCCTACACAACGCAAAAGATTTTTGGATGAAAAATAAAAGAAGTTTATTTAACCCTTCATACACTCTGACAACATACGATATGTTGGGTATCTTATTAAAAAATGGAATAGCGCATGGAAAGAATACAAAGCAAGCTGCGTCCATAAAACGCTTGGAAATTTTACGACATAGGAAACTAACTCAAAACTTACTAGAAGAGAACATGTGGTTTTAACAAGAATTCAAACGGGTCATTCAAAACTTAGTCATCTTCACCTATTATAAAAGGCGCCTGGTCGTACCTGTAAGTTATGTAACTGCATTCTTAACCTAGATCAGATCATTAATTCATGTCAAATTTTCTTTACAGCGAAGAGGTGAATTTGAAGATGCTAATGTACTGTTGATTTCTTCTGTGCACCAAGAGCTAATAATTAGAATTTGTAAAATTATTAATGTTATCTCTTATCTGTAGAACAAGTTCTAAAATGTAAATAATTGATGTAAAAAGCATAAATGCATACCTTTTTCTTATTGTCTCACTTGTTGTATATTACTGAAGTTGCTTATAAAATTATTGTTGAGGCGACTCAAATATATTTAAGAAAGTTTAACATTTAATTTCTTCTTTAGCCAATGAAGCAGCGGTATGTAGGAGTGCAATACTTCAATTTTCACAATTCTAAAATTCACCTTTAACATTTAATTAATGTAGAAAATGTGAGTAATATGTATCGCGACGCATAAGAAGAATCAATAAGAAGTATCAAATAAAAGATTGCAAAAAATGTGTGTTCATTTGTTTCACATCTAAATGTGATGATTAGTTTTCGGCTGAATATCAATTAAGCTGCAGCCAGCTTCTCAAAATTATCCACACTTAAAGAGTTCTGGAAATGCTTTTTACTGTTCACTGAAATACGGAATAGAGTTCACGTGGTTGAAAACACTGGCGCTGCTACTTTTTCATTGGACTACTTCACACAACTCCTCACACAAAAAAGTGATTAGGATTTTTTTTAAAACAAATAAGAAAGAAGCTAAGAAACATTATTAATAATATCGAACTACAAATTACACTAGTCTACAAAAAAGCTCTTTTTTGTAACAAGAACAAAATACACTGTTTCTGGAAGATAATTTATCTCTCAATTTTAGGATTTTTGAATCGGCCTTAGATTTCATGTGATGGTCGTTTTTGTAATTGCGAATGTCTCTCTACGTATTATATGTATCTGGCAAAATGACATGCTCTAATAACAAAAGAACCATATATGTACTGTAAGAAATACAATATAAGTGTTAATAAAAGCAAAGAGGTGGATTGAAATGTTTCACAGGAAGTGTGAAATGTTGGGTCAGCATGGATATCTCGTCATCTGTCTTCTGAATGTTCGTCACCGAAGCATTCATTTTCATTCACTGTCACGGTCTTGGAACGTAGTGGCACAGACAATTCTTCGCTGCTACATACAGACATTACAGAAGATGAAAAATTAGGATATTGAACTGGTTTCTTCTTCTTTCGAGGTGATTCCAGGTATTTGTGTAAGACAGATATATCAATTTGGTGTGTGATCCGTTGGTTCCTTCCAAATCATGAAAACAACAGAGAGCAGGTGTCGTATACCTTTTAACCAGCATGTCAGGAGTGTATGTGGAACACACAGCGTACACGGGAAGCCCATTTTTGGTCTTGGGCGCCTACATTACAGCCGAAATAAAGTTCATAACACTTCTTTCTCAGATGATCAAGTTTCGGGTTTTCCGATTTGAGAGTTAATTCTCCACAGTTATAAAATATCGTATTTGGGCCATTTACACAGTTACGAAGCATTTCTTCCTCTGAATTAATATAAATATGAATAATAATTAATTTAAATTAATATTAATATGAATTAATATAAAGCACAAACCTTCACGAACCTAGAACAACAAGAAGTCACATCAAACACGCTTTCCACGCTATTAGATCACTCAATGCTGGGACGCAACTGGCAAGAAACAATGCAATTCTATCTGTTCGAGCATGACGTACCAGAAATGTTGCCACCCCTTTTCAATTCCTAAAGGTGATTTTTTTTAAATTCAGTGTCGTGTATAGGAATTGCTTGTACACATTTCGATTGTTCCTGAACAACTATTTCTCAAGAATTATTAAATGAAGAAACAGCAAAATAACCAACACGCAGCGTTTTCAAGCATTTCCGAAAACAGAGAGTAGCGTGTAACAAAGAAACTGAGGCAAAAATTGATTTCATATTCGAATTCAGTGTGCAACACCATTCATATTCTCTGTTACAAACATGCTGTTCACCAGTGTTGTATAACAATTATAGTAGCTCATAAGCACAAAAACATTGCTGCAACGCTGTCAACGTAAAATGGAAAGGAATATATTACATGTTTTGATGCAAGATAGAATACGCAGTACAGATATAAGAACAAAAACAAACATCAAAGATGTAGTTTTTCAAGCCGATAGACAAAAATGGAGATGTGGAGGTCACGTCGTGAGGCAGAAGCAATCAAGATGGGCGTACTCTACAACCATCTGGAACCCAGTATTTGGAGGGAGAAGTCCAAACAGACCGCAGACCAGATGGAGCGACAACCTACGGAAAGCAGCGGGTCCACTTTGGTTTAGACTGGCGCAAGACAGAGACGTTGAAGGCAGCTGGACCGGGATGTGTGTAGTGTTTCTCATTAACTATATTGTGCATAAAAGTGGTGAAGTGTTTCCTTGCATTTAATCATTTTTACTTACAACTATCTGTGAGGTTTTTTAATGGTTGTCTGTTATAACTGTTGAATGTTGGTTCAAATCAGAAATAGAAAAAAAAACATTTGATTTAAACCAGGGGAAACAACCAAGTTTTTCACCCCGCGTGAACCGGGAGGTCTTAGCTCTTAATGGGATCTATGTAGGCTACCATAATAATAATAATAATAATAATAATAATAATAATAATAAATATAATAATAATAGAAATAATAACAATAAATCTAATTTATTTGAAAATCTTGTAAAGAAAAGTATTAATGTCTTTCACAGTTTCATTTTAAACTTTTCACTTTCTCTGTACTCCTGCATTTTCTTTTTTTATTCACATTGCATTTAATGTGTTCTGGTAATTAATGGATATTAATTAATCCTGGATGTAAATAACTGTATATGATAAAAATATTTTATTTTAACATTTTTGTATTCATTTTAATATTAACTTGATAATAATTGTAATCGCTTCTTAAAGTATTCCGAAAAATTCTTGGAAAGTGCATTTCAGTTAATTAAACATTTTCGGCACGCAAAAATTGTTTCTCTTCACACAATATAAATTAAACGAAAACATATCTTTTGTGGTTGAGCACACACTTCGAACTAACTCATGTAATGAAAAATTGTTTTAAAAACGATTTCTAAAGAATATTTAATCAACAAATAAAACACTGCTCCAAAACAGCGGTGATAATGTGGACAAAGCCCTTGGCATTCCCTGTCCTAGCACGTATCTACGGGCCAATAGTTTGATGAATCAGCCCGGCCGTAGAGTAAAGGAGACGAGGCGATCTGACCTAGTCTGGCGAGTGGCACGCGGGCCCCTGCAGCGGGTCATCGTGGGAATTTGGTCCCGTGGCGCTACTAAAAAATTCGATAATTGCTGACGGTGCATTTATGTTTTATTAGCACGAAATTGACGCTCCATTTAAATGTTTCCTTGCTAGATAAATTAAAGGGTTACTAACATTATATGGTTTTGTTAGTCAAAATAATATGATAGTGAATATTATTGTTTGAACAATTGTGTAGTTATAATCGCAATCAATCAATCAATCAATTATATATCTGACGATTTTAAATTAATCTCCCTATGAAAATCAATCTCTGATAAGGATCTGCAATTACACGGAATTAATATCTCGCCTAGTTTAATACTCAAAACATTCTTATAATAACAACAATAATACTAATTATTAATAATAATAATAATAATAATAATAATAATAATAATAATAATAATAATACCAAGAAGAAATACAACAATAAGAACATGAATAGACCATTATATAATAATTATTCCCGTCTTTCTCATTTCAATTAGTTCAATAATTCAACAGATAATGAGAAACAAATAACCCGTCAACAAACACATGACACTCCTTACGTTTCGTTGCGAGGTCAAAATTCTCTTCTCGCCTGTGGCATATGCTGCCCGAAACTGTTCCCGCGCGCTGTCACCGTTCACCCGACCTTCAACGAGCACGTCTGCTGGCGAAATGCAGGACTGGTCACCGCTCGGCGGCAGATCGGCATGAGGCCGCGTCGTGCGTCGCCGCTGGCGCGAAACGCCGTCAACAAACGCGCCGCGCCGAGTGCTTCCGCGTCGGAGGCGCGGGCGCCTTAGAGGAAGGCGCGGCGTCACCGGGGGAGCCTTGGGGAACACCACGTGAGCCGCTCGCGAAAACCGTTTGGAGAAGTTCCGGGCGTCCCCATGACAGCTCCCGATTCGAATCAGATTCCATGGGTGAGCGCAGGCCTGCCCAAAAAGGTGGCCCCTAACACCTGACTAGCTGCGGGCACTCGGGTTGTCGTACACAATAGTTCAGTTCTGAGAAGAATAGGTTTGTAGGAGATTTTATAGCCACCGTCAGTTCAATTTGGCTGGAACTGTTCTCTCAAACATCCAGGCAAATAATAATTACCTTGTTTTCGTATTACAACATTACAATATTTTTAAAGAGTTTCACAAGATGGAGAAACAGCCCATTCAAAAATAGATTGCTTTTAACCCATTGTCGCCATTGCCCCAGAAATGAGCATGTCTTTTGTCTGAAAATTTACAATATTTAAATGCCAAGAAGAACATTGACATCAGTTCTGCCAATTCATCTTACACAAACATGACATTCGTGAAAAAAAATACAGGTAGTGAAATTGCAAATCAAGGGTAACCATCGAGTGAGCAGTACTGACTTTAGTAGTAATGTTCAAATTCTTAAAACTTCTTTGGATACCATGTTAAAGCATGATATATTCGCAGTAACTGTGAATGATAAAGAAAATAATTGAGAGAAAAAGCGCAAGTATCTTCTTTCCGTGTATGTCATTCCGTTTAAAACTCCTACCCAAAAGTGAAATGAACCAGTTCAAACATACGCTTCCCAACTTCGGCCTCACGAAAACTTCTTTCTTCTCAGTATTTGGTTCGAGAATATCTCGATAGAACCTTTCACTAAAATCGTACTTTATGGAACCTTCAGTACGTAGGTCAGAAAAGCTTTCTTCTCTCGGGGCCGCTCGAAAAATAGAGAAAGACAACAGTGAAGAGAACTCGGGTGAAAAAAAAAACTCACGAGAAAGAAAGAAAAAGTAGGCAAAGGAACGAGAGGGGGGAAAAAGGAATATGAGACGGAGACCTTCTCGAGTCCCTTCATTATTAATTCAGTTGTCGTCCGAGGGTTTTTCTTTCGTTCGAGGAAACGCGAAGTTCAAATATCATGTTCAATCGCCGATCAAGGCTTCCGGGTTACCTTCCGTGCGCGAGGTTTCCGCCAGTGGTTCGTTCCTTCGCCACCGCTCGCCGCGCTGCCCCCACCACTACTACCACCACCGCCGCCTTCATTTTCGTCGCGCGACAGCACACTTTCTGGTTCTCTGGGCCTCTAACGAGATATTTATAACTTTCCAATATTTTCCAATACACGAACGAGATCGTGTGGCGACGTCTTAAAGCGGCACCACTGTACACACACTCAATCATCCGTAAAGTTACTTCCGAAACAATCAGCGATAAATCACTTTCACCGGTCGGCTAGATGTCGCGGTGCGGAACAAGGGGACTCGCGTGAATTTCGCTCGAAAGGAGCAGAAGCGGAGGCGGCGGACATAGTGACGGTGGCGGAGAAGGTACCTGCGGTAGCGGTGGCGGTGACGGTGACAACCAAGGAGAGTTGTTGATTGATTGAAGTTTCTGACCACGTCAACTGCTACGAAACCCGTTAGTGTAGTTAATGTTTCATTCCGGTAAGTGGTGGTGTTCCGCACTCACTAGATGGTGATGTCCGATCCAGATTTACACGGCAGCTTGCAAGAGATTTCCCTCCAGGAATCTCCTACCAGCCGAGACAAGCTCTAAGTTCCCGACTGGTCCCCTGACACGTGTGGTGTATGTAAGTGTAAGTAAGTGTATGTAAGTGTGTATAAGGGTGTGTAAAGGACGAGCATAGGCCAAGAAAGAAAAAAGATCGCGCTCAGTCCGTGAACCTTTTGTTTTGGTGACTCTGGTAATCGCCAGGTATTGATCAGAGAAGACTACTGATCAGAGCGGCGGGACACTAGAATTCTCCTCCAGACGGCGGTGATTTCGACCAAGGTATCTAGCTAGGGTTGAAAATCAGTCACCGTCAGGACGTAAACCCTAGGACCTCACTGTCAGGATCACTGCAGAGCAATGGAGAAGAAGAAAGAGTCGACTTTGGATGTGAAGGCAGAAGTATTGCCGTGTCAATACGTAGAGGCGAAGGCGGAGAACGTGACGGTGATGCTGAGGTCACTGACGGCGACAGAAGTAGAGGTGTAGTATGTGAAGGCAAATGAGACGGAATCGACTGAGAGTGGGGAGACGGAGGGGGTGAGTGTGTCGGCGGAGGAGGTAACTGTGGAGGAATGGAGTACCATGACGGCGACGGTGAAAGAGCCGGAGGAGACAGTGAAGTAAAAGATGATGGAGGTAAAGGATAGAGGGCTGAGTTGGATGTTATAGCAAAGGTGATGACAATGCAGCAATGGTTGATGGAGCTGAGGTGATGGAGGAAAGGCAGCTGTAGCAGCGATGGCGACTGGACTGACGACGAGGCTATGTAGGAGAAGAAGGCTATGGTGGTAAAGGAGGTCAACGTTGAATGGAATGGCAGAGGGGGTGACGGCGACGTCCGTGGAGCTGGATGCAGTTGCGAAGGAAGTGACGGAGCTAGCGACAGAAGCGTGCGTAGGTGGCGATGCAAGTGTAGACGGTGATGGAGGTAAATGAGTTCACGATTGATGCGAGGGCGGTAGGGGTTAGGGTGGCGATGGTAAAGGCGGCGGCAAGAATGTAGTGGAAGTTGGACTCGAGGGAGTCGGACGCCGTGGCAGCAGGTGGCGCGGGAGAAAAAAGCAGTGATTGCGAGAATGCTGGCGAGGGAGGCAGAAGAGACGGAGAAGGCAGAGGAAGCTGCGAAGGAGACGATGGAGGCAAATGAAGCGGAGAGGGCGGAGGAAGCGGAGGAGGCGGTCGAGGAAGAGGCGTTGGAGAACGTGGTAGAGGCAGCGGAGGAAGTGGTGGGGGTGGAGACGAGGGAGCGGGGGAGGCGGAGGTGGCAGACGAGACGGACAGACTGCGGAAGAAGCTGCGAAGGAGGCGGAGGAAGTGGAGGGTACGGAGGAAGCGGAGGGTGCGTTGGATGCGGAGGGGGCGATAGAGGAGGACGCGGGGGGAGGCTTTAAAGAAGGAGAAGGGGTGGAGGCAGCGAAGGTGGTGGCTGCGGCGGAGAAGGGGGTAGAGGAAGGGGGTGGAGGAAGGATGTGGCGGTGGGTTGGTGGAGGCGGAGGAGGCAGAAGAGACGGAGAAAAAAAACTGCGAAGGAGGCGATGAAGGCGGAGGGAGCGGAGGGGGCTGAGGAAGAGGAGAAGGCGGGGTAAGGAGAAGGTGTTGGAGGAGGTGGAGGGGAGGAGACGGAGGAGGTGGAGCAAGAGCAGAGGCGGTGGATAGGTGAGGCGGCGGAGGCAGAAGAAACAGAGAAGGCGGAGTAAGTGGGGGCGGTGGAGGAGGGGGAGGAGGCGGAGAAATCGGAGGAGGCGGTGGAGGCGTTGGAATCGGAGGAGCCAGAAGAGACAGAGGACGTGCTGGAGGCGATAGATCCGGCGGAGGAGGCGCAGGAAGTGGCAGCTGTAGCGGTGGCGGCGAAGGGAGCGCGACCTCGCCCGCGCCAAAACGACGCTTTCGGCGCAAATCGCGCTTGAACCGCGCGGTAACCGGCGCCGAGAGGTACCTCGCGCCAAACAATCTCCCCTTGAAAGCGACAGGATGTGCCTCGACGCGACGCGGCGGGACGCGAAAGCGCAGCGGAGCAGTGGGCGGAAATGCGGTGGCGCCGGATTCGGGTTCGAATAACACAGGTTAACGAAAGTTCCTATTTATTAGGGTACCAATTCTTAAGGAGAAACTCATTTTTGTGTTACGTCATTACTGTCGTAATTTATTTTAACCTTTGAAATAACGTGTTTTTTAAATGAATGAGTCATGCAATTTCGATAAAGTGTTTAAATGAATTAAATATTACGAGATAAAAGAATACTTTGAACATTTCATAAAAAAATATCCAGATACTGAAATATAAAATAAGTTTTGCTCACTTTGAATAAATCTGTTGTGTTTGATATAAAGCAATTTCATTGCGACTCAATAGGTTGACATAAATGATTTGACGAGAAATACCACCAAAAACAAAGAGGCCATTGTAACGTGTGAGGTGCCCACTGAACGTCATGGGTTCTAGTTAACGACGGGGAACCATAGTCATGAAAAGTAATTTTAGAACGCAGACATGGTCTGAGAGGAACGGATTTTATTTTAATTGCGTACATTTTGTACGGAAAATTAAAAATAATTTTTCAATTTGCAATTTGTGGTTGTAAGTTTGTTTCAATAAAAGGACTTAAACAAAAAACGCTATTATGAGAGCACGCAAAGGCAATGTACTAACAAATGAAATTAGCTTGTTCCGTCTTTTTATCGAAAATGTTTCAGTATCGCCATTAGAACAAAAACTGTAGAAAACCTTAAATTTTCGCTCACGGATCAGTTCGTTTAATATCGATGTCAAACGTCCTGATAGTGATATGGTGAAAGAAGTAGAAACGCATGTCGTATGACACGTGGATTCCTCTAATTTTGCTATTCACGATTTCTGAACTCCTACGCTCAATGAGGATCAACTGCAATTTAGTGGTCAGTGGGGCTTCACTGGCGGAACTAACGGTGACCATGACATCAGAAGGACTTTCTCCTTACCATGCCCTGATTGACTAAGGAAGTGAGCTTTCGTATTGAAATATAACCAGAACGAGGAATGTCTATTCATCTTTCCTGTGTGAAAGCAGTTTCATTGCACGTTTTGAGATACTTGTTATTATGTCAGATTCGTGTGGGGGTATAAAATAACTTTTGTATTATAAGCAACCAGCAATAGCCTCTAAACTTTCGCGGTATTATCTGACAAATAAATTTTTTTTTTAACGATTACAAACACGTGTATGTACGAACAACTTGAATCGATGCTCGAATGCTACTAATAAGTAAACACGAGTACTAACTCCATTGAAAAGACGAGCTAAAACAATTGTTGATGGTTAAAATGAACGAAAATTTGAAGCTTTCAAAGAGTGTCAATCCTCAAATACTGCATAGTTATTCAACAGCAGATATACATCATACGTCAAAAATACAAATGATAGTTTATCAAATGTGTTCAATTACAAAACACAATGTGTATTATATGTCACAACGATGCGCTCTAACTTTTCGGAATCAAATATCACTTAAGTTTAGACCTCTTTTGGAAGAAGTTAATAGTAATTTTCATTCCCCCATAAAACTGGTAATTAAGAAACGTTTAAAAGATACGCGTACATGTTACTATTGGTAAATGCACAAAAAAGTACTTCCCTAGCAGTTTGTGCAAACTACGCAACGGTGCTTTAGCGAGTGGATCGCCCTTTTGCCCCAACGGCAATTGGGTTTTTCGCTCGCCGGGCACCACCCCTACTGACGAGATCCACCAACACGAGCGCGTTAACTTTTGTTCCGCCCGGGGGGTAAGGCGCTTAATATATCGAATATATCTAAACGCAGTTCGATTTAAACTAATCCTTGACCGCGCGCGGCGTATAAAATTCGATTAAACGTTGTTGCGCCCGATTCAACCAATATTGTGGTTGGACCCGTGCGTCACTTTTCATCAGATAGTTTACAGATGAAGCATCCCCTCTGGGGAATGTAAACAGAGCGATTCACGACAGCCCTATTTCGACGCCCGAACAAAGTGTAATGGGACAACATTTATTCAATTACCGAGCGCGCCCTACATCGCGGCCGCCGGCGTAGGGCTCGCTCCGAGCGCAAATCCAGGGCCGAGTGGTCTGCGCTTTTAGTCGAAAGCCCCCGGTGGCGCCGACTCCGCCCCACGCCAGTCAGTCGGTCTGTCGGTCGGTCGAATGGTCGGCTGGTCGGTCGGTGATCCGGGGCGAGCGGGGCCATTCCGGGAATTCCCAATTGTTTCGCGCGACGGTGCAGAGGGAGCGCGCCGCACGGCGCATTCGGCAAACAAGAGATCCGCCCACGCGCCGTCCGATTGTCTCGGCTGCAATGGCCGCGGGGGCCGGGGCGGGGCCGGGGCGGGGGCGGGGCGGGTGGAGCGGGCGATGGCCGTGACGATAGTAATGCCGGGGGGGATTCAGCTGGTCAGCAGATATGGGTGACAGTGGGGCAGTGAGGTGGGGAAGTGGGGAGGCGGGTAGGTGAGGAGATGGAGAAGACAGAGGGCGGGGATGACCCGATGGCGGGAAGCGGGGAATTGGAGAGATGGGATGACAGGGCGGCGGGGTGACCGGGGAGCAGATCAGCTGGGTGGTGTGGAAACTGGGTTGCTGTGATTATTTCGTGAATCTGGCCGCTGGGCGTAACTGCTATGGACATGAGCATCTGTAGTGCAGTGATATTCCGAGAGGTGACGGTGTTCCTCCTCACCAGATGACTGTCGCCTTTCTTGTGATTTCCTCCTCCAGGTATCTCCCTCAACGTGGCACTGACCCGCCCAGAACAAGCTCCTGCCGTATGCGGTACTGTAGTGCATGAAAGAGTAATCAGGGACGCTGTGTGTCGGGGGCCGCAGGGCGGAGGGGAGCCGATGATCGTAGACCTGAAGTGGCATGTCGTTGTGGTATTAGTGCTGTAGAGCAACGTGAAAGGAGGAGACGGGGAGGGGAGAAAGCGAAGAGGTAGCAAAGCTAGGAGGTAGGGAAGCGAGGAAGCTAGGAGGCGAGGCGGCGGCATGGCACAAAGGGAAACGCACGTACCGGAGTTGGTCTTTCCAGCAGGAGTGACAACGACGAGCAGTCAGGTGACTTGTGAATGGGAGGAGGCCCAACACCTGGATAGCGAGTCAAACAGAAAGAGCAAGCGTGGAGGCATCCGCACGTCACCGAATAAACTAGAAAACTAAATACACAAAACCTCTGAAGAAGACGGCAAGCCAGCCAGGAGATGGCAAGACCGCGAGTGGGCTGCGGCAGAGACAGGCAGGGCAAGGGGGCGGGTAGTGGATGAGGGGGCCAGTAAGTAAACGGTTGGTGAGTGACGAGGGACTGCGGGCAGTCCGCCATAGGCAGAGAGGCGATGGTCGCGAATGGGGCAGTTCGAGTGTGGGCGCGTGATTGCAGAGCGAAATCGGCCAAAGATCGGAGGGGATTTAGCGGCCCCCGCCGCGACCTCCGCCCCCGCCGGCGCCCTCGCTTCGGGGCCCGAGCCTCGGTCCGCGGTGGAGGTGGACGGGGCGGGCCTATTGAGTGCAGACCGACTGGAATGTCGGGTCAATGCGAATCATCAGCGAACGAATATGTGAAGCAAACTTTCCCCAAAAATGTGGAATCGCATACGACGTAAATTATTAATGTTACTTTATTTTTTTATTTCATTGTAGAACGCTGTTCAAATTCGTGTTCATAAGCGATCACAATCATTCAATCAATCAATGATTGATGTTTATTTTTTAAATTTTGAAAAGAATTAGGGAAATGTTTTTTATAATGGTGCTTACTGAATTGTCTGAGCAAATGTTTCATGTTAAATTTGCGTAAGTACAGAGACGAAATATTTAAAATTAAATCACATTGAAGAAGGAAACAAAAACAAGTGGTGTATTTAAGAACAAAAAAGTCATCTAAAAATTAATTATGGCTCGAATATTTCTGCTTTCATTCAGTCATGCTCTTCTAAAAACAAAAATTAATTTCTATCATTTTCCACTCGTTTAAGAGATACCTACAAAAGTCGAAAGTTGTATTGAAAATGTATGCATTGCTAACGACCATTTTTGTCAAGCCATGCTTATTTTCTCCTCTTTTATCTCTGAATTAAATTCTTCATGTTCTGAGAATTGTGCTCTTTAATTACGAGTTAATTAATACTGGGTATGTAGGCGCGTATTGGTGAAAGTATGCTTAGCGTTCTACTGTTTTGCACATTACAGTCTTTTTGGAATATTTTTGCCCTTTGGTCTCTACTTTACAAAAAGTGTATGTTATGTAATTTTTTAGAAACAGGAACGATTTTCTTTAGACAAAAGATTTTTTGGGTCCTTGAAACCTAAAAGGTTGCTTTCTCAATTACAAAACACATCTGTCCCCCCGAGAAAACATTACCGTCAAAAATGTACATACGACTTTCACAAAAACCGATATTTTACATTCGACGATGTCATAGACCCTCGAAATTCAGATATCCGTTTGAAATGCAGTGTACTTTACATGAACACCCTATGTTATTTCCGAAACTTTCTCAAAAATGTGTTTCTCAAACTTTGCCTTTAATTTCATTGCTCAAATTGAGCAAAGTACGTTTATTAAATTTGGGAAAGTTCAATTTTCAATGCAACCTCTAATTTGTCTACAATTTCCAAAGTTTAAAAAGAATTTGCCGTTTTCCTACAACTACATTGTTGACGACAGAGATTTTTTATGTTAAATTTATTCTTTAAACTTAGATATTTATAAAATTCCATCTCTAGTTTAAAAAATATGTATTAGTAATTTCTGGATAATTTTGAGGGAAATTGGATTGGTCAACAATATTTTCTCAATTTTTTTACTCGAATAGAGCAATGTGCGCTTAGTAAAACGGCATAGGTTGAGTTTACATTAAAACCTCAGAATCTTCGAAAATCGAAAATGTTCTACTTCTTCTTTTATGTTTCGGGTGGGTAAATACACCACTTATCCCCGCAGCTCTAAAGGGTAAGTTATGGACTTAGAAACCTAAGTATCTGATTTCAATCATAGTCCCAACCAACATTTTTGCGGGTTGAAAACACTTGCGGTCTCACGTACAATAAAACATTACATAACCGTTATGAGTGAATCGAGAAAGTATGTGACTTAGAACCACTTGTTGCGGGTCGAAGACATCGCCGAAGTCGTGGGATTTACTAAACTATCTAAGCACTGAAGTGTTTTTATATAGAGTGAGGTACTTCAGGTGAAACTCACAAAAACATACCATCGTCGTTTCTCTCTATCTGTGAGTCATCAATGTCTCACATGTCGTTGTGGCTGAGAAACATTACGATACTGCACAACAGTTTCTTTCAACATTTCAACTTTTCAACAATTTCTGTTATTGTCTAATCTCCAGATTGTATTTAAAATGAGTCGAAGCGCTTAAAAATGT
Organism: Gryllus longicercus; assembly: GCA_038098605.1. Lineage (NCBI taxonomy): Eukaryota > Metazoa > Arthropoda > Insecta > Orthoptera > Gryllidae > Gryllus > Gryllus longicercus. The sequence goes on from JAZDUA010000133.1 coordinate 1,113,275, forward strand.
TTCAAAGTATTGCTGATAAAAATATTTTTTTCGATACAAGCGATGCAAAATAAATTTGTGAATTGATGAAATTGGGAACAACTCTGAATTTCGCAGTCCTGCGATGGCACCCGACCTAGCTACTCAGCTGGCAGAATTTCAGCGCACTCGCTATTCGTTAATGACCTCGCGAATCTATAATAGTGCTCTGAATTTTGAAAATTCGCAGAAAGTTGGGTTGACATAATGACTGTGACGAATTTTAAACAATACTCTTTATGCATGTTTCGTTTCTGAGCCTAAAACGGTGAAGAAATTATTTATTGTTTAACTGTATGACGCGGAGGTGTTTCTATGTAGTTTTAAAAGATTAGGTAATCACACTATTTATCACTTCATTCAAACTCTATCGTATAAAAATCAATATTAAAATATCAATATTATAGAGAAGTTAACCGTTGGTAGACAGTAACAGTTATAACACACAAAGAGGTCTTTAAAAACACAAAAATAATAATTACTTCCAGTTAAATATCAACCACACCGTCATTTGTTCTCTCCCCCCTTTCCTCCCTCTACTCTCCGTCCCACCCATCTCTACCACCCACCTCTCTCCCCCTCTACCCTCACATATACAGAAGTTTTTTTAAAAGATTCAGATGCTTTTTACGTTATCTGCAAATCAATTACAATGATTCTTGTACAAAGAAAAATCTCAGAAATTGCATTAATTTTTGAAATCGTGTCTGAGTAGGACGTATGTTCAGATTCCTAAACTAATAACACACAATACGGGAGTCATAAAATGAAAGAGGTAAGGCAAAAAGGACGTGAAAGAATATTGATATAATATCTCACAAATTAAATGCAAACTCTTAGACATTAAATCACACACGGACAGTTCTCTTCACTTCACCGAAAGTGATTCCAAAATATATTGTTTTGCCAGGCCACCAATCAGAGTTCCGTACTGCACCTCATCGATAGCTACAGATTTATAAATATTTGTCGCTTTAAAATCTTGAATAATAAGCGTCTGCGTGCTGCGTGTGTTATCTAATTCCTATTAACTTTTCAAGTGGCAAGCCAATTAAAAACAGAATTGCCATGGATATTGGACAACGCGTGGACACCCCAACTCTTCAATTAACGATTTTCTCTGGAACGGTACTTTTTAAGGTCAGAGCAAACGCGGAACTGTGCACAACTGCAGCGAAACGTTGTATGTTGGTGCCGTCTGCGCGGGCAATTCATTTTGTGGCATCGCCGCAAAATGCAGTCGATCGTAAAGCGCTTAATTGAAAATGAAAAAATATTGAATGATTCGGTAAATTGAAAGTAAGGGCATTTCATATTCCATTCAAATCAAAATGTGTTTTAGTAAGCCAATGGGAATTGGGAAAAGAACACGTTTCCTTCGTTTTATTTTCCACGTTTTCTGGAGAATACCTAAGAAAATTAAGAAGAATATACAGGAACGATTTTGAGCTTGTAACAAATTCGAAACGTATACGTAGTGAACAAATTTATTCCTATATTTAGAACAAACCACACTCTACTTTTACAACGATGCTTGATCGATAAAACTTCAAATTACTCCTATGTTTTCAATATAATTTTTTTTGGGGGGGGAGTATTCTATATCCCTCGAGTATCACATCAATACCATAATATTCCCAGATCGTCACGGCCTCTCCTGTACCTGAGCGTGAAATATGCGAAATTCGTCAATGTGTGTAATTTAGAAACTGGATCCCTAGGCTCACAACAATCGTGAAAGTACCAAATGAGGCCACATATTTCCATGGGTATATATGTAATGGTTCGAGACCGAAATGGCCTTAAAAATTAACTCTACATGACGTTTGGGAACTGCGGAGGACTTTTTAACTGAAAATTGCTCCCAGAAGTGCAGTTGGTACCAGGAGAGGACCTGGTAAGATTTTCAGCCGCCGACGTATGAAGCTGGGAAAGTGTTAAGATAAAAAGGAAAAAGGTAGTCTACAAGCAAAAGTGAATAGGAAACTAACTAATACAAGTCTTCTTCTCCGGCACTTCAAGGATTAGGTTCTTAGAACCTGTTCCGGTGCTCTCTTCTTCCATGGTCTTCCGTGGCCGATGACATTCAATCATTGTTACACCAGCTTTATTAAATGAATCTTTTGAATGAATTAGTGAACGTTCTTCTCAACGGGGCTCGTTAAAAATATTCATTTTATAAGGCAGGAGATGTACCAATTACCTAACGTCATCGGCCACTACGGAAAAATCGAAGTATATGCATCTGTAGTCCACTGCGAGTGCTTGCAGTCTGTCTGGAATCCTTCCTAGATGTTCACTTATTTCTTTTCAGTTGCTCCAACATCAGCTGGGCGTCAACTGATTTCACTGCAGTGCCTCTCACTGGGAGGTCCTAGGTTCGAGTCCCGACGGTGGCAGAATTTTCGACACCAGCTTGACCGCTAGGTCGAATTCAGTGTGCTTGCAGTCTGTCTGGAATCCTTCCTAGATGTTCACTTATTTCTTTTCAGTTGCTCCAACATCGGCTGGGCGTCAACTGATTTCACTGCAGTGCCTCTCACTGGGAGGTCCTAGGTTCGAGTCCCGACGGTGGCAGAATTTTCGACACCAGCTTGACCGCTAGGTCGAATTCAGTCGCTGGCTGGTGAAGAATTCTCTCAGTCGGCTGCTCTGATCTGTAGTTTTCAGTGGTTTCTCCATTCAACACCAGGCGAATGCCGCTGGAGTACCCTAACAAACGGGCCACGGACCGCACGCGATTTTTCCGTCCCCTTCCTAGTCCTATCCTCACCCCTTACACACACTTCTCTAACATGCACTACACTAACATATCGTATATGCTGGTACACCGGGCGGGAGTTTAGAGCTTGTTCCTTTGGGGTGGTGCCCCGCTGGTGGGAGATACCTGGTTGAGGATGTTTCCACTAACCGATGGTAGGTCGGCACCAGGTCTCGCCATCCAGCGGGGAAAGAACAACGTTACCTCCCCAGAAAAAGAATGCACTACACTTACGAGACTAATGGCCTTAGCTGTTGACTCTCCCGGAATAACAATCAATTAATCCAGCAGTGATGCGACTCCCAATTCCTTCCTTCACACAATATTTTTTTATATAAAATTATATAGCTATTAGTGTTTTTCATGAATTTTATTTCTACTGCTTTATTCTGAAATGATCTTTCTTTGATGTTGCTCAGGCTGCTGAGAAAATATGCCATTTTGTAGCACCACTAGTTGTTTTGGATACTGATTTGTTTAATCTAGCCATTTTATAACCATCATGGGAAGATATATTTTTTTTAAGACTCCTACTTTGTTTATTGCTAGGAGAGCTTTAAATTAAAATATCGTCAATGCATTTGGAATTAACTTTTGAAATTCAAGCAAAACAAGGCGTACTAAAACATCATATACTAGGTATAAATAAAATTTATCTAGTGGAAGTGAAGCATATCTAAGTAGTTTTCATTTGTTATCCGATATATATATATATATATATATATATATATATATATATATATATAGAGAGAGAGAGAGAGAGAGAGAGAGAGAGAGAATTTGGCAAGCCTTCCGTTAAATAACCTTTGAGAGTATTAAAATTAAAAATTATATACACCACATATTATAAACTATATGCACTTTTTAAACTTCACTAGACGATCACAACGATCACAATAAAAAATGTGAAAGTGGATGTGATTTTGAAATATATAATTGTTTATAAAGAAAATAAACATTACTTGTCTTCGTATCTACCTATATAATGTACATCAAATAATCAATATTATTTTCATTATGCTTTTACGTTAAATCAAAACACTACTCAAATGCATTCACATCTCTTAAAACTTTAACGAACTTCACTGCACATGTTTGCTCCTAGACTAACGACTCTATGGCCACTCGGTTGGTATAGCAACAGGATTTAATTGATAATGAACCTACGTATTTAATTTTGCGCAACAAATGAACGGAAAACAAGGGTTCTAGAATTGACGAGGCATCCTATTAAATAGATAAAAGCCACCATTTCAGAGAATTGGATAAATAACATGGTTCGCGATCACAGGCTGCGGGGAACTAGTTCAGTAAACATTTGTTTATGGTACAAAAGCGCACTAATGAAAATCATCTTACTAAACTGGGACACAACATTTTCATATTAGGTTTTTTCCCAATCAGTGTAGATGCACTTTTAGAATTGTACGATACGATTGCAAAACAAATTGGAGCAGGTAATGAATTAATACCAAAGTATTATGTCAGGGGAGGGTTCTGGAAAGGTGCGAGTATTATGATAAGTACACTTATCACTTTAAAGCATTAGAAGATTTTTTTTTCAAAATATTTTAAAGACCCCTTTACATAATCATTTCTGACAATCGTACTTAAGAAGGAAAACCCGAAAAACGAAACTTTCAAATTAATTCCAATATAATAATTCATATGTTTGAAAGTGAACGTTATAAGTTCATAAAATTTAAGACATTCTTGAAAACAGTTTTTTTTACTATTACTAAACACGCCTCATTTCATGGCAAACTTTTATTCGAGATAATATTGTTAACAAACCTGTTAAGCAGGAGGGAAGTGACAGCTAGCGCATAATCCAACCACTACTGGGATTGATTTCGCTTGCAGGCCAACCCATGTGAAATTTGTGGTGAACAAAGCGAACATTCGGCATGTTTTCTCGCATGTTTTCGGCACGTTTTCCCGTTCCCCATCATTCTCATTTCATCATTTATCTGTCATCAATCATTTCGGTATCGTTATCGCTATCATCTACTCATTCATAGGCTTCATTGACTTGAGATGAACATAATTAGATAAATAAAGGATTAAGAGGCACGAAAAGGAGGCAATGTTTATACGTGCAACAATTCGTATAAGATGAAAATAAATACCGACAAATGATAAAACTGTTCATGTCGGATTAAACTACAATGGTGTTTGTGGAAATAGCAACACCTAGAAGGAATGATCGGAATCGCTTCAAAATCGGTGAATGTGTTATCCATGTGTCCTGTGAATCCATAGGAAGTAATTGAATTTGCATCGACATGGCGTGCACCCTTGCAAAGCAGCGAACTCTTTAGTGTGACAGGCCAGGTCAGTGTTACGACACACTGCGGCGGTGTATAGGCGCCAAACGACGTGGAAACGTGCAAGCAAGTGCCGGATGCCTAGTTGAGGCCAAAGGGCGCAATATCGGCATCTGAACGAGTTCGAACGGGGCAGAATGATCGATCTACCAGTACCGTGACATAGTGATCGAACGAGGCGTGCTGCCACAACAGCGATGCATGTGTGGAATCCGTGGACAGAGGAGTAAACAGTGACGAACGGGTGCTGGACCACACAATGAGACCACAGCGCGAAATGGCAGCCATCTTGTCCGCTTAGCCGTAACCGACAGAACGGAATCGTCCAAAGTGCTGGCTCGACTTTGGAGCACTGCAACGGGTGTGGTCATGTCTGCGCCGACGATGCGACGCCGTCTGCTGAGAGCTTAACAGGTGGCACGCATACCGCTGCGGCGGAATCCGCTGACCATAAACCACTGACCATGCCTCAGATAGCAATGGTCACATGGTGTGTTCACTGGCATGCTGAGTGACAAAATGTAGCGTTTTTGAACGAATCACGTTTCAATTTGTGCTACAGCGACGGCCGCGTAATTTTTCAGCGCTACCGTGGTTATTTCAATCTACCAACCGGCATATTCCGCACCATGGTTGACAAACGCGAAGTGTGATAGTTGTGGGGCGATATTAGCTACAACGTGCAGTCTCACCTCATACGTATTAAGGGTAATCTGTACAGCAACCACTAAAGCAGGGAAGTTTTAAAGTCAGAGGTACTGCTCCTCCTGCAAGCATCTCCAAATGCCATCAGGACGATGCCCGACCGCATGTGGCGAGGAATGTGCAAGCTGTGAAGAACGACGGTTACTACTGCTTCTCTTGTCTGCACGTTCACCTGACATGATGCCCATGTCTGGGATATGATTGCTCGACAAATTTGTTCTTTCTGTTCCTCCTGCAGTCACTGTTGCACATTTCGTTACCTCTTTAAGTTATGTAATGCTGCGCGAAAACAATTTCGCGCGAATTTTCGGCAGAAAAACACATATTACAGGGCCCTGGTTACGTAAAGTGGATAAATCTAGTTGCTAAATTTAGGGAAGGAAATCTAGTGCGTGGTATATCCAGAAATCATGTTTGTGAGTCCTTGATACCAAAGAATTTAATATCTGCAAAATGACTGTGTGTCCGTCCGTCTGTGAATAACGCTAGCGGCTAAATCGTTCAGCCGATTTTCTTTAAAATCTATATTCCCCAATCGATCTGACTGATATCGCGGCCCCTTGATTTGAAACCGATGTTTTAATTTTGGAGGGTACTTCAAATGAAGCCTCTAGGACATTTTCCAAATGGCTTCATCGTTTTGATTACATTTTGTTGCTGGATGCTGTAAAGGACGTTTACAAGAATGGTGCAGGTCTCATTTTTGTTGAAAACACTAATTTTTTGAAAATTGCAAAAATTCAAAATATTTTCGGCGTCTTCTCACAACTACAATTATGAAGATGAAGATGTTTTACCTTAATGAAATCTGTTCCTTAAAGATAGATGAAATAGGAACATGTACAATTGTCGAAAATGTGAATACTTCTTGCGTAATTTTGCATGAAAGCACGGGTGAGAAAGTACGGCCTGTTTTAGCACCACTGGTTTACAAGTATAATTGTTTCGTCAGCTCCTATCGAACAATTTTGAGCCCGTTTGTAAAGTTCTGAGGTAAATACATTTTTTCTAACGTTGCTAACATTTTAATATTGTCTATAAATGACATTTACGTTTTTTCCATACACAATGTTCTCTGAATACGTCCCTACGATACATTATACAGCGCGCGAGGCGTTCCTAATCACTGTTATAGGAATAAACTCTCTTCCGATACGCTCCTGTCACCTCCAGTTAGAACGTGACAATTCCCTACCGGGAAATCGTTAATGGTTAATATATCATGATCATTAATTGCTAACGACAAACCGTTAATGATTGATAAGGTATCACTAATTCCACATCGTCTCGTGAAGCTCAATACCCAAACCAGAGGAGAGAGAAGGACTGTATTCCATTGACCACGCAGAACACGTTTACTTTGCATATCGTTTAGTATGCAAGGCACGATTTTCTAAAAATGCAAAAAGCACCTGATTACACCAGTCGAATTCTAATATTTTGTATTAATACGTTATTTTGATATGCGATCTAATGGATGAGAGGGATATTTTAGAACACTGAAATACAAAAGGCGACTACTACATTCGACCTTCATATTTAACGAGATATTATCAAAATATCATTAATGAAAATTATTCTAAATACATAAAGATAATTATTCATAATGTAATTGAGATGCAAGGATTTTGTGTTCTGTTTGGGAATTATCTTGGTAACGTCCTTGAAGAAACTCGTATGTTTATTTTCACTTCAATTTTTATTCGGACGCCAGTGGATTAAGAAAAACTCAATTACAATGTTTTTTATAATGTTACGTAATCAATATATAACAGTGATCAGTTTCCCAGAAAGAATTATGACTTATGAGTTATTCCTTTTCTACGTACATATCTTTCTCTTAAGAATGAAAGATAATTTATCTCTACATTTGCCTTCGTCGTATTCTACTTACGTAGTACAGAGAACGTATTCTATGCTGCAGCTAAAGCTGTAGGTTTTCGACGGACAACTAGTTTTATTCAGTACCCATAATAAAAGAAGTTCTGGAGTAAATATTAGATCAATTGGATTCTTTATTGTCGATTCGATTCTCTCTGAAGTTTACTTATATGTTTCGCAAGAATTAAATACAAATAAGTCTTTAGCAGTGTAAATACCACAGCGTTTTAAACCCAGAAGCGGCCCACCAACACCATCGCATTGCACCGTAAGGGCATTTCTCTCCTTCCTCTTGAAAGCGCTTCCACCAACAGCGCTCTACGTCAAAGGACGACCGACTCCGCTCAGTCAACACGTTTCCCAAACAAAAGCCAAGAAACAGCGCCCGAGGGCGCGCGCGGAGGGCCCGAGGCGACGCGTCGCGTCGCGACGCGGGGCGGAGAGCACGGGGCAGGACACGAGGGAGCGACTTCGGGAGCCAGAGGTCGAGGCGCGTGGGGCGGGCGGGCGCGTGGGGCGGGCGGGCGCGTGGGGCGTGGGGCGGGCGGCCGGGCGGACGGGCGGACGGGCAGACGGGCGGCAGCGGAGGGGAGAGGAGAGGAGAGGAGAGGAGGGGAGGGGCGCGGCTGCGTGGACGACGCGGGACGCGTGCAAAGGGATGCAGATGCACTTGCGCTTAAGGGGACAGCCAGTTATTGCAGGAGAACTATTAAGTTTGCATTTGACAACAGAGCGTTACATCACTGAAATACCTAATCTGCAGCATTGTTTCAATTTCCTTCATTGATTACTAAATTTTAAAATAATGTAAATCAATAATATTAATTAGATGTATTGTTATATTGTTTAGAAAAGTCATTATATTGAAATTAAATCATCTACTTATCTTCAACTTATAATACCGTGCGTATTATTGAAAGTATATTAGTATATACTAGTATATACTAGTAAATACAAGTATAAACTAGTTCAAGTTAAAAACAAGTATTTAAATTCAGTATGTCTCACAAGTAGACAATGTAATTTATAATTTAAGCAGCTTAGATTCATGCAATAATTCTGTTTACCTGAAACGATTCTTTTGTTGTATATAAACTTTGGATTTTTGTATCTGTGTTCTTTATTGTAATATTTTTCGAGTATAATGTAAACACTATTACAGTTGTAACTCACCTCCAGACAACTGAGCATCTGTAAGCAATGAAAGTAGTATTATTATTATTATTATTATTATTATTATTATTATTATTATTATTATTATTATTATTATTACTATTATTATTGTTATTAGTATCATTATTAGCATTATTGTACTGAGCAATATAAGTTAAACTAAGAACTAATCTCTTTTATTAAAATTATATATTAAAATAATTAGCCCCAGTGACAAATGTTTATTGACATTCAATAAATAAGAGACAGATACACAAAGAAGTTAACGAAATGAAATGATGTCTTATCAAAGCCTTCTTTCTGAGTGCATTCTCACTTCAAATACTTGTGTCGAAGCTGACGAGAAATATACGAGGAAATACACTGCAATTCTTAAGTGAAACAATTACAAAAGTGTTATTGGTTAATTCTACAAAAGAATTCTGACAAATTGAAGCTGTCTTGTACAATAAATTGCATAATAAATTAGAAATTTCCACAGAGATAATGCAGAGCTAGCGCATTATTAGTTAGGAACATATTATGAGCAGGCTTTCAAGGAGAACGGAAGAGATAGCAGACAGATGTGAAAAATGAAGGGAATAGGAATGTTGCACGAATGAAAAGATCAGAACAAAGCGAGAAGAATATGATGAAATGTCAAGTGAATTCATGGATACTAAGGGGAGACAAAGGACAAATGAGCTTAGAGGATGGAATATGGTAGGGAAAGAGGGTCAGAAGGAGTCCAGAAATTGGGAGTTGGTCTACGAAAAGGTAAGTGTGCAACACTAATGAATGCGCAAAGACGATGAAAAAGGAGGATGCTGTGAAGAAGATGAAAGAAAGCAGGAAGAGCGTATGGCAAGGCGGGAGGATCAGAGTGGAGAAGGAAGAAGGGATAGAAGGCTAGGAGGTGGCAATAGCCAACACCGATATCGGCGAGCATACAGACAACGCCTTTCGCAAGTGGTTGAAAAGCCGGGAATTTGAAACACGGCGCGTCGAAGAATCAGATCAGAGATGTATGCAGTTTTCAGGATCACTTCCAGACAAATGCCAGGGTACCACTCTTCACAATGGCTGAGGAACCCGCGCGATATTTTCTTTCCCATTCCCAACCCTCCACCCTCACTATCTCATAGCCATCCCATCGACGTCTCCGCTGCAATGAAGTGCCATGGGGGAGTAATTCCTGACCTAAACGGCATTCGCCGCCGCGAGGAAACCTTTCCGATCCTGCCACGGCGCGCGACTGGCGCTGAGAAAAAAGACACAAAAGAGCACGGAAGTTGGCAAACGAATGCCAGGGCAAGGGCCCGGCGAGGGTCCTGGCCGGTGACAAAAGCGATAGGTGGCAGACGGGAGGCCGGAGCGCGAGTTGGCAAACGCGCGAGCGCTGGCGGGCGAAGTGCGGAGCAGAGATTGCGATCCCACCATCACCGCCGCCGCCGCCACCGCCACCGCCATTGCCGCCGCTGCACACGCCTCCGCCACCGTGTCCGCCGTTGCCGCCTCCACCTCCTCCTCCGTCTCCGCCACCGACGCCGCCTCAACCCCCGCCCACCCCACCCCCACCTCCACCCGCGCCTCAGCCCCTGCCTCCACCTCCGCTTCCACATCAGCCGCCGCCGCCACCGCCACCACCTCCACCGCCGCAGCCATCGCCGTCTCCACCTCCTCCTTTTCTGCCACCATCACCGCCTCAACCTCCACCTCCACCGCTGCCTCCGCCTCCGCCTCCCCCTCCTCCCACGTCCCCGCCACCGTCATAGCCTCCGCCACCGCCATAGCCTCCGCCACCGCCATCGCCACCGCCACCGCCATCGCCACCGCCACCGCCATCGCCACCAACGCCGGGCCAGCCGGGGGATTCCGGATGACGTCCCGGCAGCGCTTCGAGCACCTCCCTCCCCCCCTGCACAAGCAAGGCCCTTTCTCGCGCAGGATGCTGCTTCGCCGCCGCGGGCGAGATGCACGCGATAGCGGCGGTGGATCACGGCGGCGGCGCTGGCGCTGCCTGTCCGCCCACTCGCTGGCCCGCCGCTGCCTCCTGCACTCCGCTCGCGGGCGGATGAACGACTGCGAGGAAAACGCTTCGCGGGAGGCAGCTCTTTTTGAAGTTCAAGGTTAATTGGACTTCCAAGTAAACATGCTTCGGAAGAGGAGATATCGGAGGCATTCAAAAACTACACGAAAACCGTCGTTAATATTTGATAGATGAAGCAAAAAAAGGAATAGCTCCGATCCAGATAAGTATTCAGAGGGCGGAGGACAATGACGCCATTTCACTGAGGGTGGAAAAAGCACCATCAAATTTTGGTTTGAAACAAATTTAAAAAAGTGTCAATCTGTATAAAATGGCAATTTCTGTCAGACAGAGTTGGAATTATGGGTCCCTGATACCCCAAAACTGGATATTCTTTCATAAACCCAGGTTCTATAAATAGGTTCCCGTACTACGTTGCGTAATCAGTATCCAAGCTTTGTGCGCTTTTGATTCTTAAAAATTGGTTTACGACATGAACGTGTGTATGACTGTTTGTCTGACTCTAGACTTCACGGGAATCTAATCGCTGTATAAGATTTTCTCTAAAACTGATGTTTGTTAGGGAATTCGTCCGAAATTCGCCTGGATTTTCCCCCAGAAAGAATTTTCCTCCAGATAGCGACTGAATTCGATCTCGCTCATAAACTACTGTCGAAAATATTTGATTTACTTTTCTCTCTGTTTTCGTACCATTGGATTTGCATTCTCAGTGCATTAGTGATTACGACAGCTGATATTATACATAAAGTTATTATTTATTCGCTCTTGAAGTGTTGCGTTTTAGCAATTTTGTTAATGATTTTTATATGTAAAAAAGTTTTACTATTTATAGACTATTTTTGTTAAAATATTTATTTCAGTGTTCTACGAGAGCATTTAATGTTTTCTTTGGCAGTCTGCGAGCTACATTTTGGAAGACCATTTTGTGCGGTTTTGTTCACCAGAACTTTAACTTCAGACTACTAGTATTATTCTAAAGATCCATGCGATATTTTTTGTTTACCAGACGTTTCTATTAAATGTGTGGCATTCCAGAAAATCTTGAATTTTGAAGACAATAAAGCATTAAATACAATGATATTTAATTGGCGAATTGAGGACATTGCTTTTAACTTAACGTTAATGACTCCTACTATTCTGCCAATATCCTGAATCATCAGGATAAAAACTTCCTACGATCGAAGCTACCAGAAATGGGTATAATTTTTAGAGATATGAACATAGTGAAAGCGACTTCACTTCAGAATGAGCAAAATGAAATATTCGTGACAACGAACCAAATGCAAACCACTGGGCAGAGGCCTTTACTACACATGATCTTTGTAAATCTCTTATACATAAGAATGTAAATTTCATAAGCATGTATTTTATTGTTATTACTATTTGCTGATTATGGAAAAGAAACATGGCTTTTTGCAGTTGGCCAAAAACATCAGAACATTTGTGACAAATAATACTTCTCGCCTTGTAACACAAAATTATGAGCTACAAATAACGTGCTGAATCCGTTAGCAAATTTTGGAGATAACAAAGTAACATCGAGCTCGAAAAGAGGTGCTTTACGACTCGACAGCAAAGAGAGACCGCAAAGCATAACAACGAAATCCGATTCATCGTATTTCGGCTGTTACGAAGAGAAAACAGTTCAATTGACGTTATCCCTGTCGGACAAGCTACGCAAACCCGAGGATGGACTGCTGCGGAGGCCTCGTTATCAGCTTACCAAGTATGTGCTCGCCGCTTCACGTACCGCATCATTTGACAGCATCGATCTGAGCGAATCACAAATGTCGCTGTAGCTTTCCGCTGTGGGGTCGTTTACGTAATTGGCTCAGACATGTGTAGTTAAAGGGACTGTGTTAATGAAACATGGGTAGAACAGATCATCACAATTGTTATTATCTGTTAAACCAGAAACAATAGATGTATCAACACAGTCGGTCTTACTGAGGATATAATAGAGTGTTTAAATGGACACCGGCACATTGATTTTCACTGAGACAGGGAATCAGTTCACAGTGAGCATTCACGCATGTTAGAGATTCACAATTACATCAGACTTCGCTTCAGGGAATCAGGATTCGAGCATCGCTTATTTTTACTTTCTCGCAACGAAACAGAAAGAAACTTATGTTATGTTGCGCGAAAAAACGGCGAATTTTCGCCAGAAAATCTTATTACAATGCCCTGGTAACGAAAAAGTGGATAGATTCAGTTGCTACATTAATAGAAAAAATCCTCAAACACATAGTGTAGCCAGAATCTATGTTTTGTGGATCCTTGATACCAAAAAACCGAATGACGTCTGTTTGTCCGACTGTGAACAACGCTAGCGGCAAAACCGTTCAGCCAATTTTCTCCAAAATTGAAATTTGCGAATCGTTCTGGTTAATGTCGTGTCCCCTTGAATTCGACATCGATATTTTAATTTTAGAAGTACTTTACATCAAACTCCTGGGACATTTTCCAAATTTAAAAAAAACTACTCCATCGATATTGATTAAATTTTGTTGTTGGATAGTGTGAAGAGCGTTTAAGAGAACAGTGCAGGTCTCATACTCGTTAAAAGCCCAGATTTTTCGAAAGTTGCAAAAGTTCAAATTTTTTTCGAAGTCTTCCTACAGCTAAAATATTAAAGACAGGGATTTTTTGCCTCGATGAAATTTTTATCATAAGTATAGATTTTGAAATAAGGCCCTGCACAATTTTTCGAAAATTTGAGTATTTTTCATGTAATTTTGAAAATTGAAAATACGGGCGAGAAAGTACGTGCTGTTTCAGCATCACTAAAATATTAACATGTGACAACAGTAATTATTCACATCCTTTGTTAACGTGTATTTTCAATATTTAAAATGAATTTCTCATACTTTACATTAAAGTAAACTACTTAATTTCATTAAAAATGAATCATCTTAATAATTGCGTGGGAACCAATTCTCTTTTAGAATGGACATTTTAAAAAGTTTAAACAATCGAGGATTATTCAAAATATTTGAATTCAAGAAGAATACATTACATCTTTAAAAGTACAAATTTTAGTATAATTTGGAACTAATAAGTCTTTTCTGGTTCTTAAAATGATGATAAATCCTCTAACTTCGTAAAATATTGTTTGGGTTGTTCGTATGAACATTTTTTTTTTAAATCATATACTCTAAATGTAATAAAATTGACGGTAATGTTACCCGACAGCATTTTTAAGTAAATAGATGTATAACATCAGTATAGAAAATGCAGAAATATAACGCACTTTTATCACTTGTCTGTGTTATATTCTTAACCTGACAGGAGTTTTTCAAATTTTTGCTCCATCACAGAACTGCATGAACTTTGCGTACGACTAGTGCCAGGTAAGTTATTGCAATCTACTCAGGATTCATAATAAAAGAGGAACTCCTATTTCCTCAAGTTATGGAACGTAAATTCTCTCGCCAAAGGAAACTACTTTACGGCCACAAGACACGATCTAAGGTTTCTCGCAACATTGCAGTAGTATAAACACACAAACGTTATTTTTACGAGTCAGATAAAAATGTTACATTATTCAAATATCTGAGAAAAAAAGGAAATTGAATTGCGACTTTATTCTGAATATGCCATTCTTTGTCCGAGCCTTTTTTCTCACGACAGGTACTTACCTACAGAAACTTATGGATTTGGTTATCCTATCCAACTGGGTTTTCCCACGATTTCACTCAAGAACCCGCACGCGAACGGAGAATCCGCAACTGATAATTCAAGGACAAGGCCGTTTTCTTTTCGACAACTCCCTCTACGGATCTCACGTTTCTGCCACTACATCAGATTTTGTTTCCTAGTGATAAGATTTAAATGGAAAGCTTTGCGAAATGCACAACCAACGTTCATCCACCTTTTGATAAATAAATCCTTAAAGTTGTTAAAAAAGATCTTCACGAGAACGTCTACCACGAATATTATTTCTCTCACATTAACTTCGTAAATTCTGTATTTATTGTTCGTAGAACAATAAATAAAACCTTGGAATTGTTAAGGTATAACTGAACACCCCCCAAAAATTGGAAAAGTGTATTATCTCCGTAAAATTTCAGAAACCGGGATTAGCCGGTCAAATATCTGTATGAATATTTTCAGCTTTCATATTTTTAATAAACAGAATTTATCTCCCGTGAAATTTTCAGAGAATGAGCTACATCAGAGAAATGTTTGAAAATAACATGTTTTATAGGACAAAAAAGTACTCAACGCCGCATTACAATTCGACACAACCCATGTTTTACATTATAAAGAGATGTATATGACCTACAATGATTTTACATTAGTTTACGCAGTAATATTTTTCCTAAACATGCAGAACAATCTAATGCAAACAATAGTTGTATACATTGATTCCAAATGTTTGACAATATATTCAACTCGCTCAGAAATTTATTTTAATGTTTTAAATTTGACTATAAAACTCAAATTATATATTATCCTTCTACACGTATCGACAAAGCGGTGTATGAACACAAAAACAGCACCATTTTTATTATTTTTGAAAGTATTGTTACGGAGTAATTAAGATCAATATCTATACAAAAAATTATTACGAAGGATACGGTATATGAATACCATATAGAAAATGTCTTCTAGTAAGATCAGCAAATCATTCAACATGAATTACTATCGATAATATATTATGTTATGTTCATATTATTATGCTATTGATGAGATATTATGTTATGTTGCCTACGGTTGTCTTTTGCTACCTCAAATGCCCATTGCCCTCCCTCGACATGCTGTTGAGAATTTTCAAATTTGTTCCCACACGAGCGCCAAACAATATAACATTCATTTTTGGAGTCCATGATCGACACAACGATCTCAAACATATATATCCACAGTGTGTATTAGATGTCCAATCGTAGGCAACTGCGGCATTTGAAAGCTCTCGGTCGTCCGGGTGATGCCACGTCGAGGGCAGTGATGTCGCCGTTTCGGCCTCCATATCGTGGTCTGTTTAAGCCCTGAAGAAGACTTTGATATGATGGTCGAAAAGATCGCATCACTGCTCTGGATCCGGCTTCATCCCGATAGCCGAGATGTTCCACGTATATTAGATCTGTTTTCCGACATGTATACGTTTCCTGACAGAATACATTAATTATATCTGTCTTTTGGGGTAAATTGGGGGTGTTGTATCCAAAATAATAGTTTTAAGATCAACAGGTTTTAAAAATTTACAATTATGCATATTTTTGTTTCCATTTTAATGTATTTCAGCAACCTGTCGACTCTTGTAGTGTGATAACGTGTAGTCATTCAATAGCCCTCTAATTATATATATTCAGCCAAATCTGAATAAAACCTTTACGCAGCAATATGAATTTTTTCTCATTCACCCAAAATTCACAAACAAATAACTGTGTAAAAGAGGCCTGGGACCTGGCTCTTCACACTCAAAGGTACGAGAAGGTTTAACTTTTTACATACATTTTTTACATGTTTTGACACAGAACTCTTTACGCAGCAAACACAAATACAAGGTTTGATTAAATCGAAAATTGTTGGATGATTTAATTTAGCAGGGTCTTTTTAAACACCATTGACATTACATGACATACTTGAGAATTTTCCTCCTTTAGAAAACCCACTGTCTCCATCCGAGTTTGAACTCTCAAAATTGAGTTTAAGTAGGTGGTACTCTAAACTCCATACTGCTGGTACTAACAGTCATTTGTGTATTTTTTGAGTCCTTCAACTCGGCAGAAAGAGTACTGACCAATGTGGCAAAATGATAATAAAAAACTTGCATTTAGAAGAAAAAAAGAACCATCGGCCCTTGTATTTAGGAAACAACAAATTCCGGTCAGAAAATTAATGTTCTTGTTTACCGAAATACTTGAACTTTAACAAGATCATATTGTTCGTTGCGACGCCTTAAAACCAAGCCTACTGTTCTATTAACTCGTGCTTTTTAATCACCAAATGTAAATAATTTTAGTCCGCTGCAAAATGCTTTCTTTCGTCTCTCTCACCTAACACGCAACGCAACGCAACAAGCAATTAAGTAGAATAAAAAAATGTTAGTAATCTCGTTCACCTCCTTGAGATCTCCTCGCACCAAAACCCCGATTAAATCGCCGAGACAGCCGCGCATCGGATTCGCCTCACGATCTGCGCAGCATCCCTTCATTCCGCGCGTCTGTTGCGCGGGATCGACCCGTCCGTCGCGGCGGAGACGGACGGCGCCTGTCGCTCCGCTCCGGCGGAGATCGCGCGCGGCGCGGCGCGGCGCGGCGCGAGGGGCGGGGCGGGGCGCCGCCCCCGCCAGGGGAGCAACAGGGTGTTATTTGGCAGCCAACCGGCCATTACGGCGGCGGGCGGGGCCGACGCGCCCCCGGAGCAGCGGCAGCTGCTGCTGCGGCCGGCGGCGGAGGTGTAAGTGACGGCGCAGGCCGAGGTGGCGCAGGTGATGGTGGAGGAGGCGGATGGCAGCCAGGGTGGCATCGCAGAATGCGGCGGTAATGGTGGGTGATGGTGCTGGTGACGGTTAGTGTGGGGGTGAGGGTGACGACCCGGGTGACAATGAAGGTAAACGGTGGCGGAGGTGGAGACGGAAGTGGTGTAGGAGATGGAGAAGGAGAAGATGGAGAGGGCGGAGGTGGAGGATTGGGAAGTGGAGGAAGGCAAGGTGGAGGAGGAGCCAAAATAAGAGGTAGAGAAGGAGGTCCAGACGGAGGGGGATATTTAGGGGACGGCAGAGGAGAAAGAGATGGAGTCAGCGCAGGCACCAGTAAGTGGCAGCGAAGGCACTAGGTGAGTGAGGGAGATGACGGAGACAAATGAGGGAAAGGCAAAGCCGGCGCAGAAGTAAGATGCGAGTAGGTAGCGACGGTGAAGAAGGAGAAAAAGGTACCGAAAGCCGAGAAAGTAGCGGAGGGGACGTCAGTATACACGGAGTTAGCGGTAGCGGTATACAAAGAAGATGCAAAGGTGACCAGTAGGTGGCAGTG
Source organism: Gryllus longicercus (assembly GCA_038098605.1). NCBI lineage: Eukaryota > Metazoa > Arthropoda > Insecta > Orthoptera > Gryllidae > Gryllus > Gryllus longicercus. The sequence goes on from JAZDUA010000133.1 coordinate 1,131,149, forward strand.
GCGAAGGCGAGAACTACGTACGTGGCGTGAATGGACTACGGCCGATTTAGTGGCAGGGAATTTGCTTGGGAAGGTGACGGCGACAGCTGCAGCGGATATGGTTTGAGGTGAGACTTAAAACCGACGTAGGAGAGAGGATACAAATTCGCATGCCGAGGCGGACTAAGAGAAGAAATGAAAGCAGAATGGAAGCAGCAAATGGAAGAGGAAGAGGAGGCGGCGGAGCCCGAACTAAGAGGTCAGAATAGGAACGGTAACGGAGGTGAAAACGGAGGAAGAGACTGTCGAGATGGAGGGCGGGTGTGCGGGGTCGGCCGGGCAGGCTTAGGCAAGGGTCAACGGGGGGCCGGCAGGGGGGCCGGGGGCAGGAGAACGCGAAGGCGGATTGGGAAGCAGATGCGGCGGGAGCGCCGGTGGTTTGACGACGGCCGTCCATCGTCACGCGAAGGGGGGGGGAGCGTTCACCTCGCGCGTGGCGCGGCGCTTGCCCTTGCCGGGTCACAGGAGCGGCGGGGGCGGCGGCCTCGATTGGCCCTCGGATCACCTCCTGGTCACGGCCACGTGCAATTGAAACGACGCCCCCGATTCAATAGCTCCTAACGTCGTATCGCTCGAAATTGTAAATACATTGATACACATTGATTGAAAACATTGATACAAAAGATTACGGTATACAGAATTTATACGAAAAACTGGCCAACATTATTATGCGACAAATATCTAGACACTTCTAATTAATAAGTTGTTAAAAGTAGGTTTGTGTAAATCACATATTTTTTTGGCAACTTCAAATATATGTTCTACTGACAATTTCGAAGGATTGATAATGTCATCTTCATTTTTTTTCATTTATTTGTAGTCGCATTATATTTATCACCTACATTGTTGCTTTAAATACGCCAAACTAAAACCTTTTTTTTTTTCAGAATAATTTTGTTTTTCGTTGTATTCCTCTTTTGAATATAAATTAATCAGATGAAAGTTTTATAAAATATCTTAATACGAATTTGAAAAACCGTTTACATGAAATTACCGAGAATTAACCTAGATTTGCATTTGTGATGTATATGTATGGTATTCATTCGAATATGCACACTGCTGCTATTTGGACATCAATTATGGATTACATCAATCGATAATAAGACCACCCCAAAACTCTCATAATTAAAATTAGTGCAGGAACTGAGCTGAAATTTCTGTGTTTAATAGTTATGGATTGAAATAATTGCTTCCTGTTCATAAACTCTTTTCATCACAGAATACACAGTATTAGTAAATTTGTAGATTCTGCATTAATAGTCCGTCATGAACGTGCACATCCTTGAAACGTTGATAAGTAGAGAGCGGATTTTTATGATTTTGCATATTTGTGTCTGTTGCTTCAGAGTATTGCTAAGTGAAATTTCTTGACATTTGGTTAGTACTGGATGCTATGTATACTAAGATGTTAGTGCATATTTGTGCATATTCGTGTAATTATTGGGGCATATTTCGTTAAAATAGAGACTTCTCTCCAAAACGTTTCATCTTTTCATAGAATCTATATTAATTCTAAGGGTTCATTGATTAGAATGAGCTTGCCACAGTTTGCGTTTTTTGCCACAGTTTGCGAAACAATTACTATAAATTCAATTTACATTAATTACCGACAAATTGTTCGTTATACATTGCCATGGATAGTTAGCACACTTCTCATACTATCTCATACATACTTCACATAATATCATGCAAAAGAGTGAAATATATTACATAATACATTGAACAATTATTATATTATATGTGTTTAGAATAAAATGAATATGTTATGCAATACAATAATAATGACATAGGCAAGGCCAGACTAGTCTTAAGTCCGAAAACTAAAAAACGATTGCACAAATACACACTTGTCACCATAATCAAATGCAAAAGAGTAAAAAGTATTACATAACTCTTGTTGAGATGATAAAACGTATAGGAATAAATTCCCTATAAAACATTGAACAATAAATTAGACTACAACATATAATAAAAACAGAATTAGAATCTGTTATACCACACAGTAAAAGAGACAAAGGCAAGGTTAGGCTGATTATAAGTACTAAACAGCAAAACAAGGGTAAGTGCAAAATACAAGTAGAAACGAGACTCACTTAAATGTTGAAATTGTTGAGAATTGTTGACTCAGACATTGTACGTCATTTTTGAGGCACGGGAAAATTAAAATTTTTATGATACACATTCTCAAATTACACACTGTATATTTTCTAATATGAATCATCTATTACCCTAAAACGTATTCATCCTCTTGAGGATGAGTGTTTTAAATATTTTCATTTGTATTCGTAGTGCTATTTATTTGGAGAGAAATTTTACTACCTAATACCTCGTTTACTTTCCCATTGGGTGTGGATAGAGGAGAATAAACATGAGGAAGATAAAACAATAGTCAGTACAAGCAAAAGTAACCTGTGATTACGTGGTATGAATACCTTTTGTTCACGAATCACAAAGTCGGCGTTACAAGAGGTGTAACCCGCCTCGATACCCCAGGAAGAAAAGAACGCGGCAGCCATCTGTGCTACTGGCCGGCTTTCTCATACGAAGTGATGACACTGGTTTTTCCAACTTCACACTAATTTATTAAACCAGTGCTTCCCAACCCTTTTGGTTGAGTAGATCATCTCTTTTGTTAAAATATTTAGAGGCCAATAGCTAAAGAGTATACAAGTAAAATAATCAACAAACACGCACACGCATAGTGTAATGTATATACAGAGTGAATAACGTAACTTTAGCACCCCCTATAACTTTCAAACTGTTGAAGGTATTGTAATACAGTTTTCATGGAAGCGCATGAGGAAATGGGGCTAACTGATATTGTATTCATTTATTTTATTACTTTTATTTTACGAGATATTTGAGGTAGCTTTGTTTTTTTCAACTTAAAGATACGAAAAATATTCCAAATATTCACAAAACTGTTGCAGTGTTGTTAGTTTCAAGAATCCCATTAATATCCTGTGGTATGACACTCCCTTTAAATGAAGTTGAAATAACAAACAATCTTATTTCAATACATACTACTTATGACAAATCCGTATTTCCAATCCTTAAGTAATACAAAAAATATGAAAATGCGGAATGACAGAAAGCAGAGTTCAGGAAAAACAAAACTGCAAGTTTTGTGAATATTTGGTATGTTTCGTATCTTTAAATACTAAGGTTCCTTCCCCTTCCAGACGGGTGCTAGCAAGAGGAGCGTTGCGGGACCTTGTGTGGCGGACTGTTACATTCACAATATGCGTTAAACACTAGTCTTAAAAAATAAAAAATACATTGGATTTATATTTTTTCGCTCGTCATGGTAGACTGAAAATATATATATATATATATATATATATATATATATATATATATATATATATATATATATATATATATATATATATATAGTTCCATTTAAAAAAAATTAAGTCACCTCAAGTACCTCGTAAAATTCAATTGATAAAATATAAAGAAATACACTTGTCAATTAGCCTCATTCCCTTATGCACTTCCGTGAAAGCTTCACTGCAATAAATTCAACCGTTCAAAAGTGACAGGAAATGTAAAAGTTACGTGACTCACCTGTATTATGTACATGTATGTGTGTGTGTGTGTGGGCTGTAATACGTGTGTTATATATAATGTCTGTTTAAGAGAGAGAGAAAGAAAGAAAGAGGGAAAGAGAGGAAGAGAGGAAGAGAGAAAACGAGAAAAAGAAAAAAAGGGAAGAGAGGAAGAGAGAAAAGAGAGAGGAAGAGAGAAAAAGAGAGAGAGAGAGAGAGAGAGAGAGAGAGAGAAATTAATTGAAAGGACTGAAGGAATTAAAAATATTATATAAAATTCAAAACACTGTGTCACTTCTTAGATGTCAGGTACAAAAAAAGTAGTAGAGAACACAATGGGTTTTTAATACTGTTTGTCCCCCAAGAGAGAATCAAAACCTGGTTTAAAATTTTACCGTTTCAGTCTGAAGTTACATTCTACATTGATTGTTTTTGCACTTATTTCTCTAAAAACTCTAGTTGAGAAAGCGCGTATACGTAGACACGTGGTCGAAAATCTTATCAAATGTCTCCATGAAAGTTTGTCAGTGGCTGGATGCTGTTGCCGAACATTTATCCTGATCGTGAGAAATGATGTTTTAAGAAAATATTTTAGCCTAATTATTCAATTAATGAGTCTTTATTTGATGTTTGTTTTCTTAATGTAGTCTTCTTCTGACTTTCACTCTTTAACTAGCTTTGCGGTCTACTTATACGCTATTCACGGCACACTTGCGGGTCGCGACCCAGAGGTTGAGAACCGCTGCTTGAGCTTTTATTTCATTAACATTGTTTAATTAGAACATATATTTACAACAATGCAATTTAATCAATTAAAGTTTCGTTGTCCCGAAGTTAAATTTTGCAATTCAGTGCTATGTTAAAAGAACTTCTGTGTGACATAACATAGCAAGGCAATTCCCTTCTACTGACGGATTGACGACAAAATGAATGTTAGGCTTTCGAGAATGTTTTTAGTGCATTGAAGTGAATGCAATTTAAGGTTTCGGAGTTTATTTCATTCTCAACATATGACATTTTAAAAACGTAAAATTAACATTTTATTTAACTTCAGAATTTTTTTAAATGAATTGTATTACTTATGGATTAAATTACTCTTCCAATCTATCAAATACTGAATTATTCCAGAATTGTGTTTCATAATTCGAATGAAACTTCTTTTATCGAATACCAACTACGTATGTACGTATTGCATGGAAAGTTATGTAGTAAAGGCAGATATATTTCGATATTTTGACGGAATTATACTTGGAATCTCTTAATCCGTAAAAGTTATATTTTCAAAATGTCGGTCCGTCGATTTTTCAAAACGTTCACTCGTCTCTCGGTCAGTATGTGTACAACACTTGCGTCTAAACTATACGTAGGATTTTTTTCCAAAACGTTTTCCCGTTTGATCCAGCACAACCCAAAGCCTTCGATTTTCAAAACTATTCTTAGAATTTGTAGGGTTCTTTACATGATAACCTTGCGACAAGTCGTAACAAAGCTTCCGGTTGACTAATAGAGCTCCTCTCTCTGTCTAGCTCGTGACCTTCAAGTGCCACTGTGTTTAAATTGGAGTGCAGCTAATGTTCATTTTACACATCATGGACACTCCTCCGATGTGTAGGGGTTATACTATATTCATGCCCTTCAACGATGAGAAGGTATGTGTCAGAGGTAAAACTGTCGAGATGAGTTCGCGGTAGTTGCTGGAGAGCGAAGATGAATTCGAATAGGAAGTTGGCGATTCAGAGTCAGATATTTCAAAATCAGTGTAGTGGTAACAGGTGTGCTCAAGGTAAAGTGACATCAAGAACTGATGAAATAAAATTAATAAGGAAGGAAGAAAATAATGCAAAAAAATAGGAATCAGACATAGTGATGAAAATATTTTAGAAACTGTACAAGCAAACGCCATTCTCAAAGTAAAGTATGATAGTTTTTAATCGGAAAAAGCGCGTAAACAAATTTAAATGTCAAAAACAGACGACATCTAGAACGAGGAGAACTCCAAGTCATACCATAATTCGTTAATTGCGTGGACTCTTCATGAAGGTCACTCGAATAGCAATTCCTAGCATGAGAGAATTTCGGACTTTATTTTATCAATAAATTATTGAAACAATTGATGAGTGTACAAATACAAACCTGTTATCTGTCAGATCTAAGCTTAATCCCACCAACAAATTGTATAATTATCGAAACACAATTTTCATTTTCATCTTTTATCGGGCTGATCATGTACATGTCAATTTTCAACTTCGGTCTCGAGATGATGCTATGTGTTTTAACAAAGTACTAGATACGATGATCAATATTAGGGCAACTGTGTAGGACAAACCTTTCAAAATAGTATTAAATTGCCTTCGATTTGATGAATCCACAGCTCGGGAGAAGAGGGGGGAAAATCGACAGCTGCAATTTATTCTTTTGTTTTCTAATTCATTTTTTTTTTCGTTCGTAATCTTTGTTTTTCCATTATAAAATTACACTACATAATCACGTTACTCATTAATTGGCTTCTGCTCAAAAATAATTATCAGAGTTGTAGCAATTCTAGCAAATAATCAGTAAATAATTTGGGAAAAACATTCATAGTCTCCCAGACCAGATGTTTCTAATTACAAGCTATCGACACGTGTCAGTTAAAGGGTTACGTTAGTTATATTAGGAACAGGACAGCATTTAACACATTGCAACTCTTAAAAATAATATATTTTTTGTTTCATTACTCCCTTGAAACACGCCTCAACCACGCACGAAACAAAAACACTCAACTACACAAAGAACATCTACGTACTGAAGAGCCTCCGAGTGATAACTGACATGTCTATGCCAGCCAGCGATTGAAGTGACATGCTTCACGCCCATAAGGAGGCCCGACACTTTGGTTTCTCGTTCATCGGGACGAAGGGGGCTCGGGCAGGGGGAGGGAGGGGGCTACTTAGTTTTCTCTCGTTCGGCCGCTGCGATGCACGCTCATCCTTTCTTTGCAGAAAACTGAGCCTGCGAAGACTGTCTATCCTAATGCGCATCCGCGAGGCGCTGCCCTTGAGATAGTAGGGTTTTTCGTCTCGTAGCCGACAGGTCGCCGACTCATCGCGCGGGCATCTGCCTTCCTCTTTAATAACAAACTTAGAATTGAAGAATATCGTCTACTGAAATATTCACATGCATATTTGCATTCTACATATTCGTCTTGTGCTTGGGAAGACAATGTTTACCTTGTCTCTCCTACCGGCTACGCTACTGATTGTTATTAACATTATCGACAAACTCATTCAATTGGTTTTCAATTTTTGTCTGTTTGTCTGTACTAACCTCACATGCGACACCCGATTTTCATGAGGTTATCGCTGAAACGTAGCAGTTTGTCAGGGATAATTTGTGCTACTTTTTAAGATAATTTTCTTAATATGTAAAGATTAATTTTCTTATTATGTAAAGAAGAATGTTTGCCTTTATATACAAAACTACAGTTTTATTCAAAATTTGTACACTTGCCCTTCTAAATAAATACCATATAGTACAGTTCTTAAAACATATACTCTTTCTTTTTTCCTGCTTATTAAACAATATATAATACTTGTATATTTCTTCAGTTTTTCGCAAGTATCTCGAAAACTGTGAGGAAATACATCAAAGACGATTAAACGTTTCTGAAAGTTTCCTGTTAAATTTATTTTAATTTATTCCAGTGGTGTAATTTACCTTTGAGTCTTTGAAGGTCAACATTGTTATTGGAAGTTTGCCGCAGTACGCAACAACGCATCTGTTTGCATGTGCCCGTAGTGAAGAAAGTGGTAGCAACGATGTTCGTAGAACACATGGAGAAGGGGGACGGGAAGGATGTGGGCACGGGGGCGCAGGTCCGGGTGAGGAAGGGAGGGATAGAGTGGGGCGTAGAAACAAGGTAAATGATGAGGAACGAGGAGTAATAGAACTGGGTGGGTGGGTCGGAGAGAGGAGGGCTTCAGTGGAACGGGGTTAGTTGGGACAGGATGGCAGACAACACAGAATTGGGCTGGGAAAGGCGGGGCAACGTAGGGCAACATAGAATTCGTTCCGTTTTTGATCAATAGAAGTCTGACAAAAATTAATTGTCGGGTAATTCAGATATACACTATAAACAAATAAACACTGTCGTGAAATAAATAAGCATGTTGTACTGCTACATCTGGTCTGTTATCAACGAAATTACCTCCATGTACGGAAAATTATCTAATATTATTACAGTATTATTATAATATTATTGCAGAAGAATAATATCTACAATATTACCTCCACGTGTGGAAAATTATATATTATAACAGTAAATCACGAGTGACCTACCCTCTCCCCCTGAATGAAAACGTATATCTGACCTTGAAACAACATAAGTACACTATATTCACTTCCATAAGAAATTCCATTGACAAATCTATCTGTACTGGAAACAAACTCAAAGACAACTAGTGGTGCTAAAAGAAGCATGTACTTTCTCACCCTATTTCAAACGAAATGATGATAAAAGTACTAAAATTTTCGAAAAATTGTACATGATCTTATATCAAAATATATTTTTAAGGAATTAAGGAAGATTTCATCATTTCATCAAAAATTTCTATCTTTAATACTTTAGTTGGATGAAGACTCCGAAAAAAGTTTCAACTTTTGCAATTTACGAGAAATTAGGATTTTTAACGAACATGAGGCCTACAGAATTGTGTTAAACGTCCTTCACACTATCCAACAACAAAATGTAATAAAAAACGATGGAGCTATCTTTCTGAAAATTTGAAAATGTCCCAGAGGATTCATGTAAATTCCCCCCCCCCAAAAAAATAACAACATTAGTTTGAAATCCAAGAATACGCTACATCAGACAGAGCGATGGGGGAATATCAATTTTGAAGAATATTGGATGAACAGTATAGACGCTAGCGTTGTTCACAAACGGACAGACGGACGTTCTTTCGTCAATTGATTTTTCGGTATCAAGGACCCAGAAAACATTAATTCTGGCTATACCACGTGTTAGAGGATTTTTTTCTAAAATAAGCAACTGGATTTATCCAATTATTCGTTACCAGGTTCTGTAATAAGAGTTTCTCTGCCGAAAATGTACCGTTTTCTCGCGCAGCATTACATAACTTTCTCTCAACTGCGTAAGCGGCAGCGAAAAAGTAAAAAGACAGAAGGGAAATAGCAACTAAAAGGAGGAGCGAATAAAACTAATGGGCCTGGGAGCACGACGGGCCCGACGTCTCTGTTTTTCCTCACGTCCGCGAGCGGCCGGAGCGCCGCGGGACGGCGCGAAATGGCTGCCGGCGGCCTTCGCGCAGGCGCCGATGGTTCATGGCCGGGGGTCGGTGGAGCAGCGAGACCAGAGAGTGCGCCGAAGCATCGCTAACGATGCGCCTACTTAATCAACACAAGGACGCCTTGCTATAGCAACCGTTTCATTCATAAGGCGAGGAGTAACCAACCATATTTTGGGAAAGACGAAAAAACGTATGACGGGTTTGTCATTGCAGTGTTCAAATTGTCCGAACAACACTTGGGTCAGTGAAGAAAACAACTGGTGAGACTTAAGCATTTATTAATTTTTGTGGCACTGTTCAACGATGTGCATAAAAAATATTGCTTTGTAACTCTTCTCAGCTAGTTACTAAATGTACCATGGGTTCTATCGCTAGTTTTATAGTTTTATTGCCACTGTGCTAATCTTTTGAGGTTCTTCATTCGAAAGTTTTATTTCACGTCTCTTTTGTAGCCCTCAAAATAAATTTTTGAGACTACACCTATAAAATAATCTTTACAATATTTAAGAGACCACCTTACTTTATATGAACCTGCTGATCTTTGTCTTCCAACTATTTATTTTAACATGAAAATTGCTGGATGACTGTTCACCGTCATTCTAGTATTACCTGGCCAGCGGTGATACTACTACTACTAATTACAACATTTTTAACACCACAGATATTTCATTCTTTCTATTAACGTAAAGTATAATTGAGGAAACTAATAAAAATAGTTGTTCGGAACTCCCTGAAAACAGAAAGCCATTCAGTAGCTTTTTACTGAAATCCACATTTCAGCAAAACTATTGCTCCTCAACTGTGATTCACAAATAACTTTTACATAAAATGAAATTACTTTCATAATTTAATGAAACAGGAAACTGAATGAAAGGTAATAAATCATTATGAGTTAATAATGGGTTTAGAAGTACACATCATCTGAGAAGAGAAAATGAAAACATGCTTGATGTTATTAAGATATTGTCAACGTTTATACTATCAATTTCAAGCACAACAAAATATTGAGTTTAGATTAAATACTAATGAAATATTAATCGAAACAAATTTTATTTAGTTGTATTAATTTGTTAATATAAATATAAATCTAATTCCAAACTTCAAAAAGCAATCTCTTTACCAAAAAAGGTTGTTATTTTTATTTTGAACTTTTACCTAAATTAATTATGTGAGAGATTGTTATGTAATGTGGTTCTTACATCAATTAAATCAATTTATACAAACTTATTTTCTATTTCTGTTTTTCTTTCGTAAGTTCCCTAGTCACTGTAAACACGTGTGGTGGTGTGCGTTGTCATTTCTCAATTCACTGTTGGAGAGTAACATTATGTATTCTGTAGTGTACTTGCAGTAATAAACGTTTTTCATTCGTCACAAAAGTCTGCCACGAAACAGAGGTTCACAACTTGCAAGTAACCCCAATTTCATTCTTAACGTTTCGACCCAAGGTAACAATCACTAACATTACGCATGCAAGGCGACTGTGCGCGAACAGTGCGCGCGAACAGTGTGCGCGAACAGTGCGCGCGGACTGTGCGCGCGGACTGTGCGCGCGGACTCTCCGTGGTCTCTCGTGGACTCTCCGTGGTCTCTCCGTGGACCACAGGTCGAGCCCCGGCGCGATGTAGGTGGGATCGCTTCCCTCTCCCGGCATTATGCGGACCTTGTGCGAGTTCGTGCGCGGCGGGCGCGTTCAAGTCTCCGGCACGAGCGAGCGAAGATGTGCGGTTGGGGCGGCCTAGACCTCGATGAGCCCCCGGGGCGGAGGCGCAGGACGCGCAGTGTGACGAAACAACAAGAAGACAATTTGTATTTCCCTTTCAAATAGAAGAAAATCTAATTTTTGTATACAAGGAATAAAGCAAAATGGAATACATAAATGAAGAAATGGAATTGTAGAATGAATCAGAAAATATTAACGAAAGAACATCTCACTTCAACATAAGGCACCAGAGATCTCGACACACGTATAGACTCGCACAGACGTAAAATACCCGTTTGAAGGAAATTAAAATAATAGAGAAACGGGAAAACACATAAAACACTAGATCAAACATTAGAATATAAAACATTTAAAATGTGCGCAGGAGAAATGCAGAATAAAGTGTACGATACCAGCACAGAAAAAGTAACGAAAAATAATTGAATGAAAGTAGTTTCATCAGTTTTCCAATATTTTACGTTTTAACGTAGAATTAACGCTTGGAAGAAGTGCAGTGAAAATTATAAAATTGTTATGTTAATATAGCATCTTATGTTAATGTTAATATAACTACAATCGCATTTAGTCCCGCCCTTATGCAGTGGCTTTTGCACTTGTGATTGGCGAAAGCAGAGCGAAAGACGAAGAGTGTATTGCATAGTTTTCATGTCCAATATTTAGACTAATTTGATTTCGATAAAAAATGCTTTTGAAAAATACGTGGAATAAATGAATAAAGAAATAAAGAAGAAATAAATAAAAAAGAAGAAATAAAGCAAGAGAAAGAAAGAGAGAAAGGATTTAATAATTATTGGAAAAAGTTATTAATATATAGAAGTTATACTTATTAGGCTAACTTGTTTACAAAGAAGAAAGTACACGTTCTTCCTTAAAATGTGAGTTGAAAATGCTGAGCGGCACATGGCTGGCATGCGGTGAGGGATGTGGTGCTAGGAGACGCGCTCCTTTCGCCTCGTTTCGGCCCAGTGTGCGCCGACGCCCGGGTGAAGGGGAACGCGGGCGATTTCTTCAGATGCTCCCGGGCGGGAGACGCGGTTCGATTCCCCGCGACCGTGAAAAACGCTCACGCCCCGTGAAACGGCGCTGCCGGCAGCCGCCGCCTCCGCCGCTGCCAACACTGTCTCTCTCGCACAGTGCTGGATCTGTCGGTCCAGGAAGGTAAATTATCGTAGGAAACGGGAAAAACAAAAACTGGAATTTCGAAAATTGGAGAGAGTGTTTCTTTCAGAAATGAAGAAATTTGCTGAGATCAAAATAGGTGACTGTTGTTTACATTTAGTGTTCTTTCAATAACCTTAAATTGTAACGTTTTCGAGTATATTGTCTAATGCTTTGTCTTCAAAATCACATTACGCGTGAAATTCAATCGTTCCATATCATTGTTCGGAGACTGAAAATTCATTAACATAATATGCTATATTAGCAGAACATTTTTATAATTTCCACTTCTTCCAAGCGTTAAAATGAAATTTCTTTCGTTTCGTTTCTGAACATTCGTGAGATTACTGACACCCTAAAAGGTGCGTGACATCTGACTACCAAATAAAAGCAGCATTACTGTACTTAATCGTAGCCTTTAAATAATTACTTATGCCTTATTAATATTTTCTCCAAAGCTCTTTTTAATTGGAACGTTTTACACTTTCAACATTGCCTAAGAGTGCTGGAAAACCCCATAGAAGAGTGGCATGCAACTAGTTGAAACTCATCCCCGTTTACCTTGACTACTGGTTTAAGATTAGCCAGTCCATTCAACGTCCTTCACGGAAGTGAATCGTTTCCGAGGCCGTTATTAGGCTTTGTTCGCCGTCTGGAACATGTGAGGTCTGAGGCAACTACATTAAAATTTTAGTCTCTGTACTCCCACGACCATTTTCATTGAATAGCCGGAGCCCTTTCTCAGCTTTTTCTGTTCGCCTTTTAAAATAAGCAAGAAAAACTCAACAGTACTCCAGAAACACGTTATTACAATTTCAGAGAAAATTATTACAATTTCCGAGAGTTGAATGATCTCCTCTGCTTTCTCCTATCTTAATAAATTACAAATTGTAATGCACATGAATTGATTATATCAGCACAAGTCACGTTCATAACTTTCAACACATCACATTTCATTAAACTCTGAGACAAATTGATTATGAACTACCAATTTTATATGTGCCCTTTAAAATATTTATGTAATTAAATTTATCGATTCGCGATTCATATCGTCAATTCGAACTGCAGTTGCAATCATTTAATTCGTTTCGAATCATACCTCAATTTAAGATAATTTGTAATCGTGACTGCATTCATTTTATATCCTTGGAAATAATAATTGCATGTTTTTGAATTGTATCGAATTTATTTAGATTTATTTCGAATCTTAGTGGCATTCATTTTAGATCTTTGCGAACCGTATTTGTATTCATTTTACAATACTTTCTCTGTCTGCATTCATTTTATTTCACTACACGAATTGCATGTGCATTCGCTTTAGTTTGTCACGAATTATGGCTATATATTTTAGTTGGTCAAGAATAGTGTCTCCATTCAGATTAATTCATCACGTACCGTATCTGCATTCATTTTAATTCCTCTAAGTGGATCTGCATTCATGTTAATCCGTCATGAATCATGTGTTGCATTCATTTTTTTCGTATCGCAAATCGTGTCTTCATTTTTTAGTTCATAACAAATTACGTCTGCATTCATTTTAATTCGTCACGAACCGTGCGGAAAATTTAGATCGCGAACAATTTCTGCATTAATATTCGACCCGTTCGAAATTAGGTGGCATTCACTTTAGAACTTTACGTAATCAGTTCAGATTTGCGCATAAGAGGCGCTAAGGGGGACGTGGACCCCTGAAAAAAACCGAAAGGGAACCCGTAGCCCTACGTAATAAAATATTTTATCTTTATCAATTCATTAAATTCCTTATGTTCTCCTTTTTAATCTGATGATTTGGAGAATTGATACGCATTAATTGGGGAAGAGGCACTCCAAACCATGTGATTATCCTGTAAAATGGTTCAATGAAAAAATTAATAAATGATGTTCAGTAATTTATAATATTAATTAACTGTAACATTTAAGTTATAATTTCATTCTCCTTGAGGTGTTTTATTTATTTTTTTAGTAGAATGTATCAAATATAAATATAAAATATAAATGGTACGGGGAGGGGGCAGAAATTTCGTTGCTTCCCCTCTTGTATTATACTGCGCACGCCTAGGACCATGAATCGTAATGTTCGTTTACTTTAGTTGCATCCGAAAGCCAGCTGCCTGTACTGCGGGCAGCACAAGCGGCGCCCGGCGTTGCGCTTTTTGGGCACTGTGCGGGAAGGGGGAGGGAAGTGGGATTGATGAGGAGGGGAGGGGGAGGGGCGGGGCGGGGTTGGCGGAGAAAAGAGCGCGGATGGGCGGGCCCTGCGCGCGAAATGAGCCGCGCCCGCCCGCCTGCACGCCCGCCCGCGCCGCCTGAATCAGAGCGCCCGTGGAAAGCGCTTGCTTGGGCGCGTGCGGCCCGCCGCGCCGTGCTGCGCTGCTCCGGCACGCTATGCTGCGGGAGAAAGGGAGGGAAACAGCCGGCCGCGGGGGGGGAGGGAATGGGTCGCGAAATGTTATGCTGCTACGAGACGGAGCAATATGAGGTGAGGCCGTAACTAGTCATTTACTTACTATTAGGGATAGCATCAAATGGTATGGAGATTGAAATTAAGCTTTGGTACAGGAAGACAGATAATTCTATCGTATCTATTGGCATTATCTGGTCAAAATATTGTCATGACTAGAATTTTCCATTTTTTCTCATCTAAATTCTGTAATATTCGAGGTGTCTTCGTTCTACATAAGAAAGTCACTAATAACTGATTTATAGAAATTACAATAAACAACGTGAACTAGCCCCACGACACGAACGACAGAAACCTAAAATCTCCTTGCAAGCACATGTTACTTGTTAGTAGTTACTAAAATGAAGTACATTAACAAAAATAACATTGAATGATTGATATGAAAGATAATAATTCTCGAAAGAAACGAAATTCAGTACAAACTATTATAGCTGGGAACGTCTTCCAATTGAAATTTTGTGTTAATTGTCGGAAATAAAATATCTGTGACATGGGAAATTATTAGGTCTAAGAGACAAAATGTTTTGCATGTAATATATAATTTAATATTTTTAGACATACAAATCTATTTACTTGCATAATTTTCAATTTTTTGCCAAAAAGTACATATTTTAAGGAAAAAAATTAAATATTGCAAAGCACAAAGTTTCTTAATAATTTAAGCAGGCGTATGTTAAAACGTATAGATGACTCACTGCCAGGATCAAGAAGTAAAGTTTGTTATGATATTTAGTAAATATGGAATGGGCAAATGATAAAAAATGGAAGAGAGTTTTGAAACAACAAAATATATTCCCTGTGTTCCTGCCTTTCAGAGAATGTATTTAGCACAAAAAATTAAATACAAATTCATCCATTACATGATATTATATGGAAAGGCTCTTTTCTAATTACAAGACGATACTTTCTGATATAAGGTATGTTCTAAGAATAGAAAGTCTACAAAATTTGTATGATATTCTGCGTATAATCTGTGCAGAAATAGATAATCAATTTTTAATTTGCACATACTCTCTCTATAGGTAGCTACAATAATTTGATTGCAAATTGTATGTTGGTGAAAACAAAAATCCGTATTTTAAACATTTATGAGCTTATTTCAACATTTTTGGGGCATAATTGCATATTTTAGGATTAAAAGCTTGTATAAACTTTATAGAACTAGTGATTTTAATAATGTAGTTGGTTAATTTATTTTTTAGCTTAGACGTTTATATAATAATAATTATTATTATTATTATTATAACACATTTTAATTACTCGTTTTTCCACAGATAATATTTTTTTGTACAGTGATTACAACAATGTAGCTGGGTACTGATTTTTCTTTTTTGCCTATATCCACGTTCAGTAAACACCCCACACCCTTCTCCCCCAAAAAATCCTTTTGTTGATTGCGAAAGGGCCTGAGAATGTATACGCCATCCTGTAAGCACATCTCAGCTACCCGCTCGAGTAGTTTAAGAGATGCTTTGTGCTCTTGCAAGATATGAACTTCGAGCAGAGACAGCAGCAACAGACATCAAAGGAAATGGTGAATCACTCCTTGAACAGTATTGTTCCGAGCATTACGTTATTTTCTATTTTTGTACTTATATAAAAGTTGATTCATTCGACAATTGTTGGCAATACACTTCTTTGCAAGAACATCAGAAGTATAAGTAACCTTCAGAAATTTTCTTTGACGGATCTCTGATGATATAATGGATTGATACACTATTTTTGGATAAAGGGAGCTCAAAATAGTATTTTCAAAAATATAGTTTTATAAAAAGTGGGATATTTTAATTCTTCATGTATGTGAGTTTGAATAAGTATTTGACAATAATATTTTCAAAGTGCTTTGTCATTTTAATACTTCTGCTATATGAATTCTTCGTGGAGTGTTATAAGAGAAGAGAAGAAATCAAAATTCCATGTCAAGAATGTTTTCCCCAAATTGGAGAAAATATTATACTGTATGCCGACACTAAAAAGTAGATAACACCAAATTAATCTACCTTTCCCCTCAACAATATGAAGAATGATTTCAGTCTTCACATGGCTAAGGTGTTGTGTATAAGGAATTTCGAGTCTCTGAGTAGATACTTGACCTGATTCTTATACAAGAGATACCTTCGCGGTATCTTCAATCTCCAGGGTGAAATAATAGAGAAATGTTAAAAGCAGGTCATGGAACCTTTAACCTTCTGAGCAGATGCTTTTCTCTTCTGCAAGTCGAACTGTTTGCTACGTTACTCCTACAAGATCCAATCGACCCTGACCAACACAATGTTAATTCAAGGTGGAAGCAATCACAGATCACTTGACTCGACCTGACCGTAGAATACATGAACGAGTTCCGTGTTTGCGAATACAGCGAAAATGTTACGTAATAAACCATTTTTATTCAAAATACCCACAAAGGAAACACAATTTCCTCGCCAAACAAGAAATTCTGAAAGAAATTTACTCGTGCTGTTTCCCTTGAGGAAGTCTAAGTGCGAAACGCGTGTCTAGTTAAGACAGCCACCGACCGCTGGAGGCCTGAGCGAGCAAACCACAGACGCATGCGGGAGCGGCAGCACAGTTTCTCGGCAGGAAAACGCTTCCGGCGAGACGGCGGCGGACTGCGCGCGTTCTCGGTGTGAAAATGGCTGCGACAGACCATTTAATCGACCGAATCGGGCAGGCGAGGAGAGAAAGCTTCCTCGAAACCATTGCTTGCGCGGCATCGCCACCATTTTCACAGTTCTCGAAGACCCGACGTCTGCCCTGCCCAACATTTCTCGATACACAACGAGAGCCTGTGAAAACAAAATTACTTACGATCACGTGAACACTTTTTTTTTTAATTTTGGAAGAGGCGACAAGAGGCGCGGTGAATGCCTTCACCCCTCCCTTGGTAAACGAACAACAGATGAGGACACTTCAAAGGTACTGATTTCTCTAAGGACCTTTCTTCACATGGAACCTCTTGGTAGATGGACCTCTCTCGGAAGGAAGTTTTTTTTCTTCTTCTTTATGTCTCCTTCGTTAGGTGGAGTCGAAGGCACGGCTTACTTCTTACATCACTTTTTCGATCCTGGAATCTCGGTCATTCGATCATATAAACCACTAAATCGAAATTGATACATATTTTAAGCACCAACTTTAAAATAAAAAAAATTAATGTCTATTAGGGTCTAAAATAAACACATGCGAAACAAAACGTCTTAACGGTTCTTCAGAAGCGCCAGAACTCTTCTACAAGTTCATTTTCGCTTATGTACCTCACAATTGTATACCTCTTCATAAAAAGTAGCTTTCTGCACTAAATTTCACTTAGCAGCAGGGCTTATTATTTTATTTTTTTACATATTTTGTTGCCTTCCCCCAAATAATAAATGTTTATTTTAATCCTCTTCAAAAAAAAAGAAATAAGGGAAGATGTTGGTGACAATTACTTATGGTTTTCAGTCTATGAAATACAGATACGTACCATAAAAACTGATCGTTGTGGTCGCTTTATTGCAAATGTTATGGAGGGAAAGTTTAATTCAAACATGCCTGGAAGCGCCTCAGTCAAATGATGCAAAATGATGGAAATAACCAACAGCAGTACCTTGGAATGTACAGTTAGAGATGCGCTACGAATTATGGCCTGGAGAAGGCCAAGATGACACATTACTGCTTTTACGTGCAGACTTCTTCCATGCTGAAGAGGAGTGAGCGGCTTACATCACTGTATCTTCAAGTGTCTAATATTGCTTGTCTCACACGTGTGGCATCGTGTGGTCGAGAAGAAAAGATAACATTTTGAAGTGAACAAACTTATTTTCTCGGGAAATACAATATGTCTCTTAAAGTTCTAACCGAGTTTAAAAGTTCAGAGAAATATCACATGTACCACTTCCATCAGAACCTATCATCACGCACTGGGGATCTTGGTTGTGTAGTACTGCTTATTACTTGTGTTCTACTTTATTATTCTGAACATTCTGAATGAAATTAAAGATTTAGTTCACACTTCCGATGAGACTGAGGTGGCATCAATTCTACAGGCGAAGTCGAAGTTATACAATGGCAATATTTGCGGTCCCCTAAATGTGACTAGAGCTCACCAAAGCCAGTTCCCAAAACATATCAAGAGTTTCAAATCTTCATTCATAATGTTATATGGGACATAGAATCATTGACTC
Source organism: Gryllus longicercus (assembly GCA_038098605.1). NCBI lineage: Eukaryota > Metazoa > Arthropoda > Insecta > Orthoptera > Gryllidae > Gryllus > Gryllus longicercus. The sequence goes on from JAZDUA010000133.1 coordinate 1,149,529, forward strand.
TTTTTCTTAAAAAGAGAGCATGTGGGTCTAAAAAGAAGTTGTGACATCTTGAAAAAAAATCGAGAATATTCAAAAATGAAAATGGTATGCTCAATTTTAGAGGGCAAACCCATGGTAACTTATCTTGATGACCTGCACAAATTGCACCAATGAAATATGCGCTCATGATTTCATATAGGGTGGAACGTACATCTTCTCTGTACGCATATTCAGTGGTACGGGAAAGAAGATTGTTGCAGATAACTTTGGAAAACTATTTATAAATTTATTGTAATCAACCGAGGCCCAAGTAATTTGTCATCTCCCCGTGTGATCCAGATACTTTTGCGTATTTCTATATTGTTTTATGAATGTATCTTGTGATTCCTGGGTATTTAATAACGAACAATATGTCGCATTTCTTTAGATATTCCATCACACAATCGAAATATGTAGGAACATTTCAGTGTGAAATAATCTGTGGCCATAAAAGTTATAAAAGGACCTGCCTTTACATTATTTTATTAATAAAAATCTTAGTCATAAAAACGTTATTCTGCTCATCAGCATCGGTTGATTTCAAATCGACGGTTTTCCGAAGTCCCGCTGATTTGGCGACACTTTCAGTCCGCATTTCTTCTGTTTTTCTATTGAACATAGTGTGCAATAAAGCTTTGCCGTGGTATCTATCATGTGCGTTTTTTGTTTGCTGACGCAGCCAATAAGTCATATTCTGACGCCTCAAATTATCTCATGTCAGCATCCACAATTAAAACGTTCAAGACTTTGTCGTACGTATTGTCTAGCGTTGCAGAGTCCGTTTTTATATTTCTCAGCAGAAACTCCAATTCCAGTTAATCTGTTGTCACTCGTTTCCTGTTTATTTGATCCCCCAGTGATTTTCGCGAACTGCTTGAAATATCTTTACTGCTTCCTTTTAATCGATCTTCGTCTATTGTTCTGACATTCCATCACGCTCGTGCCGCCACACCTGTTTTCAGTCTATTGTCCAAAGCTTTCTGTAGTTAAAGATCATTGGGTCTAATGAATTTATGTCTAATGACACAAGGTCATTTTTAGACTAATACGCGAAAACAAGTTTAATAAAAATGTTGTCTAATTATTAAACATTCCATTAATATTTGACCCAATTCTAAAAAATATCTAATAAAATTTGGAGTAACATACATACTTAACGTAATAACATAACGGATTGTGGAACGTGATTGTGATGGATTGTTTTACGGAACAATGATGTGAGTGTATGTGTCATATTAGCTTTAATTCAATTTAAATCATTTCTAATCTGTTGTTAGTTGTACTTTTTACGTTTTATTTATTGCTAATGTTTGTGTATTTAATTATTTGTACCTGATGATGGAGCCACAAAGAACACCGAAACATTTTTTAAACAGATATATGTAAATGTTTAAATTTAAAATATTTTTCAGTCTGAAATTTTGAGGTACATATATAAATAAACGAGTTATTAAAATAGTTAGTCTTCACTTTTACTTACTGGCAGAGTCTAGAATTGTAATATTTAACGCAAAAACTGCAAGATGTGAAAAAAAGCATTCTCTTGCTGTGAATTTAATTTATATTGTTGAAATTTTGACTTCAAGCTTTCAAGCATAATTCGCTCAACAATTGAGAAATAAAATATTTGCTACTGTACCCGATACACTACCAATTAAACCTATGCATATTTATTAGACCTGCGTAGACCTATTAAACCTCCTGTATACGTATCGGACCTACGTAATAGGACTTTCTAATATTAGACCTCTTGGATTATTTGACCTTCTGTCCCGTAGTCTTTCTCTTGCTTTAAATCTACTGTGAAATAGACCTTCTGAAACAGTGCATCTAGTAAGTATTAGTCCCTGGACTTACCGACCTGAAATCATTTCTGCTTAATCCAAATGCATCGTTTAATTTTTCAACAGAAGAAATAGTTGCTCGAGTCAAAAATGTTCCTGTAACCGCATGAAAATTATTAAAACTATGCGAATATATGTAAGGAAGTTTTCCATGTAATTTAATGTTTATCGATATTAAAGGAGTTTCCCCTTTTGACAGAATATTTTTATACGCGAATGCTATACTGTGAACAATTACTGTTGTTTTCATAGATATCTCAATACATTTCCTACATATACATTTCATAGATACGTGAAGCCCGTTGCATACGTAAATGCTATCAAGATATTTGTGCATTTGTTTGCAATTTCGAGTAAATCTGAGCGAAATGTTCTGTTATTTTTGTTGTATTAACGATGAAAACATTTTGTTTGAGTTGTGTGTGTCAGTTCGAAAAGTACCAACCCGTCATGTTATGGTTATTCCATGACAAATTGCACATACCGTTATCCCGACTACTATCTGTTCAAAGGAGGATCCGATATTCAATACCTAAGATAAGCTACAGTTGGCATTTCATCGCAGAAAATCAACTACAATTTGAGACCTAAATAATGAGTAAATTATTTATTTCAAACATTCAATTTACTTATATAAGTAATTACACAAAAAGGAACATAAATAAATGAGATGGTTACGCTAGGTATCTCCCGCAGCGGATAACCGTTCCAGTCGAAAGAAACTCTAAGCTCTTGACTGGTCTGCTGATATCTGTGGTAATGTGGTGCATGGGTGTAAGAGGTGTGAGAAGGGAGAGGTTAGAACAAGAAAGGGGGAAGGAAAGATCATGGCCGGTTTGTTAAGGCATTGCTCGGCAATTGATTAGAGAAACCATTGAAAACATCGATCAGAGCAACTGGACGCTAGAATTCTCCCCCAGGCAGCGCTGAATGCGACCCAGAGCCGAAAAATCGCCACCGCCGGGACTCGAATCCTGCTCGCTGCATTGTCGTGGGAGACGCGCAATGTTACACCCTTCTCCTTGTATCATGACCGGCTTCGCCGCCTCCACTCAGGCGGCGCCTTCGCGTCCGCCTCCCGTCTTCCTCTCTCCCGCCCTCCCGCGAGCAGAGCAGAGCCTCCGCCCTGCCGGCATTTCGAAAAGGCCTCGCGCGCCGAGCGGCGTTGCGTCCGCTGCCGCCGCCGGCGGGGGCGGGGGCGGGGGCGGCGGTGCCTCGAAAGCGAAACGCGGGCGAAGGCGGAGCGAACGCCCGCGGCGGATCGCCCGCAACGCACATCGGCCGACACAGTAGCAACCGCCTCCTCCCCTCCTCTCCCCCCCCGTCCTCCTCCCCCGGCGTGTGCCACGCGCCTTCCGCTGTTTTTTTTTCCGGCGGCGGCGGCTGCGCGCCGCTCGTTGTCTCCGGCCGCGCGGGGGCTGTCACCGTGCCAGCCGCTTCTTCGCCTTCGCTTCCGCTTTAGTCAAGGTTGCACGCCGATTTGACGTCACGCCGCGCCGCGCCGAGGAGCCCGCGCGGGCGCCGGGTTTCGAAGGCGGTCGCGGGTTCGAGCTCGGCCGGTGAAGCGTCCAGTCGCCGTCGCCGGCTGTGGCTGCGATAGGAAACGGGTGATTACGCGGCGCGGTGCAGATTGACCGCCAGCGAGTGGAAGGTAAACGAGTGAGGGAGGTGATGGACATATTTAGTGTTGTGGGAGGAACTCTTACCATATGGCGAAGCACCGAGTAATAGCAGTTGCAAGGATATGATAATAGTAATTGAGTGGAAACGGTGACGGAGACCGGAAGAATACGGGAACTCGAGGTCTTCAAGTATTATAGAAACAATAGGATATAGTACCATCGATCAGTATCCAGGAGATCAGATAGATAATATTAGAAAACCTTATCTAGCATATTTAACCTTGGTATGTACGTTAGGTCCTTTACTGCGTATAAAAGACGCCAAAATGTCCATTCTGTTGTCGGAACATTTAGTGGCCATTTTTAACGTACGATAACATCAAAATGGGCTGTTGGTGCAGGCTTGATGGCATTAGTTTCGCCACATATAGCGCGCGTTTGAAATACACGACTTGACAAAGGAGGCTACTGATCCAACAGCAAATACAACAAATGCCACAGTAGGGATTGTGACCGACAACGACGAAGACACCGTAAGCGGCTGCTCAGAGGTGGAATGTACCGAACTGGGAACTACTACCAGCTTCAACCATAGAATTTATGCTCCACATTTACGGCAGCTAAAAAACCGACAACAGCTACTACTGTGTCAATGGCGAAGCCGTCAAAAGTGACAGCAGAACAGTAGACAGTAGAACGAAGCCGTCAAAAGTGGCAGCGTCAACGTCGAAGGCAGTATTGGTGGTCGAGTGGCGGCGGCGGCGGATGGTTGTGGCGGGGGCGGCGGCGGCGGCGTTGCGCGAGCTGAGCAAGCCGAGGCGCGGCGCGGGACGGGGGCGGTGGGGCGGGGCGGGGGCGGTGGGGGCGGTGGAGGCGGTGTAGCTCATCCGTGGCCGGACCGCACGCCGCACACCGCGCTTGGCTCTCGCTCCGGCCGCACCGCACCGCAGCGACGCCTCCAGCGCTCCCGGTGAGTCCTCGGAGGAAAGCGCAACCCGCGCGCGCCCACGCGCCCGCGCCTGCACCGCCTCCGCGCCCAGCCACGCCGCCCCGACGCCGTCGCACGCGCGCTCCCCGCGTATTCGAGTTTCTCGCACGACGCGTATTTGAGAGGCGTGCATGCCATTCTGTTACGACTACGCGCTCAGTGCTCAGTTTTACACTTCCATGTCAGTGTCTGTCCCCTTCCCGAGTCACGGTTCTCCAGCGCTGTCACTTAGTTGTATATTTGAGATAAGCGCATGGCGCGTATTTGAGGTCCATGCATGCTACTGTGTAACGATTCCGCACTCAATGTTCAGTTTTATGCTTCCATGACCGTGTTTGTCCAGCGCCATGTCACGGCTCTCCGGCGCTGTCACTTCGCGCCATACGCTCGCCGTACATTTGAGTGTCGCGCACAGGCTATGGTTGAATCACATGCGCTACACTCTCCTCCGAACGTACTCTCAGTGTTCAGTTTTACGCTTCAATCTCGGTGTTTGTCCCCGCGTCACCCGTCTCTGACGCTGTCACTTTACATCTCGCGCTCACCATCCACCGTTACTTGCGCGGCACATTGTCCCGCGCGAGCCACTGTCCTCCGGCCCTTGCTATCAGTGTTCACTTTTACCCTACCATGTTGGTCCCCGCACCGACTCACTCCGCTCCGACGCTGACACTTGACGCCAAGCGCTCGCCGTACGTTTGAATTGCGCGCACGCCGCAAAGTTGAGTCGCGTGCACGCCGTTCTGTTACCATCGCGCGCTCAATGTTTAGTACACTTCCATCTCAGTGTTTGAATCCGCGCGGCAACGCACGCATCTCAGTTCGGTTTCACGCGATCAATCCTGACCTTTGCGCCACGGACTTGTCCTATAAATACCGCACTATTAAGTACTGCACGTACCACTCATCTTTGACAATCAACTTCGACTTAGAGAGCAGTTTTACCCGTTCTTATGAGTCTTTGGCTTCGCGTACGAGGCGTAGTTAGGCTCAACGTTAATATTGTTAAGTTTCACGCCCGTCGTTCAGTGGAGCTTCTCGCACGCCACGCTGCTTGGTGCCACGCGCTCAGCGCTCAGTTTCACCCTGTTATTTCTTTCTCTCCGCGCCGCACGACTCCGATCCGTTTCTCTCCGCACCGCACACGCCTCTCCGCTCGCAGCCATGTGCTCGCACTCTCCGCACCTTCTAGGCACGCCACTCGACTCCATTCAGTTATTAAAATTCTTATTCCATTCACTCTGCTCAGAGTTCAGTGTCACTCAACCATCATAGTCTTTGGCTTAGCGTAGGTGGGTCGTTCAGGTGAGTTCCGCGCACACTGCGCCACTCGATGCGAGTCCTCAGCTCAGCATCACACGATCCCCATGAATTTGAGCCCCGCGCCTCTCCTCGCGTCCAGTGTACAGTTTGACTCTATTTCTGGTCTTTGGATTTTAACTCATGACTCACAGTTGAGCTCCATGCACATTGTTGAATTATGGCGCACGTCGTTCAGTGGAGTACCGCGTATACCGAACCTTTGGGTGTCAAGTCCCGAGACAGTATCTGAGCACCATGTGTTCCTCATAAATTAAAAAGATTTGCGCCCGCTTTTCTGCTCCACACCCGCGATCAACGTTCAGTTTGACCCTGTTACCTCTGGTCTTTGTCCGTTCTCACGAGGCACTGTTGACATACGCTCATATTGTTGAGTTAAGCTGCGCGCATGCTGCACTAGTGATGGGACATCGACAACAGAACATCAATTATGCCAAACATCGATGTTTAAAATTACAACATCTATTTCAATAATACATCGACCTAAAACCACCGATGTTTGAAACATCGATGTTTGTTGGTTTAGTAACACCTAACATTAAACTTCTGCGCAAAAAAAATTAATTTGACAATTTCCATACATATTAACTTATAATTAAAATTCAACTGATAACAAAGTTAAAAACGCCGGTCCATGAGCAAAGTACAGGGAATGACGAAGGTAATATCACGTTATCTGGATCATCGCGGGCGAGGGATAGTAGTCTGCTCGATGAAGGTAGTACAAATCGTACTCGTTTGGTGTGAGTATTTTTCATTCAAACAAATTCAAAAACATTATGAACATCTTTCATTCAAACAAAACATCGAAAAATTAAAAACATCGAACCGAAACCATCGATGTTAACAACATCGGCTTCAATTCATCGATGTTTAAAACATCGACTTTTTATAGAAACACTGATGTTTTGAAAACATCGACATCAAAGTCGCATCCCTATGCTGCACTGCTAGGTCCCACGCGCTCAGTTCTCAACTTCGCGCCACGTGCTCTCCGTATATTTGGCTTCCACGGACGACATAGATTTGTGTTCCGTGCACTGTACTCTACTCCAACCCCGCGCTGAGTGTTGAGCTTCGTGTTACCATGTCAGGCTTTGTCACTCCATTCGCAGCCACACACTATTCCCCAATTTCGTGCCACGTGATTGCCGTGTGATTGGCCTCTCCGCTCGCAGCACTGTTGAGTTCCGTGCCCCCCCCTCCCTCCCCCACTTCCCTGCTCCGATCTCGCCCCCAGTGATTAGCTTTACCCTGCCATCTCAGACCTTGGCTTCGCGCATGACGCTTATTTGAGCTCCGCGGCAATTACAGGACTGAGCTCCGCAAACGCTGTTCAGGTGAACTCCCGCACGCCCCTCCGTTCAGAATCCCTGTCGAACCAAGCGTTTAGTGTTTGGCTCCGCGCCTACTGCTTATTTTAATAGTCCCTGAAAAGTATCTCCGCTTCGTGCACTACGTTGTACTCGATACCTTCTATTCAATACTCGCCTTCGCGCCTAAGATTTAACTCCTCACCAACCCATTTTCACCTGCAAAGGCATCATAAGTGAAATTGATGTCGACAATACGATCGCCTACTTCCTGCCTCACACTTGCTCCGCGCTTTCCGCAGATGGAATTTCGATGTTATGTTCAATTGAGCACACATCGTTCACTTGAATTCCACAAACATCATTCAATCGAACTCCGTGCAAGCTGTAATCTGCGCTGATCTGTAATCAGTTTTCACTCATTGATCAGCTTTGTACCGTGAACTCAATATTTTTGCCCCGTCCATTGTAGGGGCGAGTGCCGCGAACGTTGAGTTGTGCATGTGGGTGATTTGGGCTGTCCGGGTGACGCCGCGTCGAAGGCTCAGTTGCCGACGTTTCGACCATCCTGTCGTGGTCTTCCTCAGGGCTGGTATGCGCCGTGATGGTCAGCGCTCGGGTGTATGACCATCACGGCGCATACCAGCCCTGAGGCAGACCACGACAGGATGGTGGAAACGTCGGCAATTCAGCCTTCGACGCGCCGTCACCCGGACAGCCCAGATCACCCACATGACTCTGGCCGCGGAAGCCTACGAGTTCGTTGAGTTGCGCATATTCTACGCCCCCACGCTTAGTGACATCCACTTGCTCGGGCCTTGCCTTCGCTTCGCTGGGCGTTCCGAGCGCTCTAGAGCAGCTCCGCGCACCGCTCGCTGCCCCGCCCCCGCCCCCGCCCCCCGCCTCGCGCTCCGTTGCCGTCCACGCTCGTCGCTTCGCGCTCAGTTTTCGGTTTCGCGCCCAAGACATCGGTCCCGGTCCCGCGCGCGCGCCTGGGCCCCGTGAACGTCGTCGCCCTCCGCTCTGCGCGCCTGGGTTTCTCCTCGGGGTCTCGCGAGGTGTCGACACTGCGCCTCCGCCGGGTCCCCGCACTTGGCTGGCGGGCGCGACGCGTAGCGACCTTCACTTTGTCCAAGGTGGTGCATTTGGTGTGGACGGCCTGGATCTGTGTCCTCTACTGTCCTGGATTTTTATTCTTCAAATTTTGGATTGGCTAGCTGCCTCCCGTTCCCCAGAGGGGCTGGGGGTGGGTAGGACTAGTTTAGTATTAAGACTGTTTTTTCGTTAAAGGTAGAATAGTTTGAAGTGGGAGGAGAGAAGAGTAGGAAAAGAGCAGAGATGTTATGCACTTGGGGGTTTGAAGGGATACATATTGGGTGGGGGGCTTTTTAGAGGGGTTATTTTGTTGAAGGTTTTGTCGTGGCGTTCCGTGAGTTTTTTGTTTGTTGGGTATTTTTAGGTCGGAGGGGGAGGAAGTTGAAGGATATCTAGGAGGTGCTTGTTTTTGAATTGCTGGACCGTGTCTCGGGATGTGTTGAAAATATATTGGGGAAGTGGACGGATGTTGTGTTGTGTTCGGAAGATGTTGTAGTATTGACCGGGAAGTCTCACCACGCGTTCGGATTGTTTGATGTTCCCGGGCACGTCAACTGCTATGGTCTTTAGTCCCGTTAATGTTGTGAATGTTTTGTCGCTGAAGATGGCAGAATTCCTCTTCCTTTGGATGGAGAAATCCGGCGCCGACCTACATGTAGGCTTGTGTGGGATTTCCTCCTCCAGGAACTTCCCGTACCGGGGCACCGCTTCAGCTTGGACAAGAGCTAGGTCCTCGACTAGTATTGTGATATGTGTTGTAGTGTACTGAATGTAAGTGTATTTCAGGTAGATGTAATAGTAACCTATATTTTAATTTTGAATTGACTTTGGGGTTTAGGGGCCCTTAAATTACCGAGAGTTTAGTTTTGTGGATTATTTGTATTATTTTGTACTTTATTCCAACGATTACATTTTAATTACAATTTAATAAACAAGGACACCGTCGAATTCAAATCTCTCCCACTCGGGCATTAATGCTGGAGGATAATAAACAATTTTTGGAGCGATGCATTATTAACATTGATATTGCAAGTTTGAAAATCGATATTACACAACATCGATGTTTTGTTGTCGATGTCTCATCTCCCAGCTCCGCGCCACGTGTTGTCTCGGTCCGCCTGCCCGCCACACCTCTCCGAACCCTCGCTCCGTCTGGGGCGTCGCTCCGCGCGCCGCTCAGGCATCGCCATTCAGCCCGCGCGCGCCGCCGACGGAGTCTGCACTCGATCTTCGCCTGCGGCCATTCATCGGCTGCGCAGCGACGTCTTGTTAGAGACGCTGGCCACGCGGAATGCTACGTGCTGCTGTCAAAGCAGCAACGTTAACTAGCGATTTGAATACTGGTGAATACTGAAAATTGTTTTTGGATTTCTTTTTACTTTAACGCTAAATAATTTCCTTTTCCCGTACTGAAATTTGTAAATACGTCTTTCGCAACAATATATTTAGCTTATTGCTAATACATGTGTGCAAAATCCCGAACGGAGCATGTATTTAATGCCGTTAAATATTGAGAAAATATTCTTTGAAAAGTTATAAAGGGGACAGCTTATTTTATTTTATACCCCATATTTAATTTTCCCAATACATATATTTTTAACCAATCGTTAATTATAAATATATCACCCAATGTTTTTGAGCAGTAGTTTTTCACGGCGAATGTGTCCGAAATAATGAATGCGAAAATCTGAATGGAAGTTGAAGTGTCTACAAAAACATTGGGAAATATTATAATATTTTATGTAATAATTTATCAGAAACATTTAATTTGTCTTTTTTAAATTATTTTCACATGCAATTTAATACTGCTAGTGATGTACTTTCGCAATATCCTTTACAGGAATTCATTTTATGAAGAGTTAATGTTGTACACTAGCCTTTAGAAAGTTTACAAGTCGAAGAACATCTTAAGTAGAAAAGAAACATCCAATCACCAAATTATAAATCTCCAAAACATTGTTTTCATTTCCATTCATTAACAATCCTAACTTATCGCAAAGGCCGAAAGAAATGTCTCATTATTTCGACGTCAAAAATTCGTCGCCTAATGAAGTTACTTCCATTCTCATTAAGCGCCGGCTTCTCCGAACACCGTGAACCGAGGAGTCGATGGTCGCTTTTTTTCCGCGGTGACAATCTGGGTCTTGTGACGTAACGGGCCGCGCCTCTTTAATCGGCCGCTGGAGGGTGGAGAGGGCAGTGCTTCTCAGCGCACGCCGTCCCTTCCGGGAACTCTCACGCGCTAGCCGGCAGGCCGGATGTGTCAGCACGCTTGGATACACTACAGGCCTTCGAGACGCCGCGCCCGGGGCCACGGCGCCAGCCTGGGCCTAATGGATGCTTACTTAGTGATAATGGTTATCACGGCACAGGGCTCCAGTGTTCTCCCAAGGTGCCCGTTGTGTCGGCATACCATTCGGGTATGAATAGAAGAATCAGAAGGCGATAAAAAGTAAGTGTTTGGTAGAGTCAATACGGATACGTTTAAATAGCAGTTCAAGAATAGAAACTTGTTCGAAGTGAAACGGAAGCGATAATTTTAGTAGTTTATATTCTCTTCGCCTCAATCAAAGGTTCTTTCATGCTCTCTGCCTAATTTTTGTAGAGCTAGCTTTTCTGTGTAAGGCCATGTTAAAAATTGGACGTTTCTGTTACTTCTGTAAAACAAAATATCAACATTAGCAGAAAGCAGATGTAAAGAAAAAATTTCAAATTACGATATTATCGTGCATTTTATATATTTCTATCAAATTACACCCACCCTCTGGATTTTAAAGAATGTCATTTATTTTTTATCACTAAATTAGGCGAAAACACTCCAATCGAAAGTCATGAGTATTTCTAGGAGTCATCAATCACTAATATCAACATGCGAACTAATCGTACGTTCACGTCCAATACACCCCGAATGCTGCGTCAAAATTGGAATTTATTCTATAGAGTACGGAGTACGGATAGACCACACACAGCGCATCACAGAAGCGCCCTTTGAACGAATGCCGTATCACGTGGGGCATTCAGACGGAACACTAAATCTCTGTCAGCTTTGAATTCCTTTAGGAACTTCACAGTGGGTGGGAGGTAATTCTCTGCTGTGGGTTTGGAAAGCCCTACTGATTCCTATGCACCAATCTACAATGCCAATAGGCCGTTCTTGCCTGTCGATTCGCCTGAACTGACTACGGCGCAGAAGCAGACGAATGGTTAGGCTCTATACGACGCATGAAGGCGACCTTCGTGGGGTCAGTTACTCCCATTACAAGTTGTTCTGTCTTTCTATACTCATTCTAGGAACGCCTCGCAAGTCCTAGTCGTAGTTTTGCTAGCTAGGAAATAGAAAGATCAATGAAGTTATTGAACCGAACGTTATAGGATAATTACGGATAAACATAAATGGGCTCCAAAAACGTGAATAATTCTAAAAATGAATAGTGACGCTGTAATGCAGAGTGAGTGGTGATATAAAAGCCTGTTTACAGTTGAAAATGTATATGTCACAGATGGGTTTGCGTTCGCTATAACATGAAGTTATGTTTCTCATACGACTCTTACCATCACAACCTCGAATGCTTTCTACTAAAGGAGCTCAAGTTTTGTTTTTATGTTTTGTAAGTTTTCTTTCTCGATTCTTTCACGTCTTTTTCCAAATTCGCACATAACTTATCGATCGTCATCCTTGAGTGAGAATTCTCTTTATGAGCCAAAACGGTAGGGGATTTAGTGCGAAACCGCCACACTCGCTAGTACGGCGCTCGCAACATCAACAGCGCTATCATCGTAACGCTCCCTTTCCGCACATAGTTCAATTCATTTACCGACTTCGGATGAAGACCATCAGAGAAGGCAATTCTGTAGCACTGAGCAGTTGTTTCGGGTAGTAGGAGCAATATATGTTCAATGTTTCGTGAAACAAAGTTAATTACAAGTGTCGTAATTATTTGGTATTTTACATATAAATGTTACTGATGGAGGTGATTGAGAGACACTCTTCAAAGTCACATAAACATGTATGGACAAAAAGGTTTACATCCACATCAAACTTTCCACAGTCTAACTTAAGCAACAAAATAAACTGACCGGGACAAAAGATTTTTTTCCGAGAACAATATAGTTTATTCATTTTCTTTCTTTTTACTAGCGTTAGTGCTGCGCAATTGTAATACACAAGGACTCGCCATCGACGAATTACGGATAAAACAGTGTAAGCTAGAAAGGGACATACTCGACGCCCCAATCTGGATGGCGGGAGATGATGGGATAATGAAGATGGTGATGTGACGGAAGGGTCACGCGATGTTATATTATAGGATGTTGCTCTGGTGTTAGCCTGGACGCGATCTGGGAACCACGTAAACGCCTTAATGAGAGCAGAAGGCCTAAGAATTATATTCCGGCTGGCGCCGCTAACTCACACCAAGTAAACTTATGGCGCTTGCCCAGATCCAATCCGCTACCTCCCGAACGCTTGGAATCGTGCGCGGTCCGTGACCCGTTTGTTAGGGTCTGCTCCGGCATTCATTTGATACGGGTTGGAAAAACCGTATCGGAATGGCGAGTTACAGATACACCGGGTCGGAAACAACAACGGTGGCGGAGCTTCTCTCTCGAAGATCAGGGGAAGCTCCCTCGCACGGGGATCCCTGCGAACGGAAAATTCCCGGGCATGTATTCTAGGGGCAATGCATCGGCCAACCGATCTCGAGACTTATGCTCGTGACGTAAGCATCAACTGTCACCGATGCCGAACGCAGGACGACATCACATGAAACGATGGGCGAGAAGTTGTCCGCCCGGAGCCGGTGCGTACGGAGGGGGAAATACAAGTCAATCACGACTTCAGCTCATGTGCAGTGGAGGATTTTCTCAATGGGATTTTGCTCTTATAGGAGTTTGTAGGTTGTTAAACGCGCAACGCGTAAAAGTGCATCATTCGGCAAAATAGATTCTTCCGCTAGTCAAATGAGCTGCAGCACCAACTGGTGCCTCAAAGAGTCAGTTCAGTGCGTGCAGTTAGAAATTGGATACAGTTCTCACGAGTGATTTAGTTTGTTCCGACACGCCATTAAAAGAAGATTATTTATTAAAAAGTAACCAGCGATTGTACGGCTGATATGTTATTAGAAAGTGGCATTCTCAGGGTATTTAAGACACTCTAATCACTCGTATTTTAAAACAAATATTTTCATTCTCATTTCAAACACAGTGAAAACTGCAACTGTTTGCGACACAATATGATGATGTGGCCATTTTATGCCACGAATCGTCGTTTTTAATGTTTTTCAACAAAATAAAAATGTATTAAAATACAAAGAGTTGTTTTATTATCTTTAAATATTCTAAAAATACCACTTTCCTACAATAAAAACAGATTGTCAGGATTACAATAATGTCGAAAATCAGATAAGTATCGGACATATGTCCGTTAATATTTGTGCATTAGTCACGCGGACATAAAGGGACAGGTCACAAGCAGCTAACAGCGGCAATCCACATACATCATTTCAATTAAACTCGCAAAAGTGTTACTTAATCGAATGCATATAAAATGCAAGTAAACAAAAAATATTTAAGCGAAGTTAACTTTCTTGAATTCCGTCAAAAGACGTACTTTGTGGTCACGCGAGCATTCTCCAATTAACTCTAACGACAAAATGACAGCTCCGACACGTCTGTCAACGATCGCGAAATGAATGCGAACAACGTCGCCTCCAATTTCATTTGTCAGAAATGAGTGTCAAAACAAAACAGACGGCACCCGACCAAACGCAGTAGCGTCGTCACCCCCCGCTTCCACCGGCGCGCCGCTTTGTACACTCCTGCTCCAAACTGACAGTTACGTCGCCTCGCGGCGCGCGTCACGCGACCTCTCGAGTCCATCGGGCGGCGGGGATCATCGCGCTCGCGGACGGAGGCGGCGCCGGATGAAAAAACGGAAGGCGAGACCGCGACGCGCGCGCCCGCGACCGCCCGGCGTCGCTTCAACGGCAGCGATGCGACATCGACAGCAATACACCCGTGTTCCCTAACATCGATGTTCGAAATTAAAGCGCCGCCGTTCCCTAACATCGATGTTGGAAATTAAAGCACCGCCGTTCTCTAACATCGATGTTGGAAATTAAAGCACTGACGTTCCCTAACATCGATGTTGGAAATTAAAGCACCGACGTTCCCTAACATCGATGTTGGAAATTAAAGCACCGACGTTCCCTAACATCGATGTTGGAAATTAAAGCACCGACGTTCCCTAACATCGATGTTGGAAATTAAAGCATCGATGTTGACAATATCATGACCAAAAACCATCGATCTTTTTGAAAATCGATGTTAACAATACTTCGACCAAAACCATCGATGTTTTTGAACATCGATGCTTTAAAGCTAGTATAGAAACCTGGAACATCGAATTCGTGCGCATAAAAATTAATTTGACAGTGGCCATGTTTATTAATTGATAATTAATATTGAACTAATAACAAAGTTGTACAATGCTACTTCATGTGCGAAATACTACGAAAGACGAAGGAAATACAATGACATGATTATCTCGGGCGAGGGATAGTCTGCTGGATTAAGGCAATACAAACCGCGTTTGTTTCGTTCGAAGACGTAAATATATAGTGGTAACGTAAGTTATTATTTCATATATTAACTTTTCCAAAATTGTTAGCAAGGGGATTTTCCATCAACAAACAAAACATCGAAAACATTGATGTTCAAAAAACATCGGCTTCAATTGATGTTTAAAACATTCATTTTTTATAGGAACATCGATGTTTTTAAAACATCGGCATCGTTTTCGCATCCCTAGCTCGCGGTCGGAGGGGCCGGATTTAAAAAAAAAACGGAAGACCAGAACGCGTCGCACACGTCCGCGACCGACCGGGGGGCGAGCGGGCGAGCGGGCGGACGGGCGGGCGGCGGCCCGTTGCGTCAGCGGGCGGGCCTGCCCCGCCCTCTCCGCCCGCCCGGCGCGTCCCGGCCCCTCGCACTCCCCGTTTGAACGCGCCCGCGCGCGCCCGTCTGCGCAGACGCAGTCGCCGACATCGCCGCCGACAAAGACGACGACGACGACCGGAGAACCAGGGGCATGCAGCCGCTGTGGTGACGAGAGGAAGAACAAGAAGAACGTCCACGCGTTCACGTGCCCCCCAGCGGCCGCCCGACGACAGGGCTCCTGATTCCGCCTGCACGTGAAGAAGACAGCAACCAGCCATGCGGTACAAGGTAAGGCTCGCGAATGCATGGGGCTGTGGGAGAATGTAAAGCATCTTAGTGACGTTGCGCACTTTTGTTGTTTTTTTGCGCTGACACTTATGAGTGGGGTCATGTATGGCCACCACGACTTCTTGTGTTTACTGCTAAAGATAGTACATTCATAAGCATAAGATAAAACTACATTACTCACAATATTATCGTTATGTTACATTTTCATTCATTTTAAATTAATACATTGGAATTGCAATTTCGAACTTAATTTTTTGTGAGTAATTAAAGATAGGACAGATAAAAGAGGCAGTTATTTATTTTTAAGTGGAGTCAGATTTTACCAACAGTTGGCTTATAGTGTCAAATACAGAATCCGAACCACCGCGTGTGCTCTTTAAAGAATAAATAGCAGATTAATGGATATGCTGTCTACTGTTCCATTCCGAGAGCTTCTCGCTTTAACTAATACATACTTTTTCTACATGAACCAAAACTCTCTCATTTCTCGCGAGCTAAGATCCAGTCACTTGATGGTTTTTGTTCTCCATGCCTCAACTCTTACTCGGGTGTGAAGGAAGTCATTGTCACAAGTAAGACCGGTTTAAATACCCACAGGGCTTGTAGAGCTACCTGTGGCGCCCCTTCTCCAGCGATTTGTCGCACGAGTTTTTCTGCGCAGTTTTAGTGATGTATAGCTTCAAGAACACACTTTGTTATATTTCTTTTGTAGAAAGTCTGAGTCGGCTGAGAGATTTACGGGGCCTTCTTCGGGCCACCTTCTTCGAAACTAAATCATCGTATATACTTTTAATGAAAGTGAGAGTTCATCGATATATTATAAATATCAAATGTAGAATATAAGTTATTACTTTTGTAATAAGCATTATTTTTTTATTCACTCTGTTACGGATTTATTGACAATGGAGTAATGTGCTTAATGATACAATTATTTGCATATTCTTATGAACAGTACGCTAATATATTTCCACACTTTATTTTAACGACAAATTTTCATCTATAAAATGTATTTAAAAGGTCGCATTTTCTAACTTGTCAATACTTTTTTAGCCTTATTCCCCTTCTATATTTCTTGGTTAGTCAAATCTTACTTCATCAATTCATTTGTATTGTAAGTACATTATGGCCGTTTTATAATAGAGTGTTTTAAATATTTTTCATAAAAAAGAGTACTATTTGTTCTCATCCATTCATTCATTTCAGAGAATCATTTGAAATGTCAATTCACTTTTACCTCAACACACGAACCTCTTTATCATGTATCACACCACATGCTTGAGTTGTTTAAAATGCAAAATAAGTACCCAATGCAGTACAAACTTAAGTATGATCGTTAAGTATAATATTCTGTCTTTATTCCAAGTAAAAATTGTATGTACATGTGGATGGTTCATTAGAATATTTAACTTATTAATAACACCTAGGAATACAAATATAGTTTGAGGCGTGGAAAACAAATGCATGACAAATCACGATCGCCAGAAATAGTTAAGGAACGTGTCAGAGACAAAGCAAGAAGAGAATGACTGACCTTCCTTGGACATTCATGTGTGCGTATTCAATACGAAGATGAATATAACATGAGACTAGGGTTGTAAGGGGCGACCATCACAAGAGGTAAGAAGACAACTTGTGTTTCAAGGATGAATTGCCAGACATTCTCTCCAACACCTCTTCTCGACGTTGCATTTCTGTTGCTCCGTTTCCAGCGCTATTCGCTTATTGTAAAGCAGATGTGTGAAAGTGAAGGATCGTACGCTCCGATCGTTGGTGTATGCAGCCAAAACGCTGCATCACTCTTCAATAGTAAGCTTTCGCTTTCCAACGTGGATCCACACTGACTCGCGAATTTTCCACTATTTTGTCTAGAGATTGTTATGCGGAATCACAGAGCGGGGAAAAAGCGTTGAACTCTCCCGGAAAGACTATTATTTCGCTGGTGGCTGCTTATAAGAATTGACTTCGACTTCAACTTTAGGGAGATCAAATAAAAACAACTTCTTACTTCTACCTTTTAGTCGATTCCACCTGTCTCCAGTATTTAAATCAGCACTGGGGAATAATAATTTGAACTAGGGTCACAGCGAGCAGGGAATGGGTATCAATTCTGATATATTTGTACTATGTATAAGATGTGGTGGGTCACGAACTATTGGCGTGCTGATTTATTTGTACTTAAAGATGTCAGATGTGCTCTCATATCGTGTTTTAAATCGCAGCTCGCGTAGTAATCGAAATATTTCTGAGGTATTTTTGGAAACGTAAGTTTTAGTGAATTTGCTCAATGGAGAAGTGGAGGTCTTAGGTTCATGATAATGCCATTTGTAATCCGCCAGGTGTTCTATGTTTGTGTTTTATTTGTGGTTGTCGATGCGTGTAAACGAAAGAAGCATGAAGCTTTTCTTGAAATTAATAAAAAATGTATAATTTATAAAATAATGTTTTTAAAGAATAGGCGATGTCGACGTATTTTGTACCTAGCTGTAAATCAAAGCATTCTCTGGATCGATAAATAACAAATGTTCATTCGACTATCTAAACTATCCACACCCATTCAACACAATTCTACTAAATCATAAGTAAATATAAATACTAATTAAGTGCAGTTTCCCCAATCATAGCCTCTTTCATTTCTTTTTTTCAAAAATATGGGTGGTGGTAGTTTCCTTATGCAGCTATGTGCACTAGTCAGCATTATGTAATCTACACAAATATTCCCGGAATTCAACAGCTTTGGTGGTTCCAGCAATTGCTGAAATAATGTTAATCCATCATAACGCCTACAAATATAAAAAAAAATAATTAAAAATAAAACATAAATAAATAAATAAATAAATAAATAAATAAATAAATAAATAAATAAATAAATAAATAAATAAATAAATAAATAAATAAATAAATAAATAAATAAATAAATAAATAAATAAATAAATAAATAAATAAATAAATAAATAAACAAACAAATAAATAAATAAATAAATAAATAAATAAATAAATAAACAAATAAATAAATAAATAAATAAATAAATAAATAAATAAATAAATAAATAAATAAATAAATAAATAAATAAATTTAAATATAAAAAGTAATTAAATTACATAATTAAATCAATAATTGGAGTCCATTGAAATCTGAATTTCTAAATCTCTTGGCATCATTCTTTAGACCGTTTGAGGATTATTTTTTGTGTTATTGAACTATTGCATCTTTCAAAATAATGCTGACCTTAGGCTACGGTTACAGTGCAACCGAAATATTGATCGTTCGCTACCGGACGGCTGCAAGCGAAATCGTTCAACATATTTCGTCCGAAAATACCGTAATGTTGCACCGGAAATCGTGCAAATATTTCCGTAATTCAAAATCGAATATTTTTACAAATATTTTGTAGAAGCACACTCAAGATCATCAACATGTATTGCAGATAGCCTTGACTCTCCAGCTGATATTGGCCGAATGAACCCAACAGCACCAAACGAATCAGATCGGCAGCCAATGTTTTCTGACGCCGTCGGAAGAGTTTTCTCTATGACCAGCTCGGGTGCACTAAGACCAGTTCCGTTATCAGCAGCTGTTCGAACGAATCTAGCGAAACTGTCCGACCTCGGCCGCTGGAACTTTCGGCCAAAATCGGCACTTCTGTCATCGCCGTCTTAAACTGCGATTTCTGCAACTCTGCCCCTGGCAGGTATCAGCTGTTGATAGTTTCATCCAATCCGGAGCTGAACGTCACCATAGTGACGTCACTCCGTTGACGTTCAAGCTCCCGATTGGATGAAACCGTCAACAGCTAATACCTGCCAGGGACAGAGTTGCATGCGACGCAGTATAGTGTGGAAGGTTGCCGACGAAAGAGGTTTATCAGCGCACATTTATATGAGTGTCATTTTCGCGCACGTTTTCTTGAGCCATTATTGTAGGAGTGGGCGATTTTGTTATTTCGACCACAGGATTATTATACCAAATACGCTATTATTTATGCGTATTTCAACTAATTTAGTAAAGAAGTGAGGGAAGGTATTCCGAGGCTCAAGAAAACGTATACCTAACGGCGGGTATAATACCTAACGGCGTCTAATGCGAACTCCAAAACGTCATACTATTTCTTTCTTCTCTCTTTGCTTCTGTATTAGCGACAAGACAAAAGAAAGTGAATTCTATCCTCACCTTGCCATTGTGTCTGGTGCCAAAAAGGCGTGTATACTGTAGAAATGAATATAGCAATTACCTACACGGAAACAATTGAAGGCCAAGGAGCAGGCTATTAACCAGACACTGACATTATTGCGAGCACCTATGGTGTTCTGGGAAGATACCCATTGTATTCTGCTTTAGGAGCGCTGGACTCACACTTGGCCGTCTGAGAAGTCGGTCTTCATTGTGCGATTACACCTGCTCTACGATTAGCACTGAAGGAAAATCCAAAGATTTTTATTATTACGAAGTATAATGATCTTCCATTTCATGTA
This sequence comes from Gryllus longicercus, assembly GCA_038098605.1. Lineage (NCBI taxonomy): Eukaryota > Metazoa > Arthropoda > Insecta > Orthoptera > Gryllidae > Gryllus > Gryllus longicercus. The sequence continues at coordinate 1,169,423 of JAZDUA010000133.1, forward strand.
AATCATTACAGCAATTTCTTAAAAAATCAAACAATATAATTTGAAGAGAATCATGACCAGAAAAAAATTTTATGAAGTATTTTCATCTTTATATTAACTGTTCTCTCGCATGAAAGTTTAAACTTCTTTCTTTGAAGTTCTTCATTCCGAAAAACATTGTTATTCAGAATGGCAACAGAAATATTCAAAACAATTTTGTTTGTTCTTCAATGATAACCCATACGATAAAATACGTCTTGTGAGATAATAACATGTTTAATTACAATTAATTAAAAAATAAGTCAATATATAATTCAGAGAAAAATCTAATTACAATTTAAATACAAATTAACAATTATTTTCCTTTTTAAATAAAAAATTGATCTAAAATAGAAAAGATTCAGCATTTCAAATACGAAGATTCAGTATATAAATCCGTCGCAGTAACATATGCATTCCCTTTAATAGCGTCTGTTATCTTCTCTCTTTGCTCAAGGCTCTTATCGTTCTGTTAATGTTCATTTTCTATTTTCAAAACGCAAAAATAGTTACAAATTCATCATGCATTAATGTATTATTTGCTCTACCTCTTCTTTTTCAAAACGATTAATCATGTTTTCTACTGAAGAAAATAAATCGTGTTATATGTTTTTTAGGAAAATGTGTTATGTGGTTCTTTGAAACATGTTGTAGGTTGGAGAAAAATGTTGTTTTTTGAAAGACGTATAATCAATAAGCAATTCTAAATCTCAGATCATATTATATATGATTGTTCAGTACATAAATCGTTTAATAATAGCACGCCTCTTCATTCTGCGAACATTCATCAAATAATCATAGCAGAAAAGGATCGGTTGTGCAAGACTTTCCTTGTTCATACACCTCTCTCGCTTCTTCGTTATTCGAGTGTATTGAGCCTTAATTCTGGTTATTCTTAATGAAGAGGCCACCTATGAGTTAGTTTCGTCGCTTTCGAGATTTAATTGTAGATTCAGTTGAACAAACGATAAATGTATTTGGCGGTAGCTTGATAATAATACCCTATTGTTTTTTGTTTTGTTTGTTATTTAAGGTCGCATCAACATCTAGGACATTAACGACCACAATTGCATTTAACGGTATGGTAACTGTAAAGATGATATGATATGACATGATATGATATGGTGATGAAAGGACGAACACAAATACAGCCATGCCTGAGGGGAGACTCGAATCCGCGATCCTTCGGTCGGAGATCGCTACGGCACTATTTCCTTAACGATCCACCGGACCGCAGCTTTAATGTTTATTGGGTTGAAATATTGACAAATAAGTGATTCCATATTCTTTCCCAGAAAATTATTTGCCCATTAGAAACATTAATGAAAGTAGTTTGGGCTAGCTAATTGGTTTCGTGCCTCTTGCGTTTAACGTGCAAAATGACTAATATATATTTGTGATTGCTTAACATCTTTAATGCTTCTTTCCAACCTAATGATTGGATTTTGATTTAATTTTATTGAGTGCAATTTGCTGAGCTCTCTTCACACCGTTCTCCATAGTAATTTTCTACATGCAGAATTATATGTTTGCGATAATATGTTTCCATTTGTCTTTCGAATTATTTCCTAGAAGGAAAATTAACTTTCCTAGAAGGAAGTCGCCAACGTTTTTCACGATCCAGCGAAGGAGGAACACCGCTACCTCCCGAGATATAACACTCACAATACGTACGTACTAATACTATCAGAGCAGTTGACGCTCCCGGAAACACAAAATAGACAATCGATCGATCAGTCGACATCAGCAATGTAGTAGGGTTGACTATTGGAGAGAAAATAATTGCGGAGGCCATCGCCCGTTTCAGTCTTAGTGAGGTTTTCTCTATTCATTCGATCAATCATTCAATTCGAACCATATGCCGGAACAGTGCCTTAAACATCGGGCTACGGATGACGCGCAATTTTTTCCCCATCGTGTCCACACTTCCATTCTCAGGGCTGAACGATAGGTTGATTCCCTTTGTCCACGCAGTCCACCAAATAATGTGTCAGTACTGCTAGTAAACAGACTAGAACCGCCCTTCTGTGAAGAGCAGAAAGAGAGAGAGAGAGAGAGAGAGAGAGAGAGAGAGAGAGAGAGAGAGAGAGAGTGGGAGGTAGGGTACTGAAAGAGAGCGGTATCCAAGTAGGTAGAATGAAAGATGGGAAGATGCAGAGAGAATAATAAGGGAAGAAGAAATAGAGGCAGGAAGAGAAAGGTGCAAGACAAGAAACACGAGCAAAGAAGAAGTGCCTCACAGGGAGAAAGAGGCAGATATACAGCTATAAGGTCATAGAAAGCCAAAAGGAAAGACGGAAAGGCCTGCAGAAAGAGGCAGAGAAAAGAGAGACGGAATGCCTTAGGTATGATACCTCTCTTTTACGATCCCATCGATTTCGGCAGGCGACAGTAATCACAGAGCATTAACAAGAAGTCACGAAAGGAACCCGCGTTCGGGATTAGCTGGCGAAGCGCGGCTCGGGACGGCGCGGCGCGGGGCGGCGGGGCGTGTTGTCGGAGGTCGGCGCCGAGCGTTGCGCGCGTGGCGGTCGCGGACGCTTTGCGTGCTGCGAGGTGCGTCCGTGACCTTGGGCGCGAACGCCCGGCGCGCGCTGCGTCGACGGCGGCGGCGGCAGCGGCGGCGTGGCGCCCGGGGCGATCGCCCGGGATGCCCAGCGCCCAGGAGGAACTTCCTGTTCGCGGGGCGGCCCCCGCGTGCGCCTTGGCGCTGTGCAGCTGTTTCGCAACCCCCGTCCGACCGTGTGGGCTCGGGAGAAAGTACTCGGAAGTGCGCAGGTGCAAGTGTTTGGATTGTGTGTACTCCGCAGTTGCTGCTGACTGCGTCGGGACGTCTGCAGCTTACACCGTCACGTTGGATTAGTTCCAAGTCATCTCTGGTTGCAGTAGTTACGGCACGTGTGTCAATAGCTTATGCATCGTTCCTATGTAGCATTTTTATACAATGGTTTATTATGTTCTGCAATTTGCGGAAGGTTGAGTTGTCTTTGGATTGTTAAGGAGACTTACTTCGTACCTGTAGCTGTTTTCTGCCTCGGAAAGACTTCAAACTAAGATTGCCCCGTTGGATTAATTCCACGTCTTAACAAATTACGACGAAGTTACATCGCATGGCATACGTAGTGTGTCTTCATTATCCATTATTCAAGGTCTATTTCAAATATTTCTTTTAATGAGAATTTCTTATAACTTGAAAAACAAGTTCTCTAATTTATTTGCTCGGCTGCGGGGCTTACAGAGAGGTTGTGAGGCCGCAACGTGTTTGAAAAAGTGCAACATGATCAGACGTAGCGATGTGTAAGCATTTCAACAGATGGTTTGAAAAAAGATTAGGATAAGAAGAATGCTCTTCTTTACGAGTTCCTCGCGTTAATATTAACACGTGCGCAGTCCATCTGAGAGCATTCCGCCCTGAGGAAGGTCACCTGTGCCTAAGATGCGGCGTCTCCCGCACAGCCAAGTACTTACTGACTCCAACCGCAGACGCCTATACATTAAAGAAAAATGTGGGCTTTAAGGGGCTTGTTTATTGCTCTTATAGTAGGCGAAAGTATTAGAAACGATCAGGCTAAAAACGGACCTTAACCCAGTAAACTGTTATTTCTAGACCATAAAATGTTTATGATTTCCTTGCGGATAGACTGCGGTTAAAGGAGTCAAACATTTCAAAACCCCAGATGTTTCCTTATTCTCGTTAGTGTATTTTCTGCTGAGACAATCATGATATCGTACCCCATTTTGAAATACAGAGATGTGTATGAATGAAGCAGTGATCTTAAAGTAAGAGAAAAACTTGAGAGTTTCCGTCGTTCGATGAATGAATAGTTCGTATCCAAGAGCAATAAGAGTAACAGACCTCTTTATCGACACATTCATTCATCTCCATCGCTTCCTCCGTATCGGAAAGCTCTGCCGACTTTATGAGATACGATGAATTACTTCCAGTATAACAGCCATCGTGCCGGAAATGGAACGTATGGAAACCGATAATTATACACACTTCTTTCTAAACATTATACAGTAATTAGTTATTTACATAATACACTTACTTTTTTTTAAAATCATATAGCTTTCCTACTTCATTTCGAACATCATTAGCCTGTAGTAAGCCTGTGTCGCATAGGTTGGGAATAACGTAACTATTTTTTCTAACGAAGAGGATTTGTTTTTACATTCTAATGGATAAAAAGTAGAAACTGAAGTTGTAAACATGTACAAGAATTGGTGATATATTAATCACTACGAAAACACACTGTACATTGATGTTTTAAAATGTTGTATTATAAATTTAAAAGTCGCAATTTTGTTTTGCATAGAAGAGAAAATACTAGTTTTTGTTTCTGTAATAAGACAAATAATGTGAACCTGACTAATAGAAATATTCACAATTCAGTTCTATACTTTCTTCGCTACGAGATGTAATACAAGTAATATCGTTATAAACAAAAAAAATAGCAATTATAATAAAATATAAATATTCAAATGAAAAATGCACTCTGAACTATCTTAATTGTATTTTGAAAAAATAATTAATAGTTTTGATTTGTTTTATTTTGCCAATGAACAGTATTTATAATATTTATTAAGTATTTTTATTATTTTATCTCATTAATTAATTTTCCGGCACAATAATTTAGTACACTACTCCACATTACTTAGCATTAAGACTTGATTACTTCGTGCTATTTGATCAACAGAACATTGGTAACTGTACAGGCGATTCTTTTTCAGAATGAATTGTTGTCAGTAAATAATGAATGGAGATACATGATGGCCGTTTGTTATTTTTAATATTGCCGACAAAATACGTTTATTTCGTGACTATCACAAAACTCCTTTTCTCCTAGTTTCACACAGTAGTTTACCTCACAACCATGTCTAAAGACCCATGCTGATAAATTTCATGATGAAACTAAGTGCGCGCTTTTCGTTTCGCATAATCCTTTCAATTTCCCATCGATTTAATAGAACTTCAATTTTACTACCAGTGACACTTTTGTGCCTGACCGAAAACATACCTCAACATTTCTTAGGCTTCTGAAAGCTCGCAGTATCAAAACAGAGCCATTTGATGAAGTAAGAACGACACCACGATACGTCTTGTAAACACGAGGAAAACATCTTCGCAAATAATAAGGTACGTCACTGAAAAGGCAATTACAATATATTACCAACTCCGGGTGATGCATCGTCTTTTTCCTACGCTGCGCAAAAAATTCGATGCACGTACTCCCTCTTTCCTTTCCTCGAACAAATAGCTGCTTCATACGGCAGCTTTCCGCGAAAGTGGCAGGTACGAAACTTTTCCTCCCACCGCCTGGCCGCCGCCCCCGCCCCCGCCCCCACCGCCGCCGCCTGGCCGCCGCCGCCGCCCCCGCCCCCGCCGCCGCCTGGCCGCCGCCCCCGCCGCCGCCTTTTCTGAATCGCGCGTGGCGCATCGCGGATCGCCGCTTTTCCGCACGGGGGACCCGCCAGCCAGCGGTCGTTCGCGGCGCTGCGTTGGCACGTGGTAGCAAGCCGGAGCACTTTCCTGTGGGAGGCGCCTCGAAGTGAAATGCTTCAATTAGCATATGGCGCGAGGGGCGGTGCGTGGCGGCTATCGTGGGCGATCGCGGGCCGTCGCGCCGCGTGCTCCGCCAGGTTTCTTCTCCTTCCTCCTCGCGCGCCGCCGCCCCCGCCGCTGTAATGTAGGTCTGTGGGTTTCACGTTCGCCTTGACATTGACCGTCGTCAGCGAGGCGTTGGCGTAGGCGTTGGCGGTAGCGGTAGCGGCGTGCTATGCCGGTGGCGACGGCGGCGGAGGTAAATGTGGAGAGAGCAGCGGGGTCGGTGATGGCGGTAGCTGTGGCGGTTGCGAGGGGAGCGTGAACGTAGCGGCAGGGACGGTGTCTGCCTGGGATTGTCCGTGGCAGTGGAGAAGACAGGAAGTAATATCTATGGAAAAGGCAGTAAGAAATCGATGGTAGCGGTGGTGGGGATGGCGGCGTCGGCGGTGACGGCGGCGGTGATGACGGTGGCGACGGTTGTGGTAGTGGTGGAGGTGGTGGCGGTGGTGGTGGTGGTGGTGGTGGTGGTGGCAGTGGTGGCGGGGGGTAGCGGCGGTGGCGGTGGTGGCGATGGGGGCGGTGGGGGCGGTGGTGGCGATGGTGACGGCGATAGGGGCGGTGGCGGCGGTGGCGACGGGGGCGGCGGGGGCGACGGGGGCGGCGGTGGCGACGAGGGCGGCGGTGGCGACGAGGGCGGTGGTGGCGGCGGTGGCAGCGGCGGTGGCGCTAGGTAGCTGTTGCAGTGGGGCCGATGACAGTAACAGCGACGGTGGTCACGACACTGGTACTGAGCGGCGAGTAAAGTGGCACTACCTGTCCCATTGCCATGGCGGCTATGATGTCGGTGATAGAAGCAGTGGTGGTGGCGGTGATGGCAGTGGTGACGTTTATAGCTATCGTGATGGTGGTGTTGATGATGGTGGAAGCGATTTTAACGGTGGCGGTGCTGGTGGCTGCGGCGGCAAGTCGATGGAAACGGAGGTGGATGCAGGTGAGTGAGAGCGCCGGCGTGTGTCGTAGTGTTGGTGGCGGGGCTCCGGGAGCCGCGTGGGTGGCTGCGTGTGTCTGTGGCGGCGGAGCGAAGAAAGTGGTCACGCTAGGTGCGCAGGTCTGCATGTGCGAAGGCGTTGAGAGTTTACGCACAGTAGTGAGAGCGGTTTTTTCTTTTAAATTACAACACATGGTTCTTAATCGCACAACTCCCACGTTTAATGCAAAATTACCCAAATATTAAATAGATATTTGTCAATTTGTAATTTATTCCACGGGTTACAATAATGACGAAAATAGTATACTGTGTATATTATATAGCGGAAAATATCGTTTAGCTCATCATTAAATATTAATGTGATCATCACAGATTATATTGTGTAACTTCGAAATGACCATACATAGGGATACATTATTAAAAGATCTGTGACCTAAACTCTGCATGTAAAGTGAGTAATTACGTAGTTCAAGTAATTAATTTTAGTTTCAGCGTGTTTTACCTCCTACTAGCATACATTTTCTATTTCCTTTGTAAAAAATTCTATTTCAGGGTTCCAGAATGAAAGAACCAGTGCGAATATTTTTTTCTGTAGATTTGAAGAGCTTGTTTCCAAACTCAGATATGTTCATGGAACCCAATTTTTTAGCATTGGAACTGTTCACATTCAGCCTTACAGTGAAAGATAGGTTTTCCAACTCCGTTTTAACATAGAAGGAACGCAATTTTTGAACACAATATTTTGCAGCATTTTGGAGAAGCATTTTAAGAATTTATTGATAAGAAAAACTAGAATAGAAATGGAAAATGAGATAAATTACTCTGTAAAGAAGCTTTTCATTAATTACGTCTTATCTATTTTCTTGCCACACTTGGAGGAATGAACTCACTACACAGACAAAATGAAATTGCGCGTTCTAATCAATTTCATAACATCTATCCGTTATGCTAACACTATTAGGGTTCAGATGGCGCTTCAGTTTGCATATCCAAGTTAACGACAACATTTCGTCCTTCAACCTTTGCAATTATCATAAAACAATCTTGAGTCTGTTAAACGCCTAAGTTTCTTGTGCATTTTATGTCAAAGTACTTTGTTCTCCGTTCTTGCGGCGTACAGATTAAGTCGTGAGATCATTAAGTCATTCAAACCAATTATGATTTTCACTTTTTACGAAAATATTAAATTGCGCATGATAAAACTATTGTGAGAAAATTTCGTCAATTAATATATTCAAATCTGAAACTCAGGATAAAATAAAGAAATGAAATATTTTCAACTGGTCAATAATGAGTGGGAAGAGTTGTTCATGAGTATTTTTCAGCACTCGTGGATGGTATATTTCTGTTTATTATTTACTGAAATGAAAGTTGCTCTTTGCTGTTCTCATTAGGGTAATGAAATATTTTACGGAACGCGAGAGACAAAGTAGACCTTAGCCATACAACACAAACATTTGGACAAAAAGGCAGAATTTTTCCCCCCAAGCAGAATGTTTCCCCAAGGGAATTATAAGATTCCAAGAATTCGTACGAAAACTAATGGTATTTTGGCAGCACGTAATTTTTCGCATTATTTGTAAATTTTGCAATTTTTTAAAATTCAAAACTGTCTACGAAATTGATACGTCTTTTAAGCGCTCTTTGCTCTATTCTTGAAAAAAATGAAGGAAAATGTGGGGCCGTTTTTGAGTTTTTTTTAAAATTTGCATTGACTTCAAGCAATTATTACGCAAAAACTACTTGTTTTTTTAATTCGTGACTTTGTTTCAAAATCTAATGTTTGAGAAATTATTTTTTGAAACATTATTATAATAGATTTTTAAGAAAACTATCTACATCATTAATATTGTACTGTTGGAATGTTAATTGTTTGCAGATTTCAAGTAAAAATTCGCAGTAAGTGGAATCAGCACCATTTTTATCGTCCTTTACTACATAGGGGAAAAATTATAAACAAAAAATGGAATCTTTTTAGAAAACAAAATGTATAAAAATTGCCTATTTCCATGCAAAATTACGTGAAAACTACTCACATTTTCGAGACATTGTACATGATCTTACATAAAGCTCTGTCTTTAAACAACAGAGTCCATTTAGAACATCTAGTCCACATAGAGTCATCATTCTATCTTCAATATGGTAAATGTAGGAAAACATTGAAAAATTTTGTAACTTTTGCGATTTTCAAAAAATCTGGAAGTTCAATGAAAAGGAAACCTGCATCATTCTTTTAAGCGTCCTTTATACTATTCGAGACCGAACTTCAATCAAAACTTTAGGCATTTTTAGAAAGTTTTACAAATGTGCTTGATGTTTCATGCAAAGTAAACCTCCAAAATCAAAATATCCATTTCAATCTCGCAGGGTCTCGTGTCCTTCAGGTCGATCGGAGAATATCAATTTGAAAAAATCGTCTGAACTGTTTAGGCGCTAGCGTTGACCGCAGACGGACAGAAAGTCGCATAAAAAAGTTTTGCCGTCAATCGACTTTTCGAATCGTAAGTAGTAAGTACCAAGGACCGACAAAACTTGGATTTTGACCATACGTGTTAGAAGTAATTTACTACATATTGGAACAGCATTTATCGATTTTTCGATTCCAGAGTCTGGCAATATAATGTTGTTTTTGTTCAAAAATAGCCGATTTCCCCCGCACGATTACAATTCTTTCTCTTTACTACTTACATAGTAAGACAATAAAGTAAAATAATGAATGTAACTCGTGCAAAAACTCATTGGCACACTCTTTTTAAAATTCCGAATTTGTTTTGGTCGTAGACTCGTGCGTAAATACTTCATTCCTAAGTCAGACTCACTTATTTTACTAGTTTCGTAAATATCTATTCGGTATACAAAGAGCGGATGATTATTGTTTACGTGATGTTCGCTCAGAGGAATGCGTCATCCTGTCAAAGCTGAATCACTTAACGGAACTTGCTGCTAATGTTTCAAACAATACTAAATGCATTTGAAGTCTTGAGTTACAATTAAAATTGTATAGCACGTTCATGTTTTGTTCTTGTACTTCCTGGATCGATTTTCATTGTGTATGCTTGTCGTACAATGTTGGCTCAGTGCCACATTTGGGAAGCTATGTTTGTGAGATATGACATGAAAACCAGATACTTGGCGTTCACATGGCATTCAATAAAATATCAAAATTAATAAAGTATTACCCCAAAAGAACATAATCTACGAACGGAAATGTAACTTTCAGTTTCATGTTAACATGCTTTTAAACATGTAATACAATTGTGTGACTGTAAACTCTATAAAACGGGTTAAAGAAAATTTTGAAATTGATATTTTACATAAAACATTTCAGAGATCTTCATTCAATCAAAGTTGCTAACTAAGGATATTTGAAGACGAAATTATTTTCATTTATTCTAAACAGTCAAACGTCATCAAAATTATTCGAAATTATAATATTTTCTTAATGTTTTAAAATGTATGTATATACATAGTGTGTGTAGATAAATATTTTTTCCATGATCATTAGACAATCACTGAAGTGATTGGGCTCAAAGTTTGCACGAACGCCTTTCAAAACCCGAGAAAAAGTATGGGGGTACGCAATACCAAATTATTTCCGACAATTTGATTACATAACAAAATGTTACGAGAAATTCAGCAATTCCCAATGAATCTAGATGGCTTCTTATTTAGTCATTTGTTTATTTAGCGTCAAAAAACACTATAAAACTATGTAAGACAAACTATGGAGAGAAGGGCAATCTGTGAATATTTCCTTGACTTCTGGGATCTATGGCACATAAGAGGTAACTCAGTACATTAAGTGGATTTATGAATACACGTACCAACTAGGGATACAATAAAATAGCACAGACTTCCGCGTAGTAAAGTTTTCTAATTTCCTTGGTGTAGTTTGGCTTTACGCTCTTGCCCCATCCTCTTGCCAGCTGCCATCTATCGCCGCCCAATGTACATTTTTTTTTACATTTTCTCAATTTTTCAGTTTCCTAACAGTAGGAACGAAATATTACTTTAAGAATAGTAAAAATTCGTCATAAATGGCCATTTTCATTGAGTAATTTGAAGCCTTTTTTAATAAAACGGCGTTAAGCGTAACGATAAATGCGAAATTCTCAACTGATCTTAAGGAAACCTGCAGAGAGAGTGAAACTACATCAATGCCCAGGAGCAAAACAAGGAATCATCTCAGCGTTTGCTCAAAGGATCAGGGAAATTGGACGAAAAACCTTCATTAGCCCAGAAGCCGATCTACAATAATTCTGAAAGGCATGTTTTGTCTTTTAGAATTATGATAGCTAATAAATTAAATATCATTGTTAAAATCAATATTACATCCCCTTTTAATGTTCAGTATGGTCTGTAGTTGTAAAGAAACAGTTACGTACAAGAATGTAATTTACTTCGCGCTTAAACTTGCGTATCGTCTTTAATCGTTTATTGTCATCGACTAATCTGTGGTAATAGTAGTTTTTGAAAAATAGTTTATAATGTTAAGCTTTATTGCATGAGTACATGTTTTGAGTTTGGGAGAGAGTTTTCAAATTATGAATGTAATAAAGCAACATTATAAACGAGTTGCATACTATATTTTTTGTATAATAGCATTATACATTTATAAGAGAATGAAACTTAATTTTGCGAAACAATTTCCCTGTGACGACTCGGGTATTTGACATCGTGCAAGTAAACGGTGGTCGACTGTTGCATTTAGCTCTGTATATGGAGGGAGAGAGGGGGAGGGAGGGAGAGAGAGAGAACGGTGGTAGAGAGATGGGTGGGACGGAGAGGAGAGGGAGGAAGAGGGGAGAGAGAACAAATGACGGTGTGGTAGATATTTACCTGGAATATAATTTTGAATAACTCAACTATAATTTTGTTTTTTTAATACCTCTATGTGTGTTATTACTGTTACTGTCAACCAACGGTTAACTTCTCAATAATATATTTTGAGAGCGGGGCGGGTCCTCAAGAACGGGTGATTGTGGGAAAAATAGGCGGAGCGGGTTGGAAGGGTCGCAGCCTGGCTGGAAAGATGGGTGGGATGGCGGAAGAGAGCCCAACGAGAGAAGCGAAGCGCAAGAGCGAAGCGCAAGAGCGAAGCGCAAGAGCGAAGCGCAAGAGCGAAGCGCAAGAGCGAAGCGCAAGAGCGAAGCGCAAGAGCGAAGCGCAAGAGCGAAGCGCAAGAGCGAAGCGCAAGAGCGAAGCGCAAGAGCGAAGCGCAAGAGCGAAGCGCAAAGCGAAGCGCAAGAGCGAAGCGCAAGAGCGAAGCGCAAGAGCGAAGCCAGAGCGAAGCCAGAGCGAAGCCAGAGCGAAGCCAGAGCGAAGCCAGAGCGAAGCGGGGCGGGAATGTAAGAACAATTATTTCCATTTCACACTATTGGTGGAATTCATTCGTTTGAATACATGGTCAATCACAAAATTTGGGCTTCTAGCAACACGAGTATGTTCCATCACAAACTGTGTGCCCCTTTTGCAGACTGATAGATTCCGGACACGTCAACTGCAATTTTCATTGCTCCCGTTAGTGCAGTGAATGTTTTATCCTGGGATATCGCGATGTTCCTCTCCCGCTCGATGATCAGATTCTATGCCAATGTACACGTAGGGTTGCGCGGGACTTTCCTGTTCGGGTATCTCCCCCAGCGGGGTACCGCCCCAGCTTGAACAAGGTTTAAGCTCTCGATTGGTCTCCCGACATGTGTCAAAGTATAATGCATCTGTGTTTTGGGGTGAGGGAGGGAAAGGGATGAGGAAGGAAAGATTGCGCGCGGTTCATAGTTCGATTACTACGATACTACTCATGTATTCGGCTGGTATTGATCGAAGAAACTACGGAAAACTACCAAATCTGAACAGCCTGCCTCTAAAAGTATTCACCAGACAGTGGCTGAAGACGTTCTAGCGATAACCGGCATCATCGAAATCTAGAACCTCCCAGTCAGATTCGTGGCAAAAACAGTGGCAGACTTCGAGATTACTTAAACTTGTTTCGCAGATTTGGGTATTGATTAGTGTGTATTACTATTTCAATAGAAATGTTTAAAAAAATATGGATTTCTATTTGTGATTACAAACTCTTGACAGTCCTTTGTTATTAAAAACACCGTAACCATAGGGTCACACAAACCCCAACAGACATGATACACCCTGCAGATACACCCTGCTATAAAACCATCGAAGCAGGATTAATGCTGCATATGCAGAAGTTGTTCTGAGGAGAAGGCGGAAAGGACCGTCCTCCGTCGCACAGAGCAAGCAGCTGCGTTCCACAAGCGCACCTCCGCCGCCGCACCGAAGGCTAGCGAACTCGGCCCAAACAAGTTGCAGAACGCGCGGCGTTGCGTTGCGTTGCGTTCGCGACAGCTGCGCTCTTATCCTTTCGTCCTAGAAGCTCGTAACAGTGAGACGCCGAACATCAAAAGCATTGTTCTGTAATCGTTCGACTTCCCTCGTGAGTTTCGCCAGAAAAAAAAGAATTGAGTCCCTGAAAGACGTTGCGTTGCCTATGTCTTCGCTGACGCACGGCGGGCGCACTGGTAGAATAACTTCAATCTAGCGCTCGCTCATGCAAAGCCCCTGCAACAGGTTTTGTAACGCACTCTACGAGATCGCCGAAGCACGACCGGAATCTTTGTAGCAAAATGCTCGCACATTGCGTGAGTTTTCGTCAGTGCACGACCCTTGCATACGAACATCGCTAATTATAACAAAGGTCATTACATTTCCCAACATATGTACATTTCACACAATGTAACGTGTTATTTTAAGCAAAGCTACAAATTTACATTTTCACTGGAGTTCATCCACAACATTGAAAACAAAATACTGTACCTGTACCTACTTCCATCTTGATTATGAATCTCCCTTATATTAATCAGCTTCGGTGTAAACATTCCCACACAAAACCAAAATCTTATGACATAGAAAGCATAAAAATGGAAGAAATTACGTGCACACTCTTAGTGAAAGTGTAACATTAGCATCCGCGTAAATTCTCATCTACCACAATTATCAGAAGCGGAACAAAACTGGTTCAAAATGAGTACAATGGTTTCTTTTCCAAGTCTTTAATTTCACTGTTTTCAATTTCCCACGTGTGCCTTGGATATTTGCAGAACGAATGTAATTCTTGTGATCCAGTAACCTTGGTGCATATCTCTCGGAATCACCTTATGTTCCAGGAAAAGAACTTTTCGCGGTTACATCGAAAACTTCAGTGTCTGTAATTAACTGAAAGACACGCTTCAAAAACTCATATAAACTCACTTTTCATCATAAAATGTTTTCCGATTTACACCATTCGAAAACATTAATAGAACACGCGAGTCTTGTGATGCACCATAGCCGCATTTTCAGCTTGTTCAAATTTACACCGCCAACCAAATAATTGTCGGTTAAACTAACACATCATTAACGTGGCAGTTAATTTCCACGGGAAAACTTCAGCGCAGAGATAGCGTGCACGCTCATGCTCACGCACTCACGTACACGCTCGCATTTATTAGAACCGCTTCCAAATATTCATTGACAGGTGGGCGCGCTCTGCAATACGCGTTAAATAGCGTTCGAATTGTTGCCTGTGAAAGGCCACAAACACAGCAACAAACGCCGGCTGGCTCTGTGAAGCATTGTTCTTTGGCTTATACTGCGCCATATGAAAACACAACACGTTGCTATTGTGGCGACGGCTCGCTTTAGACATGAAAGGTTGGAAACTCACAAGAGTTGGCGGACCCATGTTCCATTGTAATTACGGCAAATAAAGAACACGACGTGAGCCACATGCGTTGCATAATGAGTTCAAACCGATAATGCACATTGCCAATACAACATATTCGTTAGTGATCTCTCCAGAGTTAGCGTTCCACATTCTAGATTAAAATACTTATTTAAATACGCATAAAGGAAAGGACTTTGTAGATTTTATTATTATTCGTCAACGTAACTAATATTATCACAGTTACCAATATGGTGCGCTTGAAAATTCCTTAAATGATCAATTCAACATTTCTGTGTGTCTTCCAGATTTAGAAGACATTGTTCATTCTTTTTCATCACGAGTTCGTATTTATTTTATTTCACAATTTTCAACCGGAAGCTTGCATTTATGAATGAATGTTTCACTATTTTAATTCGCAACTCGATCAAGCACTTGCCCTAAATCTATATTGAAAATATATTGTTTAAAGAATATATATTTTATTCGTACAAAAATCAGACACAATGTAGGGTATGTTATGCGCAAGCTATAATTAAGGATACGAAAAGAATTATACATAGTAAGTACTTTGTCTAGTAAGCACTAATGTAATGCGTTGTAAGTACTATCATCCCACTAAAATCCTTATCCTTCTGTTTCAGATATCCGTCTTTCAATTCAGACATTTTAATTAGTTAATATTAAATCTCAAAACCATATTTTGACATTAGCAAACAGAGTACTCCGTACTTCTTATGTGCTAGTGAGTATTCACAAACAGGCATTTAATTTTGCTTTCTCTATGAGATTGGCTTTTCGGTTATGTATTTCTCTGACTAAATTTCCTCTCTTAAATGGGAACTGTTCTCAAGCTACGCTGTAATGTAATTTTGAACACAACGCTGGTATCTTAGGTAAAATTTCGCTTACATTGATCATGAAGATTTATTCGAACAATGCAATACATTCTTCTTTCGTCTAACATGTACTTCTGATAGATTTATAGGATGAATAACTACGATATGTTCTTGCAATATTGTTATGTTAGAAAGCAATGAACATCGGAGTACATCTCTATTATTATCAAATTATTAACGTTGCATTTCAATATTTTGAAATTACCCGAGAGATAAAATTAATTATGGAGTAATCCATATTAACCCGACATTTATTGCGACACAAAATCATGATTGCTGCATGAAATAATATCAGAAATCAAAAAGAGACATTTTAATATGTATTCCCTTGTGACTATTTCCTAGTGAGACTGTGCATTGGTGTACTAAGTGTATCTACTGGCATTAAAAAATAAACAATGTAACGGTTAGGTATAGAATTTTAAATAAATTTACTCTCCCTTAACAAAAATAATCAACTTGAAATTACATTATTTTTAACGAATGTAACTAAACTACACACTACCCGAAGTACAGCAAACAATAACAGAAACTTTTACTCGACCGGAATTTACTTTAAGCCGAAATAAACATTAAAAGTTATGTTCAAATTCTGGAAAATCAAAACTATAATACACGCTTGTTATTTTTTATAATTAATCGACTTGAAAAGTACATGTGCATTAAATAATGTCATGTAAAGTTTCTCGAAAATTAAACAGTTTACTACGAAATCTAGCACAAAATTTCGAATTTTCAGAAAAGCTCAAACGCCATTTTCTCAAAAACGGCTCCAATTTATTTTTTAAAACTTTTCAAGCGGATAGTTTGAATTCCACTCTTTAATATGACGTTAAATTCATTTTGGAGTATTGTTTACGAAAATTCCACAAATTTAATTTATTTGAAAGATCTCTCACGTCGGTAATATCAACATTTCCAGCAATTTGAAAACACTATTGTACATGTGTGTTAAAATGCTTCAAATTTCTACTAAAAAAATTTCTGTGAAGAGGGCTTCAAATTTACAGTACGTCTTGAGCGCCATTTTCTTAGAAACGGCTCCAAATATTTTAAAGAAAATGGCCGTTTATGAGGTGTGTTTACTGTTCTTTAATATTCTTAAAACAATATTTCCGTTCTACTATTCGGAAACCGAAAAAGTAAGATAATTTCAAAAAGTGTATTTTAGGATTTGATAGATGGAAGCTGGCAAGTTCGTATAGCTAGCCGAGACCAAACGAAATAGAACACTAATACGAGAAAGTCTGTGCCATTCTGTTTCATTAACTTATTTAAGATGTTTAAGGCAATTTGAAAACTATTGTGTCAGAAAAATATCCACACGTTAGCAATCGATCATATATTCATATTACTTTTTAAGCGTTTTCCTCTATTTGCACAATTTTCAAGCAAAATCTTGTCATT
This sequence comes from Gryllus longicercus, assembly GCA_038098605.1. Lineage (NCBI taxonomy): Eukaryota > Metazoa > Arthropoda > Insecta > Orthoptera > Gryllidae > Gryllus > Gryllus longicercus. Next base: position 1,185,997 of record JAZDUA010000133.1, read on the forward strand.
AAAGGTAAAGAACATTGTGGAAAGAACCGTGTGTGTGACATTGCATGGAAAGAAGTGCAATAATATAAGTCATTGATACCTGTATTGATAATTCAACTAGAGTACCAATAAGAACAATGGTGTGAATTCGAGAGCCAAGGAAAACCTGCACAGATAGCACTTCTGCCCCATAACACTTTACACATAATTTTAAATTATATAATAAATAATTTACGTTAAAAAGTATAAATATAATAGTTTTTATATTATTTTCAATCAAATGAAACAACAAATTTTATCCAAATCGAAATGGATAAAACTATTTGGCCGCTTGTACGAATACATGTAGGAAATGCTACGTTTTGATATGGCAGTAGTTTCGTTATTTTTCAACTAAGTTTTATTACGTGTCTCGTATACGTGTGATATGCGCACTATAATTATGAAATCAGTAAATATATAAAACACAATTTCTTTTGTTGGGAAGGAAATTTGTGGCTATGGAGGATCTAGTAAGCGCAGGCGTTCATTTTCTATCTTCGCAACGGGGAACCAAGTGTATGTTCCGCCGCCTGGGTAGCCGTGATCGCTAAGGCTGAAGGGCCGTGGCTATCTTGGTTTGTCGGGTCGGGTCGTGTGTCCGTATGCTGTTCCGCTGCCGTTACTCAAACTTATAAAAGCAAAGTTAAATTACAGGGGTCGCAAAATGTCCGAATGAAATGTCTCAGATCTTAAACTCTATAATTAATACAACCTCCAATGTATCAAATATTGTATTGATAGTGAGCCAAAGAACCAAATATGTTCAGCATATCTGCAGGGACAGGCCGCGTTAGTTGGATATGCCCTCGATCAAGTACACTCGATCCACATGAGCATTGTAAGAACACTGCTAGACTCCTTTCAAGGAGTACAATGAGCTTCCGGTTTGTCACCGAAATTGCTGTAGTGGCACTGGACGGCTGAGCGGACGTCGCCTCCCAAGCGCAGTAGAGACACCCTAAGTTACTTTAAATTACAACAAAACACTCCACGCTGGTTGTATTTCTTCCCACATTACCTGGTGACATTACATGCTGATACTGATGGCAATGAAAAGGAAATATTACATTGTGTCATTTGTGAAAAAGCATGGGCAAGCAATTCATGTTCGAGCAATTCTTTGTAAAGAAAGAAAGTAACTCTGCTTCATTTCATTTTTTTCCTATTCGAGGCCGGTCATTTTTCTTGTGAAAGTATGTGTAAAAAATGTCTTAAAAGTTCCAAGTATCTGTTCCAATTTTACCATTGTCTCATAAACACAAAGTTGACTTAATATAAATCTAAATATCACCAAGATACTTTAGTACTGAAATTTGGCAAGTCGTTAGGAAATACTATATATGAGGTAACCTGCTGATTCATAAAGTCCTTGATATTTGATATGCTTTTCAAAACAAAAGCTTTATGTTGTATGTCCAGTAAATATTGTAATGTTAGACTTCCTTTGCGATTGAATTACAAAGTGAATTTCGCATTTCACTGATCACTGACCAACGCACTAACAACTTTTCAATTTCGAAATATAAAAATGATTCTGTGCTTGACTTTCTCCCAGTGCAGACCTACCTCTTCAGCGAGTACCTCTCGCTCCGCACGAATACTGAAATGCAGATATGCAACACGGGCGGCTGTTTATCCTAAAGAACTATTACCCGTCATCCTATGAGACTCCTCTTCCCATCCGACACGAAAATACGAAAGGAAAAAGGTTTAGCCTAATCGAAAAGGTCAGCACTTATTGGCAGATTATATCAAGAATGATCAAATATAGTGAAAGCAACGCTTTGATTGGACGAAGTTTTGTTATTATTTTCAAATAAGTTGTATTAATTATACAGTTAATTACGCACATGTGTTATATGCGCTTCTTTCCCAAATTAAATAATACCACGAACGTTTCAAGAGAAAAACCACTTACTCAAGTTCACCAACAACATCACATAGCGTCCCTACACTGCCATCACACTAACCATGACCTTGTACTTATCTCCTGCACCAAACGTCAACAATGCAAATGCATCTAGGCTTTCGAAATGGAATAACGTACTCGTACATACGCAATCTCTGAAAATATCCCCTCCCAAATAACTAACTGCACCATGCGCTTGATCTTCAATCTCTCTTAATCTCTCTTAACTCCAATTACATCTTATTTTCAAAACACTATCGAGCAACAGTTCACTAATTTTATGAACTAAGAAAGTATTCTCTTCCGAAAATGTTAAGCAAAGTTTATGGGTTGACACTGGATTTTTCCTTGACTTCAAACTCATTCTGTAGACAAAGCTTGTATACAGCCATTTCAATAAGAAAACATCATCACGCTTCTCATGAATCAAGAAATTATATCGCCACGATTTCATTCCTATCTCGTGTACCATACTCCACCTCCGCCAACCCCAAGACGACACAGAATTTTAACAAATACAAACATTGCAAAATTTCAGTTGGGTAAACCAAAATTGTCAAGTAAGTGTTGATTATATTTGTGTATTTGTGTAACCGTCAGATGCAAATCCCTACAGCTGAGCAGTAAATAAAAATACATTTGAGAACGAATACAACGATAAGCGGTAACATGACGCAGGGTAGGGAGCTCTATTGCCATTACGTAGTGGAAGTTTGCGCATCACTCATTTGAATTGCAGAAAGAAGACGATTGTGAAACAAAAATCCTTCAAGATTGTAAAAGATAAAAGAAAGAAAAAACCAAGCCGCACACCACGGAAGGAGTACAACATTCTAGAAAGAAGTAACGTGTATCTGTGCAAATGAACGTATGTTAAATAAAATGACTCGGTCCTCACAAAACGTTAGAAAAGAAACGTTAACACGCAAGTAATCTAGTGGCTTCCAAATAATCCCCTTATTCAAAATATTCCGAACTAGGTTACCTAGGAGCTTGGAGAATTGTTCAAGTGCCACCAAAGCCAAAGATTGTGGACTAACGTTCGGTACTGGCGTTGGAGAATTGACCATGAAAGTTCATTAGTGCTTCTGTAGTTTGAAATTGAATTGAATTGTAGTGGTGAGGATCATTACGATTCAATTGCATTTCAACTATACCAGGCATTTAACATTTGAATTATCTATTGCCTACTAAATTGAAATCGAATTGAATCGTAGTGATACTCATCATCATCATTCTATATATCTTTTTTCATTTTTCCAGGATTTTGCAACGCATTTACAGTAAATAGTGTATGCTGAATCCAAATATGTTAGTTTCATTGAATTGGCTCTAGGTTTTGGTCGCTACGGACGTTGTAATGAATTATGCTACCACAAAACTCACCCATTTAACGTAAATATTTATCTTTATATAAACACTGTTGTTTTTCATTTTAGACATTTGAATATCGCATTACTTTCAAGATACTTTGAGTTTCGACGTATTATTCATCTTCTCTTGTTACAAAACAATGAGGTCATCAGGAAGACATTGTTTGAACGACTCTAATGTACTTTTATATTTTTGAGACGAATATACGCATCAAAAACAGATAAGAAATATTATAAACTTTATAGAAAAAATAAATGAATCACATTTTGGTATCAAACTGGGTGATCAAGATAAATTGTGGGCCCCCCGTATAGTATGCAAAATTTGTGTGGAATCTCCGTCAGTGCAAAACAGGAAAACTGAAGAGTTTAAAATTTGGTGTACTGCGAGAGCCCAAAAATCCTCAGGATAATTGTTATTTTTGTACAGTAAACTTAAAATCATTTCTAAAAATAGAACTGGAAGTACCTTGATTTGAATTTAGCAAGGCGACCTGTGCCACATGGTCCTGATGTTCCCATACCAGTGTTTACCACACTCACTGGAATTCCTTTGTCCGATACAGATTCTGGCGTGTAATTCAGAGGCTAGCGTGAATACGACGAGGTTACAGAAGAGCAATTCTTCAAAAAGAGCTTAGTTACTTAACACGTGACCTCAGTTTTCCAAAAAAGGCAGCTGAACTTTTATGACCCGGACTAAAAGAAAAATGTCTGACACCAGAAGCGCAAATATCATTTTACGGTTTTACGGTACAAGAGAGGCAAACCTCCTACCATATTTCAGTGGAGATTTTGAGTACTGTTCTAACATTACTGGGCTACGTGTTAAAAATAGTGTTTCACAATATCGGCACGATCACGACTGGCGGATTTTCGTAGACAGTTGCACTCTACGTTTACTCGAAGTGTGTTTTACTGCGGAATGGCAACTGCTACCCATCAATCCCATTTGGTCACTCAACAAAAATTAAAGAAGAATATGATAATATCAATGTGATCTTACAAAACTTTGCTATCGTGTCCACCAATAGTTTATATGCGTAGGTTTCACAACAGTCAACTTCTTACTTGGACAACAAAGTAGATACACAAAGAATTCACGTTTTCTCTCTCCTTGTGGGATAGTCGAGAAACGGAGCAGCATTGGAAAAAAGTGGCATAGCCACCAAGGGAAAATATCACAAAAAGTGCAGCAAATATCCTAAACGACCCAAAGAAAAGATATATCTCCCTCCTCAGCACATAAAGTTAGGATTGATGAAGCAATATGTGAGAGCGCTAAACAAGGATAGTGATTGATATTACATTACATACATTAGCTGATTCTTCCATGGACCGAGTACGGAGCAATTAAAAGCTGTATTTGATGGATCCTGAATTCTGAAATTGATAAATTATCCAAATTTTGCAAGTTCCATGTCTGATACTTAATTTTCTGCCTGTCACAGCTTTGTCATTGTTGTCAAGAACTTTTTCGATAATCATAAAGCATAATAATTATGCAGGACTGGAGCAAGACTTGCTTTAAACTTTCAAAATTTCGGTGCAAGTATGAGCAATAAGGTACACTCTCTTTATAGACATCTAGAAAAATGTCCAGAAACTATTGGCCATATAAGTGAGGAATAAGGCGACCGATTGCATCAAGAAATAAAGGTGATGGAAGATCAGAAAGAATTAGGTCATACGCAATAGCCATGACGGCAGACTACTGCTGGAGTCTTCCTGATTTGTAGAATAGTAGAATTTGTAGATTGACCTGATTTGTAGAATAACAGGAAAACATAACAACAATGTTTTTCAAACAATCTATTGTGATTATTTTCGGGCTGTAATATAAACATATTGAATATATTTGTATTACGTATTTCAAGTGTACTATTCTGTTTATATAGGCATATCTAGTTTCATTTAGTTCAAGTTTTATGCAATTTACGAATAGTCTGTACTCAATAACATAAAATAATATTGTTTCGATGCGAATTTCATTATCTCAAATCACTAGAACTAATCATCCAAAAACCCAAAATGCCATATTTAGAATCTGTTCATCAAACATACCCTGAAATGGCTTTAACTTGCTTGGCAAGAAAATGAGTGTTGTCCAGTGTAATAGATACACTATGTGATCAAAAGTATCCGGATTCGTCCAAAATGGCGTTATGGTGTAGTCGTGTTTTTCATTAAGGGGGCCTGCAGCCCTTGTTGTTTTGTGTGACACTATCACGGCACAGGCCTACGTTGATGTTTTAGCTTCCCACTTCTTGCTTCCCACTGTTGAAGAGTAATTCGGGGATGGCGATTGCGTCTTTCAACACGATCGAGTATCTTTTCATACTGCACGACCTATGGCGAAGGGGTTACACGATAATAACACCCCTGTAATGAACTGGCCTGCACAGAGTCCTGACTTGAATCCTATCGAACACCTTTGGGATCTTTCGGAACGCCAACTTCGTTCCTGGCCTCACCGACCTGCACCGATACGTCTCGTCAGTGCAGCACTCCGCGAAAAAAGGGCTGCCATTCCCTAAGAAACCTTCCAGCACCTGATTGAAAGTATGCCTACGAGAGTCAAAGCTGTCATCAAGGCTAAGGTTGGGCCCACACCCTATTGAATTCCAGCATCACCGATGGAGGGCCCCACGAACCGACAAGTCGTATTCAGCCGCGTGTCCGGATGCTTTTGATCGCATGGTGTGGGTGAAGCCGAACTCCGCGCCGAACGCGCGGCGGTCGCCCGGCGGAAGAGCAGCTGCCGCGGGAGGCGGATCGGCGAGGTCTGCGCGTGTTACGCCACGCGCGGGTCCGCGCGCGCGCGTGGCGAGGCGAGGCGCTTGCTGCGTAAATAGGGCACGTGGCCGCGCGCGGCAGCCGACTGCATTCCATTCGCGCGCCGCGACAAACAACACGGAGTCGCGTCACGCGAGGGCAGTTTCGAAAAAAATAAAGGAAGAAAAAAAATAGCTCTAAAAAATGCAACCTCACGCACCGCATCGACGCGTGTGTTTTTGCAATGTTAATTTGCGCCGCGTTGCCCGATCCTACGCTAATTTTCGTGTTGCGAGATGTATAACATGCGAGGTTACGAAGGGTACAGCTTGATTAATTGGTAAATGGACGGAATTTATTCGGTAATTCGCTATTCCTGCCAGCGGTTGCGGGCCTAGAGCTGAAGCTTCGTAAATTGGGTGTTTCTAGAATCGAGGCCCGCTTTACCACGCGGGTTATGTGTTGGGTCGAAGCCGACCATTGAATGAAAATTCTAGAGGAGGTTCTCTTTGGTCGGTCGTTTCCCCGTGTTTTGTGAACTCTTGGTGAATGTCGCGATTCTTTCATTTGGCATCCCGTCCCTTCTCTTCTCATTAGGCTTGGACGATGGTCTTATCTCCTATCACTCGTGAAATAAAAACATACTGCACGATAGATGTCTGCGATGTAGGTGGATGTCGACGACAACTCATAGAGGTTTAGAACGCAAGAGAAAGAAGAAGCGAGTAAGTTGAAATCACGAGGGATTCAGTTTTATTAATGGCTTGACTATGATTCAGACATACATATTCCCTAAAACTAAAACTAGAAGTTATTAGCTGTTTCCCTTCAGGAAGAACATTTCATAACAATCTTCACTCAAGTTTGGTGAATGAAAAATGCATGACCTTTATGTTTTCTCTTCATGGCGCTCCCAAATTGCATTGATCCAATTTTTCGTACATTGTCTCCTCTCATTTTCTATACAAACCAACTTCAACGAATTTCTAAAATGAAATGAGAAAAAAACTGAATAATAAAATTCCTTATTTTGTTTCCGAAGTAGACATTAGGAAATGAAGTAAATAATGCTGAACGGAACAAAAGTTATTTGCTCCGGTGACTAAGACTTCAGAGAAATCGTCCCTAAAATCTAATTTGTGTCAATGACTTCACGCAAACTAGTGAAATGTAAATTTGTGAAAGCGACTTCAATTAATAGCCCTGGAGATTACTAGCAAAAGTAAAATCATTAGTAACGAAGCCTTAATTATTAGTAGTTATTAAAATAATGAATTTCCACATTTTTTTCTTCCTTATATGATATTCCTAACTTTATGAGAGAAAAACACAAAATTATGCAATGAATTGCTACTCAGGATTAAATTCTAATACTAAATTCGGAGACGCCTCCTTACATTTTATTATTTTTAATTTAATACAATGTAACGCAAAAATAAAAGTTGATGTTTTCTTTCTGATATGTAACATTATTCAATATTTAATGCTGCCAAATCATCTCGTCTCTACGATACATTTCAAACCGCAATAATACTATTTTTACGTAATCAAAATTAAAGAACCACATATGTCGGTACCAGATCCATCGGAGCACCTCACGATAGGAAAGTGACCCACCACACGAAGAGACAATCGAAATTATGCTGAAACGTTGATTTGATCTAGCGGAAGCACTCCAGCAGTCGTCCCCAATAAACGACCATCGCCCAGTCTCCGCCTGCGTCACCAACGCCCCTTCGGTTACCTGCCATCTCACTCCCGGCCGGGCGCCGCCATTGTCTCCGCCTAACCCCTCTCTGTCCCCGCCGCTTCCATGCCCTCGCAAGTGGCTGCACCCTGCCCCTGCTCCTGACGCGTCAAGGCCCGTTCACAATGCAAACGTAAACATAAGCATAACACATAGACTTAAACATTAACATACGTGATAGACTGAAGTATTCACAATGTCTGATATAAACGTAAGTGAAGTAGGAGTTTCTATTGGCTGTGAGACATTCTAGTTTACTATTAGTTGGATGTGAGAATCGATTTCGAGGTTTCATCAGAATAACTCAAAATCGAGGTATCTCGTTAACGTAGTGTGATTGGTAGAGTTAAGGTACTGTGATTGGTTCGTTTCTTATGTCTTACTTAAGCATAAGCACAGAATATTGAGGCATTTAAGTTAACGTCTTACGTGTTATGCTTATGCCAACGCATTGTGAATGAGGCCGCTTATGGACGTATTCCTGACTTTTATGTTAAGTCCATGCTTATGTTTATGTTTGCATTGTAAATGGACCTTCATGCTCGCTCGTCGGCCCGGTCCCTTGTCGCCAACTGTCCCTTGGCTGTCACTCCCACGACTATTTCTTTTCTTTTGGACAGTCACTTTCGTCATCGCTATCTTCAGTTAATATTTTAGTCCCTAGCAGATACATAGACAGGTTGGTGAAAATGTTTTCATAAAGCGTTGATTTAAATTCGAGAGAATAATAAATTTTAATAGTTAATCGATAGAAAATGTGTTTAAAAGTATGTTGTTGTAAACAATCTGTAATTTAATGATAACCTATTGAGTCATAATTAATTGCATCATCAAATACATAGGTTGCAGACATAAATTATTTGTACATTTTTAGATCAAATATCTCTTATCGCCCATTTCCAATACCATCAATCATTAATTCGTACAATAAAATTGTAAAACGTAGACGTAATTAATCGACTTAATTGGTTTCTGCATTTGAAGAATGTTTAAAAAATAGATCGATCCTACAGCTGACTTTTTAAATTCTCGAAAGGTCCATTGACTTTTTAAGGCAGACAGTATAACAAACTTTATTTAACAATTTTAAAATTTTTAGAGACCAACCAAAGGTCTTTGGCCTTCATCTTCAGGGTCTAATGAGTCCAAAATATCATTTAAAAAGGGCCAAAGACCTTTGAAACGTTGCTCTATAAAAATGTAATAATTGTTTAATAAATTATCTGCCTTAAAAATCAATGAACCTTTCAAGAATTAAAAAAACATATCAAGAAAGGCACTGTTTCAGTAATTAAAATTTCACATTCGAAAAGAAAACTGATTTTTTATGTAGTATGTCCGACCATCCTCGAATCCTCTCGCATTTCCCTCCTTATCCGCTAGACCCACTCCGCCATTTGGGCTTGTTTTCCGTTCCCTCCTCCGCTCCCTTCCCCGCCGCATCCGCTTTCCGGTCGAGCGTTTGGCCCCGCCCCCTCTTCCCCCAGTGCTTATGAGATTGTAGATTACCTATCCCTCCTCCCTCACTTTCAGCGATCGAGAACAATATTTGAAATTTGATGTAACCGATTTAAATAATATTGTTATGTAGCCTACGATTAATAGGTTTGAAGATCGTGTGCAAATCGGTCCCACAAATTAATATTTTTAAAGATTTTAGTTCATCTAGGGTGTCTCTCTCATTCCACACCCCATCATCGTCAATTTACACACAATTATTTGAAAAATACATGTAATTAATAAATTTGGCGAACGTTCGGATATAATAAATAGGCCCGCCGTTTAAAAGATGATAGACCACCATTATTCTTCTCCAATTTCCGCCCCCCAGCTATCAGGTTCATTCCGCCACTTGGTCCATCCTGCCCCGTCCACGTTCACCGCCTGCCGCCGCATCTGCTTTTCGGTCGAAAGCGTCCGCCACGAATATTTTGAATCGCTTATCATCCTGTCTCATTTCCGTCCACAACAATCAATAACTATATTTGAAAAATGATGAAACTAAATAATAGATTCTTTTCAGTCAATTAATCGGTTAGAAAAACGCAATCATCCGTCGATACATATTTTTAACCCATTAAACAAATATAAGGAAAAATAAATGCATACTACGAATTTATTTTTTAAGTGATTTTTGTCCACCACCAACTCATCCTCTCTCATTCCCTCAGCAGCCATCAGACCCACTCTTGGGGCGTCCTGCCCGGCATGTCCCGTCCCCCACCTCCCCGCCGCATCTGCTTTTCGGTCGAACGCGCGCCGCCGAAAGCGCCCGCCGCCGAGTGTACTTTCTTGCATTTGCGATGCTAATCCCACGCAGGGCGAGGCGAGGCGAGGCAGGGCGGGGCGGGGCGGGGCGGGGCCGGGAGCGGACGGCGACGCTGCAAAACCGCTGCGCAGATGCAATTTGACGGTGCTAACGAACGGATGCCACGGCGGGGGGCGGGGGGGAGGACGGGGGTTGGGGCGACGCGGGGCAGAGTGTGGCAGAGCGGGGCCGGGCAGAACGGGAAAGAGCGGGGTAGGGCGGAGCGGGGTGGGGAGAAGCGGAGCTGTGCGGGGCGTGGCAGGGCAGGGCGGGATAGAGCAGAGCAGGGCGGAGCGGGATGGAGCGAAGCGGGGCGGGGTGGAGCGGGGCGAAGAGGAGCGGGACGAAGCGGAGCAGGGCGGAGCAAGTTGGGCGGAGCGTAGCAAGGTTGGGCGGAGCGGTTCGGAGCTGGGAGGAGCAGGGCGGAGCAGGGCAGGACGGGGAGGGGCGGAGCGGGACGGGGCGTGGCGGAGCGAGGCGGAGTGGGGCGAAACGGGGCGAAGCCGGGCGGAGCGGGGCGAAGCGGGGCGGGGCGGGGCAGGGCAGGGCGGTGCAGGGCGGGGCTGAGCGAACAGGGAGGGCAGACAGGGCGGGGCGGAGCGAAGCAGAGTGGAGTGGAGCGGGACGGAGCGGAGCGGAGCAGGGCAGGAGCGGAGCGGAGCAGGGCGGAGCGGAGCGGGGCGGAGCGGAGCGGGGCGGAGCGGGGCGGAGCGGGGCGGGCCGCGTTTGGCTGAGGGTTGGGGCGGGGCGGCGCCGGGAATGGGCGAGAGGGAGGAGGAGGAAATCCTGTTTGGTTTTTAAAACAGAGCGGCGCTCGTGGGGGTTCCGGGCAAAGGCGCCGCCGTTGTCGCAGGCGCCGCTCCGTGCGCGCCGGAGGGCAAAGGGAATGCTGAAGCGGCGAGAGGCCGACGGAGCCCGGCGCGCGAGCCGCCGCTTTCTACTGGAGTGAGCGCGAAATCGGTGTCGTTGTGGATGAGCACACAGCATTGCGCTCAATTGAATTTCTTTTAGCGGCGTAGATGATCCTTGGGGCTATATTATTTTGAGATTCCAAACATTTGAGCAATGAGAATTGTATGTGCCGAAGAATTAAGGAGTAACTTCATACTACCTTTCTCAATAAATGAATTATTTATAAATATGCATGCGCCTGTGTGTTTATTCCAGTGTCAGATTGATGTGCATACAAAATAATCGCACGTGGCACTAACGCAGATGTTTTGTAAACTAGAGGACGCCAATCCTTGAAGAGTTTTCTTGCATCAGGCTTGACGACCAAACACGTAGCATTTTAGAACGCCAATTATTTCTGTCAGATGTGAAGGTCTAATGCCGTATGTACTGGGCACAGTTTTGTGACAGAGTAATTTCAAGTAATGAAAATGTATGTTAGATTGATAGATGTTTCAGAGCTGGCCAATTGTTGAGGTCAGTCCCGTTAATGCAGTTAACTTTTTTATCACCGAAGATGGCGATGTTCTTTCCCCACTGAAAGCCACACTTCGCCTTGCAGGGGATTTCCCTGCCGAGGTATCTCCCCCAGATATTACGCTAGGCATGACTAGTGCTCAACTTACAAGTACTTTTCTGACGTATGTGGTAGGGTAGTACACGCAAGTTTACGTGTGTGAGTATGCGTGCATGAGGGAGGAGGATATGACAAGACAGAGAAGGAAAATATCGCACGCGGTCAGTCTGTTTGGGTTCTTCTCTGGCATTCGCCTGAAACTGATAAAAAAACACGGGAATCTACCAATCAGAGAAGCTGGCCGCTGAAATTCTCCTCCGGACATCGGCTACATTAAACCTAACTGCGCACTAGCTTCTAAATCCCTCACCGTCGAGACTGGAACCCTAGGACTTCTTCGTTTATCGTTAACCCTTTTTTACTTTTATCTGACTGCCAATAAGGAAGTATTTGCTAAAAATGAAAAAAAACTGTCAAGACGAAGGGTCACGGAAAAAAAAGAACAGTTGCAGTATACCAGATCAATGATACTGTAACAAGTTCCTTTATTACAGTATCATGGATCTGGTATACTGCAACTGTTCTTTTTTGTCGTGATAGGTTTCTTAAAGCTTCCATTTTTTGAGATTTTTTTCGGTTTCAATTCGGAAATCATATGTTTTTAAAAAGGCGTCGTAAGCCATCAGCTGAGAGCGCGTTCAGCGGTGCGACGGAAGTATTATTTCACAGCAACGCCCACTCCATGAAAACAATCCCAGATTGTTAGGGCACCTGCCAACAAATTTAATTTGGTCTTGAGCTTTGTATGGACTGATAGCTGAGGTTAGAAATGATACCGCAGAGAGTATTGGGGGTCCACTAGGGGGGTGCTGATTCGATTGGCAGATCACGTTACTTCATATCCATTTTCGAACCATTAGCAAGGACGTTTCATATCTTGTACACAACTCACATGTGGAAACGCAAGTTTTTTTCTTCTTAAGATAATCTCTCAACGTTTCTTCGGTTGCAAGCGCGTGCGTCTCCGGTCAGTGCCTCACTATCTCGTTTTAATTTTTGCATGTATCCTAAAATTCGTTTTGTTTTTTACTTGACCGATTTTAATTTAAATGATATATTTCAACACTAACATTATTGTATTTCCCCAAATTTTTAATTAAAAATACATCATATCCAGGAAATCATTAAGAAATTCAAACAATACATTCTAATTGGCAAAGGGGAAGCACTGAAATGCTTTAATATTTCACTAGCTCATTGAGAGCGAAGAAAATTGTTTTCCTTTTATTCTACATTCCTCCGCTTAGTAGCATTTTGGAAATCTATGTCATTTTTTTCATCTTATTCAACCAGACTTTAACTGAATGATCACCCAGTCTGACACGGGATTGTTAAAGTCAGGCTGCAATATAGTGAGATAGTACAAACTTATTAGAAGTGTTGAATTTTTTAAAATATAAAAATTGTTTTTTGCTGTTTCGCTCTTCAATCAAGTCAGAGAAGGAATGATAAAATGCTCCGATGAATCATTCTGGGTCGGAGGCAGTCTAATTCATGAACCGTACCATTATACTCCCGATTAACCATTCACGCTATGGCGGCACGTCAGATGCATGGGTCAATTACTTTTTTAATTTGGTATATGATACAAATTAGCATTAACAGATTATAACTTGGAGTAAAGACGTAAGTGGTTTATCGTATATTTCGGCATTTAACTACGTGTATCCTGTCATATTTAATGAATGTTGATAAGCCTCTATTGCAACATTACGTTAACATATTTCTCTGAAAAGTTAGATATATGCGATCATATTTATAAAAATATGATCGCATAGGGTGAAAGCAATTTAACACAAAATAAGGGATAACACCACCTCACTCGACAAACCATAGGTACCAATCGCTTTAACGATGAGATTAAGACAGCAGCTGATTCTGTAAAGGTCGCTCAAAATTATTGCAGCAGTCTATAAAATTTCAGCGGTATGTGATCAGAAAAACACAAAATGACCCTAGCGTACAATTCACACGAATAATATTGGAATTACTACCGAGTTAGAGACCTTCGCTACTTGGGTTTTGGTAGAATTCTCCATCGTTGGTGCATCCCCTATTATTACAAACACTTCACGTCAACGAGGTACACAACAGTCGCTCGTAAATATGTGAGCTCGTAATTCAATATTATCTTTGTTATATTCAAATATCTATCAAGCTGCATTCAGCTAAAAGGATTTTTCTGAAGTTCTAAGTAGTTGGTGCTGTTCTTTTTTATACGTAAACCATTACAACAAAGGGCAGTCTGGCAGCCAATCAAGCTCTAAATTAAAATTAGCTTTTATAATATATACATATATACACTTATTGAGTTACTTTCCTTTGTATTAGAGTATTTCTAGACTTTCTGTACGTCAGTTTAGAATAAAAAACTTGTCACTCGGACGCTCCACAGACGGTCAACGATTTCGGTAGCGGCACCGGCTTCTTTTTTCGCGACGGGACTTGAGTCTAAGGGCTTTTACCGTTCTGCGCCAACGAAACAAAACGCTAGAAGACGCCGTGAGGAAGAAACTATTGACCTAATTCTCTTTGGCCTTCGCCGAGAGCGAAGCCCGTGACACTCGAAACGTTTTTCTCTTTCTTTTCTCCGTTCAAGAAAACCTGCGAAGGAATCTTGGTAGCTGAGGTTTAAAACCGCTTGTTGTTTTAGTTTTTAGGGAATTAAATCGTTCCAACGAACGGATTCTTGTTCACTGTCTCTAAAGCATCGCTTGCACTTTCGATAATGAAATTTCTTTTGAACTTTATTTTCCCTACTCAAAACTCCATGCAACGAATAAGTGTTGTACGAGTCAAATGTTCGATTACTTTCTCTTGCTGTTTTTTTCTAAGAGATCATTTTTAATATATTTCTGATGTTTAATACTCAGTCATGAAATTATTTTACGTATACACAGTCATGTGAGTAAATACCTGAAGTAATCTAAACTGAAGTATCTATCATTAGAGTAAACTAGTAAGGCAAGTAATAATACGATTGACGATAATGCATTAAATTCTTTCAATTGGAAAGAAGAAAGATGTTCTTCTTCAGTCGCTTCTTTAGTAAAATTGATGAATCGTCTTTAACTTAGTTCTTCAATGGCGATTTTTGAGTTAAGGTTTTTTTCTTGTGCATCGACGAATTGTGATGCACATATTTTTGTCACGCGAAACCCGAAGTTATGGAGTCTGAGATATGCAAAAATCTGTGTCAGTGACAACGTACACTGGTACGGTCTACTCCATTCTTCATCCTCTGAGAGGGGATGATCACCCATTTCACAAGATCTTCCTCTTTCTTAAAGTGAAAATCTTCGGCAGCTGTTGGGTGGCAGAGGAAACCTCTTATTCTCGTGCTATAGTGCTTCTTGGAACCCGAAAGAAGTGATAAAGGAAAGATTTACAGTCTTTCGTTTTCTTCGAAACTGGTAACCGCCTCACATGAACCTTTTGAAGTTGAAATCCACTGCCATTCACCGTGTGGTACAGGTCGATTTGAGATTTATGACAGCCATTCTTCTCTTGACATCAATGATTATGGGTTCTCGCCGTAGTAAGAATGGAACCCTACTGCTGAAATTTCCTATCGATATTTAGGTAATATGTCAGCTGTGATAATTTATAAAAGCCAAAGACACGTTTAGCTAAAGCAAAATAGAAATACAAAGATCAAGAAAGATTTTGTTCCCTTCATAGGAAAGACGTTCTTCTAGGGGCGAGACACAACGCACGACAATTTCAACATGACAAATACAGAGATACATGGGTCTCATTTTTTAACAGTAGAGCCATCCTCATTCAGTCAAATACTTTTATGGGGATTAGAGAATTGCAGTGTCAACATCATTTCTCTATGAAAAATTGTACTCCTACTCCCAAGATTGAGCCACTAGAGACACATTTCTCGTCTGGCATAACTTGTGAATCTCGATTCTGCCTTTAATATCTCTCTTTCAAAATTACCACATGAATTGGAATATATTTCGGTTTAATTATATTATTAAATTATTATAAATAATTATTGTTAATTAGGTTTACAATATAGTATAGTTGAAATTTAAACCAGTTTATGCTTAAACAGGTGTATAATGTTGCCAATCAAAATTTTAATGAAACAGGCATTTACGAGACATAAAATTTTCAGGTTTCTGTTTCGTGTTTTCTTCATTCTCTAAATTTCTTGTCATAACAAGTTAAGAACTGACACATCAGTAAAGCAAATCATTAACAGGTTTATCAGATGCAAAATCACAGCCGCATTCGCGGAGTAACATCACTTAGCATCCATCTTCCAATTCCATGCCGGAGTTTGTTTATGTAAACTCACTGCGTGCGCACTCTCGATGAAGGCAATTTCTCTCGACCGGGGCCTCAAGCGCCTATTATTGATGCAGCAGTCCTTTGTTTTCGCGAAGCAAAACTTTCGAGCTGTCGAGCGCCTCTCGTGAAAATTAAATCAAATTACCTCCATGTTTTGTTTCTCTGCCGCTTGATTAACTGTAGGAGTTTAAAATTCAAATAAAGGATGCGAAAATAAATTAATAATAATAGCGAAAACAAAACAGACTTTTCGGAAAATACACGTTCACATAACATGACAAATGCTAGGGCGTAAAAGCTGCAGGTAAATTGAGACCTGTCGATCTAAATTTTAAAGTATGTTTAGAGAAATTTCTGATCGAAACTTTCGAATAGAGGTATGCATGATAATCAAAGTTATATCTTGAAGATCAACATTTGCATCAAGTTTACCTAAACGCATGCTAACTTCTGATAAGTATCAGTATTTTCTCGTGAGCGAGAGAGAAGTTAATGTCTTGTTAATTTTGTAGACTACTGACACGAGGAGCGGTATAATTTTCTGCATATTGTTTTGAATACCATACTTTTTTATCACTCTTATTTTACCTTTGTGCATTGTTAAGATACTGAATATTCTTGAATATGTCAGGATCTATGAACTCGTGCTAAATCTTTGCGGTTTGTGTACAAAAATTTCATTTTATCGTTACCACAGCTGCTTTTTTTGATAAAATCCTTTAAAACCAAACATATGGCAAGTATTCAATCAAATTAGTGCATCGCAAATTCAGCTCAATTAGGCCAAAAGTAAACGCGCGATCTCGAATGACATGCTCGCTTCATCCCATCAGTTTCATCAAACAACGGGAGCGGAAAAGTCAACGGAAGCCCGACACATCGCAATAGCGGGTGGGCGGGCAGTCTGCGAGCCAGACGGGCAGAAAGCAACAAGCACCGCGTCGCATCGGCGGCGCGAGGCGAAGAGAGCCCCTAAAAAGCGAACATTTCCGAGCCGCAAATTTAAGAGGCACGAGCGACAGCGGCGGCGGCGGCGGCGGCGGCGGCGCGGCGCAACGAAGGCAGCGAAAGCGTAGCGCGCGCGCGCGCGCCTCCCAGCCGGGGGTGGGGGGAGGGAAGGGAGGTAGGAGGCGGGAGTGGGAGGTGCACGCAGCACGGAACTGAGCCTTGTAGTAGTGATGAGGGTGGCGGCGGTGGAGGCAGGTTTATCGGCGATGGTTGTTGTGACGGCGGGAGAGATGGCGGGGGCGGGGAGGATGGCGATAGCTGATGCGAGGGTGGTGGTGGTGGTGGAGTTGGCGGTAAGGGCGGCAGAGGTGGCCGTGAGGGCGTCGAAGAGGAAGGCGGCGAGGGTGGCAGCGGGGCTGGTGACGTGGGCAGCGGCGGGGGTGGCGAGGGCGGTGGCGAGGGCGGCGGCGAGGGCGGTTGTGAGAATGACGGCGAGGATAGCCACGAGGGCGGCGGCGAGTGAGGCGGCTGCGAAGGAGATGGCGAGGGCGGCGCGAGGGCGGCGCGAGGTAGGCGCGAGGGCAGGGCGAGGGCGGCGGCGAAGACTGTGGCGGAGACTTCACGCGTCCATGAATCGTCTCAGACGAACCTCCTTCCTCCCAAGTTGCGACTCACCGCAACCGGGCGTTCTAGCTTTCCCTATAGGGCTCCGATGAACTTCGAAACGTGCCACATTTTCGAACACTGGAGACATTACTTCTTCGTCACACATCCTAGTAACTTGAACATGAGAGGGAATATAATGTGCGATGATGATGATGAAAGTAATATATTGGTCAGAGAGGGTGTTCATATTGTTCTAAATTTAGTTTCCTGAATGTATTTGTTATTCATGGTAGAGTTTCGTGCTTATAGAGTATTATTTATTATTCTCCTCTCTCAATTGTATACTTTCTTTGAATTGTTGTCCAACGAAACTCTTACATTTGTTCAATCGGTCATTTCTGTCATGTGACGGATGAAGGGGGAAAATTAGTTCGCATCATTTGCCCTAGTGTCCATTTCATGGCTTAATTCGGCGCTAGAGTAGAGATCACTTGTATCAATAAAGACGTACCCGATCTGTCAGCCTCTTAATTATTTGTGATCGATTGCCAATAAATCACGTTGTTTAGAAATCTCGATACTGCGTTCAAGAAAGTATATCGTCACTCGTAAGTACTGTCATCTGAAAAGTGAATCTCATCATTTCACACACTTTAATACAGTAGGGGAGACATCAAAAGATTTGATGACAGCTCGGTTTCGACATTGAATAAGATACATTGTTTGCGTGGATATTTAAATGTAAAAAGTTGGAAAGAGAAAGTGTCCATTCCATGTCCATTCTAAAAAGCGCTTGTGGTAAACAATGTTTTGTACTTCAGTACTTCTGACATTGGTTAGTTATCGAATTCAAGAATATTCATGCAGAAAGTCAGGTTTTACTAGAAGGGAAAAGTTATTTGAACTGGAGGGTTGTCCGTAGAAAAAGATGCTGTGGTTTCGCTCTTTGAAAAGCATTTTACCCATCAATTTAACGACCGATGAGGCCTTTTTACTCACTAGAAACAATTCTGTTTTCATTTGTAAGGAAACTGATTTCTGTTTCTTACAAAGCATCCAGCAAGGTCAGAATTTATGAACACATTGGAGACAGACGCTGGAAGTGCAGCCTAGAGAATATTATTTTGTATACCAACATTATGCACAAACTCTTATGGCATCGAAAATCATCAGAATCTGCGGATTCTGGAACTAGTTCAATAAAATAACATACGGCATCAAACAATTGCTTGAAGTAAATAAAAATACGACATTTTTATTTACTTGTATTTGAAGTGTGGGGTTTTGAAGGTTCGCCAGTGTTTGGCGTCTCATCTCCAGATACAATTGTCCTGGCGATTCTAACCTTATTTGCTACTGACTCCTCAATGTATTGTTCTGTGACACGAGTTGAACGCAATTCGTATTTTTCTTTTCCATCCAAGTTACAAATTTATCATATTCTTTTTCATAATTTTCAGATAATTTTCTAGGTGTTAGCGACAATTCTGCTTTAGCCTCTTCATTGATTATTGCCTCTGGTAAATCCATTTCGCAACGAACAATATGCACCCCGGCAAACCAAGCCGCCCCTATTAAAGTCGGCCTTGGCCGACATGATAGACGTAACATACCCTTCTACTTTCAGGTTCAGTAACCATTTTACACTTGTAATAATTTTATAATGATGTTATACAAAAAAATTGCGTATGCAATTCGTTTATAAAGTTCCTTTTTTGCACTCATAAGTATAGCCGCATTCCCGTCTTCGTCGTCCATACGGCTATTCTTATTCGTGCAAAAAAGAACAACATTATAAACTAATGGCATAAAATATTATTTACTCTTTATATATAGATTTCATATATATTATTCACTCTTTGTATTAAGTAATTGTTTATGAAAACTAAAATTTAATATTATATTCTTGAACATCTTTCCTAATTTTAAGAAACTCATAGTCTTAAATAGCATCCAAGTGGGTTCATTAAATACGAATTCAACATCACATAGCTTGCCACAAACGATGGAAATTCTCTGCAAATGGGATAATTACTACCTTTTAAACATCATTATAAATTTTAATTGTTTACAATCATCGCCAATATTGTACTAGAATGTCCCTGTCCTTTCATGTTCTAAAAAGTGAACAGTTTTGAAAGATGTCAATTAAGGACGGGGTATATATAAATAAAACCATCTTCTTCAGCTCATCGAAAATTTCTTCGCTATTCGTATTTAATAAATGGATGTTTAGATATGTGCTTGGTCCACTTCAGACGTATAGTAGTGCAAATACTATCTGCAATTTCGTTATCTAATTTTATTATTTTGAGAAAAATATGTATACAGTAGAATTTCAAAAATCTGAAATGCTGAACGTGAAATAATTACATATTTGCAACTTGCAGATATTTTTCTTACTAGAAATAGAACCCTTGGTTAACAACTTTGAAGCTTCTAATGTTCATATTGATTTTTTTTAATAATTGCCTTTCTAGTCGTAACTTTTTACAAAAACTCACGTCTTATTTACAGTTCTATATTGTAAATTTTCTAATTTTAATTAGTACATGATTTCATAATTTAGTTCTCAGATATCCTTTTCGGATACCTCACTCGTGGGACTCTCGTATTGTACACACTCAGACATTACGTTGTACTTAGTTCTCCGTGAACGTACTCTGCGCCTACACTCACAATTTACCAAACAAAATTAGATAGTAGGTCCACAGGGTAGTTACATCCAACGTTTTTAGCCAACTTTCTTCCGAAGCCCTCCGCCACCGAGCTGCATTCCGCGTCCCAGTGGGAAACCAACTACGCCGCCTCCACCCCCGCGCAGCCCGCGCGCCGCCCCGCGGGGACTGTGCGTACCAATCGGCGCTGATATTCGCTTGTGCGCGCGCGTGTGTGTGAGGGCGAGGCCGGGCGACGGAGCGGGCAGAAGCGGAGCGAGCCGCCGAGGCGGGGCGGGGCGGGGCGGGACGGGACGGGCGACGCGGATCGCGGAGCGGTTGGCGGGGTAAGGCGGGCAAAGCGGTAAAAGGCGGGGCCGGGCGGGGTGTTGCGGGGAAAGACGGGGATAGACGTGGATAGGCGGGGCGAAGCGGGACGAGGCGGGACGAGGCGGGATGAGGCGGGACGCGGCGGGACGAGGCGGGACGAGGCGGGACGAGGAGCCGAGGCGGGGTTGGGTTTGACGGGACGGGACGGGCGACGCGGACCGCGAAGAGGTTGGCGGGGTAAGGTGGGGCATGGCGGGATAAGGCGTGGCGAGCAAGGCGAGACGGGGTAAGGCGGGATCCAGGCGGGGAGATGCGGGAAAATGCAGGGATATGCGCGGATAGGCGTGGCAAGGTGGGGATAGGCGGGGCGAGGCAGGGCGAAGCGACGCAAGGCAAGGAGAATTGGGGTGGGATGGAATGAGGGGGGGTAGGCAAAGTGGGGTTAGAAAGGGGGGAGCGAGAACATGTGGGAGGGGTGATGTGGAACGAAGAGGGGGAGGAGGTAGGGCGTGGCGAACCGGGTGTGGCGGGCTGGAGGGGGTAGGGCGGGATGTGTGGGTGAGGTTTCGCAGGGTAGTGCGGGGTGAGGCGGGGTGGAGCGGGGTGACGCAGGATGAGGTGGGGTAGAGCGGGGTGAGGCAGGAGGGAGCGGGGTGGGGTGGGTATGAAAGCGATCACACGCGGTGACAGGGTGGGATGAGGCGTCACACGCGCTGTCACATGCGGTGACAGCACGGGGCGAAAATGGACGAGGGGGTAAACCTTTGCTTCCGCTTCTACTTTCCCCGACCCGTAATGAAAAGTGATACAGTTCTCCTCAGATACGGCGCTGATACGAGTTTCCCAAGACTTCCAAGCTCCACACTTAGAATACACTTCTGATGTTTTTATTCCAGAAAGAGTCCAGTGCAACTTGTTCTCTTATTTGACAATCAAACGAAATGAATTTCTTATCGTTCAATTTTAAACATACTATATGTTAACTGACATACTTACTGCTAACAACTCTGCTAAACATACTTACTGCGAACAACTCTGCCAACAACTCGCCTCAAGAGTGTAGAACCAGTTTATGATGCGTATTGAGTATTTAGGGTATTGAGAGATACACATATTTCAGCAAAAATAAATTAGTAACGCAACGCGCCGTATGAATTTCATTTTTACGTTCCAATTTTTATATTATTATCAGAGAACATTAAATTAAATACTTAGAAATATTACACTTCTGCTCTTTCAGTTGCACAGTTAGGTCAGAAGAAATATATTAAAAATGCACTAAAATAAAAGTTTTGCTGTAACACGTTCCAAAAACCTAATTTACATGTAAGAGGATGAGTATCAACGACACAAATGAAGGAACTAAATAAGGCCATCCTTTAAGTTTAATTTATTACTGTTGAATTACTTAAAATATTAATTTACAAATTCTGTTCGCAAAGCATTAAACATATATCGACTTATTTTCTCTACAAAGTAAACTCCAAGACAATTCGTCTTCTTTTGGTATCATATGTATATACCCGGAAAAATTCGTTTCAATTTCCGATTACCACGCCCTCCCCATTCCAACTCGCAGAACCCACACAATTCCCTAGGCAACTATGTTCGCTCGCCTCCCACGCCCTGCCTTGTCGGGCGGTTCCTCTGTCTGCTGGAATTGGGCCCGTCATCTCCTCTCTGTCACTGTAGTTCCCCGCCCGCGTCGATTCCCTGGGCCCAATGCAACGCGGCTGCTCTTGTCACCTACACCCCGCAGCCCCAAACCACCAAACCCGCCCGTCCCCCGTAGCCCCCTTCGCCCCCGTCGCCCCCTTTGCACAGTTCCAATATCTCCATTGCCTCCCTTAGAAACCCCACCCCCATCCGCACCGCGCCTCCGCTGAGGCTCTCTCGCTCTCGTCCCTCTCCCCTCCTGCCACAGTCCCAGCCTCCTTCACCCAACTCCGCCCTCTAACGCTGTCTGTCGGTTTCCATCACCCACCATAGCCCGACGTTCCTGCAGCCGCCACCATGGGCGCTACTGTTGCCCATGCTACAGGGTGCTTACACCGCCGCCCCCACACGTCATTCTACCACCATTTACACACACACACACACACACACACACACACCTCCATTGACGTCCTCCCCAGCTACAACCGCCGTCGCCTCCTCCGCTTCCGTCTCCGCGGCCACCGCCGCCGCCGCCGCCGCCGCCGCCGCCTCCTCCTCCCAGGAGCCGGCAGCGGTAATTCTGTCAGCTGCAGCCGCGGCGCGGCGCGGTGGCGGTGGCGGCGGCGGTGGCGGTGGAACGCTAGCACAACGCGCCCGGGACCGCCGGGGCAGACTGGCAGCGGGGGGGCGGAGAGAGTGCAAGCAAAGCGGTGGTGGTGTACGCAGAAACTCATCGGTGACCACGACGAGTGCAGCGGCGACAATGCGCGTTGCTACGACGAACTAATGTGTTGAGAAATGAGTTAAGGAAGACGAAGATTAAGAAATTCTGGTGACGTTTGTATCAGGGAATGAACTAGGACATGAGAGACTGAGTTAGATACAGGATCCGATTTACATGCCTACATTTTTAAGAAAGGAATGAGGATCGACAGAAAGATATGGATGGGGATTTTAAGGTAAACGAGGAAAAACAAAGATATAGAGATCGTTTCAACCGAAATTTGAAGTACTGGTAAAAAAGACTAGCTCTGCTTGATCACCTACTCTCTTGAATTATATGTATCTTTTGCATTTTTTAAAATTTGAGATGGTTCAAAGAAGATGAGACACGTCATTTTTTTTAACTTTTTCTTGGTCTATTCGAGGGGAAAATATTACAAATGGAGTAGTGTTTCAAAAAAAAATATATAAATTGCCTTTACTTCGATCAAATATTGCGAGAAAACTACTCCTACTTTCGAAAAATTGTTTCTGGCGTTATTTAAATATCTGTCTTTGGAGAACAGATTTCATCAATGAAAAAACCCCTACCTTCAATTCTTTAATTGTAGTAAAACGCAGAACACAGACAAACTTTTGCAATTTTCGAAAATTCAAAGAGTTCAACGAAAACGCGTCCTGCTACTTTTTTAAAGCGTCTCTATACAAGTAACTTAACTTACTCTATACAAGTAAGAAGTTTAATAAAAACAAATGAAGTCATTTTTGAGAAAAAAATGAAACTGTTCAGGCTTAATGTAAAGCATTGCCGAAAATCAAAATATCCGTGTCCAACTTGCAGAGCCTTGAGTTCGCTCTGATCGATCATGGAATTAAAATCTGGAGAGATTCGCCTTGGGCGATAGCGT
Organism: Gryllus longicercus; assembly: GCA_038098605.1. NCBI lineage: Eukaryota > Metazoa > Arthropoda > Insecta > Orthoptera > Gryllidae > Gryllus > Gryllus longicercus. Next base: position 1,209,791 of record JAZDUA010000133.1, read on the forward strand.
CGACTACAGTCAGACATTTTGCCTTCAAACAATATTTCCTTATAAAGAACCAGGAAAACGTGAATTATGACTATACAACCTGTTACGCGATGAGATGTATTAAGGAGCAAGATTGATACACATTTCGTTACAACACGATTTTTTTAACAAAAAATCGCTACTTTTCGCTGCAGCATCACAATTTTCTATTTTCTACTTATGTAGAAACTCCAACTTTCGCTTAACTAACGTGAAAACGTGTTACGACGAGACAGTAAAAAGTAAGAGAAATAGAGAATAGTTTTAAAAGGAAAGGAACACTCTCGCAATTCGCCTCCGTTCGACATTAAATCGTTGAATAGCGACATCGACATGGGAACACGAGTCCAATTAGCTGCAACAACAGACTACGCTCTTAGGGAATTAGGAGAAACCAGAATTTGGAGACCATGATTGTGGTCGACTCAACGGAGATTCGAGATCTCGAGGGGGGGGGACACGGAGATCGCGTTGTCGGAACGAGGGATCGAATGAGAGCGGCGAATCGTGGAAATGGCGAAGGTTTCCAAGAATGGCGTGAAAGCGTGAGTAAATACGGAAGGCGGCAACCATGGAGAGGCAACGATGTGTTCTAGTGAATGGAAGGGAGTGAAGAATGAAGGAGTGATGTGAGTTACGTCAAGGGAAGATTAACCGACTTCAACAAATATTTTCAGTAATAGCTTTCGGTATTCATCCCGGTCTTATTTGTTTCAATTCTCTTATAAATCTCAGTAAATTAATGTTTTTTATTACTCATTTAATTTTTATTTCATTAATAATGATTGCCAATTTTGGATGCGCTTTCATTTGAGCAGAATTTATATTTTTCTTTTATATCCCCAATCTTAAAGATCTGATATAATACGGGATTGAAACGTTTTTGTGATTCTTCTGTTGGTACCTATTATATTATCACTAATGAATGAGAAACTCCTAGGAGGAGTGGAAATGTCAGAAAGGAGGTGTGTTTTATTTAACTGGAGAGATATTTCTTCTGAAGTAGTGACATACACCATATATACGTCAAACTGTTACAGGAAGAGATAGACAGGAGTATCTTAACAAGTGAATTGGAAATGAAATCCCTGTGAAGCATTGTTTAGTAAAGTTTAATTTAGATATTGAAATACAGGTAAAAAAAGTGTCCAGAATTCTGTATAGTCAATAGAAAAAATACAATACGGCACGTCAAAAATGGTAATAGTGAACCATAGTGCGCAGGCATGAAATTGAGAGAATGTACGGAGACATGCGTCTTTAAAATGACGAGTCAAGAAACCAGCGAAGGAAGAGGCAAAAGCAAACGAGGTAGGCAGACGAGAAGAAGCGCGATGTACCAACATGAGAGAGAGAGATCACGTACCGAACAGAAACCAGCGCTAGAGCTTGAGCGCGCGAGAGCCACTGCGGATCCGAAAGCTGCACCAGCGCCGTTGCCCGGGCTGAGCGCGACGCGACGCGGAGGCAACCGAAACGGTCCCGCGCGGGCGGCAGAGACGACCGCGGCGGAGCGGCGCTGGCGGCTGCCTAATGAAGCGCCGCCGATTGGCAAATCGACGCTCCGTGTTCGGCGCGCGCGGGTCACGCGCCACTTGGCTCGTGGCCGGCCGGCGGGCGGGCGCTGTCCGCGCTCCGCTTCGTCCGCTCCGCCGTTTCAGCCGCGTCCCCCGCCGTCGCCACATGTCCGCCTCTGCTTCCAGCGTCATCGTCACTGTCGGCCATGTCACCGTCGCCGTCGACCCGTCGTCCTCACTCCGCACACGGCAACACAACCACTCACACACACACACACACACAGTAGGCGTGTGCTGAGGGGGACAGAAGGGTTGTTGATCCCCTGAACATTTTTAATCGAGGCCCCGACACCCGTAAGTGATCAAACATTTGATTTTCCTAAATATTTTCTATCCCTGATTCCCCCTTTTCACCTGAAAAAAGAGCTTTTTTGAATTTTACTTCATTTAGGTGGTTTTAGAAGATGTTGAGGCCATTAGCGACAACTACTATTTTATTAATAAGTAACGTCTACCCCGACTATAAATTACGCCTACGCCCGCCACAACCATCTTCGTCATAAACACCGCCCAACCCCGGCATCGCCACTGCAACACCTCCTCCTCAGCGACTCGCCGAACCATCGTCTTCACCACAGATACCAACAAAGCCCCCGATGCACGCCCGCCATCTAGGGATGCGACATCGATGTACATGTTTTCAAAACATCGATGCTTCTATAAAAAATCAATGTTCTAAACATCGATGAATTGAAGCCGATTTTTTTAACATCAATGTTTCGGACTCGATATTTTGTGCAGATGAAAAATGACCATAATCACAAATTTGTAAATATAATATAATATGAAATAATAACTATTGGTACTCACTGTTTTCGACGAGGACGATTTGTACTACCTTCATCGACCAAACAACTATCTCCCGTCCAAGATGATCCAGATAACATGGTATTTCCTTCGTCTTTCCTCGCATTTTGCTCATAGAGCGGTGTTTTTAACTTCATTTTCAGTTGAATTTTAATTATAAATGTACGGCAACTGTCAAATTAAATTTTGTTGCGAACGAGTTTAATGTTAGAGGTTGCTAATCCAACTTTGAAACATCGATGTTTAAAAACATCAATGTTTGAGGTCGATGTATTATTAAAACAGACGTTTTAATTTTGATCATCGATGTTTGGTATCATCAATGTTCAGTTGTCGATGTCGCATAACCATCACCATCGCGAACGTCACCGCCACCCCCGCCGCCGTCGCCGCACGAGCGCGGCCGTCTGCTGTGTAATAGCGGCGTAGGCCGTGCGCACCCGATGACGCCCCCGTGCATCGCCCCGTCCGTCGCCCCGTCCGTCGCCCCGTCCGTCGCCCCGTCCGTCGCCCCGTCCGTCGCCCCGTCCGTCGCCCCGTCCGTCGCCCCGTCCGTCGCCCCGTCCGTCGCCCCGTCCGTCGCCCCGTCCGTCGCCCCGTCCGTCGCCCCGTCTGTCGCCCCGTCCGCCGCTCCGTCCGCCGCTCCGTCCGCCGCCCCGTCCGTCGCCCCGTCTGTCGCCCCGTCCGTCGTCGTTGCTGGGGTAGGGAACAGCTCGCGCTGTGGTGGTAGGCCTGTGACAGGCAGCCGCGACTGTCGACTCGACGGTTGCGTTGTTGTGAGATGCGACACTTGAACTGTGACGGCTGCGGTCGAACGTGGTCGTCTCTCGAAGCAATTCGGAGATGCTTTTTGTAATTAGAGTTCGGCCTGAAGGTTATGTAAGGTAGTTTTCTAATGCTCCTTGTGAATACTCGCATTATACGACTTGTTGTTAACAAATATTTTACAAACAATGTGAATCAAATTGTGTGAATAAGATTACGCATTCGTATCGTTATTTGTATCGATAGCCACTAGGATTGTCAGCAACTTAATAATAATAATAATAATAATAATAATAATAATAATAATAATAATAATAATAATAGTGACATTTTATGACAATAAAGTGACATTTTACAAATTCTGAGAAAAATGTGTTTATATTAGGTTTAAATTTCAGTGCCAATGTAATTTCATGGTTTTAATGAACAATTGAAATGGCGCGGTTTTAATTATAATCCAAATAACTGCAACTTTACAGTGATATTGAATTAAATAAACAATTCTTTCAGAATTTATAAAATTTCACTTAAACCATTCTGGTATTCACCCTATAATTATAGATATATATTTGTATAATCGACACGATGATATAATTTACATTATTTTTAAATAGAAAATACAATTAATGTATATTAGTACCTATGAATCTTCAACTTTGCATTAAAAAACTTTAAATATTACTATCATATTGCGACAAAGTAACTGATGTGAGAAAGATATGTGTATGATTGAACACAAAATACCTCAGAGAATTACAAAACTAATTCGAGATTTCTTAATAAAAATTAGTTTCCATCAAATGAAAACTGATATTAATAAAACTAATTTTTATGAACAGAATCTTTGAATTAGCAAGTAAATGAGAATGTGAATTAGTGAAGGAGGAAAAGAGTGTTTGTCTAGTAATTGCAGCAATAATTTAAATTATCAACTTTCAAGAAAAATGCTGAACGACACTTTTACAATTGATTTCAAATATGTTTTGAGAATTTAATAATATCTATTAAAACTATTTGCCATTTACAAAACGTATTTAGATGAGGGTATTCGGTATTAATTACTCCCTGTAATATAATTATCGAGACCTTCATTTTAAAACATTTACCTTCGTTTTTCCTTTCAGACCAGACCAAGAAATAAACTTCACTGACTGGAAATGCCTTCAACTATTGTTCCTAAAATGTTTTGACAATATTGCCATATTAACTAACTTATCTTCTACTGATAACTAATTTATCTGAGTCCGAACTGCTTGGTATTCGAATTACTGTTACACTTTCCATTCAGATGTTGTGATCTTCGTGATTACGTGCCAATGATAAGAGACAGCGCATTTAGCAGAAACTTTATCATAAAACTGTACAATATATAATTAATTATTATATATATTATAATAATATATATTATAAAATATATATTATAAAATATAATTAATTATTATATATATAATTAAATTATATATATATAAAATCTGTTCAGTTTGCTGGACTTGGCAGGCAAGATAGCTATGTCCAAACTAATGGCAATTGTGAGAAGTTCAGACATTTCGAGAATATTTAAAGTTCAATTAGTGAAATCCATAGTGTTTCCTGTTGCGCTTTATGGTTGTGAAAGCTGGACACCTAAGAAAGTGCAGAAAAGAAAACTAGACGCGTTTGAAATGTGAACGTGGAGAAAGATGTTTAGAGTACATTGGACTGCTAAGCGGACAAACACATCTATTCTACAGGAAATTCAATCGAGCTCTTCGTTAGGAGCTGTAGCCACCAGCTTTAAACTGCAATATTTCGGACATCTGATGAGAGAAGAGAGGTTTCTTTGGAGGAGGATCTAATATGGTCTATTTCCGAATGCAGAGGAAGGGGCAGGGAGAAAACAAAGTGGTCGGATGAAATTGAGTCAGTAATAGGACTAGACTGGATACCTGATCAATAAGATTCGTAGTACCAAATGCGCGCGTAAAAAATATTTTTATTAAAAACTCGCATTAAAAATGTTTCGCAACAGTGGAAGATTGTATTCTACAGACGGAGACGCCGATACAACACAATGTACAGAGCAAGCTTTATTCACCCCATCCGAACGGCAAATCCCAGATTTTACGACACTTGAAGAAGAAAGAAAAAAAAACTTTAAGGCGAGGGCGAATTGAAAACGCCCAGGCAAAACCAAGCCCTGGGGGAGCCGGCTGGCCCGGGCGCTTGGCGAGGCGTGGACGAGGCGTGGCGGAGGGAGGAAGCGGAAGCAAAGAGCGAGGGCTGGGACGAGACTGTGCAGCAGTTCCGCGCCGCGCCGCGCCGCGCCGCGCCGCCGGAGTCGCAGGGGCCGGCTGGGGCGGCCGCGGGCGGCGCTTCCAACCGCAAAAACCGAAAAAGGGAAAGTCCCGAGGCACGCAAATTACGCGCGCTGGCCGCGCCGCTGGCGGCCGCGTTTACGCAATGCAGAGACGCTGTCTCGCCAGCCCCGCTGTCTTACCGCCCCGCTGCGCGCCGCCGTCTCCGCCCCCTGAGAGTTCCTTCTCGCCCTTGTCGAGCGGCCCCTCTGTGGCTGAAACGTGTTCTATAGTGGCCGCTACGGGAAGTTGAAAAATAATACTTTTTGTGATTTTATTGGCAGTTAGTACAGAGTGAATAATATAAGAAGTGCATAATAGATTCGTTTCATAGCGCCCTTTCCCCAGATTGATTTTCCTGACATACTGATCAATGACACACAGGTCAATCATTCTTAAGACTTACGGCTGGTTACCTTCACTTATCAATATTATTAGCCTGTTGTTACATGGAATTAGGAGAAGTGGATTCTCTGACTTTTAAGTAAAAAAATTTGTTTTTACTTTTCAATTCGTTTAGTTGTACTTTTTAAGTCCGAATGGAAGTATTATATACAAAATTCTAATTGCTCATACTCTTCAATTAAAACTTCGGTTGAAGCAATACCTCAAGTGCACTTTTCGGACGTCATGTTACCAAGTATACGATAAAACTTGAGTCTCTCAGGGTCCATTTTATCCAAGATCTTTTGTAAAAGAAATCTTTTGAAAACTATGAGCTATTACACTGTCATATTTTCTTTTATAAAACATTTTGAAGAAGTTTACAGTGTAATACCGGCTAATGTCGCATCTGTTATTCTCACCTCGCTCCTATCCCTGAATAGCATCTACTCCGCCACACCGATCATCCCTGTCGCCGCCAGCGCCATCTGGAACTCCTCCGCTGCCGTCGCTTCTTCTTCCTTGCCTTGGCCTCACAGCCCTTTCCATCTCCCTTGAGTTTTACATTTGGGTTAAATGTTACACTCAGCGAAATAGTAGTTGTTTATTCATTTCTCGCGTGGGTTATTGTTCGGGGTCACGGTCACCGGCCGTAGTTTGGCATACGTCTTAGACCCAGGCTTCCTTTGAAGTCTACCCTCGGCGCGGGACTAGGGAACCTTCATCGAGCAGGGACGCCCTCCAATCGCCTGGATGGGACTTGCGCTTTCTGCGCGAGATTTCACTATCTGTTAACTAAATCCGAGCTTTCTGGTTAGGAGAACGTGAGATCTCGTTAGGATGGGAAATTGTCCGAGAGATTTAATTTTGCCAGGCACCTCCCACGTTTTTTTCTTTTTTACACGTCACAAGCATGACATGGCCACTATGGGATTTTCCGCTCTTCGAAAATCCACGCGCCTCTTTCCAGACTCTTTAATAACGATCAGTAGTAGATCAGGAATATTACACATGCGACATTATTGACAAGTTCTGCATCTTAAGAGTAAAGGTATTGTTGAATTGAAATATTACGCGGCATAATGTTTCTGTAAATTGACAACATGTTTGACTTCATTAAACGTTTTAATTTTCTAACTGTCGAGTACAATACAGAGAGGGGGAAGAGGAAGATTCAGATGTCCCTACATGATAGTAATAGCTCACTGTATGTGAATGAACACATCACATAAAGTCTAAAACGTTAGTATTATTAAGTGCTGCTTATTATTTGTTTTCTGAAAATGAAAAGCAAATAAACTACAACAGAATGTAAAAATAATTTCCGCGCATTTTCTTCAACGACATTTTTGTCATAACTGCGATTATACAAGTTTCGAACACCCGGTAACCCAACACACTTATCTCGTAAACAATGTTTCTTAGAAACACAGCTAACTACTAGCGTTTAACTCAGGGTATGTGAAAAATATTCAATTTATAGCTTTTTCCTAATACTTTTATACGTCTCGATCGATTACCAAACTAGTCATGAATAGGTACAACATTGCGAGTCATTCTTATTTTGTCTTAGTCTTATAATGGCAGCACTCGGTGCAACGCCTGTGAGGTAGTACAAAGCATATTCCCGACCCTCAACGAATGTTTTACAGAGGCATTCGCCGAAAAATAGTCAAATAACACAATATTCATCTATGGTGAAGTAAAGCGACATTACTTGTTCTTTGAGTGTATACATGTACAGTACAATTTCTTATATACCAAGAATACCAAAAAGGTTGCTGTTCCGTAAAGGAACATGAGAATACCAAATATTTAATGAGGAACGGCTTCTTCCTTGGAAACTTGCTGTCGTCTAACGTCAACTGCGTCTTCAGAAGAGACGTACTGAGTACGAAAATTCAGTCGGTACGCGCAGAATGAGAAAAAACGTAATAACAAAATAACATTTTTCAACGAAAATCGAAATCTTTATTGTTCTTGGATATATCCCGAGTTGCTATGTATCTAACAAAACAAACCACAGACATCTTTCACATGTCGAGAGAAAATTAACAACAGACATTTATACTTTTAATAAATAATTTATACCCTTTTTACCCTTGTACTAGGAGTACTGCTTTTAATTTTTTTGATTTTAGCCTTTTCCGGTTACTACCTATTTCCATGAGCCTCTGTACAGTTCATGTAACGAGTATTTCGAGATGGTCTTATTATGTCTTTGGATGGGTGGTGAAGATAATTTATACTGCCTATTTAAAAAAATACACATCATAATAACGTCGTCATGTTTTATGAAACGAAATATAGAGATAGTCAATAAACGCGATGTAGGTTTTACTATAACACTTAAATATTTTATTTTTTGTTCATATATAGTTTGCTGCGCACTCCTTACCCATTGTAGAGTACTAGTAGTACGCGGCGCGGCGCGGTGTGCCATGGTGTGGTGTGACTCGCAGTGTGGCGTGGCGTGGCGTGGCGTGGCGTGGCGTGGCGTGGCGTGGCGGGGCGTGGCAGGGCGTGGCGTGGCGGGGCGTGGCGGGGCGTGGCGGGGCGTGGCGGGGCGTGGCGCGGCGTGGCGTGGCGGGGTGTGGCGTGGTGGGGCGTGTCGTGGCGAGGCGGGGCGTCGCGCGGCGCGGCGCGGCGTGGTGGTTTTGGGCAGTTCGAGCTGCTGGTCACGCCGTGTGGTCGTAGCCGCATTACTGCGTGATGAAGAGGCGGAGTCCAATTTCTCTGGGAGTGGTTTCTGTTTTACGCCGTTGTTATAATTTTCCGGCCGGAAGTATTGCGCGGGAAGGACATTACGCAACCCTGCAAAAGTGATAACTCGTTTTAATTTTGTTAATATCGTGGCCAAGTTAATATCGTGACCATTGTTTTCTAGAAAGGTTCTGTAATTTGAGAACCCTGAAATGATTGTAAGCGATCTTTTTTAAAATCACTATTCATTTTTTTTCATATTGTCTCATCATACTGTAATACGAACCCTCAAAACTGTTAGTTTTTTTCCGTCTCAGCAAGATTTCCAATAATGTATATTGTGCATATTAGTCATCAAGGAAATGAAAATGGAACTTCTACTTGTCAGCCATTGCGTCAACTAGCAACGTTAATACAGTCACTACACTATAGCATAAATGCATACCTCGGAGATATAGCATACTGTATTCATTTCGTGTCAGAATGGAATATTATAAAACAGTTCATTAAAATTCATTAATCTTTATGGAGGTACTAACACCAATGTCCGCAAAGCATTAACAATGAGTTTCAAAATACATCTCTTCAACGTTCATATGAAGAATGAAGATATTAAACTTCGTAAAAATGTACAAAGACACAGAACTATAATGTTAAGAGAAAAATTATGAGTTGAATACTGAATACTGTCGGCAATACACAATACTCGGCTATTTGTCGTCAGAAGAAAACGTCACGGAATGATTTTCTCGTGAATTCTACTTCTACTAAGTGATGGGGTATTGCCTATTTAATTTCACATAATAAACTTCAACTTCCATAACTTCTGTGAACAATTCAATTAAATCTTCAATCTTCTCAGTAATATGTTACGTTCTCCTGGCATGTTACAACACTTCTCTTATTAAACACACTATTACCCAATGTATACTCATCCAAAGATTTGCAGTATCACATAAATATCAAATTCTCCTTCCTTATGATGCTCGTCAACTAAAGAGTTTGCAATTCGGGTGCTTCAATTAACTTTTAGTACTTTTAAAACTAAGAAAGCTCCAGGTAATTACGGAATTACAGAGGAAATTTGAGGATGTTTATTTCCATAAATCTGTAACTATTTATGAACTAATTAATTTATGTCTAAAATACGACACATTTCCACCAATATTGAAAATTTCTAAAGACATGGTTATTCCTCGAAATTTGTTCAGCCGTTCTTGAGTTATAAATGGTGTACCTAACGATTTATAACTCAAGAACAAATTTTAATTCTCTCTGATTTGTTGGATTCACCTTCACACCAAATGGCAGAAGAGCTATTAAAATATCGAAAAAATTCACGAAAAAAAAGAACAAAATTATACATTCCTGTCATATGCAACCCGCAAGTTTTTTTTACTGTATATCGTTAAATGACTCCTAAACAAAGTGTTCTAGGGCATTAAAAACTAAAATTTTAAGTTCAAAGTCCTCAAAGAAATGTTTTTCATACCACAATCAACAGGATGAAATCTTTCTGAACATTCTATTACATTTTTGCTGGTTCAGCGCTTCTCGATATTACCCCACCTGTTCAGAGACGTGCAGATCTGCAACTAAATGTGTATGAGAGAGACAGAGAGTGGTAGACAGAGAGGTAGACAGAGAGAGGTAGATAGAGGTAGACAGAGAGAGGTAGACAGAGAGAGGTAGACAGAGAGAGGTAGACAGAGAGAGGTAGACAGAGAGAGGTAGACAGAGAGAGGGAGACAGAGAGAGGGAGACAGAGAGAGGGAGACAGAGAGAGGGAGACAGAGAGAGGGAGACAGAGAGAGGGAGACAGAGAGAGGGAGACAGAGAGAGGGAGACAGAGAGAGGTAGACAGAGAGAGGTAGACAGAGAGAGGGAGACAGAGAGAGGGAGACAGAGAGAGGTAGACAGAGAGAGGTAGACAGAGAGAGGGAGACAGAGAGAGGGAGACAGAGAGAGGGAGACAGAGAGAGGGAGACAGAGAGGGAGACAGAGAGAGGGAAACAGAGAGAGGGAGACAGAGAGAGGGAGACAGAGAGAGGGAGACAGAGAGAGGGAGACAGAGAGAGGGAGACAGAGAGAGGGAGACAGAGAGAGGGAGACAGAGAGAGGGAGACAGAGAGTGGTAGACAGAGAGAGGGAGACAGATAGAGACAGAGAGAGGGAGACAGAGAGGGAGAGAGAGAGGGAGAGATGGGGAGGTAGAGGGAGGGAGAGTGGGAGGGAGATCAAGGGGAGAACGTCTGCCGGATTCCGCTTGTAAATAAATAAAAAATGAATTTGGATTATTCAATACAACATTTCCACTTACATCCACTGGACCGGACACCTGCAAACGACTGTCCGGTAAAATTCCTGTTTACATCCAAGGTACATAATTTAAATTGATTATTACTAAAAAACATCGTAGGGATTTTTAATTTCTTAATTTAATAATGCAGGGATGTACTATTGTTTTAAATAAACTCTTAACAAGTAACAGTATTCAGAGTCAGAAAAAACTGCACGTTATTGCTTTAAAAGTTTAACACTGAAACACAACACTGCGTTAATTGTATCACATACCGTATCTCCAGTGGCTTGCCAACGTCTAGTAGAAACGAAAAAGGTAAATATCATAAGTTTTCTTTTTTTAGTGACTCGCCTTTGCCATAACCTAGTGTCTAGGCGCCTTAATTTTGAGGGCCACTCTGGAACGAGATACGTACACAATATTGCTGGTAGTGGTAGCGGAACTTCTTTATAACACATTAATGAGCGTCATCAACAGACGTAATTTGTGTTTAAATCGGTACTTTAAAACCCACAAATCTATTATTACGAAGAATACGTGCAACAAGTTTGTCTTTAATGACCTTTTTTCGTCACATAAAAGTATAATTCCCTGAATTTTTGTTTCCTTTCTCCTCTTACGCAAAAAAACATGCATTTTCGAAGATTTCGCCCGATCATCTTCTCTTGATGTCAAATCTGTGCTTAAATTGCGGCATCAATGCGGCCATATCGATGTAATCGTAAATCGATTTTGACGTCCTTTTTTGAGCCCGATATCGCGCTACGGGAGCCGCCTCCTTTCTTGGGCCGAGGGCGCTTAAGCGCTCTTTCTATTCAAAACGAGCACCATAGGCTTTGGGGACGTCAAGCTGATAGTAACTTACAAATACGGCCGTTAAAGTACTGCCTATACAGCACTGGAACGAATAGGTGTGTTGTGAAGGAAAGAATATGTCATTGTTTTTTAACAAAAAATGTTGTTAGAGTGGTTGCTATGAGATTTTTTGATTTATTGATGTTGAATTCATTGTTTATGATGTTCATCTTCATCTTTTTGATTTTGTTACTGTTATATTCATTGTTATATCGTTCGTTGTTCGAAACATTTTCACCATTATCTGCGCTACACTGAATTGATAATGAATAGAAACAAAGTATAATTGAATACGTCGTTTCTCTTCGTTATCACATTGAATACATTATTCCCATAATTTGCAGTTGTCGAAGGTATCGTTTAATCGATATTACAATAAATTTGCAAAAATATCACTCAAAAAAGTTAAATTACTATGACTGTCAACATCTCAGGGTGCTTGTTAAAGAGATGCGATTCCTGCTAATTAATAGTTATTATTCTACAAAATGTTCCCAAGGTACGTCCAAATTCGATAAAATAATTAATGTCACTTCTTAATCGAGGAGGTTAGGCTCACATTGATTTAAAATGTGTACTATGTTGTATTACTAATTTCCAACGGTCGCAGAAGATGGAAGAAAACTATGCAGCCTGCGGCTATGAGAGATGAAGAATCCAAAAATAAAGAAACTGTTTCGATTTTGACTGAAAAGTGCAAATGTTTGATTTTGTTACTTAGCTTATTCTCATAATGCACGTACCGACAAAATTCTCATACTCAGTGCTTAACTTTACCATCCAGCTGACGCCACGAGACAGCGAGACTCCAAGGAGGAGGTCGCCTGCCATTAAATATTTGCTAATTAACCCGTTATGGAACTTCAATGTTTTTATATGTTTTGTACGCGAAGAATGGTTGTACTGTGTACGCTGTTACTATGTTATTGCAATATTTGTGAAGTTGTTTTTGTTAAAATATTTAATTTACTGCAATCTTATACAAGAGTGTTATTTTTTTAAGAGTTGTTCAAGCTACATTTTTGAAAACTAATTTGTTTAGTTTTCATTCAGGGGCACTTTTGCTGCTGTAAGCCTAGTAAACAATACATTTTAAAAAAAGGTTCCGTAAGTATTCTCCAAAAACGTGATTGGCACCTGGTTTGATTAACTTCTAACAATGGATATAATAAATTTGTCCAGTAATCTAGCAAATCAACGAATGAATGCTATAAACAGTTGTTGCCGAATACTGCAACACGTGGGACTGAGAAACTAAAGGATTTAAGCTTTCGAAGTATAAAGGCATGTATAAATTTGGATATTCTTTAATTTCATAAATTCGTTAAATTTAATAAATTCCTTTTACTTAACAGAAGCGTCCAATGTAACCTCTCAAAATATTTTTATATTAATTCTTCAAAATATGTTTTCAATATTTTTAAACTTTCATAACTTTTTCAGTGCTCTACAACCCAGCAATATCATTCAATAACACAGGAGCAAGCGTAATTAAAGCGCTCGTTAATTTGTAATCAAAATGTTGGTAAGCAGCTCCTCTTCGAATTTCAGTTTCAAAGAGAGGGAGTAAACTTTAATGGTATTTTTATGGTATATGTCTTTAATAAGCTTTACGCGCAGTTCTGAGCGCAACAAAGGTTTTTGAAATCATTTGCTGCCCTGTTGAGCACCAAACACTTCATAGATCGCAATCATGACATAAAAGCGCATGAAACAACAACAAAGATTAGGGCAGCTTCAAAGTTGTTTACTTACGTCCAAAAATCTTTGTTCAATGCCTTAAACGTTTACGATTTTTTGTATGTTTCGTTGATATTCATTATTAGGCGTGGTTTATTCTTTACTGAAATTAGATGAATAGAAGAATATTTTCTAGATTTGCTAAATACTACAACTTTAGAAATGTAATTTATGGAATATCTAAGTAAATTAGTGTTATTTAATTAATTCGTTTTCCTTAAGAATAAAATACGTCATAAATTACCACTTATATTAACCATTGTGGGTTCACGACCATGACCTCATTTCCCATTACTATATAATTCATATAATATCTCGTTATCAAATCCAGTAAATTATTTCAAATTACCGACTCGCATTTCTCTCTTACACGCAATTGAAAACACTTTCCGCCCACTTTATCGGTTACGAGTCAATTGCATCTGGCACGCGATGCCATCTAAAGAAAATCCGATAGAAGCGTTTTAGAAATCTTTCTATCTCTGCAATCAAAACACCCTTACGGAGGCCTTAAGCCCCCACCGGTCCGTTATAAAAGACCCGCGCCATGTACGGATTCCATTGAATGAGTAGCCTGTCGGGAGTAACAAAACGGTGCTATTTCGAGCGAGCTGTCAAACGTCGCTCGCCATCCCCCCCACCGCCCCATGACCTGCCATTTGACGCCCCCACTATCACCATTACGTGCCCCTTTCGGTCCTCGCGTCGCCCCTTTCGTGTGTCCCGCTGCCACGCAATAGCCCCGCCCCCCTCTCACCCCCACTCGACGCTGTTGCAGCCGCCGACAGCGACGGCGACGCGGTCCCGTAATCCTGTCGTTCTCGTCGTCTCGCTGCCCTCTCTACGGCGGCTCGACACTCTGAACGATCTGACAACCCCATTTAATGTAGCGCTCCCCTTTTCTTCACTCGTTGCTTGCGCTGCTAACTCCGATCTTGTCGTCTGATCTAACGACCGCTCTTGCTACTGCTGCAAACAACCCGCCCCCTCCCCCCAGTCGCTCTGACACACCTAACCTTCTCAAAGTACAAGTATATCAGCGTCATTGTAGGTTTGTCGTCACCACCACTTCACTTAGTTAATCACAATTACCCATTTAGAAATAGGCATAATAACATTGTGCTCTTCAATTAGTCTCATCACGTCCATTTCATTTTCATCACTTCCGCACGTCGTTTCCTTCGTCGTCTTTCGGCCCAACGTTTCCCCTTCCGCCTCCACCTACCGCTACCCACCATCACTCAATCTCCTCTCGCGACCGCCTTTGGGGCACACCTCACCCCGCTGCCCGCTCGCGAGTCGACGCGTCGATCGGGAATCACAGCACAGCGCATTCGGTGCGGAATAAAAATACCCCGCCCTTAAACCAACAGCCGAAGCCGATTAGCCGGTTCTGGTGCACGACCCGTTGCTGGCGGCAGAGGCGGGGGATAGAGTGTGGAGGGGGAGGGGTCTGGGCGGAGCGCGCCTGGCGGTCAGCTGCCGCCTCCGTTCGCCCGTCCACGCCCCCGCCCCCGCCTCCGCCCCCCTCCCTCACCCCCACCCATAGGATCAGCGGTCGGGCGCCGCGAGCCGGCCGCTGCCCCTGCGCTTGCCACCGGGCAGCAATCCCGCCATTCATTCTCTTCTTTCGCGGCTTACCTGGTTTCGCCATCCCCGCGCTGTGGCCTGCTCTTCATGCACGTTCACCCAATTAAACCTTGCGTTCACGAGTTCAAACGCAGATCCAAGGAACGTCCATAAAACATTAGCTACTGACAATGGAAATCCTTGAAATCAATATTTTTTTCTCGTTGATTTATCATACGTTTTTCTCTTAAAAGCAATAAAATTTCCAGCAATTTTTTTCTTTCCTTTAATCTACGTTTATAATCAATACACTAAAACTGAGAATAATAATTTTGTTATTAATTGTACTCAAAAGAACGCCTCCTTTTATTTTATATTCGTATTTTATACATACATTATATAATATTAAATACTGTAAATTAATTGTATTTATATACTCGTATATGGGAATTCATATTCATTTAAAAACATACCTTCTACGTTAAACCTGACAAAAAAAAGTACAAAATATTTCGCGGATTAACGCCAGGCCGGTGGCAACACCACCTTTTCCCCACGCCACATTTGACACGTCCCCGCGCGTCTCACCATACATACCGGCCAATTACCATGCATGTGAAAATGGATTGCGGTCGGCGCACGCGGCTCTATATTTCTCCGGGGATGCGCGTTCCCGCTCATTGCCATCGAATGATGGACAGTACTAATCTTCACTACACTACTTTATGCTTACGCCACGCCACGCGGGCGTGAAATGAGAGAAGGCGACAGCTCCGGGGCGATATAACGGGCGCCGACACATGAGTTAATAACCCATTCGATAAAAAGCCCTGTGTGCGCCCCTTCCATTCTTCCTGGCCTTCCACCCCATTCATTAGCCGGCCGCATCCTGGGCTCGCCTCGTCGTGGGCCTTTAACTCACCATCGCTCGCTTCTAACTCGACGGCCGCGGAGGTGACGCAGCTAAATGGGGGGGCGGGGGCGGTACAAGGGCAGGAGGTAGTCCGCTCCGGACGATACAGCATACAAAAATTTAAATAATGCGGACAAAAGAAAAATTGGGTGAGCCGACCTGAAAGGCCAAGGTGTTTAGAGCGGGCACTGACTTAGCGTTTTAGTCTAAACCAGACGTAACCAAAATAGTGACCCTAGGGCTACCGCCCGAGGCAGCAGCGGGCACATGGTTTGCCACCAAGCCCACGCCCAATCGTCAGCTCGTGGTTTGTGCACGGAATCGCGCTATCAACCATCCAATATGCCGCAGTTCTCTCAAACTAGTTTTTCAATCTTCTAAGTTATTCTTCAAGAATAGATCTGCCTTATTTTCGTACTGCTATAACTCCCAATGTCCGCGAGAGAATTATAGTTTTTAGTTAACATAGCCTTTTCTCTTTTTGGCTGGTTTCTTTTGTAGAATTTGTAGACAACTCACATTCATTTTGTTCTCTGAAAAAATGTCTCATAGCGATTACTCGTCATTGATTGATATTTCCGGGCACGTCGACTGACAGGGTCATTCGTCCCGTTTATATAGTGAATGTTTATTGCTAGAAGTGGCGCTGGATCGTGAGTTCCGGCTCCGAACTACACGTTCTCTCGAGTGAGATTTCCCTCTCCATGTATCTTCCCCAGCGGGGCACCGCCCCCAGCCGGAATAAACTCTTAACTCCCGACTCGTCTCCTGCATGTGCGGTACTGTAGTGGGGTAGTAAGAGGCGAGAAAATGACAAGGAAGAGGAAGGAAAGATCCGGCACGGCCGTGACTCTCTTTTGTTGGCCGACTACTCTAGCATTCACGAGGTATCGATCGAAAAAAAACTGAAAACCACTTATAGAGCAGTTAGAATTCTCCTTCAGACAGCGTCAGAATTAGACCAAGCCGACAAGGTAGTGTGGAAAATCCTGCAATCGTCGAAATGGAATCGTAGGACCTTCCGATCGGAGTCACTGCTGAGTGAGTGGCAATGCTACTCAAGCAGCTATTAGCTACTCAAGCAGTATTTTCCCTCAAAGTGCAACAGACATTGCGACTGCTTGTGGCGTGGCATGAGTAGTAATGGCAAACTGTAACAAAGCATCGATACATCGAAACACGACTAAATGTCGAAGAAATCAATGTCGAAGAAAACATGGACAAAAACATCGATGTTTAAAATATGATGAAACAGATGGTATTTTTTCATCCTCTTTCCACATTTTTAAATGTAGCACTGAATTAAATGAGTTAAATTTTATTGTATGGTAACGTATAAAAAATATGTTGATAATAATAATAATAATAATAATAATAATAATAATAATAATAATAATAATAATAATAGTGTTAATCGAATGTAAAGAAGGAAATCTTAAATATAAAAGACAATGTTTGTTTGTTTGCTTGTTTCATCGTGCTTAATGCGCTGCCGTACCGTACATCGGATTGAGATAAAACTTCAAGTTATTGCTTGCACTTCATGGAAGAATATTGGCATAGAACGATGGGTATGTGCATATGCCTGCGCACATAGACACGCGTTAATTATGAATTTATGTGGACTCAAGTGCCATGATCATGAGAGAGAAACAAGTAGAAACAGAGACTCATAGAAAGAGATAGAGGGGGAGAGAGACACAAAGACACGGACAGAGCGAGATGGAACCACACTCGTGAGAAAGTCTTTCGTCTATTGATATTTTTGTGTTTTTTTTTAATTTTATTCACTTTCATTCATAAATCATTGTAGTAAAATATCCTGGCTCTAATGGGATACACAACACGTCATAATTAGTTTTAATAATATTCTGCTTTAAAATTTTATACTGTCATATTAATTTTCTAATCAATGTTCTATGTACTCAAGGTTCAAAATGCAGTTTAACGATATTACCACGTACAAAATAACGAAAGGTAACAACACTGGATAAAGGTTGCGAATAGTAAACTGTTTCGTGACGCCTGGGGATTGACAACAGTGACAGTTGTGAGGCTGTTGATGGCGAGCAATCCACAAAAAAAGATACTGGAAATTGTATTTATATTATGATATTTTTTGAAAAAATAGATGTATCTGGACAAATATATCGGTTTAAAGAATATATTGAAAGCAAACTATCGATGTTATTATATCGTCTCTGCTCAAAAATATCGATGTTTTTAAAACATGGATGGTTGTTTTTTGTGTCATCCCTATTTATGTGAAGCTCAGAGGGGAAGGGAAGAGGGGCAAAGGGAGAAAATGGCCCCGGTGATGGCCGGAGCATCTTCCGGATCCCGATGCCCTGAATTCTGTTCGTTGGGTAGGTCTGGTCTAAAGGGTCACAAGGTTCGAGGCCCGCCCTCGGCATGAATCTTCATCACTTGACGTTCATGTGAGTAGGATCGAGAGAGCCTGCGTTCTCCCGACCTAGTATCCGAGGTGCCCGTGTTAGCTCGTGCTACGTGCGCGGTTCGTCTCCATTGAGTGGAAACAGTAAATGACGTTCGCTGAAAGAATCCCTTAGGAAAGAACAGGGTCGAAATCTTACATTTTTTCAATAATTCTTTCTTAGGTTTTTCTACCTCGTTTCATTAACTTATACAGTACTTATACAGAACATAAGCTCATTCTTGAGCTGTACAATTGGTACTTGTGTAATTGGCTTTTTGACTTTAAAGTGAGAGGGATTTGTTGAAGAATGAGCTGGCTCATCAAGATGGTGGTGATGCGCACACGCTGCTGGGATCAAGCTGTGGCTTGCTCCCTCCGCAACCTCGCCTAACCCACCGCACTGCCTTTTCGAACACATTGCCAGTCATTCGTTTGACTTTTCAATAATGCGTTCCAACTCCCCGATACACATATCTCCTCTCTGACTTGTATTTACGGGTGGTTGGAACTTTCCATCAGGATCTTTTACAGTACGGGATCCCGGAATTTCTAGATTCAACAAAATTGAGTTCACTGAAGAAAATATTAATTCCGGTAATATTCTTTTAACATCCTATTTCTAAAAATGATTTGGGCAAACACGGAATTTTTCGTGAAAGCAATCCAGTAGCAAAGGGTATTCTTGATATTGTATTTTAAATTTTAAATACCACCGGAAAAAGTTCGAAAGAGGCACTTAGAAATTATATTCTTTTCCACGTTGACTTTTACAGATAATTCACTTATACCTGACTTATGTAATTGGCTATTTGTAGATTTTCTATTTTTAGGAGAGGTTGTTATGCCACAGCATCCATCATACAGTATTTCACATGCCACTACTCTGAAATATTCATTTGAAATACATCTACCGTTTCCAAAGCATAATATAAAATAGCACCAAATATAAAAATTCAAAGCTCTCTTACATTTCTCCTTTTTGTGAATGTGAAATTCTGGCAACTATTTATCTTTCGATACAATCGTGCTCTGCTGGCTTTCCGGTTTTACGCGGATCTAATAGTGTCGGTCTGGTGATGGTACTGGCTAAGCCCAGATAGTGTCAAATCATTCTATTTAGTCTGTTATCACCAACCAGTTGATGCATCAATTCTCGTATTTTTCGGCAACGCCCAATATGCATTATTAAATTCATTGACCCAGAAATACGTGCTTTGGAATTTTCAGTAATCGAGTACGCTTTTTGTATATCATGCCCATTGGAATTCAAAAGATTATGAATCTATAATACTTACATATGTGAAACCAATTTCTCGCTACAGTTCATTAATTTATGAGTTTATAGATTTGTTCCAATCGAGCTGCGAACTCGCGAACAGATTACTGCAGTTGAAAACAGAAAATAGCGGTTTTTAGCTTGTTTCAATGTTTGTGTAGGCCCTTTGATTGATTACCAGCCATTTGGGAACAGTCAAACGAATTTGTGGCAACTCCACAAACACAGAGTTTGCCCTCATTCCCTATACATGTGTGTTTTGTACAAATATGTTCCATTGAAAGTACCTTCATTTTTTACATGCAACAAGAGGAAACTTTCTTGTCTTAATTCTTGAAGTAGAATTAAAATTAAATGGAGATTTAAAATCACTCATTTGTAAAGCGCATGTGGTCGAGTGGTCTAGTGAGCAATGATGCTCAAGAATAAACTTCATATTCTTCGAGACGGAAAAAAATCATTATCTGCATGCTGATGATATTTGACATTCTGAAAGATATTATTTTACTTTTTCACACTTGCTTTACGGTCGAGCTATTTCTCCTCGAAGTCAGTACGCAAAATGGATTGGGACAACTTTATACAAATATGATGTCAGCGGTGAGATTATCAATGTCTATTTCACGTACCATTTGCACTTTAGTAGCGTGCTGTGATTAGATTTCTTTGTTCCAGAGCATTTGGTTTCAGTATTTAACATATTCTTCGTTAAGTTTAAATTCTTCAAAAATGGTGTAGAATGGGTCAAATGGTTTCCAGGCGTCCTAAGAAATGTGATTACAACTGATAACGTCGAATCAACCCGCGAACTGTGATGGAGAATTTAGGTCGGTACTCCGCAGAAGGAGAATTTGATTATCACCGAATTCAGTCGAAAAATATGTTTCACGAGGCAAGTTATTTCATCGCTCGACAGTAGAAATTCCACGCATTTATTGTCGAATTGGTTGCACATCACAAAACGTTTTATTCTTCGAGATTTCTAAAATAGTTTGTTGACAGACACACCACAAGTATGATGAAAGGAAATGACATAATGTCAAACTAAATATTTTAATTCTATTTATGGATTCTGAAATTATTTTAAATGATCATTACAGTAGAGGAAGATGTTTATTGATTCGCTCCCCAATTGCCTGCAAAAGAATATTTCCGCCTGCCTCTGGTGTAGCGCTTCCGCGCAGCCCGCCCGGGCCTCGCCTCTCCCGGCTGGGGGTGCGCTGTCGTGGGCGCGTAAATCCGCAACGCTGGCGCCCCCGAAAACCAAACACGCGCCAATGAGTGGGCGTGGCGTGGCGTGGCGGGGAGCAGCGGCACAAACAGGGTGGAGTGGAGTGCGAGAGGACGGGGTGGGCCGGGACAGGTTGGGTAGAACGGAGTGGTGAGGATGGGGAGAGGAACAGGGGAGTGCGGCAGGATGACGCGGGCCGGGGCAGGGAGGAATGGGCGGAGTGGGGCGAACGGGGTGGAATCCGCTTGGCGAATCAGGGAGGAGGGAGAGGAACAAAATGCGTTAGGTGGAGCGGGAGGCAACGAATCGGGACGTGGCGGAGATAGACGAATTGTGCGGGGCTTGGTTGAACGTGGCGAGGCGTGGTTGAGCGTGGTGGGACGGGGGCTGGAAGGGCTTGGCGGGAGGTGGAGGAGCGTGGCGGTGTGTAGTGGCACGTGGCGAGAGGTAATGGAGCGAGGCAGGGAGTGTCAGGGCATGGTGGATCGTGGCGAGAATGGAGAAGCGTGGCGGAACGAGACGGAGCCGAGAGAGGGGAACGAGGCAGGGAGGGGTGATTGGCGGGCGAGGCGCGGTGAAGCGGGGCGAGGCAGGGGCGAGGCAGGGCGAGGCGGGGTGAGGCGGGGTGAGGGGGGGTGAGGCAGGGCGAGGCGGGGTGAGGCGGGGTGAGGCGGGGTGAGGTGGGGTGAGGTGGGGCGAGGAGGGGCGAGGCGGGGCGAGGCGAGGCGGGGTGAGGCGGGGTGAGGCGGGGTGAGGCGGGGTGAGGCGGGACGAGGCGGGGCGAGGTGGGGCGAGGCGGGGCGAGGCGGGGCGAGGCGAGGTGGGGTGAGGCGGGGTGAGGCGGGGTGGGGCAGAGAGGCCCAAAGCAGAGGTGGGCTGTGCGGGACTGAGTAAGGGGTGGGGCGGGGTGAGGAGGAACAGGGCAGGGCAGTGTGGAGCGAGGTTGCTCGGGGCGGAGCGGGTCAGGACGTAGCGGGACGAGGCATGGTGGAACAGGGCGGGGTGGGATGGGGCAAAGCGTGGCAGGGCGGAGTGAGACAGCCAGGAGCCCGTGCGCGCGCTGGCAGCGGTGCGTTTTCAGGCAAGCGATCGCCACGCCAGCGCCAGCTCATTAGGAGGCCGCGCGGACCGCGGGAGCTCGTTCGCGGCATCCGCCCCCGCCCCCGCCCCCGCCCCCTCCCACTCTGTCGCCGCCCCAGCCTCCTCCCCCTCCCTCGCCCCCGCTCCGTCTGTCGCCGCCGTCCTGCGTCGCTGCCAGCTCCCTCGTCCACGCCCTCGCGCGCCGCCCTTTGGCCGCACCCCTTTAAGAGAAGAGCTCTAGGTCTCTCGTCGTGGCTGCACAGAGGTCGCTGAAGGGCAACACATTGTTCAGAAGTTTTCTCAATATATATCTGAGTATTACCTCCCACAATGTCAGTATGAACTATTTTAATAAATAATTCCGGTGTCATTTGACAATATTAAATATAAAACAACAGTGAAATAATCATGGTTCATAACATTACCCAAAGCTAATCTTAGGCTATACGAGTATTAAATAACTAATCACTTAACTCAACTGTTCACACCTTATAGAACACTTGAATAAATAAGACGAAATAACACCAATATCTGAAATGTGCACTCAATTACATCATATTTTGTCAAATAATCTGTTGAATCAGAGAAGATTGACAGAATTCTCAGAATTGCTTGTACATGACCTTGGAAATTTTTGTAACTTCTGTCTTTGTTGAAGAGCAAACATTTTATCGGTTTCATATGGGTGACGTTCTTTAATTGACCTACATGGACAGAAAAACTATAATAGATTAAATACACTGAATCGGCTTAACTGCAATTGTGAGCAGCGTACTATAAATTCGCGGCAAAGTGATTGGACCATTTTGTAAATGTACTTATCATGAATTGTTATCATGTGATTCAACCCCACCTAAGCTGCCTATTGGTCTTAATAAAGATCAAAACATGATCACAGAGAAGCAATAATTTGGAGAAAAAACAACACCTTACCAGAAGTCATTTGAATGGTGGGGTTCTACTTTAAGAACATACATTACACAGAACAGTGAAATAAATGTTGATTTCTAAGTCTCTATTACCTTACTAAAGATATCTTTCATTTGCTGGATAGCTGTAAAAATACTCATAAATATATATAAAATACGTCGAACATTCAAATCGGTAAAATCCTTCAAATAAAAATGATTAGCGGCTTCCGTTCCCCAATCGTGTCGTTTTCCAGTTGCCTCAAACGCATTTTCATTGATTTTCGATTGACCCTGTTAAAAAAAATAGGCTTAGAATCCGGCGACGTATCTAAACGAACTTGCAAACAGACTGACGAAAACTTAAAGCACCAACGGTATAAAGTAAAATTTTCAAAGCGTATTTTGATATCAGATTCAGCAAGATCTTTTTTGCTTTACGAGTCCGAAAAAATGGGAGATGCAAAGAGTGTGACTTCTTCTGCGGAACATTTCATATGCAATCTCGCGATGAGTAGCATATTGTCGAGGCTAACTTCTGCTTTCGCGATGCATCTGCCTCGTGATCTACACAGAATGGAGCCTTCTGAGGTGGAAATAAAAGTTCGATTAGGCAGACTTCATTTTCAAATCAATTGTCAGAGTGACTAAATTCCTCGTTTTTCTCTGACAAATGCATAGGAAATTATGCTCAAACGATCAACAAGGGGAAAACGTAAAACACATTCTTAAAAATTGGACTACATAATTCAGTGTGTGTTGGGTACATGTATTTACTTGTTTTAAAGGAAGAATTTTAAAAAAACGGCACTGGATATATAACTGATCCATAACTGTTCACATTTTTGAGAAAAGTGAATATTTAAGAAAAAAACATGGGATTTGGAAGTGTTTTATTTTAGATATATGCGTTCTCCCTGCACCTCTCCACTATCGTCACAAATTAACTTTGTTTAACTTTCATCTCATGTCTGCCTGTGCTTTGCATTACTTCTCATCACCTTCATTAGTAATTTCCTATGCGCGAAGAATTGGATAGAAAACTATGGAGCCCCCGGCCTTTGAGAGGTGCCTATGGTTTTGTAAATACCCAGAAACTCGGATAAAATGAAAAAAATGAAAAAGTGAAAACTTGGACTGAAAAATGCAATTGCAAAATTTGATTGTATTATTTCGTCTATTTTCAAGCTGTGCGTACCGACTGAATTATTATGCTCAATACTTTACAGCTGACCTCATTCGACAGCAAGACCCCAAGGAAGAGTCCGCCCGGCAATAAATATTTGTTATTCGTATGTTGCGTTATTGAAAAGAAACATTTGTGATATTCCTGGTTTGTAAATAACTGTTGTACTGTGAGTACAGAGTACTGTTACTGCAGTATTCGTGAAGATTATTTTTTTTAAAATATTTCACTAATAGCAGAGTTATACAAAAGGTTTTTTGTTGTTCTTAAGTAATGTAGGGCTACTTTTAGAAAGCCATTTGAGTGGTTTTGTTAATTTTTCTTTCTGCAGAGCATTAACTCAAGAAATTGGTATAACAAAATAAACTGGGTAAAAAATATTACTCCAGAACATCTCCAGAAAAACGACTACCCACCATAATTCTAATATACGTACGTGTCATATCTCAAAACTTGACTAGGAAATAATTTATTTCTTTAATTCGTTTTATTTAGTAAGTCACAACTTTAGTTCCACACATAAATTCTTTTCATTGTCCCACATTTAACAATCGCAAAATTTACCCAAAAATAAAAAAAACCACGTATTTGTAAATTTATTTATTAATAGTATTCAGATTTATTTAAATTTAACCAAAACAGAACTGCTGAGGTTTCGGCATATTTCCACTTAAAAAGCTGCAAGTGTTTCATCGGCCATTGACGCAGTGGCGCTAGGGAATAATAGGTGTCGATCGGCGCTAGTCTTCCGAGGGTATCTCTCCGCGCCGCGCCGCGCCGCGCCTCGTAATTCGGGCACAAAAGCGGCCTCCGGCGGGGGTGGGCGCGGGCCATCAGCGATATCGCTGCCCCCGCCCGGCCCGGCCCCCGCCCGGCCCGGCCCCCGCCCGGCCCGGCCCCCGCCCGGCCCGGCCCCCGCCCAGCCCGGCCCCCGCCCAGCCCGGCCCCCGTCCAGCCCGGCCCCCGCCCAGCCCGGCCCCCGCCCAGCCCGGCCCCCGCCCAGCCCGGCCCCCGCCCAGCCCGGCAGGGCAGGGGCGCGGATACAGCGGCGCGCAACGGCCGCCACCGCCACGCGCAGGTGTATTGGGTTTCCGCCTGCGGAACGCAAATAGTAACCCTTTAGGATGCCTCGGAGTACGTTACAAGCTTCTAGAATGTGTAGGGGAGGTGACAAGACGATCGGTTTTCGCCAGTGATTATTTGATACGAAATCTCATATGATGGAGTTACACGTGTGACATTGCCTGGTTGTGTTGTGCCTGGTTGGTAGAAAATCGCCTTGCATTTGTGTTTGGCAAGTACGCATTCTCATGCGGTCAAGGAGATTATGGTGAAGACAAACGCTATATAAAGATGAGTTGCCTACCAATCAGAGGCGAATGTCATACGGTAGGCATCTTCATACTAAGAAATTTTCCAATATATTTTATTTACATTTGACTTCTTTTCATGCCATAGAAGTTTGAAACGTTTATAACGAAATACTTAAACGATTTAGAAACATTTATAAAACGTCATCGATTCAATGTGTCGACTAAATGTGCTACTCCTGGATAGAGGATGATTTCCAAGAGTGCAACAAACAGATTTAACATGACAAAAGTACAATTTGTAGATTATTCATAAAAGAAATCAGTAGGTTCACATGAAATTCGAAACAACTAACATTGCATCACAAATTATTTTCATGCGTAACTCAAAATCGGTGAATTCTATCTATTTTTCAAAATTTAATTTTTGGACTCCAGAAGTTGCCGAGTAATGTTTTCTAACCCGTAATCTACAAAATGAAACCAGTCCCGCACCGCTATGATGTGTTTGCCCTGAGGAAGGTTGCAACATGACAAGAAAAGCTTCGGCTTATCAGCCTGCGACGCGGCGTCTCACGGTCAGCGAAGAAAATGGACCTTACAGTACATTTGTGAAATTGATATGTTCAAGACACTAGCACTTTACAGTTTTGGCAGTGGTGCAGAGAGGTACAGAATCTCGAAATCTATTTAAAAATCAATTAGCCATTCGCTTTGACGTAAGTCGGGCGAAGTATAGTCGTGTAATAGAAGCGGAGAACGCGACACGGACCAAATTCTTCGGTTGTGCTGGTTGAAGTTCGTCCATCGCAGGGTTGAATTGAATTGAATTTGCCTTATTTTTTTACGTGGCGAGACTCGGGCCATCAGGCCCGCCCTTCCGTCTGACCACGCAAATTTCGCTACGCTCCTATCAACTAGCAGAGAAAGGAGGTATGTCTTGGGCGAGAAACAGGCGATTTTGAATTTGGCTCAGAGGCGTCATTTAGGCTTGAGGATCTTTTACATGCAAGTAAATCTACTAGCATGGGACAGCCGGCTTTACTTCCCCTCCGAAGGAAGGCGAACGAAGGATTTTGTCGCCCTTTTAGGGCTTCCACGGCTTCGATCGGGTTTGAACCCGCGAGCTTGGGTATAACAGTCCGGTACGCTAACCGTCACACCATCGCCTTATTCTCGGGTTCACCGACAACTTATTCTCGGCCATATTTAAACACTTTCAACTACCTCGAAAGTTGGGAATATGATAGAGCATTAATCCCATAAGCACGAAGATTCAATTGGTGGGGGTTCCGCAAGCGATTTGTTGAATTTAGAACAAAACGTAACGTCATAACGTTGCTCTAGTGACGATTCCATCGCGTTTCGTGACATGGGCACTAACGAGGAGTACGTTCAGCGATGGCACAACGAGGGCACAACGAGGGCACAACGAGGGAACATCGAGGGCACAACGAGGGCACAACGAGGGCACAACGAGGGCACAACAAGGGAACATCGAGGGCACATCGAGGGCACAACGAGGGCACAACGAGGGCACAACGAGGGCACAACGAGGGAACATCGAGGGCACAACGAGGGCACAACGAGGGCACAACGAGGGCACAACGAGAGCACAACGAGGGAACATCGAGGGCACAACGGACACAACTAGAAGTACGAGACAGCGTTCTGGCGCCCCAACTGCTTGGAGCGGACTGGTAAATTCGTCAATTTGAAGCTGAGAGTCCCCCACTCTTAACTCAACCAATGGGAACACACTGCGGCCATTTTCAGTACCCGCCCTAAAAAATTGTTTTACTTTCCGGACACACCTTGTATTACTATCTCTAACACGTTGTGTAATCAGAATATATTTTTGTGTGTCATTGACCCGATTGACAGCAAAACGTCTGTCTGTTGGTCTTCTGTGGTCAACGCCAGCGCCTAAGACATTCAGTCGATTTTCTCCCAAATTCATATTCTCAGATAGATCTGAACGAATTCGAGGTCCTGGAAGCTTGAAACGGATATTTTGATGTTTTAAGATACATAAAGTCTAACGAGCAAAAATCTTTTTCAAAAATAAGTCGAATTTTTTAAGTTTAATTTTGTCCGCGATTATTGTAGAAAACGCGCTTAAAATATTGCGCACGTCTCATTTTCGTTGAACTGTTTGAAATTCAGAAAATTGTAAAAATTATAAATAATGCAAGAAAGAACGTGCTTTTTAGCACCGCTAGTTTAGATGAGACAGGTGGAACCATGTGCAACGTTTAATTTGTGGAAGGATTTTTAATAATTTAAAAATATAGTGATTAGCGACATTATGAAACGTTTCACAAAGCATTCTGATAATGTTAACGGAGGAGATCAGTGAATATTACTGAAGCTATCACTACATATTTCTTTTACTAGTATAAATATTCAACATTTTTTCCACTTTATTTACTCAACACGTCGAGGTCAGGCATTTCCCACGCAAGCCACCAGTTCTCAGATGCCCAAGTCAGATTAGCTCGGCGACAGCTCGCGACCGCAAGCAAGATCACTGACGAATTATGTTGTCTGACATCACAGCAGTGAACGGTAATGCTATGCGCTGTTATAAATGTTATAAATGGCGAGCATATGCCTAGTTCTCCGTGACGTTCAGGCCTGTTTAGTAGTCACGCCGGTTTAGTAGTGGCTTAGAAAAAATAGAATTATGTGCACTTATTTCCTGGGACATTTTCATCCTTTCACTTTCTTCCCTATCCTACGCTCCTTTTAACACGGCTTTCATGCAGTGGAGACACCCAGTATGATGAATAACACGAGCCATGCTATGATATAACTTAGAAATTAGAAGTAGTTTTTAATGAATTAATGGCTTTGGGCCATGTAAACTGCTTATAAGTTAAATAATAATAAAAAAGTTATCCAAATGTTTTCAAATTTGAGATGTCGAAAACATTAAGACATCATTTAGGTTTTACATGTTTTTCTTTGCTTCAAAGAATAAGCATGCCAATTTTCATATCATCAATTTTAACTCGCTTTTCAATCGTTCATACAACTATAACTATCTCTCATCATTATTAAATCTTTCATGTGGCCAGCGACATACATTATTCCACATTCAGCAGCATTTCACATTCAGTAGTGTATTATTTTACACTAAACCTTTAGTACGTGTTTTTACACTTAATTTATCATTTCCTGTCTAAATCATAAAATCAAAATTTCCACTCACTCACTCACTCCCTCACTCTCTCCCAAACTCTCATGATCTTCCTCTCACACTCCACCTCCCTCTTTCCCTCTGCTTTCTTCCTCTTTCACCTCGTTCCCTCTCATTCGCTCTCAGTGTTCACTTCGTTTCCCTCTCCCTCCCCCTCTCACTCTCTCTTCCAGTCGTCGCCGGCTCCGATGCGGACGCAATTCAGCGCTTCTGAGGGAAATTCAACAGGCCGCCATTCCCCGACAGCATTGTCAGGCAAGCGGCGCGATGCGGTGGCCGCTAGCGTTTTTCTCGACATTCAATCGAGAAATTGTGTTGAACAGTTTTTATTGTAGGAAGAATGGCAATGTAAAAATCTATCCCCTTCACACTGCGGTTTTTCATGAAAATGTCGTTGCCCGGAATTCCAATGAGTCGTAAAAATATTATTGTTGAATGTTGTGATTCTGTGACTTGCAAGATCATTCATTGTATAAGTTGTGACGGTAAACTGAAATTGAAAGAGATGGTACGAAACTCAGCGTGAATGATAACTCCAGTATTCAACATTATAAAATAGAAAATTTAAGGAGAGAAATTGCCAAATTAAGACAAATAAAGTAATTACTTTTCCCGATATTTGTGTACAAATGAACATAGCTTGAATAATCAATTCATTGGCACCGACCTCATTTTCTGATATTGCACATTTCTCATCAATGGAAGCAAATATCAATCATACGCTACTTCTGAAGCTATAATTGGTACTCAAGGTAGTAAATAAGTCAATAAAATGGCTCTGATGCACATATAACGTATTAAAATATTTATAATTTTCAATATTTGGAGGATATTAGTTATTTTTAAAATTATTCTCTTCCAAACAGTTTTTTAAGTTAATTTGTTAGTACCTATGTTTGATTTTTTATGTTAAGATATTTGTATTTAACAAGTTGACACATAAGCACACTTGGGTGATTTATCTAAATCTATTCATAATTTTCTTCTTAAAAGTGTTACTACGCAACATAGCCATTTTGCAATATGTTCAATGAACGTTCTGAATTGAAAAACTAATTTCCCTCAGACACAATAACGGTGTTCAATAGCAATAATAATAATAATAATAATAATAATAATAATAATAATAATAATAATAATAATAATAATAATAATAATAATAATAATAATAATAAACGAAATGGTAAGAAAAAATGAAAATTAACTTTTTGTTTTAACATTCTCTCACAAATAAGCGCTTTATCTACGTTCCTCTTTACGTACGTTTGTATTAAAAAGCAATATCTCTACACAAGATTTCCGAATTTCAGAATTCTTACTAGAACTAATTCACAAACTGATCACTGTACTCAATCCCTTCATATCTTCTCAGTTATTCACAAAGGCCACGGGAGCTTGGTGGTAATGCACACGAAGTTAGTTACACGTGAAGTCCATTGGGAAATGGGGTGACCGTTCCTAAGAGGAAACCTCGTCATCAATATTAACCATAGTAATTAGTTTATGCTGTTTGCATGTGCGCATGCAAGGAGAGTACTCGGACCATATGCTCGTTAATATGCATTAGTTGCTCTTTTGCCAAGTTGTTCATTTTTAGCATGTTTGTGACAGCTAACAATGCGAGTAAACATGTGACAGATAGTAGAAAGAACAGAATTGCTACTTCCAATTTTTTGTAATAAATTCTTAGAATTTTACAATTACCGTAACACCGTACTGGTATAACATTAGAATCTTTCTTTACTGGGAGTGTGACAGGTTTCTGCCTTAGTAATAAAAGCAAATACTGATATGCAAAACATTTGTTTTTGTTTTTTCTGCTTGATAAAAAAGACCTCCAATACCCGCAATGGCATGATAATTGCTTATGCGATAATATAGTTTAATATATTGTCATTTTACTGATAGTTGTGGCATTTATTATTTGATAAAGATGAAATATGAGTTCAAGTGATCAAAAATTTGTCTAAAAGATATTCGTGTTTCTATCTCTCCTTAAAAAGTCTTAATAAGCTCCGATAAAGCACCTTGGCACCAACGAAAGGGGGACCCAGATTCATTGATACTGAACTTCCATCTCTACGTCACCACTTCAATTAAAGATAGAAATAAAAGCTGATTCCAAACCCATACAAAGGAGTGTAATAATCTTCCCTCATTTACTGTTAGCTCAATTTTATTATATTACACTTTGTGATGGCCAACGTCTATATTGGGATCAAAAATGCTTAGTATCATTAAAAATCAATAATGGTTCAAGTTATTCATCTCATCAAAGAGATAGTGATGTATTAGCATAACTGTACGGAACCAATTGCAAACAACAATTATAATACTATGAACTCTTGCAAGTAAGAGGTAACCTTTCTTATTATTTCTCCATTATGCCGTTGTATACATGCTGCCCATATGCCAATACGAGAGTTCCAGCCCTAATATGCACATCTTACATTTCTGCTAAATCATTGTAGTCTCATCACGTAATCCTCAAAGGAGTTTTTTTAACAACATAGCGAACTACGAGTCATAAATCAACGTAAAAACATTAATGGTGAATGTTGGAGCTGCAAGCAAGTGGTTCTTCCTTGACCTTCGTCACCATTACTCAACTCTTCCCAAGAATCATTCAAGAAAAAAGTTGCATCTTCCACATTTTTATATCGTGTTTCTCGGAACTACGGCAAGAATACATCGTATGGTTCGTTAATGTATTGAACATCACGAATACCGTTAGTGATCAATCCATTTTCTTCTATTTATTAATTTCGCAACGATTCATTAATACGCTTTTACTGCAAAGCCGGGAAAATTGTTAGGTTGATATTGCGAAACTGGTGGTGCTAAAACAGCACGTTCTTACTCGCCCGAATTTTCACGCAAAATTACGCGAAAAGTACTAAAATTTTCGAAAATTTGTATACGACCTTGTTTCAAAGTATATATTTAAGTAAAAGATTTCATTGAGGAAAACTATCTCTATCTTTAATATTTTAGTTGCAGGAAGATTCCGAAATTTTTGTAACTTTTGCAATTTTCAAAAAATCTGGGTTCTCAACGAACATGAGGCATTGTCTTAAACGTTCTTCACACTATCCAACAACAAAATTTAATCAAAAACGATAGTCTTCTTTGAAAATGTTTAAAATGTTCCAGGGGCTTCATGTAAAATGACCCCAAAATTAAAATATCGATTTCAAATTCAAGGAGCCTTAACATCAAACAGATCGATTGGGGAATATCAATTTTGTAGAAAATTGGCTGAACGGTTTATCTGCCAGCGTTGTGCACACTCAGACGAACAGAGACGGACAGACGGACGTTTTGCGTTATTCGATTTTTCGGTATAAAAGACCCACAAAACGTAGATTCTAGCTACACCACGTGTTAGAGGATTTTTTCTAAATTTATCAACTGAATTTATCCACTTTTTCGTTGCCAGAGCTTCGTAATAAGATTTTTTCTGCCGAAACTCCACCTTTTTTTTAGCGCAGCATTTCATAACTGTCTCTCTACTCCGTAGCGAGAAAGTAAAAATCGAAAGTACGTTCTATTTTGATTTTGACATATCGTCATAGATGTCCAACACTTCCGTGGCCAAGTCGACATGACGTAATACATTACTCTTATTTGGTCTTGTAAGAGTGCACTCGAATCAGCACTGAGCGATGAAGAAGCACATTTTACTAAAGCATAGAGACATTCGGCAAATAGATTGGGTCGACATGTGGTTTATTTGAAACGAGCGCATCTACTGACCTAATAATAGGATGGTGAAAGTGAGAGAGAATCGAATGAAGCCATCGGGAACACTGTAATTTGGATGAAAGGACTGTTCAGATAGCAGAGTGGCATGGCAACATAGAGGAAGGCTACTTCCGGAAGCAAATTTGCACTTCTATCTACGTTGCGATTCGAACAATCACTGAGAACAGACGTGCCCTAGCACATAGAAGACTAGGGATTTTGGCTCAGTCTCTGGTACCATGTATTTTCCTCACTTGATTATCTCATTTTTGTGGCACACAGTGCATTAATAATATTGCAGTGATTCTTCTTGCACTAAACACAACCAAACAATCAATTCAAAGAAAAAATCTTCATTATTGATAAATTTATGCTTTAATATTTACTTAAAATTTGAATTTTTTTTAGTACAAATCATGAACTTTGCAGTCGTCAACCTTTGCAAAAATAATTTGGGGAATATATAGTGTTGTGTAACAAAAAATTAATGAAATAACAGAAAACATCTAAATTAATAATGTATATTGTTACACTGCCTCTGATAATATGAAGCAGGAAGAATAGCAAGGTCACACTTGTAAAAGACGCAATTATTGGAAACACTGTACTCATGATAATTGCTGTAACTGTAAATCTTATAAAATAACTGTACTCAGTTTACACTATAAATCAAAATTCCTCTCGTTTGACAAAAATTATTATACTTACGCGCATTACGTAGCGCTCATATTTTTCTGGTACATTAAAATCTATGTACCTCGTACATTGGCTTTCTTGAAAATGCCGCACTACTCGCTTTCGCTATTTGAACGTGAATCACGTATGTAAGCTACGGCAAGCATCTTGCTGTACTGGCGTGTTTTATGTTGATAAATGAGGATGGAAGGATACATCGCGCAGTCCGCGTTCCGTTTTTTATCCCAACATCCGGTACTCGCCTCGAATTTATCGGAGAAACCATGGAAAACTACCGTAAAAAACAGCTGGCCGCTATCACGGTTTGACTATGTTTCAAATGAGGCTGTTTTTTTAATGAGGCTTAATTTTCGATTTCTAGAGGTATTGTTAGTCACATTTATCTAGTAGTGAGTTGTTCAGACAATAATGGTTTGCTTTGGATATTATGGTTAATGTTTCACAGTAATAGAGTAGAATTCTTCTCCAGACAGTGGCTGCATCCGACCCAGCTACGTAGGTAATGCCGAAACACCACTACTGTTGGAACTTTAACCCCAGGGACTACCAGTCAACGATGTTGCAACGGTAATGGTTGTACCACTCATCTATCGCAGTCGGTTTAGGTCGATTAAAAGAGGCCAGGAGGATTAAAAGAGGCCACATCAAGGTTCTCCATAAAAGATTTGTGTGCGTAGTTTGGACAGCCCTACAGTATACAATTTACGCAGCTCTGTTGAGAGCCGTTTCATTACATGTATTGGTACCGCATTTGTTAGAAAGTTACATGGCATTTTAACAACACCTGGCATCGCATCGGACACCTTTGGAAGCGACGTACAGGGAAGGTCATATTAGAGTACCAGACGTGGGAGGTGATCGAGGTCATCTTAGAACACCTGACTGTCGTCATATAATTCGCTTTTCCTCAACGTGCTTCCCAGCGATCTCATTGGGAGCGATTAAATTCACGAGGTCATCACCTTACGCTATTTTTTTAAGTACAAGCTCTTCCAAGGTGGATCAACAACTCCTGCAATATTGTTCTAAATATGTCTAAGAGAGTTTATCACATCCGTAATGCAAATGGTGTAGATTTTAGAAATATTTCACCAAAGAAAACACGTTCTTTCCAACTAATGAATATTCAACACAATACGAGTTGCGTGGAATCTGAATAACTCGTTTCTCTGTGAGGTTCCGATTTGGATATCTCTCGATGGCCTCCAAGAAAATTAAAGATGACTTTTGGCACACATACAAACACATATACATTGTGTGTACTTATTTACTGTGTGTGTATGTGTAGGAAAACGTAGGTTTTCAAGATAGATAACCAACTGTCTTTCGCTATATTTGTTTTCTCTTTACACACAATGCATTGTACATATGCCTTAAAAACAGCTTAGAATTTACCGTGAAACTGTAATTGCAATATGTAACTATATTTTGTTCTCTATATTATTGGCGGAAACATATGGAAAAGCAAGAAAGAGTAAAAATATTACATAATACAATTGACAAATACATGTGATGATACTCATTTTATCATTAACCGCTTTTGTAAATCTGACACATGGTCTTAAGTTATTCCGTAGGTAATGATGTATTAAGCCTTACTAATAGTTTGATCTCCAGCAATAGCTTCATAGTGGCTCACAGCTCTCATAACATTTAAAAGAGGAACAGCCTGTACATCATCGTTAAAGACAAACGTTATGTGCTAGTTCCCGTACATGTCTGGCGCTACCACGCAAAATAAAGCCTTACGAGGACCTCTAAACGCAGAGTGACCGTTCTTCAGCCAACGGAGTAATACAGGAAAGCTCCTGACGTAGGTACTTTTAATACTTAACGTGTCTACTCAAAAGATACGCGGAATTTTTAGTTACGACCTCCACGCCGTCCCATGCTTTCCATGAAGTGTAGGCTTTATGAAGGTTTGTGATGTCACTTCTGTTAGTCAGAGCTATCTGCAGTCTTTGCATGTGTATGGAACTCGTAAAAGCTTGCAGCGCTGTAGCATAAAATGATATTTTCCAAGAGACTGCGCGAAAGACGCGCGAGAGGGTCATAGGCCGTGAACAAGAGCACCTCAGGAGAGAGTGAGCGCAAGTTTCAGCATAGCAGAAATTGTTAAAATGTTTCTATTCGGACGCAATTTAAGAGGTATTTGTACGAAAACGCACTAGAACAGAAAAATTATGTTATTTGAATCAGGTTTAAACCGATATGCCACAGAACGCAAGGCCTTTGCTTTCTTCCCGCTCCGTCAGCGCTGCTGTGACCTAGTATTTCCGTGCAGCAATCGCTCCCTCGCTGTTGTCACCTACTTCAGTACTACTTTCGCCCATTCTACACACCACGCTGCCCACTTGTCCTGTCCTGCTCGACTCACGGCTTGTCCAGTAATATTCTAGTCCACGAGAAGTCCAGGTAGTTTATAAATTGCATTAAAATGAAGAGCCGTCTTGTGCTTCAGCGTCATCTAATGGGTAGTTTCAACAAAATGAATAGCATAAGAACCTTCTCCATGAAAAAAAGACTTAGATGTGCACTTAGGAAAACACTTAGAGCATGAGGATTGGCCTAACGGTGTGGGAGTTTATTGATCTGAAACAAACCAACATCCATTCAAATACATATTCACATTCTAGATGCTGATACTATCTAATTAGGAGAACATTTTTTAAATTATTTATTTTAGGTAGTTTTAAAAACATCTAAGGTCATTAACGACCATGATTGATTTACCCAGAGAAATATTTTATAAATTATAATGAGCAGAAACATTAAGTACAATAATTTTTTTCGATAATTCAGATCATATTATCAAGATCAGCAACATTAAGATAATTCAGAATTGACTTCCGACCTTTACTTGAATTAAATATTTCATAAATTTCGTTTTTGATGACAAAGAGTTTCTTTTATTTAGGAGGCTTAAACATTTAAGATAATGTGAGACGCTGATAGCATGTCTCTACATTTTGGACAGATGGCTAATTCTTTTTTTACTAGATGGGAATGGGCGAGGGAATAATGGCTAATTCTTTATCTTGAAATAATAATTTTATTTTTCTTAATGTGTTTTTGGGGTATTTGAGTCTATTACATATTTTCGTACAACATGGAGTTTGGTTGTTGAAACTTTCCGCTAGTGATCCCACGCCTTAATAATAGACTTTATAAGTTCTTATAATATAATTTAAAGAACGTGTATAAGCTGGTCAATATTCAATAGTTGGGTTGCGTTTTTAGCAGTTACGTCATCTTTTTCATTTCTAGTGATTCACTTATGAAAAGGGGGTCATGACAGTACAATATTAAAACCTGTTTTTTCTTTGTTGTAAAGAAGATTTTGGATGTTTTGAATTATTGGATGGATGGATGGATGGATGGATGTTTGGAAAATCTATTTTGGATAGCTCTGAGTGTTTACACGGAGTCAGAAAAAATGGGTGTTGGGTGGGTGTTGTCTAGAATGTGGGTGCTGCATTCAATGGCTTTCAAGAGAGACCAGACCTCGCAGGAAAAATAGAGAAGAAATCTGGAGGACGGCATGATATAATGTTTGAGGATGTTCTAGAAACTGCAGAACGTCCAGATTTTACGTCGCGGTTTGATCCATCTGTAAACTGTTTTTTGATATTTTTCGTATTTCTCATTAATGGAAATTTCAAAGAATGTGATGTAAATATTGGAATTGAATATTGGTTTAATTCCTGTTCTATGTTTGGAGTGAAGTGTTCCCATGGATGAATCGGATGAAGATGTCTTGGGAGGAGAGATTGTATTTCAATATCAAACTCTTTTTCAGGCAAGAAGTCTACATTTTGCTAGAGGAAAACATTATTTATTCTACTAAAGAATATTATCACTTTTCAAAAAATTAAAGAAAATCGACCTTAATTTTCATATTGTATGTAAAGTACCATTTAGAATGTATCAACTCAAGAAATAATTCACACAGTTTTTGAAACTTTACAATTAATGGCAGGAAACGGTGTGGAATTTACATTTGCATCATAATAATAGATTTGAGGCGTTGTTTTCTCGTACATTTTTATTTTCGCAGAAAGACTTTTCGGTCACATTGTGGCCATCTTCAATGCCATTTTGAGGTGGCTGGGGGATCTGCGTTCAGACAAGACAGCCTGTCTGACTGTCTGTCTATCGTATCTGCGGGTCTCTATTCATGTCAAAAATTCACCAAAGAATTGTGGCAACAGGTGTAAGTTTCAACCTTCTCCTTCGAGAGGAACCACGTTAACCTTATTGATAATATCTTCAAAAAAACTTAACAGAAGGCTTCAATTCTAACGTCTGTTTCTCATATTTGGTCGTACAATGTAACAATTCAAGCAGAAGAGCTGCTCAAGATAAATCGCCTCCTACCACATTCGACCCGAATGCACATTGCCCACGAAGAGACAAATTGAGCATTAAAAGAGCAATAAATTGTTTCCGTATGTCAAAGAGGAACTACAATTTTCCACCCTGCAATACAACTTCAAGTTTCCGCTCCATTAACTTTGGCAGGAGAAGTGGGGGCGGCAACCCTTCGTGGCTTTCTGCGAAATGCAAAGTCGAATGCAAGGGCGTCATACTGGGCCGTAATAAATAAGGTAACTCAGACTGACTTACGAGAGAGATAGGGACTTGCAAATTATTCGTAAATCAAATATTCGTAAGTCGAAAACAATGTCAAGTCGAACTCTACGGCTCACGCCGAGCACAAAACAAGTAAGTTTACATATAACTATACAAATATATTCTATAGAATGATAAAAGTATTACTTTTAATGACCACAATATATAGTACAGTTTAATCCATTGAGTATTTGGAAGCAAGATGAGTCGTTTGACGATCTTCCTCGAGTATAATAAACTCTATCGTCTTATTTACCTTCATGAATGATATTTTGGTAAAGGTGAATCGTGGTTAATTGTGAGTGATTTCTCTTCTCACTCTTTTCTACAACAACCTTTGATGCGTTGTCAAATATGCCTTCGATTTGATTTTTATTTCATCAAGGACATCTTGACATCGCAATGCAATAATGTCATTAATTGTATTAATTTAAATTGTATTAATTAAATTATAAATAATGTCCAAATTAATGATAATGATATCCATTTTATCGATTTTTCTAAAACTTTTGCTAAAACTTTTGCTACTACTTTTTCTAAAACTGATGCTAACTACTGTTCAACTATGACATTGAACGGAGAGCCTTCTAGGTGCCCCAGGTGGCACTGGCTAAGCACAAACACAATCCGACTTCGAAAGTGCAGTGCACGAGTTAAGTTAGAATTCAATTATTAAAGAAATATCATCAAAGTTCAGTATATGTTTTTACTTATCAGCTTAAAAACTGATACAGTCACCATAGGGAACTTCAGCTTTCTGATTTTCTTCTGAGTTTTAGACCAGGAGGTCATGTGCGGTTTACTGTCGCCAGCCTTCGGATTGTCTCGGTACAGTAATATACACAATCCAAAGAAACTAAATACATAGAATGAAACATTTAATAGAATGATGAGCAGACTTTATTATAAATTTGTTAATTTGATCACATAGGATGATTTCTTGCTCAGTGTTTTCAAAATATAATTATTTGCGAGACTAGTTAGAGAAATAGAAATATTAGTAGTTGTAAAAAAAGTCGATGAGATAGCTTTCCATTTGAGACAAAAAACTTTCTTAATTCACAAACTTTAACGTCGAACGATTTAAAACGATGATCACAAACTGAAGCTATATAGTTCATTCTGAAGCTGTCACATATGTATTGCTAAACCCCTTTTCCCTTAGCGATCTCTCTTTGAAAATTTAAATGCACTGTTTTGCGATGCGTGGAAGAACTTCGTTCTGTAGCTCGGGTTCCAACACAAATAACCAATTTCACTTTTGTAAAACGATTGCAAGTAATACACTTGAGATAGTCGTTACGTAAGTATTAAACTATGAGTAAAAATATACCATAGTATATTATTCATAAAATATTCTACAACTAAACCACTATATTCAATACACTTAATCTTTTTATCTTCTATGTAACTTTGTTGTGTACTGCTGCCTTGTTCGTATGTTCAATTTGATATTAAAAATAAATACACTGTTTATCCAAACGTTTTGATATGGTAAACGATTTCGAGCCATTTTTTTCCTTGCGAATTCTTAAGCGTGTAAAGGAAGAAAATACACATTTTTCTTAATATTTCCAAACGGTTAATAAAATGTTATGACACGATATTAAGAAAACATTTCATATAACGCAATGGTTTAATTTTTGTTTCCAAATAATCGATATTTTTAATTTTGCGTTCGATTAAAAAAACTACATTTTTATTTTTTCTGTTCCCAAATATCTTGATAGAAATAAGGCTTTCCGAATATCTTAAAGAATTGAACTCCTTTACCATTACATTGAGATGTCACCAATTTAAGAAATTATATCTGTAATATTTATTAATTAAATAGGTAGGAACACGTAGGTTATCGTATATAACGTGTATAATAGAAGTATTAAATCAATAAAATTATGATCGATAAGCGAAAGATTTGTTCTATACATTTTAAATTCATATTTTTTCTTCCACGAAAAAAGCGATATATACTGTAATGCACCACACAATTCAATATTTACTTAAAGCACTTCAGTTTTTAGCTGTTCGAAAAATACAATTTAATAAAAATATTAAAAACACGATTTTTCAGTTTTTTAGATTAATATAGTTTGATGCCTAAAATTAATTTATTTATTTCAAATCGGGAATCGGCATCAGATGATGCAATCATTAACCGGTATCTTCTTTGTAAGAAGGGAGCTATCCCGAAGACTGAACAAAATTCGTTGTTACATTGTTCGGAGGGAGGGGGAGATCTCAATGTTCCACTTCAGTGCATCCGGCGCTAAAGTAGATCGCCCAGATCAACATCGCTGCAATCCATTCCCATAGACACAGGAGTGGATTAATACGTCAGCAGACCAAGCACGTGCTCACATGCCGCAACATAGAGACATCTAAAAGTCCATTCACAATGCAAACGTAAACATAAGCATAACGCATAGACATAAACATTAACGTAAGTGATAGACTGAAGTATTCACAATGTCAAACATAAACGTATGGAAAATTAGAGTTTCTATTGGCTGAGAGACATTCTGGTTTACTATTGGTTGGATGTGAGAATCGATTTCGAGATATCGACTGTGTCCATGACCCATATGGCGTTAATTTGTCTATCGACTTCGATACTCGATGTTGAGTTCACGTACTGTGACTGGTTAATTTCTTATGTCTTACAAAAGCATAAGCACAGAAGATTGAAGCTTGCAAGCTTTTAAGTTAACGTCTTACGTGTAATGCTTATGCGAACGCATTGTGAATGAGTCTGCTTATTGACGTAGTCCTAAATTTTATGTTAACGACACTTATGTTTATGTTTGCATTGCGAGTGGGCCTTAAACATTTACTAACTCGTATTTGATAATAGACCACGGTTGCGACGGCCCATGAGCAGCAACCGTTACAGCTGCAGCATCGTTGTCCGAACGGACCTTGGGTTCGAATCCCGACGGTGGCAGATTTTCGATGGGGCGAATTCAGCCGCTCTCCGAGGAAGAATTCTAGTGGAAGGTTGCTCTGATGGATGGTTTTTCAGTAGTTTCTCCGATCATTTCCACGCGAATATAGCAGCAATACACTAATCGGGCCAAAGATCGCAATAGACTTTTTCTTCTTCATCCGTGTCTCTTTGTCTTCCCTTACACATACATACACGCATTACACTATCACACAACTGGAGATCAAATGGAGAGTTAAGTATTAGAGCTTGACTGTGGTGGTGTTCTAGTCGGGGGCGTACCTGGAGTGGGAGAAACCCCGCAAACCGATGTGAAGGTCGGTGACGAATCTCACATTTCATCAGGGGAGGAACGCAGCCACTCTACGGATAACATACACTACACTTACGGGAATAATAATAATGATGATGATGATGATGATGATGATGATGATGATGATGCATGTAGGGTGAGGCTCCCGGAAACACTTTCTCAATCACCTATCTCAGTCACCTCATGAATTAAAAGTAGTTACTTTCAAAACGAGTTCAGAACGTGAGTGGCGTTCAAATGAAATGTAACGGACGAGGTAATATCGGAGCTGAAACCGGCATTTTGAAATGAGTACATCAGTAAGACACTTTCGTACGAGTTGCGTACATTACTTGTCAGTACAAATTCATGTTAACTTACAAATACTGTAGGTCATTTGCAATATGCCAGGCGGTAGGCATATTGATTCATGTAGCCCTTGTTTTGTTTACTTTGCAGCACTCAGTTGTTTTATAAGGTCAACACTTCTTTGCGATACCGACGCGGCAAAATAGACTTCCGTGTTCCGCAAAGTAACACTTTCCAATCAATATACAGTGAAGGTAAGAACTATTTTGCATGCAAGCGCGCTGAAAATAATATTTATATTTTAAATTACAAAAGATACGAATGGTCATTCTAGTGGATTATTTTTGATCAGTTATTAATGTTATTTCGAGGCCGTTCAGTTTAGTTATACTTATGTCCTTATCCGGCGGGTGCCAAACACAATGCTCTACACGGAACGGTCTATTTGGGCCCACCGTGGGGCCTTCCTAATGGAGAGCGCGAGTAGGTCGGCAGCGCGGCTGGGGACAGGGCGGAGCGGGCCGGGGCGGGAGGCCAAGAGCGACTGCGGCGGGCGGCTGCGGCGGCGCCGCGGTCGCCGGGCGCTGGGCGCGGGCTGCCAGTATTTCCGGTGACGCGGCCATTGTCGTCGCCTCCCCTGCGCGCGCCACGCCCCGCAGCTTCCGGCGCGGGCCGCTCTCTCCGCCGCCGCCGCCACTGCAGGTATTGACCTGGTATCGGAAAGTAGCCGAGCGGCCGCTGGCGACGGCGGTGGTGACGCCGGTAGGAAAACGAGGATGGGAACGGCAGTAGTGAGGTTCGCGGTGGCGATGGTGGCTACTTTATGGAAAAATCAGGGAATTTCATTGCTCTGGAAAAGTCACAGAAAAATTGGGGAATTTGTGGAAGAATCGTTAGAAGTCCGGGAAAATGTTGAGGTGCTTATAACATTAGATATTATTGCTAAAAACTTGTGCAGTATTGTTTTTTTGCTCAATTTCTATTTGTTCAGTTAAAAAAATTGAACATTCTTACCAAGAAATCAGAGAGCTGACAAATTAGTTCCAGGTTTGCATTAATACTTTCTTTAAATAGGATGAAATACTCTACATATCTTATCAGTGAAAAATGTAAAACCTATCTGGAAAACAGGAACAAGATCGGGAAATTTGTTTCAGGAAATGAGGGGCCACTCCGGATGGTGATCAGTAATATAAAAATTAAGGAGATTCTCGTACAGTCACAGGAATGTGCAAAATCAGTTTATGAAACTTTATTCATGAACGGTTGTTGTCGGTGTAGGAATTGATGTCGAGCAGTTAAGATGTAGATATCAGTAAAATAACAAAAAAAATGCTAAAATTTAGTAAGCGAGAAGGCGGGAACGATGGTCATGAAACGATGGCGAGGAGGTGGGATCGATGCATATATTTGCATTAACCTTGCATGCATGAAGACTATTGCGTGCACGTTATCTAGGGTAAGGTCCTTCGTGACTGATTTACCACCGAATGCTGGAACTCGTTATAGAGCCACGTGATACGATATAAATAAGAAATAAATATATATTCCTAATCTATAAGCGACTTCTCCAAAAATCTTCACGAAGAACCAATTCTGCAGTACTGCTTCGGGAAGCTTCAGCACAGGTATCAACAATTACCCACAACCACATGCGGTAATTCTCCAATCAACGAGAAGCCCACAAAAATGACAAAACCGTATTTTCTGGATAATTACGCCAGGATGCACAAATTGATTTCGGGTAGAACATTCCGCAACGATGCCACCGCCATCTGATCCAGCCGCAGAGGCACAAAATATTCTCATAACAGGCAATGCTGTCCAGATGAGCGCCCTTTCCTAAAAATGTGACAAGTGCTCCATCTCTGATGTTGGTGCAACGCTCTGATTCCCAACAGAATATTTCCCAACAAAGCAGCAACAATGGGCAAATCGCTCATAATATAATAAGAATCTGCGATACCCAACCGATAGTCCCAGCTCAAGAACTTCAGAAGCGGTCTTGCGCATTTATCGTATGGCTTGAATTGCGAGGAGACAACTTAATGATCTTAGTTCCTTGGTTAGTTTCTCAACGTGTCGATTTCAGGGGATCTTGACGTGGATGTGCGTTGAGATGCGGTGATAGTAATGACAACGATTAATGATGATGATGAAAAGGAGAAGGACGAAGAGGAGGAGAATTATGAGTACATGGCATGAGAGGTAATATGGGAACAGCGCATGGAGGTGAAGTAGGCGGTGCAATCGGAAGCGCAGGAAAACTGTAGAACCACGAGGAAAATCCAACTGTGTCCATCACAGACTCAATT
This sequence comes from Gryllus longicercus, assembly GCA_038098605.1. Lineage (NCBI taxonomy): Eukaryota > Metazoa > Arthropoda > Insecta > Orthoptera > Gryllidae > Gryllus > Gryllus longicercus. The sequence goes on from JAZDUA010000133.1 coordinate 1,253,316, forward strand.
ATTGGGATTTTCTATGTTATGTCACGGGTACTCACAATTAGAAACGTCGATCGCGTCTGCACTACGAACCGACCATACAAATTCCTCATTAATAGTCAAGATCAGAGACGTAGCGTGAAGGGAAACATGGCAGACACAGATAGTCCACTGAAGAGATACACAAATTAAATACAAATGGCCTCCCACCCACCCACCGCGGTATCTCATGGCTAGCGTGCTTGCTTTCCAAGCCACTACTTCGGTTTCGATTCCCGAAAGAGCAAAATTAACTGCCGCATTTCACTGCCATGTTCATACAACTGATTGATGGATCAGTCTGGCACTGTGTCAGCCCCCGCGAAATGGAGAAATCAAACACTAATAGGGAGTCTCAGAGGACACTTATGTCGATTTTTGTCTTATAAGGTTAAATTCGCCGTCAGGAAATTTCGCCGAAATCTAAGTGAAAGCCCTGGTGTGTGCAAGTGGGCGAATAGCATATCACTCAACCTATGAGGTAGACATTTTTCTGGTAAAGAAACGTTTCTGTACGTTGTGATACGTTATAATCCTTGGTTATACTGAGATTTTCTTTCACTTTTATTTTTTCAAATAAAATGAGTATTATTACTCACATGTTACTTCTGCCTACGTGTTTGATTTTGTCAAGCAACGTTCCTGCCAGCTGCCTGCAGAACCACCCGCACCCAACTCACGATTTCTGCCTAAATGAGGGTTCGAAATCCCAAATGTGAATTAACCCATAAGTAGACAAGCATGTGGATAAGACCTCCAATAATTTTGTGTATAATAATGTATACGTAGTAGTTCATATATATTTCAAAATAATTGTAAACTGTTTTATTAGCGATTCACAAATATAATGAATTTATTTCAGATTTGATGAAAATAGATAAAGCATTTTGGAAAACATATTCCATTAAAAAATTGTAGTATAACTTGATATATCGAATTTGTATTTTAATTTATTTCAAAATTAAATTTGAAAATTAAAATGACCTCGTTTAATTTTCATATTAATTGGATTATATATGTTTAATATTTCACTGTTAATTGCGGGAGCACAGATTGGTGATTTTCAAGACCCTTGTAGATATTAATCCGCCCATGAAAGCGCCCGTTCTGTAACCAGGCCGGAAGGCAGCCGTTTAGGTCTGGCGATGCGGGCCGCGCCGCTCCGTGGCAGCGGCAGCGGAGGCGATCGAAGTCGCGTGCCGACCCCGACGTCTTCATTAATTGGAGCGGGCGGGGCGGGCGAGGCCGGCACGGGGACCGCCCGCAGACCGGAAGATGGAGGCCGGCGCCCTTTCTTCTTTGATCGCAGGAGGCTAAATAGCTCCCGCGCTCGGCACATAAAGGCGGCTGGAGAGGTGCGGTTTCTCAGGAGCTTTACCCTCCCCCGCCCCGACCAGTTATTGAGAGAGTTCAAGCGTTGCCTGTTTGATAGATGCTTTCTCTGACCAGGCTGGTGTTTAACTTAGTGTGTCTCAAGGGAACGTTTTCGAACGTCAGAATTAAACTGCTAAAATTTAGAATACGATGTAAGTTGGAATGGATTGAATAAGTTAGTCGTCTTAGAACCCTCCCCTCATGGTAAGTTCGTGCGATGATGTTTTCAAGCTTCTGACTGTTACTCGGGTGGATAAAAATTGAGATGCATGCTCGTATGTCGTCTAGAGGCCAATTATTTGAATGAACTGTAACGTAAAGTATGATAGAGAATGGTGGTTCGAGAGGAGAAACCGTGGAGTCGTACTTCTTTACTTACAAATTTTTACACTATGTAAATTAATTCAAATATAAAATTCAAATATGATGGTTTTCTATCTGCTCAGCATATGCTTTCCAAATTGATGAATGTAAGGCCGCCTTTGTTCCAATTATTGGCATCAAAAATATTTTTTACAGTTTAGAACGTAATAGTACTTCATAAGGTAATGTTCAAATAAATCAAATTCGATAAAATTATCGATAAATGCCGCTACGGAATGTTGACATCTGTGTACTAATTCATTTCGTAGCATAATTTGAATATTCTTATCGCTTCCAGGACACTTTATATGGTCCAATTTAATTTGGTCCACAGATATTTCGTCCACTTCCTTTTGTCTATAAATAATTCGTCCACTATGTATATATATATATATATATATATATATATATATATATATATATATATAGTCCATTAATTCATATTCACAAGTATTGTTTCCATTACCTTTCGTCTACACTTTTTTGTCCTTTTTCTTTGAAGTTCACAGAATTGTATGTCCACAATTAGTCCCATTAGAAAATCGTATATTATTAATCAACGTCAAATTGAAAATATTGTATACCTATATCAAGAATATGCCGAAAATAATAATATATATTTATGTTTGCGTCGCATTTGCTACAGAATGAAATTGTATAATACTGAAGAGAGCGATGGAGAAGTATCAAATATGTAATTATATAATATTGTAACTCAAGTAAACTATGTATTTATTTTACAATGGGCTATAATTACTGTGGACTAAACATTTATAAAATGGACACAATGTTAGTAGACATTTCAATGTGATGGACACCAATGCTCAGTGGACCATTCTTTTAAGTGGACATGAAAAAGTTGACGAAATGTTTATGAACATCCCATGATCCTGGACTGAAATTCGAAGTGGACAAAAATGCAAAGTGAACGTAAATAATGTGGACGAAATGTTTCTTGACAATGTGTTTGGGAATCATTCTTATCAGTTCAGTTCAGTATCTTCGATTAAATATTAATTTCTCCTGTTAGATATTTGCTAACTTTTAATATTTATATCCACTGTAGAACTTTTATTAGAAACACAATGCAAAAACAGAAATAGTTGATCCACAAAATAAACTAGTTGTGCCACAAAAGTACCTATTTTCTCGAATTATTTGTAATGGTGAAGTAATAATAAAATACTTCTTGAATCCATAAAAGAGGTTTTACCCGTAAAATGTTTGTTACTCTGATTTGAATAGAGGTTCAGTACGGATTTAAACAAACCATTAGATCAACTGCATGAGACGGCACAATAACCTAAACTTCACTCTTTATAGAAAACGTTTAACATCAAAAATGTAGATGTTTTAATGAAAATAGGAGGCGTTCATTTAAAAAATATAAAAATACCTCTTTTTCAGTGACATGAACATAGAAACGAGTTTGTATGTTAGGATAAACTACCGTTTTTCAGAACAACATTACATAACTTAATCTATACTACGTGGTAGTTTGCAAGAAAGTAAAGATCAGCTATAAATCACAGTATATGGTCCTGCACTTGTCTCGTTTTGCACTGCACAATGTTACTTACTATAATTAAATAAAAAGAATTTTTTTATGATTTACAGGAGACAGACGGCACCGACGAACCAATGCCAGTTTATGCGGAATTTCGAAAGCAACCGAAGAAGAAATCACGCAGTTGGGTACGAAATTAGTTTTGCGCTTTTTTGCCATTCCGCACCAACTGCTTTCGTCTGTAATTAGTTACCCTTAACCTCGCTTTACAATCGTTGCACTATGTTGATTTCGCAAACTTCCCTGTTCTCATTAAATAAGTTTGCTGTATTGTATTGCTTTGGGATTTGGAATCGTCTGTTGTCCTCTACAGTTATTCATCGGAAGACTAGAGAAATCCCTTCGGCATTAATCGAACTTTTCATTCGGTAAGTAAACGGATCGACAAAGACGAGAGAACGAGCTACAGAAGCTACAACGGCACTTGCTTTCTGTCTTTTACAATTTTAGAAAACCCACGGACTTCAAGTAAATGGAATCTTCGCTGATTTTTAAGCGAACTATATTCTATTAGAAGATAAAATTAAACAAAAAGTTCTGGCCGTTTTGAGAAAATAGGCAGAGGTTACAGATTCAATTTAAATTTTCGAAAATTACGAACATTTGAAATGTTTTTGGCGTCTTCTTAAATTTGAAAAAAAATTTTTTTTCCTTTAGTGATGTTTATTTTTCGAAGGCATCTTTAAATAATGTCATGTATAGTTTTCCAAAATACGAGTATTTTTCACGCAATGTTGAGTGATATATAGTCAATTTTTAATCAATTATTTTCTTAAAAACGTCTCCAGATTTTTCTTTACATTTTTTCTCGAATAATGCAAAGTATATTTACAAAAATGACACAGGTTCCATTTTTGGTAAACTCTATTTTCGAAAATTGCTGAATAATTAACGATCCTCAACTGCAATATTGATAATTAAATTTTTCCTTAACGAAATCTGTTTTCAAAAGTTAAATACATATCATGTACAATTTTGTGAAAAAAGAGTAGCTTTCCCGTTGACACACACAGTCGTTACAACTATTAAGAAATTTGGAAGTATTTCGTAAGTTCAAAGGTAGTTTAGTCCACGGAAGCATTCATACAGGAGTAGGGAATCCAGTATGCCGGTCGCGGAACCAGAGTCACCTTCCTCCCTTGGGATTTAACACGGTTGTGAGTGCGCATCGGGGCCGCCCAAGGCAGAATTAACTCAGGTCACGTAATTAGACCCTTCTTAGCTGGGCCGCGATTTACAGAAGGAACTTGGGAGCAGCGCTGTATTAAGCAACGAGGAAACGGTCTTCATTTCCTCTTTCAATAAGTTATTTCCCTCTCACTAAATGTGTAATAACCCTTCTAATAAAGATTAAGTTGATGTAATTTTTACAGCCTAACGTAAATGTAGCGTGATTTACGCATAACTGTTTCTGTTTCCTTTCAACTATAGTTTAGAGAATGCTGAAACAGAATTTCACGAAAGGCTAACTTTAAAAAAAACGAAAAAAGGATTTTATTTTTCTATAAAAGTGGATTTTATTTATTCCACAGAAAATTCGTCAAATACTTCTCCACTTCACGCTTATAATAATTAATTACTCTTAACATACTTTCGAAAATTATTGTTTTTTTATGGATTCTATAGTTCAAGGTCCTTCATTTTATTACATTTACTCAATAGTGGTTATTTAACATTGTTTATTCCATATTAGAATGTTGAAACTTTTAAAGTATATCCCGAGCAAGACATTTTAATGTAATTAATGGTCTACAGCTGCAAAAATGCTGCTAGAGTACAACAGTTATTTACATACCAAGAACATAAAAAAAACATTGCTGTTTCACTCAATACATTAATAGCAATATTTAAAGGCAGGCGATCTCTTCCTTGGAGTCTTGCTGCCCCATTGAAATAAAATTCACTCATTACGCGCAGAATGAGAATAAGCGCAATCAAATATTTACATTTTTTGGTCGAATTGACGCTTTTTTATTGTTCTGGATTTTTCCCGAGTTCCTGTTTATCTAACAAAACAATTGACACCTCTCACTCAACAATAGACGTGCGGTGTGAGCCTTGAAGAATGCATAATATAAACGTGAAAGCGCGGGGTTAGGTTATTGAGGTACAGAAAGTGAAGCTTCTATATTTGGTGTGTATATTTTATGTTTTTTTACGTAATGGCCTCTTGATTCAGAGTCTAGTAATCTGTTTGTTTAACACAGCGGAGAACGAAGTTCCAGTTTATTATTGTAACGTCGGCGCCTAAACGAGTATGGATGGACGGTGGTGCTGGTTAGCTAAAAGAGCGAAAAACTTTTGCTCATTAGGTTCTTCGGTCATCCACATTAAAATGTTTTGTTTCTTGGACAAATACATTACAACAAAATAAATTATAGAAAATTCCTAAAACCTCCTGGCCATTCCCATCGAGTCAACGGATACCCGCAAGTTAACGTCCCCCAAAAAATTGGGATCTTCTATTATGAAACGTACCAGAATATCGTGCTCTCAGCTGTTTCTTTCACGACGCCGCAGATAACAGTTGGCGCCTACTCCCCGTATGGTGGTGGCGGGGGGGGGGGGGGGGCAGGCAGGAGTCGACGCTGGTGGGCGGTGAGAGCAGGAACTGCTTACGCAGCGCCGGGTCTTCCGTCGCCCACAATAAAATGCCGATAAGCCCTTCCGCCTCGCTCGCCCCGCCCCGCCCCCACGACGTATCAGCGCCCGCCCACCCGGCTCCTAATGGGGGCGCGCGCCCCAATCGATTGATTTATATCCGATATATCGGAGGCCATCTCGCCGCGTGGCCCCAGGAGCGCGAAATATCGTCGCAGAGGGAGCGGGCCAGTGGCCCCTCTGGGAGGGCGGGGTCAAAGGGCGGTGGCGCGGGGATGAGCCACCGCCCACGGTATATGCCGTTACTGCTTCGAATGCTCCCTGGGAACCTATTTTAGATTAGAAGGGAAATCACGGGATGTTCCGATGTCTACAATATTGGCTCCAACGACCTGCTTCATCGGTTAGGTGGGAGTTTTGTATTATTTCCTGTCGGGTATAAAGGGAGGGATGGTGAACGAAAATCGTTCCAATTCTGTCAATACGTTTTGTAGAATTTCTAAGAAATTTTCTTGGTGAGACTCTTTCTAGGAAAAGGAGAAACAGGACTATATTATATTTCGCCAATTTTAGATTTTTATCACATACACTAAAATATTAAAAAAGAAAGATATTTCGATTTTAAATATCGTTGATCAGCCTCTCTTTTTGTGCTCTTCCTGAAAATTCTCAATATGCTTCTTTTATTTTTTTACGAAAATTAAAAGCGAACAGGGGTCAAACGAAATCTTATCGGAGATCACACTGGTTTGCTGTCCCAGGGTTTTAATTCTCGGCATCAACAAATGCAATCCCCTGTATTGGGCCTTCCTGATACTGAACCGATCGCGCTCGGATTGGAAATCAGAACGTTTACGAACTGTCTGCACAAAATTATTTAAGGGAAGTAAGGTTTTCTGGGAGTTCCGTGAAAATGTAAAAGTGGCTCGTAAAAATGTATTATTATTATTATTATTATTATTATTATTATTATTATTATTATTATTAAATTAATACATTTGGTCTTGGGTCGTTAATTGTTACAACATACCAACCAGATCTAGCAGAAAATGAGTAAGGGAAAATATATTACGAGAGTGTTTTATACAAGCGTTCACACATCCAAATATTTATAAGAATATCCAAAAAAAAACTTTCCCAAAATTGACCAGAGTTGGTTATTTTTAAAGATGATTTTATTTCCCTACAACTTAGTATTTTACGGTTTATACATGTGTTCGCTGCAAAAACAGTGTTTTCCAAACCCAAAAGAACTGTAGTTACTCAACTTGAATATTTAATGTCATCATTTTTTTTCTAAAACGTGTGAGAGCAGCATCCGAATCCAATTCGAACTATCTAAATGACTCGGCTACCCGCGAGAATAGATATCTGATTTTGTTAGCACCCGGCGCGGTGCGGACAGCCGCAGCTCCAGAGAATTCCGGCGGCGGCGAGGACCGACTCCTTGGGGAGACCGTGGGCGAGGGGGGATGGGGGAGGGGGGCGAGGCGACAGAAGCCGCACCGTGGGGACGGCGTTTGAACCGCGCACGATGTAACTGTGGTCGGCGGCGCGGCACGCGGCGCAAATGGCCGGGCGGCAGGGGACAGTTGAAGTGAGAAGGGCATCAATGCGAGGCTGCGAGACCCATTAAGAGAATACGAAATTATGCAGTTATAATAATGTGAAATGCAATGAACCGGGAGCGTTGGCGTATTTAGTGACCGCATATGAAGCTTCGTGAATGCGCAGGCCCTAGGTTCGAGAATCGACGATGACGATTTTCAACGCCTTATACGTGGCTGTACAGAAGTCGGTGTTGCCTACCTGATACTTCCAACAGGAAAATTGTGAAAGAGAATTTTGGGTACAATGGATCACGAGCTGATCCTCCCAGACAGGGGATCCTCCGTTGCTGTTTCTCTCTTCTATGATTCGGAAAGACCCCAGCAGGGAACGTAAAGCTATATTACGTAGGAGGAGAAGAGAAAAGAGAAGAAAGAGGAAACGAGGAAGATTGAGGAGAATGCAAAGGCATTAAAATTATTGGCGTTGTTGAAGTTCAAGGTCATTCCTGCGCATAGTCTGCTAAGAATAAGTATGCTTCTTTCTCCCGATTTGTTTGCAGAGTCGATTTCCTCAAGCAGAAGACAAATTTTGATGAAACCGGATACTGGCCTTTCGAAGAAGAGGCCTCCAGGATTTTATTGTAATGAAAATGTAAATGAAGTCCCCAAACAGTTGATTTTTGAGCAAAATGAGGAACGACTCGACTGACTTCCGTGGTCAAGGAAATGAGATGCAGAAATGAAGTTTGTGTTCAAATAAGATGGGGACAAACAGGTGTGAGCGGTGGTAATAAGAGTTGAAACTAACACATTTTGTTCCAGATGCTTAATTACATATTAATTTCCTTTTTGTTTCCGGTCTAAAATAAAATCGTTGGGCAAGATCATCTTTAATATCATTCTACGATGTACTGGGTACCCGGTACCAAATTGTAGAAAATTTTAAATCCCACTACGAAACGCATTCGTCATTATAATATTTCAATTGTAATCAAAATTCTATTTTTGATTTTTTTTTCATTTTCTTAGTATCATATCCTCTTATAAATAGATGTGTTTGTCGTACCTCAAGAAGTAAAGGAGTAGAGTTAAATCCTTCAATCCTTTTTAGGAAAGGTGTAAGGCTCAGATTTTTTAATATAAATCAACGTGTGATTCAGAAAAATAAGCAGAGAAGAAGGCGAAGGCTTGCTTGTTTATCGCTTTGAAGGGGTGCACTGAACCATTGATTTACAATGATGTACAAAGATATGCTATTTCCCTTGATGTACGCTTTCCTCGTAGCTTTGTAAATGCTTGAATTGAGCTGCTTTTGTCTGCTGAGAAACGCAATCACGGTGGCCGTGAGCAAGGAAGGAAGATTGAAGGTATCTGCTTTAAGGAGCCAACGCGACCTGTGCGCTGACGCCCCCTCTCTTTGGCGCAGGTGTCGGAGTCCAGCTCCGTGCGAGATTTCCCCAGCAGCCGGCGGGAGAGCCACCCTGAAGCCACGGTCGTGTAAGTAGCCACGGCGGCGCCTGCCTCGCTCGCCCCGCTCAGCCCGGCTCAACCCAACCCTGCAACGCCTTTTCCCGTCCCCAAACGTGCACTCCACTCCGACCCGCCCCAACCCCGCTCATCCCCGCCACGTACCCTATACAACCGGCCCAAACCCCCACCCGCGTCCGCCGCTACACCGTCATATTCACACACATCAGCCTCTTTCATTCCAGCCCAGCATGCCTTTTCCAGCATCTCGTTCCGACACACCCTCTGCCCATCACGCCACATCAGACTCCACCACACTACCGCCACTGGCCACTCCACCCAAACCCTCCAGGCCCCCAAGCACCCCGGCACTCTATCGTCACACCGTCTCCAACACGATTCCTCCACCATTCCACCTCACTCGTCCTCAACGCCCTTCCCCATCTCGACCCGCCCCTTCCTCCCAACGCACTCTGTTCCGTCCGGCTCATCCCAGACCCCAACCCTACACTCCCCCACCGCGGCACATTTCTTCCTGCCACGCCCCCCTCTCATGCTTCCTCCGATTCTCATGCGTTCGCCGACCCATCCCGCTCCCACCACTTCCGGGCCCTGCTCTCCCTGCTCCGCTACCGCAGCGCACAAGCGCAGCTCCGGCCACAGAGAGACACACGCTCCTCCGGGAAATTCTCTCCGCCAAGGCTAAATAAATTCGCCAACGTGGAGCGGGCGCATTCAGATGGCAAACGAGGGGAAATGAATGGACTGTTTCGTATGAAATAGACGGAAGGATGAACAATAAATTAACTTCAAGATCCAGTTTTCTGTAGGCAGGAAGAGTCGCAAGGAATTCATGTTAGGATGATGCTTCATATTGTTATCCAGTTGTTGTTGTTAAAGACAAGTTATGTAAAGGAAAAATCTTGGTTCAATTTTATTGTATTTCTTTTTAAATTGATTTAGATGGTAGTTAACAAAATTAAAACAATAAAAATGATAGTTTTAAAGCCAACAAACACAGAGTACTATGTATATATTATACATTTTGTACTAGCGTTTTTCTCGTGATAGAGACCACTATATTTAACATGGATATCGAATTAATATTTTACGTCCGCCCATTGCCCATTAATAACACAATATTCAGTGCTTCCCCTCGTAAGAAGCTTGAAATCCCAGTCTCCTCACAAAGAAACGAGAAAGAGATCGCGACATATTTGCGGAAGCTACAAATACCGTGGGTCCTCCCCGCTCCGGTAATCGAATGCAGAGCCAAATGAAAACGTACGCTTCCGCGGCCGGGATCAATAGATATTTGGCTGTCTGTGACAACAAAAAATCTATCGAAGTCAGACCCTGCACATATAAAACAAACACGCTAGCCATGAGGCAAACGCGGATCCAGAAAAAGCTTCAGATGGGAGAAAGTGGCAATTTCTATTCAGTCCCACACACATATTTTTGAAGTTCTGTTTTTTTAATTGTTAGCACGAAATAATAGATGTACGAGTGTAATCATAATGAGAATTCTGTTTTGGATGAGATGATGTCTATGTATGCTAGTTATTTTCAAAAAGTTGAGTTAAATTACAAGTAATATTGGCTTTTGATTTGACCCAAATGCCCCACTCACTCCCATGGGGCGTGTGCAAGTGGTTTAACGACAAAAGCGGTGTGTGTGAGTGATTGAGTGAGCGAGCGAGTGAATGAGTGTAAGCGAGTGAATGAGTGGGTGTGTGAGTGAATGAGTGGGTGTGTGACTGAATGAGTGGGTGTGTGAGTGACTGAGTGGGTGCGAGAGTGACTGAGTGTGTGTGAGAGTGACTGAGTATGTGTGAGAGTGACTGAGTGTGTGTGAGTGAATGACTGAGTGTGTGTGAGTGAATGACTGAGTGTGTGTGAGTGAATGACTGTGAGTAAGTGAATGACTGTGAGTAAGTGAATGACTGTGAGTAAGTGAGAGAGTGTAAGTGAGAGAGTGTAAGTGAGAGAGTGTAAGTGAGAGAGTGTAGGTGAGAGAGTGTAGGTGAGAGAGTGTAAGTGAGAGAGTGTAAGTGAGAGAGTGTAAGTGAGAGAGTGTAAGTGAGAGAGTGTAAGTGAGAGAGTGTAAGTGAGAGAGTGTAAGTGAGAGAGTGTAAGTGAGAGAGTGTAAGTGAGAAAGTGTAAGTGAGAGAGTGTAAGTGAGAAAGTGTAAGTGAGAGAGTGTAAGTGAGAGAGTGTAAGTGAGAGAGTGTAAGTGAGAGAGTGTAAGTGAGAGAGTGTGAGAGAGAGTAAGTGAGAGAGAGTAAGTGAGAGACTGTAAGTGAGAGAGTGTAAGTGAGAGAGTGTGAGTGAGAGAGTGTGAATGAGAGAGTGTGAGTGAGAGAGTGTGAGTGAGAGAGTGTGAGTGAGAGAGTGTGAGTGAGAGAGTGTGAGTGAGAGAGTGTGAATGAGAGAGTGTGAGTGAGAGAGTGTGAGTGAGAGAGTGTGAGTGAGAGAGTGTGAGTAAGTGAGAGAGAGTAAGTGAGAGAGAGTAAGTAAGTGAGAGAGAGTAAGTAAGTGAGAGAGAGTAAGTAAGTGAGAGAGAGTAAGTGAGAGAGAGTAAGTAATTGAGAGAGAGTAAGTAAGTGAGAGAGAGTAAGTAAGTGAGAGAGAGTAAGTGAGAGAGAGTGAGTAAGTGAGAGAGAGTAAGTGAGGGAGAGTAAGTGAGAGTGTGTGTGGGTGTAAGTGAATGAATGTGTGTGTGTGTGTGGGAGTGAGTGTGGGAGTGTTTGTTGCAACGCTGTACGCTGCACTGTGGTGTTCTAGGGGTCCGGAGCCACCGGGTCGCCTGGCCGTTGTTGTGGCGCTCCTGGCGGTGGTCGTGCTGTCCCTGGTAGCGGCGGTCGCAGTCCTCGCTACTGTCCGTGAGTATTCATCTTACCCATAGAGATTGTCCAAAGAAATTTCAAATTAGTTTACAAACAATACTCTGACACTGACGTATGTTTTAGTAGTTTCCATTACTATATAATACTAATTAGATCAGAGCTGCTCAAATGCAAGAGCTGTGCCCAAATTGCCAATCAAAGCCCGTTGCAGTTGTCCGCATGCGTCTAGCTTTCCACTAGACAGAGCTGATCGCGCCCCAGCGCCCTCCTCCTGTCCCAACACATCGGGGTGACTCAACAAGCAGCGAGTCACATTCGAAGGCCGCAGATACGTGTCAGCCCAGTAAATGGCAATTGGGCTGCCCACATGACTAGCCCTCAACTAAATGAAGATATTATATTTTTTACATATTGTAATACGTGTATTATCGCTTTGTTGCTCCAATCCTATTAGCATCACAACCTACGAATTATGTTACGTACATCATTATACTACTTAAAATGTTTCCAAATAAATCTACTAGTTGAACTTGCGAATATTTCTCATTTGGTGTATAATGTATTAACTGAAAACATCTTCATACTGTAACCCAACTTTGAACGGCCAGTATTTGAAAAGTGCTTTACAACATTATAGACCAAGCACTATGCATAGATAAAAATTTTAATATGGCTAATCATAACAAATAGAAAGACTTGGGCCTTTAGATTAAATTACAAAGAATAATAAACAAGCATTCTTAATTTACATGACTGTCGAGACACTGTTTGTTTCTGCCCACCAGTACTACGGAATGTGGGCAGAGCTAAATCTCCAAAAATGTGCTAGGTTCAAAACGGTCTCGTTTTGGATAATGCAACTAATGAAACATTTGCCCATTGCCCATATTTACGCCCAATCCTATGTACACCCCTTTCTGGTTTTAGAGGGGAAATTAGTATTTAATCAGGGGAAGTGACCCCTCTTCGCAGTAGGGATGCGCCACCGATGTCGATGTTTCCAAAGTATCGATTTTTTATAGAAACATCGATGCTTTAAATTATTCAGAATATTCGATATATTAAAGTTGATTTTTTAACATCGATTTTTTGGACTACAATTCCCATAATTACAAGTTTTTATAAGTTAAAATATGAAATAATAACCGTCTGTACCAGAGTCAATTTTTATGTTTTGTGAGCATAAAGAACACTATTTGTACTGCCTTAATCGAATAGGGTCTCTCTCGCGCCCTCTCAATAATTCTTATTTCACACATAGCGACGCGGTCAACGCATGCGTCGTGGGTAGGGGGCCTATGTGTTTACCCCCAGGAAGGGTCTTCCCCTTCCTTCGCATACTCTTCTTCGGCAAAGTAAGGACTGGTCGTTTCAGATGACCCTGGATGATCAGGCTTAGTTTTGTTTGTTGTCCTAAACTAAAACTTCGTTTTTAGTTAAATTTCAATTAGAAATTAGAAAAACACTCTGAAATTAAATTTTGTTACGCACGAATTTATTGTTATAGATTACTAAATCAATATTAAAACATAGATGCTTGAAAACATCGATGTTTTGTGATCGATGTATTATTAACATCCATGTTTTAATTTTGAACATCGATGTTTTGTGATCGATGTATTATTAACATCCATGTTTTAATTTTGAACATCGATGTTTTGTGATCGATGTATTATTAACATCCATGTTTTAATTTTGAACATCGATGTTTTGTGATCGATGTATTATTAACATCCATGTTTTAATTTTGAACTTCGATGTTTTGTTACCGATGTCGCAATAGCCGCCTTCCCAGTCGCGCCAGTAGCTCGTACGGGTGCATTTTCACACGCATAATTTAAATTAACAAAATCTTTATTTCCTTCTCGAGAGGAGCATCGCCTTGTACAACCACTTCCCTTACGTTCTTCTGATATTGGCGGTCGTCGCTGTCATTTTAAGACGGGGCGGACCTATCGCTTGGCTTGAAAAACCTCTCGAAAAACCTTGAACGCGCGCTGCAACTTTTAACAATGTTCCGCGTGATATTTACGTATTCCACATGACAATTTAAGTGCTGAGCTCACATTTCCGAATTAGGAATAGGACATCACAAGAAAACTTCGATGTTTCAAAATATCGATGATAATAAGAACCTTGCTCAAAAAGCAACGATTTTTTAAACATGTTTTTTAAGTGATTTTGTAACCTTCAATATTTACGCTCGCGAGGGGGTGTTGGAGAATGCTCTTCATTATTTATTTAGAGTAAAGGTTTAATTGACTAAAATATTACAAAAAACAAGAACCATTAACAAAGATATGACTGAAAGAATGAGCACTCTAGGAAATCTGAAGGGGGTCAAAGCTACCTCTGTTCGCCGTAGATACGGGTAGACTGCGGCAAGGCCTACGCCTACAAGTACGCATATTTCTACGCCTTTGCCTATGCTTACGACACATGCGTTGACCACCTCGTCTTATCACAGAAATTCGAGGAAAGGCGTAGGAAACCCCAGGGCATCCCGAGCGAGGAATAGTCTTCTTGATGAAGGTTTTACGAAAGGCGTTCACTTACTTCGAACAAATAAACTGACAGTGGCACTATCATCAAAAGCATGAAAATATCGAGCGTAAAAAATTGGCTTTAATATATCGATTTTTCGACAGGCATAACATCATCTTTAACATCATTGAAAACATCGGCATCGACGTCGCATCCATATTCGGAATTAGTAAATCACTTTCACTTACAATTTTAACTATTCATAGCGACCACAGCGCTACTTCCACTTGCGACTCAGTCCACGACACTCCAACGACACGACACCACGACACTCCACTAGCGACCTCAACTACTAGCCAAAAGGTGTGCAGAATTTTGCAATGTCGTCATATCACTTTGGTGAGAACTCACACATAGTTGTAAGTTTCACGCGATAGGGTAGGTCTTAAATGAAGGACGTGAGGTCTAAAGAACGTTTCAATTCCACGATCCGAACAAGAAAGTAACAGACTCGTATTCTGCTGCTAGATTTTAAAAAAATGAATAAGAAATTATTGAGAGATCTAGTATTAAAGAAAGAAATATGTGGCTTCAATAATTAAAGAGTAGAACAAGTTCGACAAACAATTGAACTCTCACAAGCTTAAGACATTCAGGTATTATAATTATAATTATAATTATTATAGATTAGATATTCTCTGTGTAAGCAAAACAAAAAAATCAAGTTGAGTATGTTTTTAAAAAAAATAAAAATGTCTTACGGGCTTTATGTGAATTACACCCAACAATTTCAAGATCGGTTTCCAATTTGCTGGGCCTCGAGATAAGACATTTCGATCTCAGAACAAGAATTTTGGAGAATATCTTTTGTACGCTTTCAGTGCAGTTTGTCCTTCAGAGGCAAACGGAAAGTAGGTTATAAAACAGCATTCTCAATTATTTGCAACGCTAACGTAATTCGTATTTATTTAGTTGAAATTTGAAAATAAATAATAATTATTTCTTCTTTGTAGACTTAATAATAGCCCTATTTGTGCTATAGCAGGTTGCGCATTTGATGTGATGGTCTGCTTTTTATACCGAGGCCAGCTTTTCAAGTTCCAGAAAGACCGCTAAGAATGTTTTCTTTTGAAATGTTTGTGTAGGTAAAAACACTGAATTTAATAGAAATGTCATTTTGATTACTTTTTAATTTAAAAATTGAAGATATGTTTTTTTTCGAAACTCTTGAGTTTTATTTGAACAATTTTTTTCATGTGTGAAGTATTAGTGAAATAAAAGCAATATCAAAACATCGCGTAATCGAAACAAATTATAAGAGAAAGTATGTGCTGTTGTTGCACCATTAATTATTTTACATATATTTTTGCAGCGAGGAAGAAGGTAAATTCACAACACAATTTATGATTCATACCGTGTGTCAGAGCCCGACTAGTAGTTTTGTTGTTTTCCTTTTCAGCCACTTTGAGAGGTGAAAATAATTAATTTGATTCATTAATATCTGTACCCAAACACAGTTATGATTCTAATTAAATGTCATGGAATGACATTTTTGAAAAGTAACCCTCATTAATTCAGTCTTGCAATCTTAATATCCATATTTACGATGGCGTATGAATGAAAATAAATTTAGAATACATTCGACAATCATTCAAACTATAATCTTAAATACATTCTTACTTCTTTGAAGATACGAAGGAATATTTGCACACAATTCTGAATACGTTGTTCTTATCAAATATGTTGGCTCTTAGTATTTTTTGAAGCAAATAAGAATGGGAGTTATGCCTTAAATAAATACATGGAACAATTAAATAAATTTATAACAGTAGGTACTTTCAAAGATATAAATATTAGCAAAAGTAATTTTAGAAGATAATATGCGTAAAAATTATAATAAAATAGTATTTTAATACAACTCTGGTGGAAATTTTCCCCACATATATTTTTTTACTATCCATGTTTCCAAAGTCGCGCCAAGGAAGGAAATTCGACCTCGAGATTGATTTTTGAAATAAATTCTCATGATACCAACTTTTCGTCGTCCTAAATCAAAATAGCTCCATCCAAAACCGCATTTATCGGAAATATAAACAATCCCTTCTTCCAGTAATCCTTGATTTTCATCATGTCTATTTTTATTTTCGAAACTATGTAGAAGTATTAACGAAAAAAATTATAATTGCTCTAGCACACTCGTATTGTTCTCTAGGTCATTGGTCTGCGAGAAACAGCATTACAGTCACGGCATGTGAGCCAGGAGTTTCTAATAGACGATCGCGGTAGCGATAAATTATTCCTTCTGACCCGACCTCGTGATGCATGCGGCTCCCTCGCATCAAGGCCAAATTCGGCCATCCGTGCGCAACCCATTTACCGGACAGTGTGTAGTCGGTTCTACTGATTACGTTTAGTACAATTCCGAGTGATGCTCGGTTCCCTGAGCTCTGATAATCTCTCGTTACACCACCAAGCCAGACTTTTTTACCCCAACACATTTCAATCTCCTCTGCAACGCTAGAGAGATTACACTGAACACCGCTATCCTAAAATGTAATTAATTGCATACTCGCATATTTGCATAGACGCAAACTCGCACTTTAGTATGCACTTTGTAAGTTTTTTTATGAAACTAATATTTACAAACGGATGATTTTTAAAAACCAAATTACTTTAAAAATCTAATAATCACTTGTCTCAATATAATCACAAATCTCAAACACATTGAGTTATTCATGTAAACAGTATTTACGAACTATAGATACGTTTGAAGAACTTATAGGTGAAATGTGAACAATAAAAACGAATGCAAAATGCAGTCCAAGCTCGGACCAAAGGAGACGAACAATTATATTGGGAGGGAGGAGGACTCTTCAAGACAAAACGAAAGCATTTCTGTGGTGTCACGTGTGCTCAAAACAGAATTAGGTGATCCAAAATATGAAGAAATGTTTGAAAAATGTATCGAATATATCAATAAGTGAATTCAAGCTGGAAGAATAAATCCTAGAATTCTATTACGCAAGAAACAAAATCAGTAATGTCGATTATTTAGACACTAATGACTTATGCAAATACAGAAGCAATTATGACATTAATAAAGTAACAAAAAATATTTTCTCCAGATGCAGACGAAATTAAAAATGAAATTATTAAGTAAGATAAACAAACTTTCAACCTAGAACTCACAAAGTGGATTCAATAAAATATTTTTCATGTAGCGTACCAAACGTAATAATAATAAATGATGAAGTTAAGACAGATAAATAACACCACTTGAAAAAATAAATATCTATAAAAACATACAGACGTTTTTATTTAAAAAAGCTTGGTAAAACAAATCACCTCTGTTCATATGAATATGTTACGAAGAACAACGAGAACTATCATATTGGACAAAATGTGTAGTGAATACAAAAAATGTAAAAATATGATAGGGAAGAAGAAAGCAGATATAAAAAAATTGGTCTCGAATATTGGTATAAAATATGGTTGATGATAAACCAGATTAAAGAAGTTACTCATGAAGCCCGAGGAAAAGTAGATTAAAACAACTCTCACACGCAGAAAGAATCTGTGAATAATGATTGCAATGACGATGATGATGATTCGTATAATCTTTATGAATAGTGTCTTATCCAGATTATAAAATGTCTGCGTTAATGTATGTTCACATGAATTAGTTTTCCAGAGTCTTTACATTCTTCCTAAACACGAGTACCATTCTGGTACCATCTCAATAGAGTAGCAATTCAATAGAGTACACTCAGCAATTCACAACTTAATTTTAACCTTGACGCGATGGTTGTAGTAGTTCCAAGCGACTGAATATTGTATTTAAGAAGAGAAAAAATCGTTTAAACTCTATTTCTTCCTAGTTGGTTTATGCCTGAAACGCATTCGGGGAAGTACTGAGTAAACACTTTGCTGGTATTCCTGCATTTGCCACCTCTTGAAACCCGTACAGGACTTAAGTTAAATCGAACATTCACATTGTTAAGAAAGGTTATGCATTTATTGTTTCATAGAAGCCGATACTCTTTCAAGAATAAATCATGACTATCTGAAAATTTGTATGTGTCAGGTTTGACATTTTGATAAGTGAATGATTTACCTCGTAAAGGAGCTCAATTAATGAATTTCTATGATCATATCTCTCCATCACACGAAGAAAATTCAACCTTCACAGAGGTACCATGCAAAGGCTTTCAAGAGCAGTAGAGAACTACGGAACAGCTCAAGAGAAGCAGTCTGCACTCGAACCCGGAACTCCGGCGCTGTTTCCTCTCGGTCGGTCGGGCGGCCGGGCGGCCGGGCGGCCGGGCGGCCGGGCGGGCGGGCGGGCGGGCGGGCGGGCGGGCGGGCGGGCGGGCGGGCGGGCGGGCGGGCGGGCGGGCGGGCGGGCGGGCGGGCGGGCGGCGGCGCGCCAATGAAGGGCCGGCCCATTGCTGAAAGCTCGTTACGCGGGGAGCAGCAGCCGCGTCTATTGGGTCGTTCAAAGCAAAGTGATGCGCGTTATCCGAAGGGGCGAATAGCCGGCCGCTCCCCCGCTCGCGACCTTCGCCTCGCCGCCGTCACCTACTCCATTTCGAGCTCCTGCCACCTCGCGGCCCGCGCCACCCCCGTACTCACTCCTCCCTCTTGTTTCCCTTGTTGCCGCCGCAATCGTTCCCGCCGTCCCTGCAGCCCTATTGACCCTCGCCGTCCCCGACGTTCTCACCGCCCTCACGGTCTCACTCCCATGCTACCCTCGTCCTCCCTTCTCTCGTTGCCCGTTGTGTCCTCGACTCAGCCGTTTCCGGCACCCTCATCCTCGCATCTCTCCTCCAGTTCTCGTCGTCCTACGTCCTCACCGTCCCCGCCGATCTATCTCCCTCACACTCCGCGTCGCCCCTACTATATCCTCACCACCATTCACGCCCCCAACTCCCTCGCCATCCATCCACCCTCTTCACCTTTGGCGTGCCCGACGTTCCACCGCCCTCACAGTTCCACCCTCATGCTACCCTTGCCCTCACTTCTCTCGTTTCCCCTTTGTGTCCTCGTCTCAGTCATTACCGGCACCCTAGCACCCCCGTCCTCGTCCCTCTCCCCCACTCCTCGCCGTCCTCACCGTCCCCACCGACCTATCTTCCTCACACTCCGCGTCCACCCCTAAATCCTCACCACCATTCACGCCCCCAACACTCTCGTCGTCCCGCCATCCTCGTCGCCCTCGCTGCTCATGCACCCACCACCTTTACAGCCAGCAACCCATCACCAGCTTCACTGCGACACCCACCGCCGCCCACAGCGCTCCTCCTCCCCCTCCTCTAAGGTTGATGTAACCGAGAGTGGATTGCGAGATAGCGGCCCTTCGGCTCCGAAGTAAGCCTTCGAACATCAGGATATCGTCCGGTTTCATTGCTACTTCACCTCGCCGCTAACGCTCACTAAACCGACGTGGGCTGGAACAGTTCCGCGAGGATGTGACCGGAATGAACGGGTCCAACCTATACGGCCCCGCCCCTTCCTGCAGCGTTCCTTCGCGGAGTCAAAGGAAATCAGATAAAACTGCCCGGCAATGTGTTGGCCGGGAGTTTAATCTCTAAACGGTCCGGGCTTCGCAACGCCTAAGTATTGTTCCCCAACCGGGTTTCGAGGTCCGCCTGGTTCATCCTACAGTGCACTTGCTTGCCGTATCGCGGTCTGTTTGTTTTTGTTTCGCTCTCTTCGGTATACGTGATCACGCTTCGCGATTCCTATTGTTTCCTTGAACATGGTCGTTACAGGTAAAATCCGTGGGTGTATCTGATATATTGTATTAGCGCAACAAGGTCGCAAACATTTTCGCACGAACAAAGAATGCCGTTCCGTTTAGTGTGAGACTTCAAGGTAAACCTCTCAAAGAGTTACAGAAAATTAATTTGCAGCAGAATTAAATAAAGAAACATCATTATAAAATCTGCATATATTTACTGTTATTCCAATTTTCATTAACTTACATCTGTCTCTTCCACTTATTAAAACAAGTAATAGAGAAACAGCATGCAAATTATTCAACTTCACTTTAAGTAATGCGTAAGTACAACACAAATCCGTTTCAAGTAAAATCCTGAAATCCGTAAATATTCGTAAGCATCGAAGTTGTGGACATAAAAGCTTCCTCGCTTCTTATTCATGTAATTTCTACGACGATTTACCTTTCAACTGTATTTACCTCATAGACAATTGCTTATTAAAGAAAATTAAGAAAGCCCAAAACATATAGTACTTATTAATACATCTTTTTTAAAAATATTATTTTGTAATAAAATACAATGTATATTATTAATTTCACTAAAATCTGAGATTTCAGAAAGAATGCGAATTTGAACGAAAGGATGTTTCCATTGACTTTCACGTCATGGAAGTTAAAAAATACGATACTTTGAATTTCGTAAAAATATTCGTAGGTTAGAAACGTTATTAATAATTTTCTTTGTGAAATATGGACGAATAAATTCCGAGAAGTAACTATAATCATAACAAACTCAAACTCTCATTCATGATATGACCCCCTTGAAACCCAAATGGTGTAACTCCATTTTTTATATTTTTTTAAAATTTAGGCTGCTAATCTGTTTTCAGCAAATGACTCTCTATTAACAGCACAAAGAATATAGTGTTACAATACTGAGCAACAATTTCGGAGTGTAATGTTGTTAGCGTTTATGTTGTCAGCGAAGCCATCCGACTGTTGACAAAGTGGTGTAGTTGCGGGTTGCATCATTTTATTGTAATTGGTTGCTTTTCTTGTTCGCGGTGAACGAAAAGGCACCAAAATAGTAAACCATTCACAATTATTTTTAAATAAACTCTTTGTGTGTCATACCACTTCGCAACTTGTCCTTGAAGTCGGGATCTAAAAATGGACGACCAGTTTCTCATGCTTACATAGCTCAGAGAAAGCTGTTCACAGGATCACAGCACGCACAAAAGAGAAAAAGTTTCCTCCATTGTCCTGTGAACATCATCACCACTACTTAAGGTGTCTTCTTGCGTCTGGCGAAGTTTAAGACATCAAACGTCTGAACGGAAACGACATTGATATTGATATTGACATTGATGATGACCGATGAGTAACAAAAATTATGTAACATGAGAAATAGTCCTGGATTTCATTTTCAATTATTTTGAAATTGGGTATTTGCCTATGTTGTTTCCAAGACGTATTCTTTGATCATTCATTTAAAACGTTGATTTCTTGTATAATCCATTATCGGTGCTATTTTCCATTTAACTTAGAATTGTTATAAAAATCTGTAAATAAGGTGTTGTTAATTGCATTTTATATTTTCTTGTCAATAGAATCGCGAGAAGTGCAACTCCACGCAAGCCCTAATAACAAATAACATAACCGGACAAAATTGTCAGTTTGTCAATACTAATTCGTCGATATTGAAGACTTCGGATTACTGAATGGAAATGACAATTCTGATGTTGATAGATAATGTAAATGGTATTGGTAACTGAATTTCATATTTCTACACATCCTTTACCTGTTCATATCGCAAGTATTGTAACTCCATTTATGTTCTTATGCAAAATCTATTACTCGTACTCGACAAAATTATACAGTATTGTCAATACGAGTCAAAACAAACCTTAAACACGCGTATGTAAAAAAAGAAAATGATGTACTGATGAATTCTTTATAACAATACTAGTAAAATATTACATAATTTGAAAAAAGAAAAAAGTGAGTTACATTCCTTGCCCTTTAAAGGGATCATACAGTACGAGAGATAAACAATAATCTGCATTTAATTGAAAATAATGATAAGATACGCTATTTTGTATCTATCGTATGTCAACATCTTTATTTTATCAGTACGTTGCTTATAAAATAAATGTGTGCATAATTTAAAAAATGTATCTGGAATATTGAAACATTACAAGAAAACAATTCTGTTGAAATTCTGAAACTAATAAAAATGGAATTATTAACTAAAAATTAGAATTCCGAAGTAAATATTTGTAAATCTTGCAAAATCCACTACAAAAGAACTCAAACTAGATAGACAACAAACAATAGAAATGAACTCCAAAGCAAAAGGTTAACATTTTTTCGAAAGAAGGTTAAATGCCTTAGCCTGTTCATGCAAGCATTGTATGAATGTGATACTTGTATATTTGTTTTATGTCTTTCTTCATAACGGGGGTTGACCCATATCGTGTTTTAGGGTAGGATAAGAGGGTAATTTCAGATCAGAACCTCCCTGTCATAAATATATTTGAACAATACAAAAATTAATTATTGGTTCAAAATTTCATGAGAAGTATATTCATAATTCACATATAATACTATTTTGAATGGTGTGCGATGAATATGTGGTACTTGTTTCAAATTGAGTAAAATTATACAACAGTCATGTATTCAATGAAAGAGGCATCCCTCATGCTTTCTGTAGGTCTTGCATTGGTAGGAAATGTTTTTGAAAAATACACTATCCAGTAATACTACTATTGAGTTTTAAAATTCTTTAACAATGTTTTGTAGGTCTGTTCGTTTGTATCAGTAGGTCTGATGTTTTGTAGGATACTTAAACGTTGGATAATAAAAAGTTATTACACAATTATCCTGCACAAGAAGTTAGCATGACTGTATCTTTTGATGACGGTCATCAATCTGAAGTATTACACTTTTCCTCCCGGTTCTTGTAAGAAGGAACACGGTCAAGCGTTGCGAGAGTCGGGGACCAACTAGCGCCGCCAGTGGCTTGCAGTGAAGTCGTAGGATGGCAAAAGGCAGGGAGCACTTTTCCAATCTTCGTCCGGTGGACTGGTCTCCGTAAACGAAAGCGCTGCTTCCGACTTTCCTGTGTTTCTTCGCCGGCAATTCGGTTCTGGGTTAGCGAAGACCTTGCCTTTTTCGATTCCAGGCTCTAGTTGTCGAAGAACTCTGCTGAGTAGTTTTTTCCAGGAACTCCTCGGATTCATACAAGACAAAATGCCAAAGAACCAATCAGTCCGTAATTGAAATTGCAACTCATATTGAGCACAGTTTCATATATGAAATTCTTGAAATTCGTCTGGGAAACGTCCTTCCATGACCATAGCCGTTTTTGGCGTATAAAACGTTTCTGTTCATTCTATTGTCCTTCGGAACGCATGGAATTTCAACAAGAAAAACCGTAAAAAATACAAAGAGGAAGATAATCTAGGAAACAAGAGTGATAGAAATATTCTGAGAAAAAAAATTTGTTTCTTCTTTTTCTCAACAGAATACATTTTAGTAAGTATATATTTCCAATTATGATATTAATAAAAATGGTTGCAACATCAAATCCCCTCTACATTAAATACAATACGCCTTAGCGTATTGTGAAACCGAAATCGAGACCGGTTTCGTGACATTTAAAAGAAACCATCTATACAAAATCCCATACGTGTCTAACTACTGGAGAGAGAATTAGCCTAGCATCAATCAGATTTAAGGTAAATTTAACCTAGATAAATTTAAAGTTCGCAGATTACGATATTTGGAAAATGGCAAGTGCACACGCAGTCTTCAACACATAACTCGCTGTAATGCAGATTTCCGTCAGGAATAACCAAGAAACGACTGCGTTCAACTTCGTGAAACAGGGCATATGAAGACACGAATTCTTTCTAATGCCACAATCTGTAAATAGACGCTTTTATATTGATTATTTCGTATTGCTGGGCGCGTGAACAGCTATGGTTATTACTCACGAGAGTGTAGTACGTTGTTTTGTTGTAGCGTTTTCCCCATCCAGACCTCTCCTACGACCGGGCACAGCCTCAGCCGGGACAAGCTCTAAGCTCTCGACGCATCTTACAGCATTTGTTGCAGTGTAGAGCATATAAGTGTAAGCGTGTGTAAGTAAGGGATGCGGATAGCATAAGTCGCGATCTTTGGCCCGTTTGTCAGAGAACTGGGCCGGTATCATAACAATACAAGTTGATCGGCGATCCCGAAAAAGTACATATCAGAGCAGCCGGCCGCTAGAATTCTCCTCCAACGGCGCTATTCGCCTTATCTAGCCAGTGACGAAAGGTCTACCACCGTCGGGACTCGAACTCTAGGAGCTCCCGGTCAGAGGCATTGAAGTGACAACAGTTTGTGCCCTGAGCCACCTCAGCCAGTTAGTTTTTAGACGTTCAATTACATTTTTCGAGTGCCCACACTGCTTACTGCGGTGGCAGAAACGATCAAAGTTAGGTCCCAGGACGTAGCAACTTTCACTATTAAAACAATAATTTACAAAGTGCGGAATATTTGCAGTTTCCATCTAGTTAATTTTTTAAGGACATATTCTTTAGCATTTCTACATGAAAATGTATTTAATACTGTTAACATTTCCGAAAAATAAAAGGTACGGTCATTTAGATATATTTTAAGTGTTTTTAAGAACAAGATGAACTAGAGAAAGAAGAGAACGTTTATGCATAATTTGAAAACTGCAATTTGAAAAATATGAATTTCAGATGAAATGCACGTAACGTCTCATATCCAGAGTAACCAGCTTTGTGTTATAACATCCACACCTTGCGATGCACACTACGTATTGTTAAATATCAGCAGTCGACTAGCATTTATTATCAAGCACTGCCTCCTCTTCATATTATTTGGCAACTTGCATACACATGAAATAAATGCAACACATTGTTCTACAGAATGAAAATGAATTTGAAGTTCTAGGTGACTCATTCTCTATGCATTACTAGCAACAGACGACGCTGCACATTGAAGCCATTTCACAAATCAAATGAAAAGAGCACATGCGTACTTCGTCGTTTGGCATTCAAATGTTCTTCACCCTTAATGTTGATGTTTTAACCAGTGGTGATACAACAGCACGTCCTTTCTCGTACACTGTGTGCAACAGTAACTTAATATTACAAGTGTCACTCGCGAAGGTGTTTTCAATCTTCTAAAATCAAAAGGTTATTTTCAAATTAGCGTCCGCAACAACTCCTAAATCTATTTGAAAATTTTGGTTCGAGAAAATTCTGTGTATGGTTTTGGCTCTAATTTTGTTCACTGACCGACAGATGGACGGACGAACGGGCAGACAGAGGTTTCGAGAAAAACATTTTCTCTGTCAAGAACTCTCTAAAATTTATATTCTGAAAATACTGCATATAGTTGTACGTCAAATTAGTATACAAAGTCAAATAAGGATAGGAAGAAAGATAAAAAATACTGTTTCTTCTTCATTGTGAGACACAAAAAACGTTTTTGTTATTTTAGTAAAAATTAATTGACATTTCTTTCTGTAGCTTTAAAATACTTTGAACAGTGTATATAAACCAGAAAATAAATAAGTTTATTTTTTAATATCACTTATCTCGTGACAAGTAAACATTTTCCGTGTTAATGAAAATATCAGTGTCTAAATCAGTAGAATATTTACATAGATAAAAAACTGAAAACTGCATAATTAATTTGAAATGAAATATAATATTCAGATGGACGTATTGGACATTAACTGATTAATCTAATTACATTCATTGTACATCCTGACATCCCTACCTACTTTCATTCAGAGCGTGAATAGGCACAAAACATCTTCATACAAAAATAAAATTCCATCTCATTTTTCAAACGTTTAACTTCATGACAGAAACAACGCAATGTCAACAAAGAAAACGAAGCCTTTGTTTGAGGAGCAGTTTTAGCAGTGAGAAGCTCGCAAGAAGCCCTTGTCGTATTTCTCACGCGATACGATTAAACGGAAACAAAAACAAAAGCTCACAAAGGGAGGCCAACCCTCGGGCCGTCGTTGTTGATACATCCCACGCACTCCGCACTCCCTGAGCCGATCCTGCGCGCCGGGGCCGCTGAGAGGGTCATTAGGGGAGGACAAACGCCGCGTCGCCCTTCCGCCCTGCGCGCCCTTTCGCCCTACGCGGAGCACCGCACATCGCCCCCGCTCTGCTGAAGAGCGACCTACCTCCAGATCCGTTTGTTTTATAGTTTCACGTTTCTATATCGAGTGCGAACATATTGTATCGTCAGAATTACTAGTTTCGAGAAAACTAAACTTGAAAGTTCATAAGGGTACAGTTACATATGGAACGGCGATGTTTGCTTCCTGGGATAAAACGAATGATCTCTCTTACGTGGACTCACCTGATTTGTACACTAGGCAGATTTGAACGAGATGTATTAAAATGATATTAACTCAAAAAATTAACATGAGTGGACATACAATACTACTTAAGATACTTCATCATACTGCCACAAACAGCATTAGCAAACTGAATTTTTCCTGTGTTGAAAGGTATCCGGAATATCTAGGAAATATCTTGAATTTTACGTATAAATTTAAATTCATTCAATTCCCAAAAGAATGCATTTAATGGAGATTCGTCACTTAAGAAATACACTATTCACTTCGACACCCCATTATCATCATCGAGTCGAGGTCTGGTTTCTGAGACGCCTGGCAAAGAGAATATTGATTTTGTTTTTAAAATTATATCTGTTTTTGTATCAATATATCTCTTATAAGTAATTCTTAACTTCCCACATTTATAACGAGTGAAGTAATTATATAATCAATAAAGTATAATTATTATTATAAAATATATTATATAAAAATATGTTCATTTTTCCTTCAAAGATCGCAAACTAATGGAGAAACAGACATTGGAAACTGTTCAGCGTGAAATACCTCTCAGATAAGCAAACATGTCATCAGTTTCTAGCAAATAGAATTGAAGATTTTATCGCTGATTATCATAAAATATGCAACTGCGAGGGCTCAAAATGTTATCATTATCATATCATTATTATAATTATTATCAATATGTTATGTTCGTATTAGTGTATTTATTAATATTGTGCATAAAAATGACTTGATTATACATATTAATCGCGCGATGTATTTTTGTGGCGAGCGGAAGTGCATGTGCTGTGCTGGCGTTTGTGCAGATCTGAAGTCGGGCCAGGGGCTGACGCTGGCGCCACAGCTCCGCTCGGCGCAGGTGTGCCTCAGCCAGGACTGCATCCTCTCAGGTAAATGAACGGCGCCGCTCCAGCGCCAACGACGCGCCACAGCCCGCTGCGCCCCCGCACCCGCTTCCACCCACGCCCTCCTCCGGCCCCGCCCGCCCTCCCAGCTCCCTCGCCCGCGTCCATCGCCCCGCCCTCCGCCCCCACCCCCGCCCCGACCTTTGCCTCGCTTCCCATCTCGCCTTCTGCCCGTCGCTCCACACGCTTTCGCCCCTGCCCTACACCATGCCCAATGCCCCGCCCAACCTCCCTCCAGCGGTCATACGTTTTCCTCGCCCACTACCTGGCTCTCCGCTTTACCGGTGACCCATCCTCCCCTTCCGTCCCGTTCGCCCCGCCGCACCCCGTTCGCCTCCACCTCCATCTGCTCCGTCTGGAGCCTCACCCTTTGCTCGTCCGAAGCCCCTCCCTCGGTCCCTCATCTGCCCCAAAACGACATTCCCATCAGCCAACTCCGCGACCCACTCCACCCCCCTCCCGCTATCTCCCCTGCCTCGCCTCCTACTCATTCCTGCTCCCGGCCCCGCAGGACTCCTACTACACACGTGCCCCCCCTCCCGCTCCCCGTGCTCGACGCTCACCTCTCGGGCCACGCCCCCGCTGCCGGGGCCGGCCCCTCGGCGGCCCCGCTTCACGCCTCCGGCCCCGCCCCCGCCCCCGCCCCCGCTCTCTACCGCGTTTCCCCTCCGCTGCGACGCGTCTGTATCTCATGCTTTTTCAAAACGTCGTTTCGGCTACTTTCGCTCCCTTTTATAAGCCGTATATTTTAACCCTTCTGAAATACGACGCGGTCCCCTTGTGGCTGGAACGCCCCCCCCCCCCAAAGAGAAACGGATTCTGTCCTGAAGATTCATAAAGCAGGAATTGAATATAGATAAACATCTTGGGTGGAAGATTAAACACATTTTTGTTAATGTTTTCTTGCTTGTTGACTTTTAGATACATTTTAAGAAGTCAGGCAAAAGAAGAGAACACTGTTAAATGTGTGTCTGAAATTATCTAGAGAATACTCGTGCCTTCAAGAAAATATTACTTTTCGACATGCTGTGCATCCAAGGTAGCATCGGAAACAATGAATACAATTAACTTCTGGTTTGATGATCATAATAACATTCATACACTTATTTGCTTTTCTCTTGTACAGGAATATTTATGTCGTTCTTTCCCATTACTCTATGTCTTTACAATGTACCAATTTTCCAAATTTAAATGATAGTTCTCTTTACTAAAAATATAACGCAACGAAATTTTAAAAACGGGAGGAAGATGTACTTTTCTTGTTTCATAACAAATTTTAGTTCGATTGTTTTACATTTGAACTTTTATTCTCAACAAACATCTCGAAATAGGGTCAATAATGACTGAGACGCGTTGAGCGACAATCCTTTTAATTAAATAAAAATTCTTCAAGAAATTGGTGATAATTTTAAAAAATCCAGCTTGTCCACATGTTTATTCACAATTGTTTGTTCAATTCCCTTTTCATAAAGGATTTTGTCTAAGTATGATTGAAATGAATTAATTCAAGTGGTTTGGAACATCTATGGACTAGCATCGAGAATGTCTCCAAGTAAATTGGTAATAATAATTTATTTCTTCGAATTTGATTTTATTAAATTCTAGTCATAGTGGACACAAATGAACACGTAATCTCATTGTCATTAGAAATCTGTAACCAATGCAAAAAAGTGTGAATGCATCGTTTGTCTTTTCACCTAAACTATTCTCTTCAATTCCGCTTTCAGTGAAGATCAATGGTGAAACACATTTGGTAGTGTACGGGTTTAGTGTCAGTTTTCATACATTTATTGACATTTTTGGTTTAATCCGAAATGCCCTTCCAAATAGTATTCCAAGAAGTATTAAATGTGCAGAATTTGCATTAAAAGTTTGTAGTTAATTTGAAGCTGCAATAGAGAGTGGAATAAATGGTACAAATAACGCAGAACTTACTGATAGGTATTATGAGAAATAGAGATTCTTGAAAAAATAAATAGATATGTTAAGAATTGTTCGAGGTAAAAGATTTGAATATACCTAGATATCTGAAAAATTCAAGTCGCAACACTCGCGAAAAATTAAAAGCGATGATATACAAAGATCAATTAAGTATTTCAAAATATCATCACATTAAACTGAGGATAAGAAGTTGCAATAACTTTCCCCAGAACTTCATTCATAAAGAATGTTCTAATGAATGTGAACGTTCCAATGGTAATTCTTGGTTACCCCGAATCGAATTTAACGATTTTCTATTTTATTTCAATCGAGTATTTTTCTTACAAGCCGATTAATCAATTTATTGGAGTACATAAGAGACCCGTTACCACAAATTACGTGATATACGTTTCTCAAAAGACTTATCAAAGAATTTTCAATTTAACGCACGCGGCATTTTGGAAATTTTAGAGCATACGCCGCTTTCGTCCCAAGCTCTCAGATTACTAGCGTGAATCCCATTCTCCTCGGCGAATGAAGGGTCTTGCGGCTGATGCAGCCGATGACGTCGACGCCGCAAGGGAGCAGAACGGAGCGGCCGCTGGGGAGAGGGCAAAGATGGAGGGAAGAGAGAGGCGGCCGTGAAACCCTGCCAGTGGCGCGGCTCCGAAGAGAGTCGCTGGATGGGGCAGCTGATGAAGATGGTGAAGTCCACGGGGGGAGGCGGTCGCTGGGGAACGAGATGGGATCCAAGGCATTTTCCAATACCCTTCCTTCCTCTCACACGAGAAAACTGATGAAACTATAGCACCGTTAAATAGTATCTCTTTTTATATGCATCGAGCGTTTTTCGGCCGCGATTCTACCATGTTCAGTGATCCAAAAATGATAAAGAGAGGATAAATTAAAAAAGTAAATAATGAAAATATATAGAGTATGGACAACATATTAATAACAATTGTCAACATTTATTTTAAAATCATACCATGAATTATGGGTATGATCGTAACCAATCGTAAACCAATCTCGTAACCAATCTCGTAAACAATCAAGAAACGGTGTCAATATATCAGTTACTTTGGAATAGCTTTCCCCGAAACGGCTGACAAGAGGAAGGGGTATCAATAGAAAAAGAAAGGAGTTAATGTAGGCGTAAGTTGAATAACTTCGAGATGGGTAAAATATCAGGGGTGTTTTCATTTAAATCGGAGATTACGCAATCAACTGATCGGTCGAAGGTAGAACCCAAAACCTCTCTATTTCAGAATCTTTATTTTTAAGGTAGTGGAGTACCCGTAGGAGAAAAGTTGAGCTTTTATACAATGGAGACTGAGTATCAGGAATCATCCCACTCACCCTTGGCTTTCAACAGTTTTAGATGGAAATAGCGTCATTCGCGGCGTACGCGGGAGACAGACGTCTTTGTCATCGCCACTCGAGCGCCTTGAACCATCGGCAAAAAGCGTGACGCAGACCCCAAAGCGAGCGGATGCCTATCGAAGCCTGGAATCTGAGCTCCCCGTCAGTGCCTTCGTTCTATTCATGGTCTCTAGCAAGAAGGGAAAATACGAGTGACAAATAGGAGCAGTGGCAACTTTTCAGTTCATCTTAACCATTCAGGGGGATGACTTTAAACATTTTCTTCAAAACTACTGTAAAATCAGTGCACTAAGACCAAGTGCATGAATTAGCAGGGCAAAAAATGATTTAATTAAAGGAAGAAACGTTTTATTTGCCTTATTAGATTACTCTTGGAATCCTACAAATAATTTTACTATACTGTATATCATATTCTTTTTAGAAAATAGAAATAAATTTATTTAAATAAAACGTTAACAATAAAAACGTCATTTGCCGATGATGTGTGTACAGAATAGGTACCGTTGATATTCAGTTTTTTATTTAGTGACAGTGAAGAGAAACCAATGCTAAGTAAATATTCTTAATTTTATTTTAAAGAATGGCAAAAGTAATACCTTGAGTCGATGTAGGTTTTTGAAATCAAATTTACTTTGAGGGAGTAATAATGAATGATTCATTTCCGAGATACTTCGTTACTATTTTCTTTTCTTGGGCAATTATCTAATTGATTTTCAGGCACTACAAATATTATGAAATATTATGAAATCAATACGACCGCATAACATAGGGATGCTGTAATTACCTTGACTACAAATAGGAAATCAGTATCCCTTGTCAGTCATACAAATTATTGTAGTCGCTAATTTAAGCATCCTCCCATTACCAAATGATTTATCATTTATATACGATGTCGGTGGGGAAGGTTCTTAGTTCATTTCCTAATGAATCGTAACACATTTCGTAATAATGTTTCGTTAAAGAAAAGATTTCTTAACATAACTGATCTCCAAATATAACATACTGTACCCGCGCACTTCCCTACACGTCCTTATCAACTGCTGTTCATTAAAATTCTCTCTTGTGATTTCTTTTTCACGGCAATCCAGTCACGCACACACTTTCTCGGTCTCTCGCCATCTGGACGGCACGTCGGACCGATGGGCTTCGCCCTCCGCCACTCGTAACATCCCACATTTGTAATATCTGAGCGATCCCACATGTGTAATATTCTATCATAAATACGAACGTTTCACCAATTGTTGGTGTGATAAAATTAAACTCCTAATCGACAGTCAAAGTTATAAAGATTAATCTATTATCTACCTTCGTAAATTTTTATTTTTCTTTGTTCTTATTAAATATATTAGGTTTAGCATAATTTCGTGTTAAACTAATTCTCTCAAAATACCCTGGAAAAGAAGAATTACATTTTTTGTCACATAGTCGGAGAAAGCTGTGGAAGTTGACGAAAATTGCAAATTGTGTCAGAAGCAACAACAGAACCTCGATTTCAAAACACGTATTGAATATGAAGTAATCACAATGATTTCTCAGATTGAACAAAATTTCATTTTAGAGCACACGGTAAACTACTAATCGAAGATTAATCGTAAGGTGTGTTGGTTAATAAATAAAACGAACAGAATATAATGCAGATATGTGTAAGAAAGAGGAAGAAGTGAAAAAGAATATAAAGAATGTCAGCTGACTTCCGAATATTCGTTATAATTTCCTTTCCTCCGAAATAACTCTTCGACAAGTGGCATTTTATGAGTCTTGCGAAGATGTTCACAGGAAGAGAGTGAAGAACACTAACGACGGATTAAGGGTGACCCGTCAGTTCAAACATAGCAGCATCATTGTCAATGCTCGTCCTCTCTAAGTGTCGTGAGACAGGGACGCGCCCACCGAGAGCGCAATAGAACGATGCCGTACCGGATTCGTGGGTACCATTGCCAGCAAGCCCATCCGGTCCCCGGGGCCCCAAGTGCGCCCCAGCTTCCTTTCTCTCCGGGATGAGAAACGCCACCCGCGCGCCGCCCGAGAGAGAGAGAGAGAGAGAGAGAGAGGGAGAGAGAGAGAGAGAGGGAGAGAGGGAGGCGCGAGGCAGAGGGCGAACGAGGGGCGCTGATCTCGGCGCTCTAATTGCGAGCCGGGCAGGTGCGTTCGCTCGGCGCCGCTCAGTCACGCCGCCGCAGCCCCGCAGCCCCGCAGCCCCGCAGCCCCGCACCCCGGCGGCGCTCCACGGCACGGCAGCGCCCGACTCGCCCTGCAGTCCCTCCAGCACCCACGCCGCCAGTGCCCGCTGCTACGAGGATTCTTCTCACCCTCCCTGCCTTTCTCTGCCCACTCACATCCCTCAACCCGCTTCTCCTCACTCTTACACCTCTTCTTCTCGACATCCTCACCCTCTCCTCCCCTTCTTCCTCTTTTCGGCGCCTCATGTTCCTCTCTCCGCCTCATACCCCTCTCTCCGCCTCATATCCCTCTCTCCGCCTCATACCCCTCGCTCCGCCTCATATCCCTCTCTCCGCCTCATATCCCTCTCTCCGCCTCATATCCCTCTCTCCGCCTCATATCCCTCTCTCCGCCTCATTCCATCTCTCCGCCTCATTCCATCTCTCCGCCTCATAGCCCTCTCTCTCTCTCTGACGCCTCAAATCCCTCTCTCCGCCTCATCTCGCTTTGTTCCCCCTCATTACTCTCCCTACCTCATATCTCCCTCGTCACTTCATCATGTCCTTATCTAGTCTCGTCATCTTCCTTCCCCATCTCTCCCGCCACTCCTCTCGTCACCTCGTTTCTCGTCGTTTCCCCCTCACCACCCTCTCCTCGAGTATCTGTCCGCATCCGATACTACCGTTCCCCTATCGCCTACGTCTCCCCCGCCACCGCACTGCTTCCCCTTCGACTCGCACTGCATTTCTGCCACCCCCACAACCCCGTGGGCCCCTCCGTCGTCACCCTCCGCCTCCCTCGCCGCCATCGGGCCCTCAAAGGCATTCCGCGAATGGAGGCCGCCCGAGCAATATACGACTGTGCAACGTCATGCCACGCCTCGCCACGCCACGCCACGATACGCCGCTCCACGCCCCGCTTCGCTCGCCGCGCCACCTCACGCCAAACCTTGCCGGGAGACACACTATACAGCGCTATATTCGATAACACGTAATTTCCAACTGGAAGGATACATTCTGCGATAGTGCAGCGATAATGCTTTGCTGCACGAAGCGAATTTCATATAATGTGATACAGTCAGCTGCTGGATTTATTCTGAAAGCCACACTCCGGAAAGCGCATATATTAGCACGCGTTTGTTTGTAATTACTTTGGTTAGTCTTACATATGTTATTTGATCGCCCAATGTAAACCATCGAATCCCGGGAAAGAATAGTATTTTTCACTTTAATCTAGAGACGCATTCAAAGGGGCTGATAGGGCTCCAGATCCCCCTCCCCGTCCACTCCGGCCCCCAGAAAACAATTATAGATATTCAAAAATACAGCTTTTTCTAATTTTCTGTAGTAAAGAAAATCATTCAATATATCAATTGTTAACGTTAAAACTATAAACTACTAGTCATCAAATATATATTTCATATTCTGCATAAAGAA
This sequence comes from Gryllus longicercus, assembly GCA_038098605.1. Lineage (NCBI taxonomy): Eukaryota > Metazoa > Arthropoda > Insecta > Orthoptera > Gryllidae > Gryllus > Gryllus longicercus. The sequence continues at coordinate 1,287,506 of JAZDUA010000133.1, forward strand.
AAATTCTTTATAAGAAAACATCTCTGAGCATTGCAATTCTATATATATATATATATATATATATATATATATATATATATATATATATATATATATATATATATATATGAATAAATGCGCAGAGAAATCTCCTGGGTGTGTCTCACCATTACTCTAAAAACTATTTTCCAATAATGATAATGATAATGATGACACATAAGTTATTATCTTCATTAAATTTATAGAAGTGTCAATAAATTCGAGAGGATTCTTAGCTTTTACGGAGTTAGTAAATGTATTGCAGCCCAAAGCTTAAATAAGCCGAATAAGCAATGCGTCCGTTGAACTAACTCCGGAATCTACGGCATTTATGGGTCGATAACATATTACACTCCTGACCGCAAATGCCGACAGCTAATTTTCAGATTTCCAGGAAATGTAGAGGATGTAGCCAACGTATTCTTCTGTACACCGAGTTATAGTTTCCCCTCTTTCAACCACAAAATTCGTTCCGAGATTAAACTTTAAGCTCTCTATCACAGGACAATACACACCCAATAATCACATTGTGTAATATAATTACACATCAGTATTATTTGTACTTCCTAATTGCTGCATCAAGATACCGTTGAAAAGGGAATATATTACTCACTATAAAGTACATTCAAGATGTTTTAACTGATATCACTTCTACATTCTTCCGAAAGAAACAGCTAAGAAACCTTTGAAGAATGAATTATTGCAATTCTTCATGGACAGTTGAAGGACATAGAAACCTCACGTCATGAAGCATTAAAAAAACAAAACAAAATTAATGATATTCTCACATTTAAATATTCAAAATATTTGAAATGACCACTGTATGAATTCTTTATTTAAACAAGTTAACTTCTTGATTGGAAATCGTGAGAAATGTTAATAAATTAATGAAGATTACTTTGAGCCTAATAGCACAAGAAACGGAAGATAATAATAGAAAATATGTAAATAAATGTATGTACTGTCTGGGCTGATTTCGACGACCATAAAGCAACACTAGAGACGCAAATAACAATATGATTCCAGTGCACTTGTAAAAAGAAATTTCTTTTATTTGTTTATGAAGGTCTTGGTGCAGTAACTAAGTAAACCACAACATTCACAGCAAAAGTCCGCCTATTCATACATGTTAATATCAATAATTGGTTAAAGATTTATGTCTACTTTATAGAAGCTTGGGGTAGTAATGATATAAGATCCACTTTTACTAAAATGGAGATATTAACACATTAGTGGGAGCCCTGCTTTGACATGTGTGACTTTGTCGCGAGTTGAGGGGGAGAGGGAGGACCCCACAAACTCGTGCAGGAAGAAAAGAGTATATTTTATAATAAGTTTATTGACTTACCCGCGTAGTGGGCCCTACATCCGCCTACAGCCATATCGCGACAACTTATCTTCTTCTCGCCCAAGCCGTTCATTTGATTTTAAATTTAATTCAGTAATTTTTAAATAACGAGATAACAGGAATTTAAGTACGCTGTATTTAGTTCATAAGTAAGTATCTCTTTACAACCATTAATTGCGATTTCATACGTTTGAATTTGCTTTTAAATAAATTGCGAGTTAATATGTAATGTATACAGTTAACTGATAAGTTAATATTAGTATAATAATTTTATATTTAAATGAAATATCACCAAAAACATGTGAACTTATCCACGTATAAATTCTATTCTCTTCGACACGTGTTCGTGAGAATTGTTTCCCCATCGCCTCATGCCTAGAGCACGTCTCAGATTGTCACACCCCTTTCAGCGTAGCCCGAATCGGATCCTTTACTCACCCCTCCGTGGCTCCGTAGACCTCAGGGGGATCACCATCGACCCGTTTGCGAAACCCTAGGCTAGGCCTTAGCCGCGCAATCCGAAACAAGCCAGGAGGCGTAGCGCAGTTGGCACAGGGGGCTTTCACCTTTTTAGGCTCAGGCATTCCCCGACGGTAAGCGACCGCGCGCCGCGGGTGAGCGGTGCAGCCCGGAGCCGAACCCGCGGGAGAGGAGGGCGGAGGGGCGGGGGTGTGAGGTTGAGGGGAGGGGTGGAAGCTGGGGAGGAGGCGTGCGGAAATCCCTTGGCGCGTTTCGGGCGCACCAATCCAGCCACCGCACCCTCTCACATCAAAGCGATCGCGCAGCGGGAACGCGGGCGCGGTAAGCCGCGGCGGTGGCGGCGGCGGGGGAGGCGGTGGCGGCGGCGGCGGTGGTGGCGGTGGAGGCGCGGTGGGCGAAGACGGCAGCTGCTGCGCAGAAGGTGGCGGAGACGGAAGCGTGAGTGACGGAGGCGAAGACGCGCGCGGAAGTTTGGATGGCATTCAGAGCGGTGGAAGGGGGCGAGAGTGGTGAGAGCGGAGGGGGGGGGTGAGATAGGAGAGGTGTAAGGGCCGCGGGGAGGGAGGATAGAAAGTGGGGCGGGGGGGGGAGAGTGTGAAGTGGGCAGCCCGGGCGACTCGGAGGGCATGGGTGACAAGGTTGGTGAGGACGGCGAGAGCGGCTACTTGGGCAAGGAGGGTGAGGGCGGCGAGATGGACAAGGAGGGTGAAGGTGGCGAAGGCAGCGAGGGCAGAAGGAAGGATAAAGGCTTAAAGGCTGAGAAGAAGAAGTCGACAACGAGAGTGCAAGAGAAACAAGGGCGGAGGATGTCGCGTTAGTGGCAAAGACCATTTATTATACTAGTTATAAAAATATAGAATAATTGTCAACCAACGGTGTTGATATATGGACAATCAACGCGAAAATGTGATGACTGAGCGAAAGACCGAGTAATAAGTGAAATCAAACCAGGTAGGCAGATTCTTTTCCAAACTGTTCCGCAGAGCCAATAGGTGAAGACTGGAGCGAATGTGGAGAGTAGTAGGAAACAAGGTCCAAGCTTGATGAGAGCGCAGCGGACACCCGCAGAGAAGACGCCTCGGGCGGTGCCTATTGGAGTGTGTGTACAGCGGGGGGACGGCCCCGCCACCAGGGACGGCGCCGAGGGTTGCGAGATATGCCTGTGTGGCGGCGGCGTCGCCGGAGACGGGCCGAGAGAGAGAGAGAGAGAGAGAGAGAGAGAGAGAGAGAGAGAAGGGCTGTGTCGGCGAGGACAGGTGCAGAAAACGGCAGCGGGGCGCACCAGGCGGGCCGAGGCGAGAGGAGGCGAGGCGAGGCTGAATCAGCGGACGAGGCGTTGACGAGGGGCCCCTGCGGAGGAGCACAGACGTTTGCGTAGGTGAGAGGACTGCGACGGGCCTCGAGAGCGTTTGGCGAGAGGGAGGGGGGGGGGCAGGAAGGACAAGAGGGAGGTCGAGGGTGTGAACACCGCGTGAATGACAGGAAACACCGAGGACAAAATGAATAACGGCACAGTGGCGCGGGACGGGGGGGCGCGATGCGACAACGGAGAACGGCGAAAGAGAAAATGGCACTCAAAGGAACGCGAAGCGAGCACGGCGAGCTGCGTCCGAAAAGGAGGAAGCGAGGTAGGGAGAGAGTTTGGGGCGGGACGGGGCGGGGAGGGGACAAAGCGGGACATGGCGGGGGGCATCGTGGACATCCTGACACACGCTGACAGGTGCAAAGATAATGGAAGTGTGCGGCGCGGGTGCGAAGTCGGAAGGGCGGAGCGTTGCCGCGCGAGATCGACAGGTCCGCAATCTGGATGGGGCAGCGGCAGATACCGAAGGACGCGGAGTTCAAAGCAGAGAAGCGGCTTTAAAGCAAAGCAATCTGGAAGACAGCGCGGTGGAGCTAAATTACTTTAAAAGGCTTTTATTACGTGCTGAAAAATACATTAAGCCTGAATTATTGTTCATGATCATTTAGGTATCGCTTTAATAATCTCTAGAATTATATTTTACTCTACTACATGACATACACAACACAAAATAAATGTATTGGGTGTGATATTTACATTGTAACCACAATAACTACAACATTATAACCACATACAACATTAAAACCACAATTCTGCGAGCATGATAAATTTTTCATTTTCATGCTCCCATTCGTGAAAATGACGAGTCATAAGGCAACTTAATGCACTTAAAGATAACCATGCATCTAACGATAAGATATAGTCGAAAATTTGAACAGACAATGAAAGAAGCTGCGGTAAAAAAGTCACAAGATTTTATAACTTAAAGAATGTTGTGATTAGTGTATATTAACCCAGCTAGAAAATGTTTTCCGAGTGATAAATTGTTATTGTTTTTCTAGATTACAGTCGTACACTGAATAAGATTTATTCAATCCTTGAAAAACAAAAATCGTTTCCTCATTCAGAAAGTCGCCCCAAACTGTCAAACTTCCATATTCAACGTGTATCCAAACGTCCATGAGTACGAAAAAACCTTTTCACAAAAGTTTCAAAACTTACAAAGTTGACGAGCGAAGCAGGATGAAGCATGCATTACCCTTTAAGGAATGTATTCGAGGGAGGAGAACAACACGATGGAAGCCAGAGCTTTAACATGAGCGATGGGACAAACAAAGGCGCGAAAGTGGCAGAAAAAGGGCGGAGCAACCAGAGGCAACACTCTCGAGAGACGGACGCTGGCAAAGTGATCGCGGAGGCGCCTCTGATCACAAAGGATGCACGCCTCAACACTGGATCTAAAGGAAACTCACGCGGTGAAAAACACGTGAGAGTTACTTTGCAGTCACATACCTGTGTGAAGAGAAAGAGAAAATGTAGAAACAAATAGGAAGGTATTATGCACAAAGAAACCAACGCTTAGAATAGAAATTGATATTTTAGGTTATTTAAATTCTCTGAGTATGATTCTACACAATTAAGAAAAGCTCTGATCTTCATTTAACAATTATTGTCATTTCTGATTAAAGAAGAAACATTTAATATATTACCCGTAGAGAACAAATGTAAACGAATAATTTTCTTTAACTACATTCAATGTGGGTTACTCTTCTTTTGTGTAAAACCGCCAAATTATAGAATATGAAAAATAAGGTTTTGAGTAAAAGTGTAGTTTTCTGTTTCTCCATTGAGTAAGCAAATAGATCATTTCAACGACAAAATCCTGTCAGTATTACAAGTATTTATCAAGCACTTAATTGTAGGAATTCAACAGTGGAAATATATTGGTTTGTTAAATGAAAGGAGCTTAGCGAAGAACACACAAAAACCCATATTCTACTCGGAACTCGAACCTTCAACTCTTAATTGAAGAGCAATGTTTTTATTTTGGCCCCCTCGTAAATTATCTTTAATCGCCACTACTTAGAAACTATAATAAGTTATTGTTATAGTCTAACGTATTGCGGTTGGTTTTTTGTTCTTGACGCGTCGGCCCGTGTATGGAAATCAAAACCATCGCCTACCCACGGCGACCCAGTCTCGCGGCCATGGGTTACGTGTGGTTAGCACGAAGACATCCCTACGCCGTTTTCGGGTCTTTTCAAGCTAAGAAATGAATTTTCTCATCGTCACACAGCAACATATACTGGAAAATTGCAAGCACTGTATAATCTTTCCTGACCGGAAATCAAAACCGGGGTCGCGTTATAAAAAGCGAGCAGGCTGACCAATAAGCTAAGCTGCCGGTCCAATAAGTATTACATAATTTAATCTATAAAGTGTAAAATCATCATCATCAAATTTTATATTTACTTCTTGAATTAGATTAGTACACATTCATTAAATTGTATTTGTTTACTTGAAAAACTCTTGCCGAACGTAATACATCAACTGTCGCTATTCACGTAAATCGGTTCTGCATTCAAAATCGTGTTTCTTAGTCTGTATTACCAACGTTATATGAAGGAGGTTTCTTCCCAACTAATTTTGTTCAGAAAACAATTTCACATTCCATGGAAAATTCAAAACAATTTAGGGGGATTATGTTCTTCTCGAAAGATCCTTTATTTGATTGTGGTATGGAATGGGGAACCCTTGTGCTGCATTTGTTTTATCACGAATCCCATTTTTCATTGGGAGATCATGTCTACGAATTTCCACTGAGCAGCGAGTAAACATGATTACGTTGAAATCAAGATATGTATGGAAACGGTTTATGAAATAGATCGGTTCCCCACTCAGTGCTCTCAACAGCACTAGCAATGGCAAAGAAGCTAGGACCAGGAAATCTCTCAAGTTAGAACCTAAGCACTCATTACGGACTTCAACGAACAATAATCCTGTCAAACCAAATGAGTAGCGGAATTATCTCTTGGATAAACCAGTCAGGGTGGGACGCCGGCTTCATCTCCTCTTCCAATTGCCATCTCCTGTGCTCTGCCGAGTTTACCTCTGAAACTTCGCGGACAGCCTCGAGGTCTGTGGAGGAATAGCACCTAACGTATTGGCCCTGGCGCCGTGTCGGATCGATAGCGGCGCGAGCTCTCGTCACTGATGCAATTCACGGCGGGCGGGCGGGCGGGGGAGTTGGGTGGGTGCGAAGGTGGTTGGGGCTGGCGGGCCCGCCACGCGAGCGGTACGGTGGGACGCCGGGGCTTCATGGCACCTGAGTCCTTTGAGGTGCGCGCGCGCACGCACGCACGCACGCACGCACGCACACGCGACGCCAACTCGGAAAGGACAGTAACGAAGGGCGCCCAATAACCGGGGAAGCTTCAACTAATCTGATTATTGCGATTTGTAAATAAATTATCAAATCATTATTTTATTTCACTCCTCTCGATTTTTGGAGTTGGCAACGTTCGTATTCATCAGAGCTCCGGCCAAAGGGGAGAAGCATAACAAATGAACAAAAGGCTTATCAATAAAGAATTATCTCAAAAATAAACAATCAGTATCATTACTACGTAACAGGGTGAAATGTTAATTAATTTTTTAAATTAACTCACAAACTACTACATATTTAACTTGAAGCAAAAGTAAAATGAAACGTGAGAAAAATTACAAATATCCGTAAATTATCATTCTTATCAAATATTCTTAAACACATTCTTATCAATCTATTATTATTATTATTATTATTATTATTATTATTATATTATCCTAAGGTGTAAGCACTCGAGCAGGTAGAAAACTAAAAATCAAAAATCAAATTTACAAAATTACTTCGCGGAGAGAAACGTGACGGGTACTTTGAGAAAGAAATCCCATATGATATAGAACTTTTTAAAATGAAACAATGAAGCATGCTGAAATGAATTATAGTAACATGTGGCTGTAAACTTCTCCCAATTATTTGATTTGACACAAATCATAATGCTGCCACTTATGCAATAGAACGCATTTTATCAAAGCTGTACTTTGAGTACGATGCCTTGAGTACATATTCTAAATTTATAAAACCTAACAAATGATTATTTGGTTTTGCCGAAACAAATTCAATCACACATCTCCCGCCACCCTCAAATTTACATAACGCAAAGTAATCGATTTTTTGTTATTTAAGGTCGCATCAACATCTAGGTCATTAGCGATCACTATTGCATTTAACGGTACGGTAACTGTGAAGACCACATGATATGGTGATGATAGGGGGTGAAAGTACGAACAACCATGCACGAGGCGGAACTCGAACCCGTGATCCTTCGGTTCGACATCGCTACGGCACTACTGCCTTAATGATCTGGGCCACTGGACTGGCAAAGAAGATATTATTATGTCATAAAATGTACTTTCAAATCCCAGAGAGAATTTAAATTTAGAAAATGCAAACGCATTTGACGCTTAAAGAATTTATAATAATGTTTACAATACGTAACATTTACTTATTGATTTGTTTGTTTTGTATCATTCTAGTATTCTGAAAAGAAAGCATAGGTAAATACCATTAAACTCGACCCTCCAGTGCACACACAGAAAAAAACCGGAGAGAAATCCCTCTTGAAAATCTCTTCTGTGATGCAAAAGACTGCCACTTTCAGCTACAGTTTGTAAGGGTCTAGACGAGCTTAGCGCTGCTGTCAGTCTAATGACAGGATCAGCCTCGCAATTCATCCTGGGCTCGTGGGCGGCGAGAAGACACATGTGGTACCTCTGATGCTTTCTTTGGCTTAATGCAGGCAATCTTGCTTCTTCAGTCGGCTACAGGAAGCTCAGAGTGGTTGGAATTTAAATCATGTACTATTAGAGAAGTCCGAATGAGTTATTGTATGCAATTGCAAGAGCGCAACTGATGTATGAAAGGTCCTTAGACAGTTCCAATGGGGGCGGACATTCGACACCGGTTGAGTGGCTGATTAGTAATTCCGTTCGCGTCAACTGATAAGGTTGTCTCGTAAGTGTAGTGCATGTTTTGTCGCGGGAGGGTCTCCCGCTGGATGGGGCGGCTGGGGCGGTGCCCTGCTGGTGAGGAAGCCCTTTTAGCAGCCGGTAGGTCGGCGCCGTATCTCACTATCCAGCGATAAAAGATCACGGCCACCTCTCGAGCCAAAAAATGAACTACACTTACGGGAATAGCAGCTGAAGGGAGCAGGGATAATCAATCAGTCAATCAACAAGTTATCTCCCACCAGCGGGGCAAGCTCCAAGTTCCCGCCTGATCTCCCGGCATGTGTTGTAGTGTAGTGCATATACGTGTGCATGTAAGTAAGCGGTGAGGCCAAGACAAGGTATATAAAGGAAATAACGCGCGCGGTCCGTGAACCGTTTGTTTGGGTACTGCTCCGACATTCGCCTGGTGATGATTGTAGAAACCACGAAAAGGTACCGACCAGAACAGCCGGCTGCTAGAAGTCTCTAGACAGCGGTTGAATTAAACCTAGCTATGTAGCCAGTGTCGAAAATTCTTCATCCGTAGGGACTCGAACCCTTGGACTTCCCGTTTAGAGGCACTGCAGTGACATCAATTGATGCCCTGAGTCACCTCAATCGATTTTTCGACAGTGTCAGCATTGCCACTGCCTCTACAGCGCCGGTAATCGAGAAGTTATAGGGTTTGAGTCCCGGCGGTGGCAAATTTTCGACCCACTTTTATTAGGTCGAGATATAATCCAACTACTGTGTGGAAGAAATAACATAAAAATAAAACCGGCAAATGTATAATTTGATGCTGAAATATGAAGAACCGGAAGAGGAAAAAATATATTTTATAGTATAAGCCGACTTTAATAGTTTATTTTAGTAATAAAAGAAGTTATTGGTATTCTTGTCTTTTATACTGTAATTAATACTTTCCACTCTCGCATATCAAGAGAAAATAAAAATGAGAAATTACACATTTCCTCTGATCGTATTGGTAGAGGAATGCCTGCAAAATTGTGTACGGTATCATTTGTACAAGACCATTCATATTGTCATGGGCACCTCTTAAGTGTGATTAATGATTGAAAATGAAAATTCAGCATATATTCAGGGCATGTGAGAGAAACCAATCAAAATCTCGTTGCAATCACACTTTGCCTACGGCAAATATCCCTAACGGCATTCAGGATTTTATGCTCGGCCTCGAGGTACTTGCCGGGCGCACGGCCCGCTGTGCTTCGGACCGCATCGGGTTGGAAGTTGGAGCGAAATCAGCTTCGCGTGCTGCCCTTTGCTTTGCCTGCTATTCCTGCAACCATCGCCATGGCCTCCCTGTCGCCGACTCAGCCCCTGCGTCTCTTTCCCGCGACTCCGTATCCATCACGCTTCCTGCGGCTACCACTACTCATCACGCTCCCCGTGATCACCCAACTTCCCATGTCCATCACGGTCTCAACACCTATAGTGATTCTTATATCCTTTTCATGCTCTCCACGCTCATCTTGCCCCCCTACATCCGTCATGATCCTCGTGTTCATCATACGCCTTACTTCCGTCACGCTCCCCACGTCCGTCACGCACCCCACGTCCGTCACGCTCCCCACGTCCGTCACGCTCCCCACGTTCGTCACGCTCCCCACGTTCTTCACGCTTCCCACGTTCTTCACGCTCCCCACATCCGTCACGCTCCCCACGTCCGACACGCTCCCCACGCCCGACACGCTCCCCACGCCCGACACGCTCCCCTACGTCCGACACGCTCCCCACGTCCGACGCGCTCCCTACGTCCGACGCGCTCCCTACGTCCGACACGCTCCCCACGTCCGACACGCTCCCCACGTCCGACACGCTCCCACGTCCGACACGCTCCCACGTCCGACACGCTCCCACGTCCGACACGCTCCCACGTCCGACACGCTCCCACGTCCGACACGCTCCCACGTCCGACACGCTCCCCACGTCCGACACGCTCCCCACGTCCGACACGCTCCCCACGTCCGACACGCTCCCCACGTCCGACACGCTCCCCACGTCCGACACGCTCCCACGTCCGACACGCTCTCCACGTCCGAAACGCTCCCCACGCCCGACACGCTCCCCACGCCCGACACGCTCCCCCACGCCCGACACGCTCCCCACGCCCGACACGCTCCCCACGCCCGACACGCTCCCCACGCCCGACACGCTCCCCACGCCCGACACGCTCCCCACGCCCGACACGCTCCCCTACGTCCGACACGCTCCCCACGTCCGACGCGCTCCCTACGTCCGACACGCTCCCCACGTCCGACACGCTCCCCACGTCCAACACGCTCCCCACGTCCGACACGCTCCCACGTCCGACACGATCCCACGTCCGACACGCTCCCTCGTCCGACACGCTCCCACGTCCGACACGCTCCCCACGTCCGACACGCTCCCCACGTCCGACACGCTCCCCACGTCCGACACGCTCCCCACGTCCGACACGCTCCCCACGTCCGACACGCTCCCCACGTCCGACACGCTCCCCACGTCCGACACGCTCCCCACGTCCGACACGCTCCCCACGCCCGAAACGCTCCCCACGTCCGATACGCTACCCACGTCCGACACGCTCCTCACGTCCGAGACGCTCCCTACTGCTCTCATGCACCAAACGGCCATCAAGATATTCATATCCGTCACGCTCCCCACATCCATCATGCTCCCCACGTTCATCACGCTCTACACACCCATCACGTTCCCTACATACATCTCTCACTAGGCTGGTAAGTTCTCTATACGAACTGTCACAATTCACACATTCTTCTGTTGTCGCTTTCCACGACCCCGTCCATCGCCTGCTCTCCCGATCGGTACACCCCACGCTCTCCAGATCGCATACATCTCCCGCATCCTCCAACCTGACCCACATCCACAGCTTGCATCCTCCCGCGTCGCGAACCGCGCTGACCGCGCTGGCCGTTTCGTGTCCTCAGCGGCGCGCATCCTGCAGTCACTGGACCGCAGCGCGCAGCCCTGCGAGGACTTCTACCAGTTCGCGTGCGGCGGCTGGATCCGGCGCAACCCGGTGCCCGAGTCGCAGTCCTCGTGGGACCAGTTCCGCGTGCTGCGCGGCGACCTGCTGGTGCAGCTGCGCGGTGAGTGGCGCGCCCCCTCCGCCGGAGGGCACCGGACCCCGACGCCGCGTGTACGCCCCCGCGACACCGCACGCCCCCGCGACACCGCACGCCCCCCCGCGACACCGCACGCCCCCCCCCGCGACACCGCACGCCCCCCCGCGACACCGCACGCGCCCCCCGCGACACCGCACGCCCCCCTGCTACACCGCACGCCCCCCCCCCCCGCGACACCGCACGCCCCCCCGCGACACCGCACGCCCCCCCCGCGACACCGCACGCCCCCCTGCGACACCGCACGCCCCCCCCGCCACACCGCACGCCTCCCCGCGACACCGCACGCCCCCCCCCCGCCACACCGCACGCCCCCCCGCGACACCGCACGCCCCCGCGACACCGCTCGCCCCCGCGACACCGCTCGCCCCCGCGACACCGCTGGCCCCCGCGACACCGCACCCCCCCCCTGCGACACCGCACGCTCATGCACACGCGCGCCTGCGCTGTGGCGTCCGCGCGCCAGAACAGCGACACGCAAGGGCTCTCTGAGTAGGTCTAAAGGAGAGCGTAGCTAATGATAAAAGATTGTCCAAACCCTGTACGTGAGTATGGCAAAAGATGGACTAAATGCAATTAGAAGGCAGGGGGTGTGCCAGGAAAATCAAGGTATGAGCATGTGGGAGCGTACGTGGGAGCCCTTTATTCGTATCAAATATAGATTCCACCGCAAACACGGCTTCTGAGAAGGCCTAAAGAAGAGTTTTAACTAATGATAAAATATTGTCAAAAAGGCGAGTGAGAATGACAGGAAGTAGACTAAAGGATAAACGTAGGCTTGGGTGTCTCTGAGAAATCAAGAGATGGGCGTAGTTTATCGATGGGGGTCCCTTGTTTCAAAACCTTCCGCCCCACCTCCAAATATACAAAGAGAATTCATCTCTTCATGAAACAGAAATAACTTATAACAGTTAACTTGAATTATAAGTAAATACGTTGTGTGTTAGTTTTGAATCAAAAAGAAAATTCCGAGCTCTAATTAGGGTGGGGCCAGGGGCAGCCTGAACGCGGATGAGAATTTATTGTTTCTCGATACGTCAACTACTTAGGTCATCAGTCCCGTAAGAGTCGTGTGCATTTTATATCCCGAGAGATGGTGGTATAACTTCCCAACTGAAGGTGAGAACCGGCGCCGACCTACAGATCCTGAGGCCTCTGGAGTTGCCCCCCCCCCCCCCAGTGCGGCACCACCCCTGCGGGTCAAACTCTAAGTTCCTGGCTTGTCTCCCTTCATGTGCGCACGATCCGCGGCCCGTTTGTTAGCTTAACATTCGCTTGCTATTGTTCATAAAAATCATGAAAATTGCGGATCAGTGAAGCCGGTCACTAAAATTCTCCAGACAGTGGTTTAAAACACTAAACGTTAAAATGCTTTTCCACAGCTACTACTTTTTTATATCATTTCGAAATTTACGTCACAAAGCAATGTAGTATTCCTCACTATTCCAACCAGAATAATATGTAAAACGTTATTAAATAATAACTTAGTAACAACATCGTACTTGCGAATATAAAAGAATATCTTGTCTTTAGTTGCATGGAAAAGCACAGAAATATTTAATACAATTAAAGAACCATCCGTGAAATATTAAACACAAACATTATCACGCATTGGGTTGTCCCTTCTTTTTACGCTATCAAGTACTTCATGGTACAAAATACGATGAAAGCAGAAAATACGTCAAAACAGAAAAGAATGTCCACAAAACATAAAAAAAACAATTGATTAAATCGCAGATATTCACAGACCAGTTGCAAGCGATAACAAAATACGGATCTCTAAAGCTATCCGCCTGGAATATAGATAAAAGGCAGAGCAGAATTCATATAGTTAGAATACAGATAGTATTTACGGAGCTCGTCTGAGATTATATGTATTTTTGAGTGTTCGAAACCAAACAATTCTCTTAAGAGTAAATTGCAATCTTAGTTGACGTCTTAGACTATTCTAAGATTCAAAATGTATGAAATATTAAACCTCACTGACAATAAATGCAAATCACAACACTAAATCAGCAAATTTAAAGAAACGAGGATCTCCTATGTTGTACTCAATCAGATACCGCTAATCCTCACTTCCTGCTTCCGCCAGCGTGTACCCCGCAGCTGTTAGTTCAGCCCTTGCCACGCGGAGCGGGGACGCACAATAGACTGGCACGGCCATATGCCGTGTTTACTCTCCAGTCTATCGCGAAGGCCAATAGACGCTCGTCCCCTTGCGAGCATCCCCCCCCCCTTCTCTCCCACCCGCCACGCCCCTGCATTCCCTGTGCGGCGACGGCCTCCCATGCGATCGCACGCCTCCCTTCCCCCCACCCTGCCTCCCCCCTACCCACACACCCCTCTCCCTGTACCGCCCTTCCGCATACCAAGGAGCTGCCCCTCCCGGCACATCTCTCATGACGAGGGCGTGGTTCCACCCACGAGGCAATCTGGTCCTACATGCGGGTAGGGGGATTTGTTTTAGATGTCCGTCTTCTAATTGTATATGGAGAAGTTTCGCAATTTTTGATATATAATGTATCTCCCCAGGAAAAAGTACAGACTTAAATAATCATAATCTACGCAATTCTTTCGAATAAGACTGTACTTCCTCCACACCTCTTACTGCATGACCGTGGTATGTTCTATGAAAAAAATCTGCGCGTCTGAGAATCCATTTTTTCATCCCGTTTCTAGGAACAAAAACAAATATTGATGTGTAATATCGCTCTCTAGGAAATCATATGAACTATAATAATGAGAATATTCCACGTTTTTCAGAACAAAACTACTTCCCTACAATATTGCATCAGCGCAGTGAGTTTCACGAAATACTATGTGCATACGAGATTACATAAGAATTTTTCTAACACATCTTTCATTTCATTTCGAGTCATACGTTTTCATAAACTTTGACACGTATTTCACATATCTTTTATGATAAAATATCAACCCTAGTAAAATCTAGAACGACGTCAGATGAAGAATACTTCCTCCATCATCAAGGCCGTGGCATAACTTAAGAGACAAATTTAAGCACAGAAGGTTAAACAGAAACGTATACTTGCAATCATACTATTATTTCGTTTGTAAACATAATTTTCGGTGTACAGTATTCTTCTGTATGCTAAATAATTAAAACTGTTTGTGGGGATTTCATATTAACCCAAGAAACTTAAAAGGGGAAATAAAATGCAACAGCTTTTTTATTAAGACGGATCATTCTCTGAATATATTACGCCATGTCCATGGTGTGTCACGAGGAGAAATGTGTGCATAAGCAGTAGTTAAATTTACATTTTCTTCTTGTCATGTAACTCTTCTGGCTGTTGTCATTTTCAATACCCAATATTTTTCTCTGGGCAATGATTCAAACTTGATTGTTAATAAATATATTATAAAATTAGATTTCAAAAACATTTCAAGAAACGTAAAATTTAGCATAACCTCACTCCTCTGACCTCATGAAGAAGATATGCGCATTCGAGGTGGGAAGGGCAACCATCGTTTATTTCCTTTGTAAGATGAAGTTTCTCGAATATTTACATGTATTATCTTTCCCTGCCGTAGACTGTCAAACTCCGTCTTTTACTTCGTTTCTATAAGCTTTATTCGCAAAATCTGATACGAAATATCTCTTCATGGGTAAAAAGTTAACCTTAGTTCAAAATTCATATACGGTTTTGTTTTTCACACATTTATCTTACAAACAGATTTGGCTCGATTCATCCCTTAACTTTTACTACTTATTTTCTAAATTTAATTCATTATTTTTTCTTCTTTTGAGCCAACATTTAGTAAGTAGAAGAGTAAGTCATCCGAAAAGGGGTTTAATGCTGTAAGCTACAACCTTTTACACAGCAAATATGTATTTACTCAATAATTTAAAATAGTTTACTATTGGAAATCCTTTATAAGTTTTACTACATAATAAGTACTATCACAAATACAACATTTTTATACCATTATTCATTATGTGCTGAATGTTTTATATGGCGATAAAATCCTTGCAGACAAAGGATCATTGTAATTTGTGCCTCCATCTGGAAAATACGAAACTTGCCGGGAGGTGGGAATGAAAAAAGGAACGAGCTTCCTATAATGAAGACTACGTCACTTCCGCTCGCCGCGGGGCGTGTCCCTCCGACGTCTTTCCCTTGTCCCCCTCCTCCGCTTCGTCGTACGCCACATCCTTTCCGACTTCCTCCATGCTCCGTCTCCTAGTTCCCGTCTTCGGCGGCAGCGCGCGCTGTGGGCCCGAGGCACGCCCACACGCAGCCCCGCCCCGCGCCGCCCGCACGTGACCGGTCGCCGCGGAACCGAATACAACACCCGGACACATCCCCTTCGGACGTGGACACAAAGCCGCAGACGTGAATGGAAACACCTCGCAATTTATTGCGTTTACTCGCGAGAGCCGCGCAGATCTTGCGTTGATAAGCTCGCTTCGTTGAAGAGTTGTTGTGTGCGAACGTGCCTGAAGGAGAAAGCACGAGCTTCGTTATTGGAGTGATTTATGTCGTTGTGGCGACAGATGTTTTATCAAATTAAGATGGTTTAATTCTATCTACATGACACTTTCTTTTCATCGATGTATGATCCCAGAATGTTCCATGTTCGTAAAATAGTCTTCTTAGTTGTGACAGTCTTAATTAAAAATGTGTGGGAGGTGAGGGGGAAAGTTTCCTACTCAAAATTTTGAAGATTTATAATAATGTAATTTATTAATACTTTGTTTCTAAAAATAGTTCATATCTTCAAGTTTTTATTCTACATGTAGGTATTAACAAAGTTTTAAAAATTCATTTTTTGAATTCGTTCGTATTCCGAGATTTCAGAAAATAATAAACTAATATCTCTCCCCCATTCGGAATCACCCTCCATCTCCCTCTCTTTCTAGTAGATATTCAAAGAGTATTCTGTAGTTTTATATTAAGATATTTGTTCAAACTGATTGTTTTAAAATCATTCATTTTTAACAGAGCTGAAATGTTAAACCAAGTGTAATTAAGGTGCACCCACATTCCGAACGCTACATATAAGACAAAACTCGCTCTAATGTTCTCCCGAAATCGTAAAAGAGATACCCAAAAGTGTCAAATTCAAACGCCAGAACATTGTAGCCTTCCCATCGCATTTTTCATTCCAGAGACATTACACAGTTATACATATGTGCGGATAGTAAATGCGGGGATCTGGCTACAAATTTGAAATATGTTGAACAGAATTAAATAATAAGGGAATATTTGCTGCATTCCTAAAATGAAAAGTTGTTTTTCAACATAATCCAGAAAATATACTAGAATAGTACTATTTCATTTCTAATGACAAAAAATTAGAAAAAATAATTTGGCACAGTTTTGAGATATTTTTTACTGATAAAGATGTTCTTCTTTAATGATAAAGTTTAAACTGCTTACCATTACATTTATTTGGGAGAGTAATCATAAACGGGAACTCTATACTTTGTTGATAAAGAGACGACACTAGTTTCTAAAAAGCTGAAGACAGGCTTCGAATCCGTAATCCCGAAACCGACGCGTTAATCCCGTCACCTGGATCAACACCGCTTCACAACGAAAATACGGAAAACGCTTTTTCCTTGCAGAGCTCCTGGAGGCGAAAGGCTCCGACGATGATCTGCAGCCAGTGAAACAAGCGCGCGCTCTATACCGCACCTGCATGGACACAGGTAAGCTCCCACGGGAATATCTGTTTATCCCTAAAGAAGTTAAAGAAGAACTTTCTAAAATAGTTTATTTAGTTATTTACATAAACAAAATTACAAATTGTATCTAACACTCAAGAAAATCAAAATTAAGAATATTAAATGTACAGAAGTAAAGAAACTCTCCTCCACTCCTGTTTGGATACTTACGCAAATATAAATTTTAAGTTTTAGCAATCGTCAGGAGCTATGATATGCAAATATATTTTACAACTGAGACTTCGTATATAAATTTATATTGTTCGATTTTCTTGCAAACTGCTTTTATTTCAATATGAATCTCTGATTTTGTCGTAAGTTCTTTTTTTTAGGATTCGTCTAAGGAATTGCTAAAATACCTTGTTTGCCTCTGCATAATAAATTCTACTTCATTCCATCGCAAAGTTACAGTTTACATTGTTAACTGGTGTTAAAAAATTACTATTAATGTTATTATTATAAAAGTAAATAAATGTCATATAAATGTGTACAATAATTATTTATCAACTAAATTTATTTGGGCTTGAATTTAGAACAACACAACAATCCAATTCAACGAAAGATCACCCATTTCTGAAGACGAGAAAAACACTGTCGTCCTATCGACTTAAAAAAAATACGTCCACTAACGGGAAGGGTCTCCTCCGCTTGTCCGCTTCAAATATTGACCGAAAGAAAGCTTCTCTCCGAAACTTATTTTCTCCTGTACATCTTCAGAGCCCACTCTACCATCTCCACATACGAATGTTACGTCGAAAGATAAATAGTTGAACTGTAAAAGTAAAATAATTCTTTTCGGAGAAAGAAAAAAATCACTTCACTTGATTCTCGTTTCATTTCCTGCAAGAGATGCATTGCAAGCATGCGAAAGAAACGCAAGTCGTAAAACCTAAGGAAGTTTTGAAGATACATTGTTTATGTGTAAGATATCGCTGAGATAAGTTGAAATATTGACACTACAGTCGTCTAGTATAAAAGATAAGGCTCTTCATAAGTAGTTCGAAAACTTCGAAAGGCCAAGAGTTGAGACCGTGTAAAGCATTTTATCCAGCAAGAAAAATAAAGTTTCACTAAAATCCTTCAAAAACTCTCATTTCTGGAAGCCAAGCTTTGAAGCTTGAAGCGAACAAAGATTATCTATATCTTTCCTAAAAAAACGTTCCTTGGAAAACAAAAAGAAATTATAGTATGCTTCATCATTGCATGGAGGCAATCATGAACAAAGTCATCAAGCAAAGCATTGCAATAAGTAGCCCCTTTTCCATTAATGTAGTTTAAAATTTTTATAAGTAATTAAGTCATGAATAAGTACATATTTCACATTTTTACTTGTCATACTTCTTTCGAAATAATGTCGTTCTAAGATCGTAACATTAATTTATGATTAAATATTCCAATCACTCTATATCCTTTAAACATTCTCCTCCTACCAATTACACTGATGGCTACATGTGTAGAGGAAGGAGAGCAAAAGAGGAGAGGAGCAAAAAGGGGGAAATAATGAGGGTTCGACGTCTTGGAAATCTACCAAACTACCCTTTCGTTAACTGCTGGTGAGGAAATTTCCGTCTAAAAGTCTTCGAACGGGCTGAATTAGGCCGGGAATCTGGTCTGACCGAAACGTTTCCGGATTTTACACCGATGAACATGAACCAACACACTGAATTCTGCACTCCAGACAAGGAGCGAGATGTAGAGAATGACCACTAAAAGAGAGGAAGAGAGCAAATGGGAAATGAAATTACGATTGAAGATACAGTTG
Source organism: Gryllus longicercus (assembly GCA_038098605.1). Classification (NCBI taxonomy): domain Eukaryota; kingdom Metazoa; phylum Arthropoda; class Insecta; order Orthoptera; family Gryllidae; genus Gryllus; species Gryllus longicercus. Next base: position 1,306,280 of record JAZDUA010000133.1, read on the forward strand.
CATAATAAGACTCCTTTTCAAGGGTAAAAATGCTAGTTAACAGAGTCATGCAGAAAATAGGATAGTAGGGAAAGGCAACGTGTAAACTGGTCGAGCTAAAACAGTGTGTAATTCCTCGGTTTATTTGTAACTTGAATTTTTGAAAATTCATAGAGTTCAACGAACATTGGACCTTCGCTTCTCAAACGCGGATTTTGCACTATTCGAGTAAAGAACTCAAAGAAAAAATATAGAGACTTTTTGAGAAAATCTCTTTCAAAATTGCTATCGTAGATACTCTTTGCTATCCCAGGCAGTGCCCACCTACAAGACCAGAAAGACGAAGAGACAAACGATGTATTGTCAGGCAATCAAGTAGAAAACAAGAAGAATCACAGACAAACACACATACAGAGGCAAGGCGATCAGAAGACTGTGTGCTCAAAATGACAAAAGCTGTTAGCATTCTTATCACACTGTACAGGTATTAGCAAAATACAGATACAGGCAACCAGGCGGACGATAACAGGCAAACAGATGTAATAAGAGAATCAGGCAAGAAACAGCAAGTTTACAGACACACAAGAAGAGGCGAGACGATCAAAAGACGTAGGCAATGAACTAAAAACGTAGGCAAAAAGGTGATAGGACAATCACCACGATGCTCTGGGCAGTTCTGGCGGGCAATGACAGAGAAAAACGCAGTGGAAGTAGGTGTAGTGACACGCAATTAAGTACTAAACAGCATTAGTATAGAGAATCACACATACGACTGTCTGTAAACGCAGATTATGAACTAATAACGTCAAAAGTTGCACCGCTCTGCCCCGGGCAGTGCCGAAGCACAAAGATGAACGATCATGAAGACGAAGACAGGCAATCAGATAATTAACAGTAGGATCTATCGACAAACAGAGGCCAGACGATCAGTAGACATAGACAGTAAGCTCAAAACACTGAAAGCTGAGTGAATATTCAACACGTTACCCTGGGCGTTACGACGTTGATGATGACAGGTTAGCAGGTAGCAAACAATCAGACAAGCGCACAGAGGAAAAACGATCTTCGAGCCTTCGCCAAAGAGCTAAAATCGTCCAACTCGGAACAACGTTTTTCGAGAAACCTTATATGACATTATTTAAAGCACATGTACTCATACATATAATAATGTGAACAAGTTTCCGAAAATGTAAACGGAAGAACGAACGTTTTGAAAAAAAATATTTTTTTTCGGTATCAGGAGACCCCAAAATGTGTATTTCCGTTGAAATCTGGAAATCGATTTTCCGCAGCATTACATAACTTTCTATATACTACATATATTACTCCGTATAAACGTACGTATACGGGAAAATAAAATTAGAAATGAGTAGAATAAATATTTCTATAAAGAAATATCTAATTCTTTATAAGCCATCTATTTCTATATAGCCAAACCTACCCCAATTCAAACAAAATTGTAGCTTTAAGAAGAAGACACCATAATACTGAAAGCACGTATCAACCCATGGCCTCCTAATTTTGAGTGCAAGCGCGTGTTCTCACCGCGCCCCGGGCGCGTGCGCAGAGCGGCTGGAGCAGATGGGCGTGCGGCCGATGGTGGGCGTGCTGCGGCAGCTGGGCGTGGGCGAGGCGCCGCCCCCGCCGGGCGACGCCTCGCGCGTCCGCCCCGCGCCCTTCGACTGGGTGCATGCGCTGGGCAGCGCGCACCGCGTGCTGGGCCTCAACGTGCTCTTCGGCTTCTGGGTCAGCCAGGACATGCGCAACACCAGCCGCAACCTCATGGTGGTGAGTATCCGCTGGGCCGTGGACCGTGCTCTGGAGACGCTGCAGAGGCCGTGGCTTCGGAGGTGTAACGGTTAGCGTATAGGACTGTTGAACCCAATTTGCGGGTTCAAACCCGATCGAAGTCTTGGATTTTTTAGGGGCGAAAAAAATTCTGAATAACCCTTCCTTCGGAGGGGAAGTAAGACTGGATGTCCCATCTTGTAATTTACTACATTTAAGTGATCCTCGAGCCTACAAGAAACCTCTCCGATGAATTCAAATCGCCTGTTTCATCGCTCCTTTCTTTGGCAAACGGTGAAAGGAGGGTTGAGGAATTTGCACGGTCAGGCAGAAGAGCAGAAAATAAGACATAATTGAATTTTTTCTACTCCCATTCGGTCATTTGATGGATACAATCAGTTGCATAATGATAGTCTTTACGACACGCATTTAATTATGGTAGAGTCTCTTGACCAATCGCAGAGAAGTTCACGAACAAAGTACTGACACTTAATCTTTGAGTAATACCCATTACAACATCATCGTTTCATAAGGTACTGTATTGAAATGAATTGCAGTGTCTCCGACTGAGAGTTTCTAAGATTCTTGGCGGATTTTCGCCACTGAATCGAATTCAGATACCGCATGGAGGATCATTCTAGACGTCGGCTGCTCTGGTCGGTAGTTTTCTGTAGTTTTTACGATCCATACCAGGCAAATTAGTATGCAATATTCTAATAAACAGGCGACGGACAGCGCGCGACCTTTCCTTTCTCTTCCTTGACCCCTTTTCATCCATACATACATGCATACATACCACACTTAGATGCATTACACTACCACAATTCCGGGCACCAGTCGCGAGCTTTGTCCTGCTTGGGATTATGCTCCGCTGGCAAAGATACCCAACGGTGGGAAACCCCTCAATCTGACGTGTAGATCGGCGTCTGATCTCTCGTTCCCGGCGGACCAACGCCTCTACTTCCACGGATATAACACTTCAGAACTATAGACCATAGCAATTGACGTGCCTGAAAATAATTAATCAAATTAATCGCTGTGCCTTTTGCCATAGCCCTACATTAGCCCTGCCATATTTTGAAGACTCGGCTCCCAGTACTCGTGAATTTAAAATGTGCACTACTTATTTCCAATTTCCCAATTCGTCAGGGTCTTCATCCAGTAACATCCATGCAACAAGTTGATAGTATACGCTGTGCTCTTTATGGAATGTAGGTATGAAACTACGAAAAAAATGATCAATTGATCTAATGATCTATTGGACAGTCAGAAGTCTTGTCTCATTTGCTGATTTTTTTTGAGTCAACGCTCTAAACAAATTGTATAATGTACGAAATTGAATTCATATAATGTAGAAAAAGCAAAATATGTTAGTTTGACATACACAAAATCAATTTTAAATCATATTTAGCTGCTTTTATCTAACGGAAACAAACTGCAATATTAACCCAAATGCTTCTATTGTAACTTATATATCCGTATTTTTTTAAGATTGTAACATTGGTTAGTTTTCCTTGACTATAATTACATTGTAACATATGTAATAAACAGAAATCATTTATTGGACGGATTTAAAAAGAAAATTAATCCTTGAATCTAGTGTTCTTCAAAACAGTTTGAAGCTATTTAAACACGAATCATCGCTGCAGATTGGCACGTGCTATGTTCTAGGAAAATCATTGGACGTTTACAGCGAATTCAATTTTCTGACTGATTACATTTTCACAAATTTTGCGTAAAGATGTTTCCATGAAACACCCACATGAGTAAATGTTACATTTCCTGGAATGAATTAAATGTGAAATTCTAGGAATGCAATTCGATGCGCAGTTCCTAAAAAATTATTGGCTATGTCTGCCTAACACATGTTTTTTTTTAATCTGCTGCCTATCACACTTGCCATTCCTCTTAATATTACTATACAGGAAAAATAAATACTATTACATAATTAGATTTTCCGACAGATAGTGAATCACATTAGTATGTACAAAATATTATCACAATATTACAACTCATTGAAAATATTGTAATCATTAGATATTTAGATGACTGTTCGGCTAAAATACTGTGTTTCGGGAAGTCAAAAATTGCGAGTGAAGTCAAAAATTGCAAGTGAAGTCAAAAAGTACAATAATTGTCTGGAGGTTGACGCCATTACTATTATGTTTGATAAAATATTCTCTAATCCTAACATGACCAAAACAAATATCAAACTCTTATTTCTTTTCTTACTACATAAATTAATTCCTTGCAAAATTTTTCATAAAAGTAACAATTGTATTTCTATATCAAAATAATTTGCTAGAAGTAATTATTACCACATTCAAAAGGAAGCAACTTTTTAGCCTCAAATTCTGATAATTACAGGCAGAAATGATATTGAGATGAATAAAGATGAAAAGAAGATACTGATCACTTTAATCATCATTATGTTTCATACTAGTTTTGTAAACAGGAGACCTCTCTTCATAAAAATCGTCGTTTCTAATGACTCCAAATAAAAGTCATTCCAAATTCAAAGAAAATCGAACAAAACATTTGCTCCTGAATGCCTAAGAAACAAACTTACAAACGAAATGACGAACTGTCGAGTTAAAAAACACCTTGCTTTGCTTATTTAATAAATTACCGCCAAGTGTTGAATCAAAGACAAAAATTACCTAATAATTTTTTTTCAAAATATTCATTACAAACCGAATAACTTATTAATTCTGAAATTCGACACTATACAAACTAACACTGTGACAAATAAATAATGAATTTGCAAAATCACAGGGCGCTGCTTTTAAATCACCTATAATTGGTGCCGCGTTTATTATTACAAACAACGCACTCTTATCAGTTTTGTTTCAAATAGCATTATATGAAATTTCAGAGGAAAGTATACTCTTTTTAATGTCATTCACATTGAAATGATAAGTATTGACGAATTACTATTAATATATTCACATATGTTTTCGCAATTGCACGCTTTTTGTACCATAACTCAAGGACTTTTATATTACACTGTTTTTGTGTGTTATTGTCACACCACTAGGTATAAATGTATTCCATATTAAATAAAGGGGGTATGTTAACCGATTATCGATAAGAAATTACGCAATTTTTGCCCTTTTGTCAAGGAAAATTAGAGGAGAAAAAAAACAAATCGTGTAAGTGGCCGTTGTTGCTCAAAGTGGCTCTAATCGGATTTCCATTGGTCTCTGGCGGATGCGTTTAGTTACACTTTCACGGACAGCTTTGCAATTCCTGGAAAGCTTCATTCTATTAACGTCCTCGCGGGATGTGCCGGTTGATCGGCGCGAACGTACTTTGGGCGAGCAAGGCAGTGGGCCGACAAACGATTGACTACAGTGGCAGAACAATAGGAAAAGCTAGAATACTACGTAAAAACTAGAAGACAGGAACTGAAAGTAGGACTACAGAAAAGATTGAGATAAAAGCTGAAGAGGAGAAAATTAGATTGCTAAAAAAGGAGACTGGTAAAATTCATTACGCAAATGGAATTAAACGACTGTATCATTGCTAATGACTTTTCATACGTAACGCTTTGCAACGTACAGGATCAGGATTTATTATGAAGGAACATACTGATAGAGTTGCGGTGAAATGAAAGGTAAAACTGGGATATTTTTGCTCAATCTGCCTAGGGTACAGATAAAATACTATACTTCCGTATTCATTACGCCATCAGTCGCACGTATTAACGATGATGTTAAGGTTCACGAAAAAGTTTAATAAACATTTTGGTGAGGGAAAGATTTACAGTAAATCGTCTTAATCCCATAACAGGATTGAAATAATGTAATAAGGGAATTCTGGTCCTTCCAAAGGGGAACGCACGTGTAGTAGTTGCCAATTCCCCGAATAATTATCAGTATAAATGCTGCTGAAATAAAAAAAAGAAGCATTGTGTCTGCAAAATTTAAAATACAACTATTAAGGTGGGCAGTGAGTTGCCAATAAATTTTAAATATAAGGTATGAAAATGTAACAAAGGAAAACCAAAACAAGTCTTAAATATTTCTAGGGAGAGAATAATAAGTTTGCCTGAGAACGTACATAAAATTAATAGAAAAAATGAATAGACTAAAGCCGGATAAAAATAAAACTGAAAACCTGAGTCGTAAATGAAATATATGATGGAAGTATAGAAAAGGAAAAAAATAGAAGGCTCAGCAAGAACAAAACCGGTGAGTCAGAATTATATTGTGGCCGCAAGACAGATGTGAGCCGGTGAACAAAAGGAAGAGACGGGAAGGGAACAGGAATGACGGGCAGTCGGGTGGGTGGACAGGCGGGAGGGCGGATAGATGGACAGGAGGCAGCCGGACAGGCGCACGTCGAACGCCCAGCGACCACGCGAAGCGGCGCGGCGCTGCGAATCAATTGGTGTCGCTGGCGGGGGCGACGGGGGAGGCGAGGGTGGCGGTGGGGCGGGTGGAGATTGCGGGAAGCAGGTGGAGGCGGACGGGGGCGACGGGGGTGGCGATTGCGACAGTGAGGAGGGGAGGCGGAGTTGCGCAGGCGGAGGCAGGCTGTAGGGGTGAAGGGAGCGGCGGGGTTGGCGGTCGCGGCGGATGAGGCAGGGAGGCCGGACGACGTGGAGGCAGGCGATGGCGGGGGTCGAGGGCGACAGCGGGGTGGCGACTGCGGGGGCCAAGGTACAGAGACGAGGCGGTGCAGAAGCAGTCGAGAGCGGGCGGGGACGGTGAGGGAGGGTAGATGCAGATGGGGGACCAAAAGTGGTGAGAGGTTCTAGAACGCTTGGAGATGGGACGGGGATTGGGACGATGCGGTTGAGAGCAGAGGCGGTGGTGGATACAAGGACAGATTCTGGCAGAGGCAAACGAAGAGAAAGGACGAGGATGGGATGGGATAGAAGCCAGGACCGGGGGACGAACGCGGAATGGAGCGGGAACGGCGACGTACTCGGAATGAAGAAAGAGGTGAGGTTGTGCGTGCGACGTGGACGAGCAGGGACGAGGCGGGGCCGGTGGTGGGTCAAGGGGTGAAAACGGGCAGGGAGTGCGTAAGCGAGGAGGAGACGGGGACGGATCTGGAAGGCAGGCGGAGGCGGACCTGCAGTGAGGCGGGGATGTTAGGGCAAAGGTGAGGGGAGAGTGGACGAGCAGGAACGAGAAGGGGCTGGAGATGTGTCCAGAAACGGAAGCGAGAAAGGGGGTGTATGAGGTTGGGTCTGTGGCATAGCTGGGGACAGGCGTGGGCGGAAATGTACCCGCAGCGGGTCGGGGATACTAGGACAGCGGTAGGTGAAAGTGGACGAGCGGAGAGACGAGGCGAGGTCGGAGGTGTGTCCAGGGACGTACGTAGGGAATGTATGATACTGGGGGCGATGACGGAACTGGATGGCAGGCGGACCCGGAACTGCAAAGGGGTGGGTATTTTAGGACAGCGGGGAGGGGTGAGTCGATGAGAAGGGACGGGGCGGGGCAGCTGTGTCCAGAGAGGGAAATGGCCAGAGGCGTATATGAGTTTGGGAGGGGGTTTAGAGACGGATATGAATGACAGGCGTGGGCGGAGGCGGACTTGCAGCGGGGCGGGGATGTTAGGATAGCGGGGAGCGGGGAGTGGACGAGACGGGACGGGGCGGAGCAGCTGTGTCCAGAGACGGAAGCAGCCAGGGGTAAATGAGTTTGGCAGTGGGTACAGAGACTGATCTGAATTGCAGGCGTGGGCAAAGGCGGACCTACAGCGAGGCGGGAATGTTAGGATAGCGGGCAGTGGACGAGACGGGACGGGACGGGGCAGGTGTGTCCAGCGACGGAAGCAGCCAGGGGGGTAAATGAGTTTGGGAGTGGGTACAGAGACGGATCTGAATGGCAGGCGTGGGCGGAGGCGGACCTGCAGCGGGGCGGGGATGTTAGAATAGCGGGGAGCGGGGAGTGGACGAGACGGATCGGGGCGGGTCAGGTCTGTCCAGAGGCGGAAGCAGCCAGGGGGGTAAATGAGTTTGGGGGGGGTACAGAGACGGATCTGAATGGCAGGGGTGGGCGGAGGCGGACCTGAAGCGGGGCGGGGATGTTAGGATAGCGGGGAGTGGACGAGACGGGACGGACCTGAGCAGCTTTGTCCAGAAACGGAAGTGGCCAGGGGGGTATTTGAGTTTGGGAGGGGGTACAGAGACGGATCTGAATGGCCAGCGTGGGCGGAGGCGGACCTAAAGCGGAGCGGGGATGTAAGGGCAGCGAGGGCAACGTGTGTAACGGGGACCGCGGGCGCAGCGGAAGGGAAGGCTCGCCGGGCGGGAGTACACGCTTCGCTGGGCAGTGGCCGCGGTGTGGATCGAGGATGGGGGGAGGGCACGAGGGTCGGGAGGGGCGGGGCAGGGCAGGGCAGGCCACGCGCTGGACGTCCGCGTCAAATTAATCTGAAGGCGGGGCAGAGATGCCAGCAACCCTGTGGAAATACAGTCGAAACACCTGTTCCCGTCGAATCAGCGGAGTTACTGCTACTAGCCGTGCTTTGAAACATCGAAATAGCTTCACTCCACGTGTTTGCTTTAATTGAACATTTCTTACCGTTTCTTTACCTTCAGAAGAAACTTATTTGTTATTTACAAAACCACAACGAGAATTCATATGAAGGATAATTTTCGAGACATTCTACCTTTTTTGACATATTAGAATAATGATCACAAATCAACTAGTTAAATATCTGATCCTGAAAAACAAATGATTTTTTTTTCTGTTAACTAGTTACTAGTAGTTTTGTGTAACTAGATGTGTAATTTTATGCGAGTCCGATATTACTATTTCGCAGATTCGTTAAATGAAAGAGAAATATAACATTCTAATAAAACATGTTGCTACGAGAAATACATACTCCCGTAGTGATTCATTTTCGAAACGTCGTAGTTTTGTGACCTCGTAACAGTTTGCGGTTAATCAATATACATTTAGAGAATTAAATGCAAAGTGGTGTTCATTAATGGAATGAAACTGAGAATTTACTTTATTTTCTAACGATTCAATTAACATGCAATACAAAATCTTTTATTCATATTGTAACGAACATTGCATCACCTGCCGAAGTCGCTGCGCGTGGATTGCGTCATCTGCCGCCGCCCCTTTCCTTCCCCCCGAACTAGACGGTTCCGGACAATCCGCGAGCCGCGGAGAAACGCCGCGAATGTGCCGGGTGCCTGGAGACAAGCGCCGGGCAGGTATAAATGCGCAACTGCCGGCGGCCGCGCGTCAGTCAGTCAGAAGTTAGCAGAGGAGAGTAGAAGTCAGTAGTGAGCAGTAAGACGTCAGTCCGTCAGTGTGTCCGAAGTGGAAGCTGTGCTGAGAAGTGTGCATTGCGGTGAAGAGTGGTGCAGTGGTTGAACAGCAGTCAGCAGTTTGAAGTCTGCAGTGGAAGCTGAGCTGTGAAGGGTGCATCGCGGTAAGCAGTGGTGCAGTGGGGAAACAGCAGTCAGCAGTTTGAAGTCTGCAGTGGAAGCTGAGCTGTGAAGTGGGCATCGCGGTAAACAGCAGTGCAGTGGACCCTGGTGTGCGCAGTGAAGTGTGGTCTGCGCAAGGAATTGTGGTCTGCGCAGGGGAATTGTGGTCTGTGCAGGGAATTGGGGTCAAGTGCAGTGGACCGTGGACAGTGCATGGACTGACTGATACTGTAGAAGAAGATAACTGTTTAAATAAATAGTGTGTAAGAAGTGAACTGTGTAAATAAATCAAGAGAACGGAGTTGTGTGTAACAGTGTAAATAATTAAGTGTAATATATCTGTAAATAGACCAAGTAGATTTTAGTGTATAATTGTTCCCGAATAAACGTAATTGTTGTAAATATTGTGTTGGTTTTAATTCACCACGGAGAAACGTTACAATATCCTCCATTTAATAATTTACTAAATTAAATTTAAATACTGCCATTACAATAAATGATTTAATTTAAATGCACAGACAGAATTTTAATCATCGTAACGGAGATGTCACAAGATAGTAAGTTGATTTGGTTGGATTATTACCCTACACTATTACCCCTGCACAGTTGCCATGATACATTTTAGCAGTCGTCGGAGAGAAGACACAATCACAGAAAAGCGAATGCATTTCCTCTATAAACTCACTCGTACTTTGCACGATCCTCTCTTGGCTACCTGCAGGGCATCGGCCAACTGGACAGGAGCCAGAGAATTCAAGAGATACCAGCCACACTTAGTTAGGGAATAAAAGTTAGTAGAAATGAGAATTAAGGAGACTGCGACAATTTTGTGGGAAGTTTCTATAGGACCGAGATCAAGATCCTTCACCAATTTCATCTAAACTGACAAGAAAAGGTATGAGCATAAAGATTACAAGATAACTTCAAAACCATTGTTATCCACATTTTGGAAGGCATAATAACTTTTTTCTAGGGAAAAAAGATATTTATTCACATCTATCACTACAAATTGATACAACTGCTCTAAAATAATCGTGAGATATAATAAAATGTGCATTTGAATGACATCTTATGGCTCAAATTTAAAAATGATAAACAATTGGAAATTTTTGAAATATAAAATAAAACGGTTACACAGTATTTCATCATATTTGCCATAAGCTAATGTAATGTTATTACATAGAATTTACCTACTTATCGCGATTATATTTTAATTTTCCTCTCCATCTTTTCTTCAAAAAAGAAAAAAAATATTTTACTAAAGCTGTTCTTTGAATACTAATACAAAAACATACAAGACAATATTTTTAGTTAACGTTTTCTTCTCTAACTCTCGTTTGCCTTTGTGTTAACTTTTAAAAGTATGGAGTGTATTTTACTTTTTGGTGAAACAATAATTGGAAGAGAAATTAGCTTATTCTATTATATTTACTTATATGATTAGAAAGCGGCGAATGAAAGAAAGAGGTGAATTGTAACAAAGCATAATTCAATTTCTCACGAAAAACGAAGCAAATTAACATTTACTGTCCAATCATTCCAAATTTAAAAAGTGTTCTTTTCTAAAAACCAATTTCACATGCTATATAGTTGAGACATCCTAGGACTTGTTTGTGGTCATAATGACTGCGGCAGTGAATCCAGAGCATCAAATGGTAAAATATTCGTAAATGATCTAAACTGCCACTCACTTCATATCCTATGAATTTCAAATTTCAGGAAACTTGCTGGAACGGTTTTGCGCTCTCAATCCTTTACAAGTTTGTCGAAGTTTACAAACACCTTGCCCTTTGCAAGTTCACTGACCTGAGAAGTTTCCTAAACATCGCTATAACATCTCCAAAATTTACTAGAAGAGAAAGTTCCTTAATATTTCTAAGTATTGTCAATAAAATTGTTACTGCCCTTCTCATGCATGTAAGACTAAGACAAAAATAACTCTCACGTAAAAAGGGAAGTAATTTTCGGAAATCAATGAAAACCGAAACTAAAATCTCCGATTAATATATAACGCCTGAAAACAATTAACACGATACAATTGAAACATCCGGTTAAAGAAATATTTGAGAGATTATTCAAACATTGATCAGTATACTTAACATTTTCTACCATATCTTACACTAAACGAACTGCACATGATATAAGAATATATTATGATAACGATTTGTTGCACATTCTTGAATTCACTCGGCATTTAGAGGCCCTCTTCTTCATAAAAGCGAATAATATCCATTTGGCCGAACATGACAAACCATCATTTACACTAAAACGCCTCATTGTATGTAGTATCGAAAGCTGCCCCCCGATCGCCTTGCACACTTGTCTCGTGTGGTTGCAGGTGGACCAAATCCCTCCCGGCATCAGCGAGCGCTACCTGCTGCAGCCCGAGCGCTTCGAGACGGAGCTGCGCGAGTACCGGCGCTACGTGCGCGACATGATCGCTTCGTACGCGCGCCACCAGGGGCGCGACGCGCGCCGCCGCCGCCACCACTTCCCGTCGTCCGACGCGGCAGACGACCGCGACGAAGACGACCGCTACGAGGAGGACGAGGACGACGACGACGACGTGCACGGGCCCGGGCCCGTTCTCAGCGCGCTGCGCGGCGACGCAGGCGGCGTGGGCGCGGCGGCGGCCGCGGGCGCCGACAATTACGAGGCCTTCGCCGACCGCTTCGCCGCCGACGTGCTCGATTACAGCACGCGCCTGGCCAAGGTAGGGGCGAGGGAACCGCCCGACTGCATCTCGCGCTCAGTTACGCCTCACCCCCGTTAGTCCTCCTTCACTTTTCGTTACCTCAGACGGCTTAGCCCGACTGCATCCCACGCTCAGGAACCCCTCACCCCCGTTAGTCCTCCTTCACTTATCGTTACCTCAGACGGCTTAGCCCGACTGCATCCCACGCTCAGGTACCCCTCACCCCAGCTAATCCTCTTTCGCTTTTCGTTACCTGAGACGGCTTAGCCCGACTGCATCCCACCCGGCCATTTCGAAAGGAGTAAACCTATTTGTTAAGTTTCCATTCATAAATTTTATTGATAAACATTCCGATCCAGTTGTAAGCCAGTCAATTTTCTTGAGACAGTAACGTATTTTTTTAAACAAATTGTAATCACTTAATTCATTTATTAATTATTTCTATTCACAAGTAGCGCAAATAGATGTTCTCGCACCAGTCGAAAGAAAATCTCGAACGCACGTGAACCTGACAGAATCTTTAGAATTGTATATGATAAGTCAAAGAGGTTAGAAGATGCTCGTAATAAGAAGTTTCACTATTTTTTTTCTTCTTTTTTTTCACAAACTTTTAAGAGTGGTTTTCAACGTTCACAGGGCTCTAAAAGGATGTGAAAATGTTTCTTGAAAAGAGACAGGAATGCATCAATTATAATCGATCAATATAATACTAAACAGACCAGATAAACGTGGAAATCAATCCTTACATTGAGGAAAACAGAACAGGATGGAGTTGCGCAAAGCCTTTTTGGGGGAGGTAGGTAGACGGCTTAAGAAAAGTTGAACGCGGAATGCAGTCGGCATACGCCGAAAGAACAGTTCTTCAGGAGCCCGTAATTCAAGCATGTCATGGTCGTAAGCGAGGTACCTAGCTTATGAAAATTCATAAGCACTGCGACCAGAGCAACTAGTGCGAGATGTAAACGTAAAGGTTGTACATATTCTTCAGGGTGGTGGATATCTGGCTCATGACAGTTTCTGGAGAAGTCATTTGACAGTTATTGTCCCAAATGTAGCTAGTATATTCATTTCCTTCTTCTACTAAAGCAAATAAATGATCTATTGAAATGTAAAATCATATTTCAGTTGTATTTGAAATTGTCAGTTGAAAGTTAACTTAAACATATTGAATCAAAAGTTGATTTTTTGTCTCTTAAAAGAGCGCTCGTAAGCGACAATTCTTAACTTACAGACTTGTTAATTTATCACATTATTGATATAAACAACATAACTGAATGGCTTAATAAAACATAACCCAAAAACAAAACCGAAAAGAATTCACCATTCAAATATATCCCTGAACTGAAAAAATGTTTATGTAATGTATAATTTAAAACTAAAATAAATATGAAATAGAAATAAATAGTAAAGAATATAATCATAGTTCAAATCTAGGTTGTTTCATAGAAAAAATCTGGGAAACATATTTTCGTATGCACCCTTTATTTACGATCTCGTACCACTTCAGCTTGCGCATATGCACCCGTTTCTGGATATGAAGGAGTAATGAGAGCGTAGTTCCATGAAGTTGCCCGTGCTCGTAGGAGCGCCAGGTTTCACAGGCGGACAAGATCATGCGGGCGCCTTTTGACACGTCTGCCGTAAACGCTCTGTAATTCTAATAGTTTTACCCCTGGGAGAGTTGTGAGCACATGGCGTCCACCTCCGTTGTACCAGGGCTCAATGATTGAATGAATGTCAATCAAATGGTAAAATTTAACAGCAAAACAGTTTTCTTCAAATTAATTCATATTTGAACAACACTATTCATTTCAACAATATCTTTCCTTTCAGTTAATGCAATATAATAATTCGAAGTATTTATTCATTTAAAGGAACTTTTAACCGAGCGATGTGGCTCATGGCTTAGCACGCTGACTTCGCCTTGGGTTCAATTCGTGGCTTCCCTCGGTCATCCAGGCGAAGGGTGGGAAGATTCTACTGAAAGTCCACGGCCGCCAAACCGCCGAATCTGTTAGCTACAGCTAGCCGAAATCGATATCTATATGAAGTCACGAATGTTAAGCGAATGCGAGAAATAGCGGGTACCTGATTGGGTGACCGACTAGGAACCCCGTAATTTGACGGCGCCGAGGTCAAATGCCTCTTACGGGACATATAATTACTAAATTCCAAAATACAAAATATAAATGGAACTTGTGATATAGGTAACGATATTTACATTGGGTAAGAGAAAGTGCGTTGCCTGGTCGCCTGGTCGTGATGCTGAATATGCAATCTGCACAACGCTACTGTGTAGCGGGAAATAGCCCCTCGAAGATCTTATTTGACCAACGTACAAGGGGTCTTGTTTTGATCTCATTGTCCTCAGAAGCGCACGTGCGCTGCACACACACGCTACGATATATTTAATTAATTCGTAGATATTTCATCATGAGCTACAAAATATAAAGTAACACCGTTTTGAAAAAAGACAAAGGCGTCTGAATGTTACAAAATAAATGAACGGCCAACGGAAAAGAAGCAAAAAGGGTTTTCCAAAGGCCTTTCTAAACAGAACTGAACATCGAAACAAAGAATATAGAAATATGCGGTTCAGAAAATTACCAAATAAAACCGTTTTTCCAAATTTATAAAATACTTGTTTTCAATATTCGGTAAAGGTAACGAACGTGTGATATAAAATTTAAATTAATAAACATGTAAATTTATACAAAACATACATGCATGAAATGTTCCTTACTTTCTAATGCATCAAATATAATGTTTTTTTTTAAATTAAAATTTAATTGAACCAAAATGATTGAACATCAGACGATCAAATTTTTGCAATAAAGAAGATTGTTTTTAAATTTTCAACTGAGGCAATGCTAGCTCCACACAGAGCTGCTTATTGCTGTATGAAATAAGTAGCTTCAATAGCTCAAATTCTTCGAAAGGGTGAATAAAATATTTGGATACACTGTCGATTAAATATTCGTAGAATAAACGTAAATATAACACCAGCAGAACTAGAAAACCTTTTCATCAAATATTTTGTCATATATTGTAGAAGAATATTTACTCTCATATTTTGTCATAAAACTTTAATACTAGAATTTAGTCATTTTTCATAAGATTTAATTGAAAAGAAGTATTTCTACACATTTTCGAATCAATTTCTCCTCATTATTTCGGTTTCTGGCTTTCTTCAACGCAACCACTTATCTTCAAGCGACGATTCGAACACGATTTGATTTCTAGGGTCTACTGTTATCTCACTAGGGAAGCGTTGGAGCTTAAAACAGTCCAGTGCGTACCTTACATCGTCAAAAGACCTAATAGACTGTAGCGATGACTGGCGTATTGGAGAACGATAGACTCTATGGAACAGCGGAGAATGGTTACTGGAGAACGGATCTTCGCCAAACTGCCGTCGCTTGAGAATCTCTCTCCTGAATCGCTTGTGCATCATCAAACACCCAGTACCGCACCAAGGAATAATGTTATATTCAGCCATTCACCACTACAAACCTGATTCAATGGTCAGGTAATAAACTGGTCTCGGCATTCTCTTGTAAACGGACTGTAGTCTGAATTGAGCCAACGTTATAATAAAGTATAGAATACACAAATATACTAGACCTATTTCCATTTTACATGTCAGCAAAATTACTGCCTAGAGCCCTTCGTATCTCAATGGTCTTCTCGTATCTGCCCGTACTTATCTCCCACTCACTTTCACCATTTGTAGTTATTAATTATTGCCCTTATGCTTCGTACTGTGCTCTAAATACACATTGTTAAGTGTTTAAGTACCTCTCGCTTACAATAAAGTTGGATTTTTAAAATATTAGTACGGATCATCTGAATGGGATTAATTAGGTTTTAGATTGTGGAAAGGTCCTTCTGGAACATCAAGTGGTTAATGTGTTCCGACTATCGCAAAGGCTCGTCATTTTTGGAGTATCGAGCTGTATTTGGCTCGTCGCCTGAACAAACCAGTTATTATGAAGCTCATTTCATGAGAACTATTTTTATTAATTTGCAGATCGATAAACTATCAAGCCGCTCTTTAATTAATAAAACTCAATACACATAAAATTTGGGATAATTTTATACCGAGAAAAGATGAAAAATTTTCTATAAAACTTGTATTAAAAATTACACATTTAATTCGTAAAATGGAGTTTTAAAAGATCCTCTAACCAGCACGCAAGTGCACTTTTCTGCATCATCATCAACAGACAAATAGGGCTCAGAGTCGATGGACCTGCTTGGTTCCCGCAGAAAAATTCTCACTGATTTTACCGTTGGAACTTTATATTTGAATTTAAAATCATTCATCTATGTACGCCAAGCTAAGATCCTCATTTAAGGATACTAGAATGGGCAAAATGCCGCGCTTAATTTTCCTATACAGTTCAATACATATTGAAAATGTGCTTGAATTCTTAACACAACTTTTGCATTTACTTCCTTGTTTTAGGGTGCTGACTTACTTGCAAACCTCCTTCCTTGTCTCTGTTTGATATACTTTGTTTAATCCAACGAATGTATGTGCGCCATTTCACCATAGCAAACTACATAGCAGAATGTGATTGAAAGTATTTCTTCCCCTTCTTCAACGCTCATCATTTTATTTGGTTTCGAAAACTAACCACTTTCGCACCAATTATCAGTCTTTACGAGTATACTCCATTCCCTCAGGGGTATTAGAGCCAGAAATATTGTTTTTGAAATTATTTAATGTATCTAGTTTAATTAAAATGTATGATTTTATTTTCAGTAACTAAATAACATAAATCATCATAACGCGTAATCAAAAAGCAATTAAATAATTCTTAGAGTGGATTGTAATACATCTGCTTGTCAACCATGGATTTGTATGTTAGTAAAAACCTATGATAATTCGTCGCAATCTCTATTACAAATATAGTATTATCTAAAAATACGATATTATGAATTTATCTTTTACGGAAATTATTTTCTGGCAAGTATCTCATTAGTAATATATTTCTTGGTTTCTTAAAGACGAAATTAAATAAAGAAACATGTTGACATTATTTTTACCTTTTCGCGAGCCTCCAAGAGTCTAAACGAATAAACTACCTATATCCATGCAATCGAATGCACAAAACCGATTTAGACTCTCCGAAACCGTGTTACCCAACGCTGTTTGATTATATGTCCCACTGCTTTGAAAAATGACTCGCAAGCTTGCAAGGACAAGCTCCAGAACAGCGTGGCCAGATTTAGCGAGTTGCAGTGCGACCGTTTTATGGGAGGTTTGTTTGGCCTCGCTGAGGGATGAGAGGTCTTTTTCCATAATAAAAACATAATTTAACGCATCACAGAACGAAGAGGTCACGTACGAGGAGATTCGGAAGATTTATTAATCAAAATAAGTGCTTCCAGCAACTTCCTCCGCGGGGTACTTAAAGGAACTCCGAAGAGCCGTTGAATAAACCACCCATTCAAACAACCAGATCACGATTCTTACAAACCACATAATGCTCTTTACAAAATATTGAAACGATCCTGACTCATTTGGTTGTTACAGTCGGAGTACAAACTGAATTTGTCATTGTCTTTCCGAATATAAAGATAATAAAAACACCGTTCAATGTATAAACACAAATTATTGGAGAAGGGAACAGAAAGAGTGTATGAGGGGAAAGAATGCTTAACTTATACAAATAACTTACGTCTATAAGAATGACACATATTATTCAAGGTAATACAGGACATCTCAGAATTGATTGTACAAACATCTAGGGGATATAGAGAAGTCGAAAATGAACCCATTTTGCCAATGAACAAGTAATGGAAAATTTTAATAAATTAGAATTACATTTATGACATTTGCCCCTGAATGTTTGGCAACTCCCACACCCCAATGGCCGGCATATCACATTCTGATGCAGTCAAAGCGATTTTATGTATTTACCGAAAACCGGCGAATGCGAATTTGCCTAAAAGTAAAGAGAGAACAAAGTAATATGATTAATTTCGTTACATGGAATTTTCGACCAAACGTTCATTGACAAAAAGGGATCGTCTTGATTTCTCCACGTGTTCTAGAAGACTATAACATTTACTCTGAGACATCTGTTAATACATCAAGATCTATAAATTATTTGCGATAGTACGGCATCGCCTTACCTTGCCTAGGTCAGAGGTGAAGCCGTAACACTTCTGGGCTCTAGGGCCGGCGCTCTTCACCGATTCGTGCTCTCAGATTGTACAATATGCAGTAGGGTAGACGGAGATGTTTGGTGCCAGTTGGTAGACTTTATTTCGTATGCAACTCGTTTTTAGTTTTCTTCTTCTCGCGAGTGTTTTACAGCTCTTGTGGCCGTTTCTCGCATCCCAATCTCCATACCACTCTATCGTTCCAGTTATTCTCTTCTAGTCGTTTTTAGTTTTGACAGGTTTTATTGTGTCAATGTATACTACATTCATTAAGCTACGTTACGGTATCATTTAACCCTGAAACTGTCGAACTTTTCCTCTGAGAAGGTTTCACCATCGGACCACCGCCCGACAGACAACGCGCGGTTGCGTGCTTTACACGAAATATGTATTTACTAGGCTGTCCGGGTGACGCCGCGTCCATGGCGAAGGTGCCGACGTTTCGGTCGCCATTCTGCGACCTTCCTCAGGGCGTAATGCCTGAGGAAGGTCGCAGAATGGCGAGCGAAACGTCGGCACCTTCGCCATGGACGCGGCGTCACCCGGACAGCCTAGTAAATGACTCCGGCCGCGGAATCCTACGGTCTCACGAAATATGTAGTTGGTCTTATATGTATCTGTTGCTCGTGTCATCTCAAAAGGGACGGGAAGAACACCCGTTGAGCTCATTGCATTGCTCCCAAAGGCCGAAAGACGGACCTACAGCACAGCACCTAACTATAAATTAATGAAAAGTTTGATATTTTTTAAAAGTACATCAGAAATGACACGGCATTGGGTCAAAATGGTATGTAGTAGAGTAACGTAACAAATAAGGAATGTTGCCGGAAAAGGTGGAACACTGTTAAATGGATATATATTTTATATTACAAATCTCCAGAACGTTACACTCTTAGTTCCACAACAGTGCTAGATCTGACATTTTCCAAGGTCCTTTTCACCCCGGGAAAACAGATCCAATCTCCTAATAATTCAGCAGAGCACGCTTGCAAAGTCACTAGCATAGAATTCGTATTGTCTGATACTCCTGATCTAGGTTCCGCGAATGGAAGAGGCATAGTCTTATGCGCAGTCACACTATAGTAATGTTTTCTGCATTACTTCAGTAAATGAACACATGTCGTCGTAACATTCAATCATTCGTTATCCATTCACAATATGCCATTTCTTTCTCGTTAGTACAGCACCAAAACCATATATTTCACGTGTTTGGAAACTCCAGGTAGAGATAACAACCAATTACATTTTTCGCTTTTAATCAACCAATTTCGATATCGAGAATCGCTCCCTGGAGAGGGCAACGAACACGGTGTCGACGTTTGTCTCTTTTCAGTGCGAACATTTGAGTTATTTGACGAGATTCCTCCCATGAGGTTTTGCTCCAGGTGTCGATGACCAACAAGGGAAAGACAGAAGGCGTTAATTTGATGAATCGTCGTGTTAAAGACATTGCCTCCAATTTCCATCCAAACATTGAAAAGGGTGAATCGAATTCACCGCAACAAGAAACATCTCAGAGTTCTTTTTCGTTTGTTCTATTTAACACAGGCGAAAACATTGTATCAAGAGTTGTAAAATACTTTCTCAAAAAAAAATGATACATCATAGTCTCGGCAGACCCTGTTCAATAAAAAACCTTCAGCCAATAATGTTATTCTATTCTCAAAAATAACACCGTCCAAAGGCAAAACTGAAGATTAGCGAGAATGAAATTAATAACATGAATGTAATTCAAATCATTCACGTACTCAAGACGACGACCATTTTTCGCATATTCATCAAATAAAAATGTTGGATGTGTGGTTTGGGAAGTTGGGTGTGTGAAATTTGTGTATGGTGGCTGTTTACAAGGGTAATATTTTCTTCTAAATGAAAATTTAAATCATTTTTCTATTATCAAAGAAAAAACTCGCCGGAGCGGGAATATTTTCGAATAGAGAAGAACCGCTTACCCTCTTGTGCAGATCATGACGACGGCGGAGCAGCGGCGCGACACCCGGCGCGTCTTCCACGAAATGTCAGTGCGCGACCTGCAGAAGCTGATGACGGTGCCGCAGCCAGGAGCGCTCATACCGGTACGTGCGCCTTACACTGTAAAAGAAAGGGCAATTACTCCCAATAGCACTACTTCCTTAATGACATCCTCCCAGAGTTTCTAAAGAAATCATGGTATTTATGATATTTCAATCTTCGTTAAAAGGTCCAAAAAATAATATTTGTTAGCGACGACGATGGTAATAATATGTTAAAAACAAGATTAATAATAACAATAATAATAATAATAATAATAATAATAATAATAATTATAATATTATTATATAATATATAAAAATTAATGTTATAACTGATAGCGATAAGACATCCACCGTAACCAATATTTATATCCAACTAAAAAATGAATAAAAACGAGAAAAACAAAAAGAGATGTGAGTAAATTTTTATTTGTAAACTTGCAGCAGTAATTCAGTAACCTTCATCGATTACTAGATTCAAAATAATTCGAAACTTTAATATTAATAGGATATATGGTTTAAAACTATGCTTTAATTTATTCATATTCAATACGAATAATAGTTTGAGTTCAAAGTAAACCATCGTGAGTATTAAGATTTAAAAAATATACAGTATTAAAGTTTAGCTTGTTTCGTTAACCGCAAATAAAATTTAGTCATGTCTAATTGAGTTGTGCAATATTTATATTCACAAGTTGTGAAGGTTTTATTATTTTTGAAATTGAGAGTTTTTTATTGTATGATTCGTCATTAAATTATAAATACTGTATTGTAGTTGTACCTTTCAACCGGAAACAATGTACTTTCAAAAATAATATATATTATTATTATTTAAAAATAACAGTTTATATTAATTTCATGTGAAAATAACACATGGTATAACAACAATAATATTAATTGTAGAATTATTATCAACCAACAGAAAGCTATCAAATCCACTTAGAAATATTTTGAGCTATTATTAAAAGACAACAAATTCTACATTTACAATTCAATTATCAACTTTACTTTAGTCTATCGTCGTTATCCTTTACTAGAGAAAGTAATTACCCAAAGACCTCTTAATGGCTCCGTGTCAGTAAATTCTTGGCCTTCTGGCTTTGTTCCAATCACTTTGCGGACCCCATGCCGTTTTATTATCGATAATGGAAATATGGGATGCGTAAAATTTGAACAGGTTCTTGGTTAGTAGATACGCTAAGAGCAAAATTGACAGATTTCTATATTCAACTCTATCAAGAACTTTATAACAAACTAAAAGAAACATAAATGTGTGCCGCGATTTTGTAATCCAGACCTATGTGATTTAACCTCTTTTGCGATCATCTTCGATCTTTAATACTGTTTCAGATGAATTGGACACGCTACTTGGAGACGGTTTTTAGCAACACCAACGTGACGTTGGATTTCAACAAGGACATAGTTGTCGTTATGGACAGTACCTACTTGGAGAAATTAGCTGGACTCTTAGCCAACACGGATCAGGCGACGCTGGGTGAGCTCTATCTTCCCACAGCCCGAGCCGGCGTTATCTATGCGCAAACTAGGCGACTGACTAGGGCGCACACATCGAAGGGACTCAGTTCTGACCCTGTGCCAATGTAAAATATTTTATTTTTCACTGATACGTTATAGCTTGTTATTGCCTTTGATACGGAGCTCCATATACAACGCATAATTTACCTGGACTGAGAGGACCGGGGTTACGAGGAAAATAATAAAACAGTTCAATTATTTAACATGTTCTCTTATGGAGACAATTATAAAAGAGAATTGTGGGAGGGAAGTATGACAAGACAAACTGAGTCAAGTTGAATTTAGTTAATTAGTAAATAAGTACATCTGAATGAATGAAAGTTAGGTAACAAATAAAATTATGTATGTACCGCGAGTGTTGACTGGATTCAAATGATCTCGAGCGACAAAATGCCGTCGGGCCAAAGGCGTTCGGGCCTTTTGTCGCCGCTCGATCATCAGAACCCTTACAACGGCTTTGGTGCATAAATAACTATTAAAGTGAAATTATTTATTTCTTCCTTTTTACTTTCCTCCCTACAGGGAGGGATAGAACTGGAATCACCTCAATAATACGATCTTGATTTTTCTGACATAAAATCTGTTTTAAACATTCTTTTGGGCCGCAAATTCCCACACACGTCAGGATTAAGGTCCATTAATGTTGTTCCAAAGGTGGTTAATATGCAGGTGGGGAGGAGATACTTGCAATTTTGTACCCGAAACTCGAGATGTCACTCTGCAGGCGTGAACGGATGAATGAGTTTGTCACCCATAATTCTGTCAGATTAGAAGCTTTGGC
Organism: Gryllus longicercus; assembly: GCA_038098605.1. Lineage (NCBI taxonomy): Eukaryota > Metazoa > Arthropoda > Insecta > Orthoptera > Gryllidae > Gryllus > Gryllus longicercus. Next base: position 1,328,650 of record JAZDUA010000133.1, read on the forward strand.
CTGTAAATATGTCACGAGTATAATCTTGTTTTATCGTTCCGAAAATCATTAAAATATTTTAATTTTTGGGGTGCTTTACATGAAGCCATTCTGACATTTTTTAAATTTTCTAGAAAATGGCTCAAGTTTTTTCTTTAAATAATCTGTAAAAATATAAAGTGAAATTTATCTGATTATAATAACACGTGATACTTTTCGTTTTTTAAATCAACGTTGATATCACAATTTCCTGCAATATAATAGTGTCCAAGATAATAGTATCTACAACATAATATGGTCTAGATCTTGGTAAATATAAAATATTTTAAAATTGGTTATTCAGAAGCCTGTTCGACTATGTTGAGAGAGAATAGTGATTGTATTGTTAAAGAAGTTGTAAACCTCCCTCATTTCATTAGTGTTCGAAAATTAATACTCAAGGACATGAAACTATGTTTTGGGAGTATTCGACTTCCCATATTAAGAACACATAGAATTTTTCCTAATTTTACTACAGCTGTCCCATTAGCTTGAAGTGATCGCAAGGGTTCATCTAGTTCAAATTTATTTTCGAATCTGACCTACGCCTCCAACATTAAAGCGAGAGATTTATTTTCGATGCGGTTTATTCCTCTATTGAATGGCATTATGCATAACGCAACCAATTCACAATAATGTGAACAAGAGGAGCTACAACAGTACATTCTTTCTCATATTATTGGAAATAGTTACTTATTATTGAAATACTAGCGGATCCTGGCACACGTTGTCATGCTCTCCATCTCCCTCCCCCTCCCACTTTTTACTTTCATCTCTCTATCTCTCTCCCCGTCTCTATCTCTCTCCCCGTCTCTATCTCTCTCCCCGTCTCTATCTCTCTCCCCGTCTCTATCTCTCTCCCCGTCTCTATCTCTCTCCCCGTCTCTATCTCTCTCCCCGTCTCTATCTCTCTCCCCGTCTCTCTCTATCTCTCTCCCCTTCTGTCTCAATCTCTCTCCCCTTCTGTCTCTATCTCTCTCCCCTTCTGTCTCTATCTCTCTCCCCTTCTGTCTCCGTCTCTCTCTTTCTGTCTCCGTCTCTCTCTTTCTGTCTCCGTCTCTCTCTGTCTCTCTTCGTCTCCGTCTGTCTCTCTCCGTCTCCGTCTGTCTCTCTCCGTCTCCGTCTGTCTCTCTCCGTCTCCGTCTGTCTCTCTCCGTCTCCGTCTGTCTCTCTCCGTCTCCGTCTGTCTCTCTCCGTCTCCGTCTGTCTCTCTCCGTCTCCGTCTGTCTCTCTCCGTCTCCGTCTGTCTCTCTCCGTCTCCGTCTGTCTCTCTCCGTCTCCGTCTGTCTCTCTCCGTCTCCGTCTGTCTCTCTCCGTCTCCGTCTGTCTCTCTCCGTCTCCGTCTGTCTCTCTCCGTCTCCGACTGTCTCTCTCCGTCTCCGTCTGTCTCTCTCCGTCTCCGTCTGTCTCTCTCCGTCTCCGTCTGTCTCTCTCCGTCTCCGTCTGTCTCTCTCCGTCTCCGTCTGTCTCTCTCCGTCTCCGTCTGTCTCTCTCCGTCTCCGTCTGTCTCTCTCCGTCTCCGTCTGTCTCTCTCCGTCTCCGTCTGTCTCTCTCCGTCTCCGTCTGTCTCTCTCCGTCTCCGTCTGTCTCTCTCCGTCTCCGTCTGTCTCTCTCCGTCTCCGTCTGTCTCTCTCCGTCTCCGACTGTCTCTCTCCGTCTCCGTCTGTCTCTCTCCGTCTCCGTCTGTCTCTCTCCGTCTCCGTCTGTCTCTCTCCGTCTCCGTCTGTCTCTCTCCGTCTCCGTCTGTCTCTCTCCGTCTCCGTCTGTCTCTCTCCGTCTCCGTCTGTCTCTCTCCGTCTCCGTCTGTCTCTCTCCGTCTCCGTCTGTCTCTCTCCGTCTCCGTCTGTCTCTCTCCGTCTCTGTCTATCTGTCTGGCTTTGTCTCTCTGATGAATGATACTTATTATTGATTAAATTATGAAAAACTAATGCTAATTGCATGTAAGTACAAGTGCAAATCCCATATCTCATTTCTGTTAGGCATTCTTGCTGTTCGAGGTCTTAAGATATGTTCTCAATTTCATAGTTATTTTCCAACGAATTGATTCTCATGACTTGCATGTTTCTGCGTAACGTTATTAAATTTTTAAACCTTTCAACCATGTCATGCTCTTTTTAAAAAAGCTGAGTAATTGTTCAGTAATAATATTAAGAGAAGGAAACGTTTCGGTATGCCGTACATTCCCACAAGTTTAGTAAGAATTTACAGATTAATTTGCCAATAGTTTTCGTTCGTTTGAAGAATCTTCTCACACTTCCAGAATCTGTGACAGGGCTGACGTTTGATTTCATAGCTCAATCTTATAATAAAGTTTTACGCTCCATAGTGCTAAGGAGCTATCAGTTAAGCTATCAGTTTCATTAATTGAACATCTCGAAATGTCAGTACTTGATTGCAGAGAATTAGTGAAACAATTTACGAAACAAAAAAACCGCAAAATTAAAGTAATTCGTAAAATAATATTGCTCTTAATATATTTATAGAACGGTCTTATCGAATACTACGTAAATGTATATAAATGTCGTATAGCTCACCTAGCCTGCGGCGCAAAATAACCTGAGCGGCCCTACCGATTGCTCAATTAAGGCATCGGAGAATGCATTTATTATCAAGGTACCAAACACTATTTAAAGTTATTATTAACACTTTCATAATTTATCGTCGTAAACTTGAATTATTTTATAATCAAATAATAACCTTTATATTTTGTTCACAAAACTCAGCGTTTTATTTGCGGCAAAGAAAATGCGTGTTACCGGTACGATTCTGTAACTGGTTTTAAAAATAGACTTTTTGGTCAGACACATCCCATTTACTTTTAGAAACCTCTTCATTTAAGGGATTATCACACTGAAATTTTACTTAAATTTCGAAATTTATTATTGGTTTCGTTAACTTAAAATGTTCATCAAAATATATACTTATCTGAATTTCTTTTGTTATTGTGCCCTGTAAACACTCACACCGCCACACACACACACCTTGCGCAATAATGTTCACTGAAAACAATACATTGTTTTCACTTACATGTATGAGTCAGTAATTAGTTTCCTGAATTACCTCACCCTAGAACAAACATTACTTCACAATAGAAAAGGGGTTCAAGCACAAGTGGGGCAGAATGCTTCTCGCCCCTGACATGTGATCTTTTTGTACAGAACGATTCATCTGGTGGAACGTGTTCTCCACGCTGGCACCACTCACCCTGCAGTCATTCCGTGACCTGGCCTTTCGGTTCAGCCAGCGAGTGTTCGGGCTAACTCAGAAAACGGCGAGGTAGGTTCCATTAGGGAGAGCTAAAAACGCAAATACTCCCTATTTTTAAACTCTATAAATAATGTCGATAAAAATATGATTACTTGGTTTGGGGAAGTGTTGTTCACACTCCTTCCTTCATCACATAACACATTTATGTACAAGTTTAAACAATATGACATTTCCAAGTTAGATTTACAAAACTTTGAAGACGATCAATTTTGAGGATAATAGACGATTGTTGATTTGAAGTGTACCATCCCCGCCTTTACCCTACACAAATGATGTCAATAAAAATTTTATAAAAACTCTAATGTTATGAACATACCGTATATAATGCTTAAAGGAGTTCTATATGATTTTAGATGTGTAGTTCACGCAATATCCCAAGCGACCGAGAAAAAAATTGTTGAAACTCCTAAAAGTCTTTCTGTGATTGATGGTATGTATAACATTTTAACCCTTTCATTACACCATCCACAAATTAAATAATGTTGATGTTTATTTAAAATTGTGCGCATAAAACAAGACACTTGTCTTCGAACTAAATGTTTTATTCATCTACAAGTGTCGTATTCTTTTACAGTTTCATAAGATTTGATCGGTCGTAAAGTATGGTGGGAAAACCACTTCCTCAGTTCTCGAAGGCAAGAAATTCTGATTTGTTGTTTCTAAGTAAGATGAATTACAAATATGTTCGTCGGTAAGTGGGTTCGTTAGAGGAAAGGGAGAATATGACCGCAGTCCACATATGACATGAGTGAAAGTGCAGAGAAAAGGCTCAAAGTTCATTTCCATTCTATTCCAAATCAATCGTGCAAGGAAACTAGATGAGCACACTGCAAAAGTGTATTAAAATCCCGAAACTAGTTTCTTGAGTTGATTTTCTTCTATTTTCAGATGGCAAGGCTGCACTGGCAATGTGAATTCCAACTTTGGAATGGCTGTCAGCTATCTGTACGTGCAGAAACATTTCAACAACCAATCCAAAGCCAAAGTAAGAAATTTTAATGTTTCACATTTAATTTAATAATTATACCGTCCCTAAAAATGTTTTGAATTTAATAATAATACTAACAATAATAATAAAATTTATTACTTCTTGAACAAATAGTCTGGTAATGGTTCAATGAAAAATTAATAATTTTCTCTGCAAGGGAGAAATTCCGTTGTAAAAAAGAGTCGTAGTTCAAAGCATTTGATAACTTCATGATGGTGTTTTTGTTTTTTGTACATTTATTACTCCTTTTGTGTTATTCGTTCCAGTAGTATAAAAACAAAGTTTGCAGATGCTGATGGGACAGGTTTTGTGTATTTATACCAGGTCATCGCCTTCCTTCTAGGAGAAAGCATTTAAAAACAGTAGGAAGCAGTGTCCCACACTTTGCTAAAAAAAGCAACAAATAACGTAAAAAATGTGAACAGAAGGGAATTGATTTATGATAATTTTCTAATGTTATCGATACGTTCGGATGCGTGCTTTTACAGTGGCATTGTAATAGTATAATAGACCTATGCACAGAGCTAGGGTAGCGTTGTAAATTGAATCGTTTCTTGGCAGCCACGTTGGCGGCATCCATGCCGGACTTGTGCCGTATTTCATTCTCATTTGCATGCTTTTTTTTTCTTTTTGCGCTAGAGGAATGTTCTTTAAGATAAATAAAATGAAAGAAGTAAAGCCTTGTATGGCGTTCGGATGTACAAATCGTATGACCCAAGACTGCACACTATCATTTCACAAGTACATAATTTGCATCTGAGACGCTTAAATGTAGCTTCACTATGCGGACGTTTTCTTGAGCTCTCCTTTTGCTAGTTGTGCTGGGAGTAGAGCCGGGGGTATGGGTTACTATTTTGTTAGCAATATTAAAAAATCAAATCTCCAGTTCGTTTATAAATGCAAATAGGTTTTCTACAACTCGGTAGCGAAAATATCTTAATTTAAATGTTGCTAATATCGCTTTGTTGCAACTTTTACATTCAACTATTCATGGTCAAAAGATGGAAAAGAGATTCAGAAGTTCAAAAAAACGTGGGTAGCTTGTACTTCTCCCTCATATGTCACATACACTTTCTCCCACATGTTACATACAGTTCTTTGACAAAAAAATCAAAATAAATTAAACTCAATTTGCCCAACATGGCTACCAGCGCAAACTGCAATTTGCAATGGGGAAAGTCCCCAAAGGTTTGCAAGGCCTTGTGCTTTCCAAATATCTAGATTACTAATTTCCATTTAACGCAGAAAAGGAAAGAGAAGTGTGCATTTTCTTACATACTAAGGAACACGGGAAAAATTCAAAAACATTAACATTACTAATCTCCAATGCGCTCTAACACTGCATGGAAACTGGGCCACCAGAAATTAAATATTTGCTACTGCTTTATGGAACAGAAACATTTTTTTTTATTCTTGGTAGAACTGTTGTGCTGTATATACGAGTAAAATTATACTGTTAGTGCACTATTCTAGAAGACTGTTTTTGTAAAAATATTTAGCGTAATGCATTGTTATAAGAAAATAATTAATTTGTTGCAAATGTGCTATGTGCATATTAACAAAAAAGCGTAAAAAATGTATCTGTACTAAAATGTACTGTAACTATTAGCATCATCAACACTTGCAAGTACTTTAACGGCGATTATAATTTTGAAATTGCAATAAGACCAGTTCATATCCCATTAAAGGTTATCGAGTGTTGGGAACTTTTGTACGGCAGTAGAACATTATCAGCTACTACGATTCATTGGTAAGTTCAATGCCAGACAGTGAAAAAACATATTTGAACAAAGCTGGGCATGAAAGAAATGAAGTAAAAAATAATTTTTCAACACATGAAACTATTTGTAAAACAGTTTACAGCATCGGCGAAGCCACATTTTACTAGTTTACATCCTCTACACTACCCACATGCCAGGAGCTGAGGGTTTGTCCCGGCTGGGGCGGTGCCTCGTCGGTGGGAGATACCTGGTTAAGAGGGGAAATCGAAAGCCCACGTGTAGGTCGGCGCCGGATCTCGCCATTCAGCGAGGGAAGGCCACCGACACATCCCACGATAAATCATGCATTGCACTTACGGGACTAAAGGCCTTAGCCGTTGATAATCGATTGATCAGTTGAACGGAATGCGTTGCAGGCGCTGGAGATGGTGGGAGACATCCGCGACGCCTTCGTGGAGATGGTGGGGGAGCTGCAGTGGATGGACGAGGAGACGAAGGCGCTCACGCTGGACAAGGCGCACGCCATGCGGCCCTTCATCGGCTTCCCGGGCTGGCTGCTGCAGCCGGGCCAACTCGACAAGTTCTACCAAGGGGTGATTATCAAAGCAGGCGTCCCGCAAGGCTCCCTTCTATCTCCAACATTATTCAACGTATACATCTCAGACATTCCTTCAACAACAACTTCTAATATAGCTCTGTTCGCAGACGATACAGCTCGATTTGCCTCAGGTTTCTTACTAAGTAACCTCCGATCACAAATTCAATGCCACTTAAATAAAATTGTAAACTGTGCAAACATCTGGAAAATTCAACTTCATCCTGACAAAATAATAGCAAACATCTTCTCCTTTACCTCCTCACCTCCGTTTGTAATGAACAATTCCCCCATCACCTAGACCCCACCGACACAACCCATAAAATACTGAGGCCTACTCCTGGACACAAAACTAACCTGGAAAACCAGTATAGATATCAAAAGTAAACAAGAAATAAATTATTTCAACTCTGACCACTAATCAAAAAACTCAAGCTCTATAACAATATATAAAACTATAATTAGGTCACTAATTCTCTACGCTTGCCCATATGGACGAACGCAGCACCCACAAATGTCAATCAAACCCAAGTACTTCAAAAGACAATTGAAGACACAATTTAAAAATCTTCATTTTTGAGTTGTTACCATGACACAGTTGCAGAAACGATACTTCAGTTGGCAAAAGTGTGATTCTATGACTTCACATTATGGGTAGTAGTGGGAGATTGAGTGGTCACCGGTAACTGGCGGCTATATGACCGATCAAGATTCTAAAAGTGACACAACTAAAACGAAGGTCAGTTCTTAGGGGTAATAACAGAAATAAATAAAACACGTAATCCTAGTTTTACATCCGTGCTCATTAGTGCAGATTAATTTGTTTGTCTTAGTAAAATTTCAATATTGCCTCTAACGCTTTTCGTGATTTATGGAAAGCCTGACATTTTGAGTGGTTTCACTTTGGTAGCAAGTGTGCAAAATGTTTCTCGTGGTAAAAAGTCCTTAAGAGGGCTGTTTGTCACGGGAAGCGTGGGGGAAGAATTTTATTCATTTCCAACTCTTCGTCTTCTCCCCTCCAGTCTGCTCGTCAAGGAACTGGCGGGTCCCTAAAAGGGTTTGCCATTTTCAAGTTACAATATTCTTGATTCTTCTAATTACGATGAATGTAATGATCCATCATTAATTTTATGAAAGGCTAAGAAAATAACATTTCTTTGCAGGTCCAGGTGAAGGAGGGAAAGCTCTTCGAAACCTATTTGCTGCTCTCAGAGAGATCAATCAAGAAAACATTAGAGGATCTCAGACGATCTCCTGATTACAACAGGTTCTCACTAGTCTTCAATTTGTACTTAACAAAGGAAAAGCGACGACTATTTTTATAGTCATCAGAGTAAATTATTTGTAATTGTTTAAAATAATTGCTTGGCCTATTTTTCATACATGTGTGCTTTTGAAACCACAAATTGAATATTTTATAAATTAGTGTTTTTGTACTAGTCATCCAGGTTTTATTGACAATTGAAGAGCTCCCGTGGGAAAGCATTTAAGTCCAATGAGAACGTAGGCGTTCGCGGCCGGAGTCAGTAACTGCTTGACTGGCCGGGAGACGCCGCGTCCTAGGAACTGATGCCAACGTTTTGGCGGCGGAAACGTTGGCACCTGTGCCTAGGACGCGGCGTCTCCTGGACATCCAAGCAGCCACTCAATTCCACAATCGTAATTTTACAGGAGGAGCAAAAACGGTTTAGAAACCCTTGTTTGAAAAATGTATTAGTATAAATATTATTACACGTCACTGAAAACAAATTAATTTTCAAGTACATTAACATAGTTTGAGAAACAATTAAATTATCCAAAAATACTGCGGTACAATTCCTGATACTTATCTAGAACGATCTTATGACTGTTTGCTAATTACTCGTAATATGAATCACCTATTAATGATTTCGGTTATCAAAAAAGAATCACCCAAAACAAAAGCGTCGTAATTACGCACAACACGTACATGGACATACGTGCCTCGCTTTTCAAAGTTGCATGGACTCATGCAATCTTTCGGAAACTCTGCAAAATTCATGTAAGAACTTAGCTATACTCTCAGGTAATTCAAAAGACTGGGAAGTTCAAGACAAGGCATTGCTTTATTTGGAACAACCCACGTTTTGCGCGACGTATTGTAGAGGCATCCACAGCCCCTAGATCTGTTCCGTAGGAAGCTGGCTGGAACCTGGAGTAGATTTTATATTCAATCGACTTATATCATCCTTAGCCGTGAATTAGAAATAATAATAATAATAATAATAATAATAATAATAATAATAATAATAATAATAATAATCACGTCACTTTTTTTGCAGATGGGTAACACCTGCAACTGCAGTTAATGCCTTCTATTCTCCAGTCTTAAACTCCGTCAGTAAGTATTGCGCAATGCTTAATCAAGCTCATCTCATTACAAAACTCTAGAGTGAGACCACGTGAATTAGACGTGCCATTTTCGCACATTTTCTTGATCTCCAGAATTACTAATCCTGATGTTTTTGTTACACGTAGTAGAAATATATACAAAAATAAAAAAACATAAAATTTATAGTACTAGATAATAATAATACATACATACATACATACATACATACATACATACATACATACATACATACATACATACATACTCATGAGTTTGGTTAACAATATTTGATAGTTTATGATTGAAATTTTCGCTATCGTGTAATAACGTATACTTACCTCGGCAAACGAGCTATAGATTCTATTTCGTAAGAAAATAAGAAAACCTCGCCCCCACTCTCGATTCTAAGAAAATTAGAATTCAAGAAGCGAAGATAGTGTTTAGAACACTGGCGGTAAAGTAATTGAAATTTGTCATTGAGTAGTTTTATGTTTTTTTAAATTTATTCCTTTATTGTGTGGCAATGAAAAATATGCATTATTCTTTATTCAATAAAGATATCCAGTACGGAACGTTGGTCTGAAGGTTATTTAAAAATAATTAGCATTTCCATTACTAATGCGTTGTTTTATCTAAAGCTGCAAAATTACATCCTTTTCAATCTCACCAAGAAATAATTCAGATATCTAGGCGTATCTAGTGTATAGTACATCGAAATGAGTGCGCGCCCACCCGCAAATCTTTTATCCGGGCCCCTGTTTAAAACAATATAGCAAACGCAAGTAGTGTTAGTACGTTAAGTAATAATAATATTTCCTAGAAATAGGCCCTCTTTTGACTGGGCCCGCCCTCATAGCGGACCTTGCGGTCCCGAACGTTACTCCACTGGTACAGTACACGTACACGAAGTATGTGGATAGTTTGAAAGCGTACCAACAATTGGATATATTGTAAGGTGTCCGTTTTTCACATACAAAGTACTAAACCTAATCTTTGATCGAATGCGGAACTGAATAGGTACGAATTAGTATATGTATTTACATCTACGTTTCCATTGGAGTAAATATTTGGCTATTCTTACTATACGCTCATACGTCATTTTGTTTCTTCAACAGCTTTCCCAGCCGGCATATTACAACCTCCCTTCTATGGACTAGGGTTGGAGTAAGTATACGTTTAATCTTTTATCGTGACATTATATAATACATTATCCTGACATTATAATGATAACCAATTTAACATTTCAGAGCCCTGAACTACGGAGCCATCGGTGCCATAATGGGACACGAACTCACTCATGGATTTGACGATCAAGGTAACTAGGTGCAAAAATCATGTTTAATCGAATTTTCTAAACCATAGATGCACAAAGCATGATACAATGACATAGGTGTGCTGTTGTTGCCTATCCGGCTTCAGCCAATGAGATTCATGCACCAGTTTACGTCACAATAAAGACGGGAATTTTAAATTCAGCCAGATATAAAAGAAACATCACCTTGTTACAAGTCTTATAAACAGATATATGAATCATTAATTTTAAAATATTGCATCTTTTATTTGAAATGCAACTTTATCATGTCATTTCTGGTTGTTCACTGTCGAAATTTGTCCCTTTATGTCTCTTTCAAACATGTTTCTGTCTTCTGGAACTGCTCGCTTCTCATGCCACATGGCGACCAGCTACGTCTGCCTTGGCTTTTTAAACGAAGTGATCGTGGTTACGTGGTTTGTGACGTATCTGGGCAGAACGAGCAAAAGTCGGTGCGGCGAGGCAGCACACCCATGTCCTTGCACCATGGCCAAAGAGTTTGAATATAGTACTAGAGTGGCTGAAGCGCTGCCATCTTTGCAGCAAATCGAAGTCCTTTTTTTTAGTCAAAGCAGCACCTTCTGGCCAATTATTGAATATAATAAATTTGTTAATTGTATGAATTATAAATTTGACTTTTATGAAGTTTATATCTAAGTCTGTGGCAGAAATGAGGACTAAAAAAGCACTTACTGGAAAAATGATAATTTTGTGGTTTAATTACTTCTATTTTTAGTTATATGCCGGAAATATTGAAGGCATTGTGAATATTATTATTCTAATCACTAATGTAATTTAAATACAGTTATAATAGATATAATTCAACAATATAGAAATAAAATCGGCACGGCGTCGGTGTATCGAGGGTGCTGACGGCAAAGATAGATCCAAGAGGTTCTTCAGAGAGTAGGCCCCATGTCATTTGGGACCGCCAATCCATCTCATAAATAATACTTTTTAATTCAAATATTACGAAGGTTTTTTTCTTGAAATACCATCTGCTAGTTAAAAATCAACTCCTTCGGAACGCGATGCGATCACTATTTGGTGAATACTATTGCCCTCCTGAATCCGTCACCTCCTGGATCACCATTTATTAATTTTCATCATCAAGCACATCTTTTGATCTTTCTTTCTTTCTTTCTTTCAGGACGCCGATATGACAAGTATGGCAATTTAAAACAGTGGTGGACAGAATCTACTTTACAAGAATATGAGAAACGTGTTCAGTGTATTGTTGAACAGTACAACAAATATGAAGTGCCACAAATTGGTGAAAATTTTACGGTACGTTGACAATATCTCAGAGGTCAGAAATGTATAAGATTTATTTTCGAAATCACGAAATTTGGGAAGATATTCAGAAAGAAATATATAGTTAGTTTAGTTCCCTCTGAATCACTCTCCTGAGACATGTAATCCAATTCAGTTTAATAAAAAGCTTGGACCACAGCTGAAAGTAAAACGTGTGTCTCTAGGTCAACGGTGTAAATACACAAGGAGAAAACATAGCTGACAATGGAGGTCTGCGTGAAGCACTCCGAGCGTACAGGAAATTCCGAACGAGGCAATCAGACCCGGAGCAGCTCTTACCTGGGCTGACGGAGTACTCTCCGGAGCAACTCTTTTTCCTCGGATTTGCTCACGTAAGTATGAACACAGTGTGAGACAGTGATGCTACAATGGCGTATACTTTCTCTCATTGTTTCTATCTGATACGCAGTAATATACCACTAAATAAACATGTACTGATATATTACTGCGTGGTATTTATATACCACTACATAAACATGTAGTGGTATATAAATTGCAATTTTTTTCTCATGCCGAGGCTTGAACTCGGGTCCCTCGAATTAACTCATAGTCAGCCATATCACAACGCTTTTGTAGCGTGAGTTAATTTTCGTATAGCGTAATTCCTAAAATTGCAAAAATTACGTGTGGGAAATATTAGGTTGAGACAATTACATTTTTAAGCGTCGGCCTGAGTTCGACGTTTAAAAATGTAATTGTCTCAACCCAATATTTCCAACACGCATTTTTTGCATTTTTCGAAAATACGGAGAGTTTGCCGAAAAGAGCCATATTTTTCATCGTCCGTTGGAGCATATGAGGAAAAAACTTAATGAAAACATTTGGTGCGATTTTTGAAAAAATATTTTTCTTAGAAATTGCATAAATTTCAGATACAAATTACGCGAAATCACCTCTTTTTAAAAAAAAAATGTTGTACATGACCTTTCCCAAAGAGCTGATATTTTACAACATATTTTGTTTAAGGCAAAACCTTTTTCTTCTATTTTGTAGTTTTAAAATGTTAATTTTTGCAATTTTCGAAAAAACGGAAAATTCGCCGAAAAGGGTACTAGAACAATATTTTCCTTCCCTTCATACATACGAGGAGAAACTTTACAGAAAAAATGAAGAGCGGTTTTTGGGGAGAAAAGTTAATTAAAATTTTCTATATTTCGTCCAAAATTACATAACTATTGATATTTTTGAAAAAAAAAATACCATGAACTTAATTGAAGACCTGTCTTTATTCATTATGGGACAGATTTCATTAAGGAAAAAATATATCTTTTCAATATTATTCTTGTCGGAAGACATCCAAAACTACTGCAATTTTTAAAAAAATTTGCGCTTTCAACGAACGTGACACCTGCACCATTCTCTTAAGCGCCCTTTACGCTAGCCGAAGACAAAGTTCATTCCAAAAATTTGGTGTCATTTTTGAGAAAATTTTGAAAATGTTGAGACTCCGTGTCTCAAATGAAAAGCCGCAAAAATCAAAATATCCATTTGAAACTCCCAAAACTTACAGTTCGTTTAGATCGTTCGGGGGAATGTCAGTTTAGGAGAAAATCGGCAGAACGGTCTAGACGCTAACGTTGACAACGGACGGACGGACAGTAGAGGTTTTGCCGTCAATCGATTTTTCGTTATCAAGAACCCATAAAACATGGATTCTAGCAACACCACGTGTTAGAGGAAGTTATTTACTATATACACACACACACACACACACACACACACATACTCACAACCCCCCCCCCCCCCAAAAAAAAAAAAAAAAAAATCGTCTCTGGATCCACCCTGGGTAAAGCGTCGGAAATGACAAGCTGTAGGGCTTCAAGGGCAACGGGCCTTTAGAGGCGAGTAGCTCCATCTCCAACGGGTAACTACACAATCCCACAGACCAGGCGAAGGGTTCAGGCTTGCGATTTTCCTGCGGGGGGGGTCGATGGCAAGACCCTGAGTGAATAGGAGTGAGAAAAAACTACTGAGCACTCTACAAGAGGGTCAGAAAAAGAGTTTATGTTTCGCACACGTTTTAGCGTCAATTTACGTTTAAATAGAAAACGAACGAGCGCTACAACTCCTGTTAAATTAGCGAGGGAGTGGGAGATTGCTTTTAAGTTTTTGCCAAGCTTTGAGAACGCCTACGCAGGAGTTTACTGTGCAATACCATAAAGTTTAAACCAGGGTTGTCCAACTGGCGGTCTCCAGATATCGGCTAAATTTCACCTGCTTTATAGCAGAATCGAAAATTCACCAGAGTTGGGATTTTTCGTTGAAATATCTAAAAGTTTCGAAAATTGCTTTGAACTTTTCAGCGTCTTCCTACAAGTATAATATTAAAATTAGTGGTTTTTTTCTTAAATGAAATCTGCTCTTGAAAACAGGTCTTGCAATAAGGTCATTTGCAACTTTTCGAAAATACAAGATTTTTGCGTAACTCTGCGTGAAATATAGACAATTTGTACATAATTATTTTCTCAAAAATGATTCTAAATTTTCTTCGTCGGATGTAGAAAAGGACTCTTAAAAATGGCGGTAGTTCCGTCTTCCGCGAACTCTTAATACTTTAGAAAATTGCAATAAAGTAACATTGCTAAAATACAGTATTTAAGATAGGGATTTTTGTCTTCAATAAAATTGTTTTCCTCGCCTCTAACCGACAAGAAACTTTGCAAAACACATCACAAACACTTTCAAAACTCTTTGTAAAGCACAAATAATTGATTTACCATTCACTACATGTTTCTTGAAACATATTGACTATCCCACAACCAAAGAAGGCTAATATGTGAGCAGGGGATTGTAACGCTCAGTTACAGACCCACATCTACAATGCCCATGTCATGAATTGTGTTCTCTCCCTTCTTGATTGTAGAGACTTCATCTGCGTTGCCTTGGCGTAGAAACCAAAGTAGTACTACTTTTCTCCCTTTGGAAAGTTATATATGGAATATTGTCCTGATTTATAACTCGAATGAATACGCTTTTTAAACATTAAGGGACACTATTTATCGTAAAATAATCAACTTGTTTACTCAGAATTAACGTCATTTTGTTCTTACAGATGTGGTGTGGAAATTCAACCCGGGGTGCAATGAGATCTCGTGTGGTGGAAGGCGTTCACAGCCCCAACAGATTCAGAGTGATCGGCACACTCTCCAATTCTGAGGAATTTGCGAAGTCTTGGGGCTGCCGGAAAGGCAGTCAAATGAATCCTCAGCACAAATGCATCTTGTGGTGATACGCCTTTCTGTGATATACTTATTCACCAGTGAAAAATACAGAACTTTGTATCTATACGATAAACATTTCAGGGGTGTGAATTTGCCATGGTCATTTTTTGAGGAAAATGACGTTCGATCATTTGATGTGTTCCGTAAATTATGTGAGTATAGAACTGTGATATTCAATAATGAGACACAAATTGCGAAAATGTGAAAGCAATAAACCAGAGTGCCTGAGTTGGTGCTTAAGTGTGACTTTGTATTTTTATGTGAAAAGATTGTAGATATTACATATTACACATTATTTTAATCGAAAGTTAAAATATTTATTTTATTGTTATTAACTTGTACCTTTCATTGTTGAAAAAATATTAAAAACATTCCAAATTCATTATGTTGAATTTTATAATCAACCACCACACATATTCCTTTCCTTACATCCCACAGTAGTGTTTCATCTGATCATGAATGCAAATTTATCACTAAAAATAGAGTCCATCAATTGTGTTTCAGAGGTTCCATACCATTTTCACTGCACTCAAAATTAATAATCGTAATTTATTCATATATTTTTAATCCAGTTACTTTAACCCTGGCGATAAGCCAACCGCCACGCCCACACGGCAAGGAGTTATCACATGGTACAATAAAGATATTCGATACATCAAATTAGTGGACCAACAGAATGGCACAGACTTTCTCGTATTAGTTTTCTAATGTCTTTGGTCTGGGCTGCTTTCCGGTCTTGCCACATCCTCTTGCCAGCTGCCATCTATCGGCCCAAAGTACTTTTCTTTTTGTTGAAAGTTTATCAATTTTTCGGTATCCTAACGGTAGGCGTGAGTATTGACGACGTAAGAGACAAGTCAAAAAATTGTCTTAAAAAGGGTCCAAATTTTTCTAAGAAAATTGCCATTTAGAACGAGGTATTACTGTTGTTTAATATTCTTAAAATAATATTTCCGTTTGAAAAAAAATCGGAATTAGGAAGACGAAAAATTAGGAAAATTTCCAAAAAATGTACTTTGGTCGGCAATAAATGGCAGCTGGCAAGAGTATGTAACAAGTCCGAATAGCTAGGCGAAACCAACGGAAATAGAAAATTAATACAAGAATGTCTGTGCCATTCTATAGCACCACTAGTTACGTTCAGGTATACGCACGAATGTATGGAGTTACTATAGAAAAAGTTATGTAATGCTGTGGGAAATGGATTTCGCGATTTCGACGAAAGTATACATTTTGGGGTCCCGTCCGTCTGTGAACACTATTAGCCCCTGAAACGTGCATAGGATTTTTCCTAAATTGAAGAAACCCCTGGTTTTTCGGCGTCTTCAACTACAAAATCGAAGATAAAGATTTTTCCTTCAAATTACATTTGTTGTCCATAATTGCAGTTCTTTCATTAAGGTCTTATACATTTTTTGAAACTTTTAGTAGTTTTCGCGCAATATTGCGTGCAATATTTTCAATTTTGAAGTAATATTTCCGTTCTACTATTACGAAACCGAAAAATTAAGAAAATGTCAAAAAAATGTACTTTGTGCAGCGATTGCTGGCAAGAGTATGTGACAAGTCCGAATAGCTAGCCGAAACCAAAGGAAATTGAAAACTTATGCGGGAAAGTTAGTGCCTTTCTGTAGCACCATTAGTTTTTCTTAATTTAGCAACTGGATTTATCCACTTTTTCGTTATCAGGGCCCGGAAATGAATTTTTTTCTAAGGAAAATCCGCTGTTTATTTGCGCAGCGTTATATAACTTCCTCTTTACTACGTATAAACGTACGTACTCCGTATAAACGTACGTACACAAGGAAGTAAATGTTTAGAGATGCGAATTTTGGACAATAAAATCGGCTACAGTAATGTTGGGACTACAGAATGCCGGTTGTGCGGACGAACAACAGTTCACTTCGACCGTCATATAACAGGTCAAACGCAGGAATTCATTGTTAGCGGTGCGTGCAGCCTGCCAGGCTACAAAATAGTCTTATCGTTGAAGATAGATATTTGTGTTCTTTGTAAGTGAAAAGGAATTGTTCAAAATGGAAGGTGATCCAGGAGGTATTTACAAAATAAGAAACGTATATAATTATTAAATCATTAATAATACTTTTTTTAAACTAACTTACTACCGAAAAATGTACGAGAAAATTATAAAATGTGCTTAAAAATGAGTGGAAAGTTACGAATCCCACGACATTTCGCTTTGTTTTGCACTATATTCGCAAGTATATATTATTACCTTTGTAAATTAACCTTGAAATCCACGTACTACTAGTACTTACTCCGGTTTTGAGTCACGTCTTCAATCACACTTGCAAAATGTTGCTGTTGAGACATCTTCAAAAATGACTATAAAATTAATTAATTACGAGCTACATTTGTACAATTTAAAATATAATAAATGCCTAAACGCCCTTTGAAAAGAATGTAAAAAGTAGAAAAGGGATGGAAACAAAGTTTGTCCTTCATAGTGATATGAATAACTTGGAAAACGGGTAGTGGTCGCTGCGTCGCGATTACCATTATCCAATCGTCAAGAAATGATTGTATTCCGGTTTCATATAACTGAATATTTTTGTTATATTTTACGCCAAATCAACTGCCAGACGGGGGGACTGCCAACTGAGGTACGCCAAAGATACCTCAGGCATAACATGCCAATTGCAGTCCAGAGTTTGTTGATACACGGACCAGACATTTCGTCGGGCATTTTACTCATAGGTCAACTGTTGGAGGATGCTTAAGAATCAACCAATAAAGCAATATTGCCTGAGTTTTGATCCAAAGTTTTTCAGAGTTAGTACTATTAAAAATGTGTTCAGGAGATTGTTGGAAAACATAGACCACTACCTTTTTTCCTGTGCTCATCACTAAAATCATCACTAAAAGAAACTGAAGAGTTTGTCGCCAGAAGCAGTTGTCCTCCTTGTTCCTGTGGAGGAAGATTATGAATATTCTGACGCAGGTGATGACAAAACAGTCTTTGAAGATGGTATCGATTCAGTTGAAGAAGCAGAAGAATATGATGATAATGAAAAAGAAGAAGAAAACAACTTCTAATTATGGATTCAAACAATTTACTACAGAAGTAATTACAATTAAAATAAAATATTTTCTTCTTTATCTTATAAAATAGGATCTTCGATCCTCTAATTGGTTGTTTTTTCGAGCTTTCCAATTTTCATATATTTTTAACCATTAACTACAACCCCTAAATATTGACTTCTATATGAAAAAAGGTTTATCAATTTTATACGGCATTTTGGTTCCACTATTTTGGTTTTTAAAATGTTTGAACTCACAAACGTCATAAGAAATCCCCGTAATTATAAAAAAAATTACGGAAAAAAGTCTTTTTTTTTAATATTTGACCGCTATCTTGGATCCGCCATTTTGTTTTTTCATTTTTTTATTATATTCTTTATCACGAACTTTGATAACACAAGGCAACGAAAAAAAACATTTTTTCTGCTGCCTGCAGTTTTAGAGCTGATTATAGTTCTTTTCGGTCGCAGATTCCAAACACGCTAACTGCTTGGCTGCATCTAGTCTAGTTCTGAATATGCAGTGAAAAGAACGATTTTCGTCACTTTCGGACTCAAAGTTCATTTTGAATTAATACGTGTACTCCATTTCATTGTAATCTGACAAATTTAAATTCCCCGCGCTTTTTAGTAATGTGCATTGCGTCTATCACATATTTTTTACAATCCCGTATAGAGAAAGTTATGTAATGCTTCGGATAATCGATTTCGAGATTTCAACGGAAATACACATTTGGGGGTCCCCTATTCAAAATACCGCGTGTCGGTCCATCCGTCCGTCCCTCCGTCCGTCCGTCCCTCCGTCCGTCCCTCCGTCCGTCCGTCCCTCCGTCCGTCCGTCCCTCCGTCCGTCCGTCCCTCCGTCCGTCCGTCCCTCCGTCCGTCCGTCCGTCCCGCCGTCCGTCCCGCCGTCCGTCCCGCCGTCCGTCCCGCCGTCCGTCCCGCCGTCCGTCCGTCCGCCCCTCCGTCCGCCTCTCCGTCCGTCTCTCCGTCCGTCTCTCCGTCCGTCTAGTGTACGTGAACAACACTAACGCCTAAATTTTGCCATGCATTTTCCAAATGGAACAAAGCCCTGTCGATTAGACCTGAGTCGAAGCTCTGCGATTTTGGAAAACATTCATTAATTTTTGGAGGTACTTCACACGTAGCCCCTGGGACATTTTCAAACCTTTCCTAAAAATGGCTCCAAATGTTTTCTCTAAATTTCTTGTAAGAATAAAGTAAAATACACTTGTAAAAATGGTATGAGTCCGATTTTTACGTTGAACTCTGGATTTTCGAAAATTTCAATAGAATAATTTTTTTTCGGTGTCTTCCTACAACTACAAAATAAATGACGGAAATTTTTTGTTCAAATGAAATTTGTTGTCCATAATTAGTTTTTGTAAACGGCTGCAATTTTTTATCCAAACTTTTAGAAACGATAGATCAAATTGCACCCTTTAATATGACGTAATTTTTTTTGCTTCTTTTGTTGTTTTTTTACAAATGTAATTTTTTTAAATATCTCTCACGCCATTAATATGCACATTTCCAGCAATTCGTAAACACAATTGTATTTAAGGGTTGAAGTGTTTCCAATGACTTACTGAAAGTTTTCGAAAACTCAAAAATGTTCTGTGAAAGAAGTGCTTCAAATTTAGAATTTACAATAACGCTTAAACGCCAGTTTCTTAATAACGGCGCCAAATTTTTCAAAGAAAATCCCCATTTAAAACGACGTTTTACTGTACTTTAATATTCATGAAATAATATTTCCTTTCTACCATTAGGAAACCAAAAAATTAAGAAAAGTTCAAAAAAATGTACTTTACGCGGCGATAGACGGCAGCTGGCAAGAGTATTTTCCAAGTCCAAATAGCTAGCCGAGACCAAAGGAAATAGAAAACTAATATGAGAAAGTCTGTGCCATTCAGTAGCTCCACTAGTTATTATTATATTGCTCATTATGAACGGGCTTCATACAATTCTTCCATACAAGATTTTTCTTGTTCATTTCCGTTTAAAGAGAAAATACAAGTAAGCAATTAAAAATCTGTTTAGCACTTATTTTACTGCTAAATATTATAACCTCACTCAGTTTTTCGCACTGTTCGGTATTTTCCTGTGGCAATGAATGCCTATATGTCACATAACAAATGAAGGTGTACAAATGTGTTCGAGAAAACTAGCTCGCTGACCTGACGTCTCGAGCGAGAATTTTTTCAAGTGTGTGGGGGTCGATATGTGTCCCTTGTTTCGATTTTCCACATGTCTTGTCGCACTTTTCTCGCCACGCATTCCTCCGTACAGTTTGTTGCGGTTCTAATAGAGATGAGTGTACAGAAAAAACGATGCATTTACCTGATAAGTAATGATTTTTGGACCGTCTATATGTTCCGCTTCGGGTGTTTCTAAAACGCTCTTCTAAAAACTATTTTCTTCCGGACTTGATGCATAAAAAAAAGTTTGTTTTTTTTATCAGAATGCCTTTTCGGACGTTTTGCGACTATCTTCAGGGTATGAGTCGTAGTAACGTGGTGGTTCATGATGCAACGATTGTGCATCATTGCACATCGTATTATCCCCCATTCCTTTTCCCAACGTTCATTAAATTAAGAAAATTAAAGATGCTAACGAGCTTTGTTGGCAAAATCTGATGACCAGAAATTTTCGCTCCAATGAAATAGAAACTATTTTGCACAGAAAACAAGCTACAGATTTGATACAACAGTCCTGTGATTGAACTAATCAAACCCATTTCGCTTCTAGCAAAATGAGGGCTCAACAAAACGTGCGCGGATAATATCAAAGATCCTAGGATCTAGGTTAACTTACTTAGCATGGTGGATTTGATATTTCCAGCGTGCTTAGAAGACGAGTTTTTGAGGGTAGTTGATATAACATGAAAGCGAACATCGCCTACGCCACACTTATTGATATTGTTTTACTTAGTTCACAATAGAATTATGCCCAGACACTCAGAGAACTGTGATTGTGAATGTCAACATTAAACCCTGTAATACAATTTAATGAAACCGAACTTACCTTTAATCGTTTTAAGGTATGATAATAGATATTCATCCATGGTAGGATATCCCTCTCGTGTTTCGAAGGTGGTTGACGGAAGAGCGTTTAACCACATGTTACATGGACACTGTCTTAAAAGCGTATTAATTCGAAATATTTGCACTGTCACCTTGACAATTACATCATACTATTACAAAAAGTTAATTTCTGTTATTCTTGCACTCCAAATCGTCACTACTATTCTCCTATAAAAGATGTACAATTCTCATAAAAATCTATTTATCATATTAATCTACCTTTTAATTATAGCCAGCAAGAAAAGTCACATTATCTCCAGAAGGAACCTGCAATATACCATCCGCTTCGACTCCCGCACAGGCACCAGTTCAACACAAGCTCTTATCACAAGTCATCACGGCGAGTTCTACTTCGACTGCGAACTATAAAGTGCAACACGTAGTGTTTTACGACGGAAATCACAGTAATTGTCAAACTTTGAATATATGCGGCAAATTTCACATTAAATAGAACTCCTGCCGAGCAATTTGAACTGTTTAGGTGACAAGATCAAAATTACGCACGTAGGCACTGACACTACTGTATAATTATTTTTATTTTATCATTGCAATGATTTGTAATGTGTGAAAATCACGAGCGAGGTTTTGTATCAAAAATCCTACATTTAAATACCAACCTTATTACATCACATTCAAATCACTCATAAAATTACGAATTCATTCACTCATTATTAAGTTTTGCTTGAAAAATTATCCCTTAATAATGGGTAGGGTTGGGAAAAATACTTTAAGTTTAGTATTTAAATACTTTGCCCAAATGCTTTGTAAATAAGCATTTAAATGTATACTAAAAATACATTAGTTTTGAATTGCTAAATACATACGCATTTCAAACACTTAAAATACAGTAAATACAACAATTTTGTATTATAACTTTTTACTGCAACAATATATTGTAATGGTCAATCACAATATATTGCTAATTGACAGTCATAAATTTCATAAACTAGTGTTTTAAGTAGGGAGAGGAATTTTATGCTCTAAAATGCCTTGAAATATGCTCTTTAAAATATACATTTATGACCTAAAAATTCTCAAATATCCACTTTCATATGTCATTAAAATTAACAATATTTTATTTTTTGCATTAACCTTTCTTGATAAAATTTAGAAGAAGCTTGAAATGAAAAGAGAGTTGTTTTTTTTTGGAAACAGAATATAATCTACCTTACTTCATGGGAGAAATAATTAAAGTAAATATTCGCCTTAGTGAAGTACATTGTGCATCTTGTTTCATTTCTTCTGCCTGTTAAACAAAATCAAAAAATTTCATAATTTGCACAGTATTTTATTGTCTACAGAAAAGAAAAACCGCTAACTGTGACAAGCTCTTTGTCACAGTTAATGAATGCTTACATATAAGTAGATTGTATGAAAAGTTGAATTGTTTTAGAGATAAGTCTCTATTTTAGCAAAATATGCTCCTATAATTACATGAATATGCATGAACAGGAAAAACCAACCAAATGTAAGAAAATTTCACTTAGGTATGCCCTGAAGGAACTGTGCAAAATCATAAAAATCTGCTCCCTAGTTATATGGATTAAACAGTTTTTTTGTAGATAATTGTCTAGCATTTTTAATGATATAGATTTATCATTTAAAAATGAAGATAATTCAAGTTTAACAGCTGAAAGGACCTTTTATTTTTGTATCAATAAGAGCCATTTACTAGTAGAATCAAACAAAAAGAAATTATTCTTGTTATCTTCATCTGCATTTAAAGTATTTTAAGTATTTCTTCTTTTTAATAAACCTATTTTATGTATTTAAATACATCTCTCAAAAAAATGTTCAAAAATACAGTTTTTCAAATACAAAAGTACCGCATATATCTAACATAAGTCAAGTTTTTTTTTTCGAAAAATCTCACTCGAAAATGCAAGGTGGTCTTATATTCACAGATTAATAATAGTAATAATAATAATAATAATAATAATAATAATAATAATAATAATAATAATAATAATAATAATAATAATATTAATATTAATAATAATTCATTAAGTCACAGATACAATTACAATCGTGTATGATGAGTCAATATGATGTCTTGAGTGGAGAGAGTGATGTTACATTACTGTTGAGAAGAAAAGCAAGGGGCCATCTCAGCATTTGCTCAAAGAACCGGGGAAACTAGACAAAAAGCCTGATCGAGATGGGAGGTCATTGGCCTAGAAATTATACAACAATAGTAGATACAGATAGATTAAGATATTATACACTACATAATTATTTTTAATAGCAAAATAATTTAATATTTCAAGATTCTCTTTCATGTTTAAAGTAAAATTTATTTATAATTGTCATTTTACTGCAACTATTTATAATAATAATAATAATAATAATAATAATAATAATAATAATAATAATAATAATAATAATAATAATAATTGCCGATCAGATGGCCGAGATCGCTAAGGCAGTAGTGCCGGAGTGGTCTCGGACCAGAAGATTGCGGGTTTGAGTCCCGCCTCGGGCATGGGTGTATTTGTATGTGTTTGTATGAGTGTGTCGTCCTTTCACCCCTCATTATCATCATCATTTCTTCTTTCATACCCCCAGAGCTAACAGCCCTGGGGGGTAAAAATTGGATTCAGTAAAAAAATACTGATCCCCCCCAAGTGGAGATACATGCACCTGCTACCGCGATATATGATACTGAGCCACGGTAAATGCAGGATGAATGAACGCGTGGTCCTAAGTTGGCCTAGTCGCGAGAAAAAAAAAAATAATAATAATAATAATAATAATAATAATAATAATAATAATAATAATAATAATAATAAATGATAACAATTATGATAACAACTACAAATAATTTAACAATAGTACATCCTTTGTTTAAACCTTCTAATGGTGAACAGTAGGAGGCAGGTTTAGACCAATTTGTTTTTTATTTCTACACCTAATCCTAGTGCAGCACCTGAAATCAAATTGCACATATTAGTTTCTGAGGTATTCCTGAACATTATAAAAAAGTTTTTGCCCAAGGAAGTGTTTAAGTTTATTTTTGAAGTTGGGTAATCCTGTTACGTTTCTCAGATGTATTAGTAATTTGTTGAAGAATTGTATTCCTGTAGAGAACGTACCCTATTGGTATCATGTCCTTGTGCACAATGGTTGATAAAGGTTGTATGCTTGCCTTGTGTTGTAAGAATGTAAGCTTCAGTTAAATTTGTAAAGGGTGTCATTGTTTATTATACTTTTCTTTACTAACATGAGAACTTGGTAAATGAATATACAAGGCAGTGGAAGTATATGAAGTTTTTTGAATTGAGATCTACAGGACTCTGTTCGTTTTGTATTTGCCCAGATGATTCTCTTTTGTATTTTAAATGTTTGCTTAGCCTCTGGTGCTTGGCCCCAGATTATTATTCCATATTTGAAAATAGAGTACACCATTGCGAAGTACACTGTTCGGATTGTTTCAATGGTGCTGTTACTTTATATTATTCTAAGAACATAATTCAGTTTGCTCAATTTTGAATCCACAGCTTCTATGTGCAAGTTCCATTTGCGGTTGGATTGATTGGTGATTCCAAGAAATTTTGTTTTCCGTGCTTGTGTGATACTGTTGCCTTCTCATGTTAAAGTTGGTGAGTATTGTTGTGTTGAGTGGGAGTAGTGGAAGGGCATTGTGATTGTTTTGTCTGTTTAAGATTAGTTTGTTTTGATGGATCCATTGAATTAGATTGGCAATGGCTGAATTACCTTTGTCTTGTAAAGCATTGGTTGTTTTTTCCTTGAATATTATATTAGTGTCGTCAGCAAAAAATACACGATTTTTTTTGTTTTCCATTATGGATGACAGGTTATTTACAATGTAAGAAATAAAATGGAATCTTTTGACTTAAGGTTGTACACGGCATAACATGACTTATGTGGTAGTTCCATTTTAGATCATCCTGAATAGTCAATCCAAGGAACGGATTTTTTGGGGCTATTTTTACAGGCATTCTTTTTATCATGAAATGTGTTGAAAGCTTTTCTTTAGTGTGTGGATTCCGAAAGTTTTACTGGTGTTTAGGATGAGCTTATTTTGCTGGAATCATTTGTAGTTTGCTTGATATTTGCTTCAATAATAAAGTTTGCGTCATCTGCAAATACGACCGTTTTGCTCCTTTGTATGTCATAGCTATCATGCATGTCATTGTTGTATAAGAGAAATAGTAATAGGGCCTAGGATTGATCCTTGTGTCACTCCAATCAATTATTTGCGTTTGTTGCTTTGTAAACCTCCTCCCAGATTTCTGAGTCCTGAGAATTTCCGAAAGTTAAATTTGTGAGAGTTTTCTTGAAAGAAGTTTCGGGTTTCTCTATGAAGTGTTTCCTTAATAACTTTTGTGCCCATTCAAGTTTGAAGATTTGCGTTGTATGGTCAATAAAGCATGTGTTGTATGTAACAACTGAATAGCTGTAATCATTTGGGTCTATTCAGTTGCTACATACAACACACAAAAATATAAAGAAGGTGGCCAGGGTTTAAGTTTTTACATTCCCATTCCATGTCACGAAACTCATAAATGTTGATGTAACAATAAACTGCAAAGATGGTACAAATATTGCATGTATCTACTTTATTACGTAATTATATTCTCGTTTGTATTCTTGGCATCCACCACAAATTTACAAATCAGACAGATATTTTTTAATGGGCCTGTTAAGAGAGAATCTCAAAACAAATGGCATTGAATCAAATGAAACGTAACTTGAAAATGAATGCTAGATTTTGTTGTACAATGCAAATTTGACAAGGCCATATGGATGCGGTTTGACTGCAAATCTGCTTTAGAACAGTTAAACAGAGGCCATCAACATGTACAAAACAGATAGAAAATCTGGCAACATAGAAGGGAACGTTCTTAGGTAGCGTCTGATGAAACACAAACAACGCAACATTAGTCTGAAAACTTTCAGAGGGGCCTAAAAAGACAGATGTCGCAGTATTGAAGGAGGACCAAAAAGAAACATTGATGTATGTGAAGATGATGAGGGTAGTGACAAAACCAGTGATTATGATTTTAAGGAACACAAAAAATGTGAGTAATAAGTCTTAACATTCTCATTAATAAGGCAATTTTGTAGTCAAATTTGTAATTTTATTTTGACTAAATGGCAAGAATTAGTTAAAAATATAAAAATTTCTAGGAGGCCTCTTCAAAACGAGGGGGGTTGTCATATATTTGGGTAAATATGGTATTTAAATATTGCCCAACCCTAATAGGACTGCTAAAATAGTGTTTTACATGTGTAAAATAGTGTATATTATTCAGCAGTGTTACCCTGTTTACATTTGAAATTACTAATAATAGAGGAGACTGAGTATGTGGAACATATATGAAAAAGAAACATCTATTTGGGTCAAAGCACGCAGGGAACTTATATTATAGAGCATACATTATTGAACATTCATAAGGATTGAATATTTTATAAGTGTTAATAGTAGTTACAAGAGTGCAGGGAAAAGGGGAGAAGTTGGTTAAAAAAATAAAAAGCTAAATTTTGCAAAATAATTGTTAATGGTCCCTTTCCAAGAATGAAATTGTATGACACACAAGCTTGCGATTTAACTTTCTTTTACTTTTATGCTCTTAATGTCTGTACCAATTAAATATTTCTACACCAATTATACACTAAAATCATAAAAATGATATCCACAGACATCTAGATTTACCATAAATTTCATCTATTTCATTATTGCAATTAACTTTTATTAAAACATACCTTGTTCTATTTTGTGTATTTTAGTCACAGCATATCAGGACCTATACAATTATTATTGCTCTAAATTATCTGACCACACCTTTGTCAAAAAAACACTGGTTGTAGGTGTACCCGCAAAGGAGTTCATCCTAGGCTTGTAAAGGGTATTTTGAAGTGAAACTTTGAAAAAGGTAATCTTATAACTGCTGTCTGAGTTTACAATGAAATGCTGGTATTCTATAAACACGCTCGTAGATGAACCCTTCATTTGTAATCAGTATGTGAAGGATTAAAAGTTTTGTTTCTGTCATTTAATTTGAGTACTTAAATTTTAAAAAACTTTTCCTATAAATTAAGATTGTTTAATAATTCAGCCAGATAATATTTAAATCTATCATGTAGAGTAAGTTGTGCTTGGGGTACATTGATCGTGTAGAAAGAATACAATCTCAAAACATATGAGAATCTGTTTTACAATATCATCAATTTTATTAACAGAATATACATACTACTAGTTCTAAAAATTAGTTGCATGAAAAGGGTATGTTTCAGATAAGATTTTGAAAAGGTAATTGGATTTGCAAAAAGGAAAATATATTTCATCATACCCACCAGGGGGTTATGTGGGAAAATTATTCCCACAAACAAAATACTAGTATTTTTTGTCAAAATAATTGTAGACTGATACTCAAGAAATATTGAGTATAACACAAGTATAACTAACTGAAATTATAATTCTCTTCATTTAATCACTGAAATGAGACTAGAGGATAGGTTAGAACTCTAGAAAAATAATATTTGTACTCATTCTAATTCAATAATGAACTGCTTTTCAATTTGTTGAGAGTACTTCCTTTATCAATAATTTACAAATATAATTACATTATTACAATATCTGTACAGAACAGAATCCCATGTACTAATGGGAAAAAACAATACAATCTTTTCATTAATGCTTCTGCAAAAATCAATTCTTGTCTCTCAATTAAAACATACATCAAATTTTAAATATTTAAAAACAACCTCATGAAAGACCATTCAAACCATTTTTCCCTACCTTTGTCTCAGCACATCACAACACAAGTTGTGATTATTTCAATTTCCATGCAAATTTTCCATTGGTGCTTCTTTGAACAAACAATTTCATCAGGCTTTGTGATCAAATCACCTTGCTGCTTCTGAAATAGTCCAAGAATCAGCCAGTAAACTTTTCCTTTTCTTATCTTTATTTTCTGAGGGTTTTGGAGAAATGATTGCTCCACTTTCTGTTTTTTGCTTTTTCATTGGAGTATTACTTTCTGAAACCGAAAAGCCAGAAGCTGCTCTCGTTCTTTTTGATTTTTTCTTCTTCTTCTGCTTCTTCTGGTGCTCTCCTTCTATTTCTTCTTCCACTATTACAAATCCTCTCTTCACTGGAAGCGCAGGACGACTACATTTCTCTTCAGGGGAATAATCAACCTCATTTTCCTCTTCAACTTCTGATTCTTCCTCCTTTTTGATATTTGGATAACCAAATGTAGCAATAGTAAGGCATGTAATTCGACAACCAGTTTTTACATTGCCTAATTCTTGCAATACTTTTCCCTAAAAACAGGGGTTGAAATATGAATCTGATAATAATAAATGATGATACACTTTTTTAATTATCACAAAAAGTCATCAGAAAGTTTACCTTGTATTCCCATAAAATGATTTGACCATTGCTTGAAGCAGTCACCACACACACATGATTGTCAGATATCACACTTTTTATACTCTTGATTCGTTGGTCATGGATCTTCCTCTCAAACAAAGAGCTCTTCTTGATTATGTCATGTAAATATATTTTACCGCTCTCACAGCCAACACATAATTCATTGTCCTAAAAAATTACATTTTTTAGAAAAAGATACACTGCACAAAAATTTGATCATCATGAGAGTTAACACTTAACACACATTTAAGAAGCAGAAACTGGACACTTTCATTTCTGTTGTAACTGAATAAATAATGGCAGCTGTTTCAACAGAATACACATCAACTTTTGTTCCTATACCAAGAACATAAAATGATCCTGTCGGACTCCAACAAACACCATTAATTTGCCAACCTGCCCCACATTTTGAACTGAAACAAGAAACAATAAAATAAGATACAACATACATTTATAAATTCAGTTAAATGATCTTTCCACAGAGCCTAACAGCTTTTGTTATGTGAACCTGAGTTGCTTTAATAATTAATAATAATTGTTTATTGCACAATTTCCTCTACAAATTCACAAACATTTACAAATATAATAAAAAAAAGGACAAATATTACAATATATGCTAAAATTATGATGATATAAAATTAATACATGTTTACAGA
Source organism: Gryllus longicercus (assembly GCA_038098605.1). Lineage (NCBI taxonomy): Eukaryota > Metazoa > Arthropoda > Insecta > Orthoptera > Gryllidae > Gryllus > Gryllus longicercus. Next base: position 1,357,618 of record JAZDUA010000133.1, read on the forward strand.
TATTACATATCATTAATGCTTACATTTTTGGTGGAAATAAACAAACCAAATGCATTTGCTACATTGCATTCTATAAACAAAAATAATTATGTTATACTTCTTTTAAAAAAATGTTTACAAGAAGATGCTTAATAAATCTAATGATATACCTTCCCAATCGTGTTGCATAAGCCGGACGACCTTTAACAAGATTCCAAGTCCGTAGTGTGGCATCAGCTCCAACGGACAGAGCTAATTTGCCAGTGGGATGAACACTAATACCAATTACTGCTGTAAAAATTAAAAGGGAAATAAAAACAAGAAACTCAATGGCTAGAAACATAAAAATTATGTTTATTACAATTACAAATGCTAAAATAAATTTGAGTCTTACTTTAACACACAATATTTTTACTGATTTTACTTTAATAATTCTGTACATGTTTGTAATCGAAATTGCATTCCCCATAGAGTCAACTCCTGTTATAGTGAACTTCTGGGAACCATCATTCACCATATCTGATGATGTCAATTAAATAGAATTTCTCCACAATGATTTTATTAATACAGAGATTCAGCAACGTATATTAATAACACAAACTGAAAATTTCAATATCTTTATTTGTCCTTAAAAAAATCAATTATTTGCAATTGTTTACTTCACACATTTTTATTAGTGATTTCTCTAGATCCTTTTACAGAGTTCACGATCTCTCTCAGTACTTGATTCTGCATTGTCCACTGACTAAGTATTGTAATGCAGTTTTGACACCCTTCAATCTTCATTTCTACTGTTGGAACACCATCCCACTCTCCAGAGCCCTTTTACTCACTTAATATCATACGAGATCCTTTCATTAGCGGGATGGCGCAAGGAGCTAATGAAACTGATTTGCTTTTCAGTGTGTCGCAGGGAGTGTCACCAGGCTGTGGGGCTGTGGCAGACGTGTGCTTCCTGTTGCCTTGGTAGAACACAATGCGGTTTGTCCCGTGGAATATGAAATAACATCAAGCTTGAAACTGAAGCAAGCAATTGTGCATCACTGTCACCAACTGTAGCCCACGCATGAGACAGCCTTTGTTTCCGAAGTGAAATTGGGTGGCATAAGGTCATCAATATGATCCCCAATTTAGGTACCCTACTTCACCTCGGGAGACTACCTCAATTTTGACCTTTGGCAGTCATTATTTTTTCCAAGCTGCCTGGAATTTATGGCACTAGGGCTATTATTTTCCAGAACGGAATTAATTTCCAGTATGTTGTATTTACTATGTTCACTATAGCCAAGATTCAGGTTACTATAACTGACTCTTCTTATGCTTATTTGTAACGTTAGTGAAACAGGATCAGTGACACTAGTTCACTATAACCCAGGTTTTATTTAATCCGAGTTCACTATTCATGGAGTCACTGTTTATTGTTACTCAACTCCCATCATGTCGTTATGATTCACACAATGCTTCTGATCTGTTCTGTTGCTGTGTAGAGGTATTCTTCACTATTCTTCAAATAAAAAAAAGCAAATAGGTAGCTTTATAGGTGAACAAAATCTTTGAAACTTCTCCAGTTTTTGGAGATTCCTCAGAATAACAGCATGAATCAACATGATTAGACCTGATCTCATGAGTAATAATAATACAAGTTACTTAAAAATCAATCACATAATTCTTAATCATTTCAGTGGTTTATCGAATAGTTTGATAGAATTTCACGAATGAAGTAGTGTTTAAGTGATATCCATCTTATGATTCACTGTTCACTCAAAGAATATCCTTTTTGGAAAAATTATGCATATAAGTAATTAGTACTGTTCACTGATAAGGCTTTAAAATAAGCAAATGGGAAAATTAATAAAAATCGCTTTTGACCAACTTTTCGTACTACAATCTTATTTTTCTCCAACTAATAATTGGTTACTGAATTTCGGTTTTCATAAAAAAGTGCTAAATTTGTGCAAAAAAGCAATCCTTTCAGGAACTCAATATAAAAATAACTACATAATATACAAAATATCTTGCAACTCTGATTTGAACTTGAATCACAGGCACTTTCAAACTAAAAATTTGAAGACCAGTTTTTTCTTATAACTAAACAATCACTCATTAGTTATTGTTAGAGCCCAAAAGTTTGGCAAAATACTTTTTTGTTATTGTTACTATTTCATGAATTTTGAGAATAGGAAACAGTTACTTGTACTTCTGGCTTTTTTATAGTAGATTTTTATTTTGCCTATTTTAGTTTCTGATGCCTATTTTTGAAATTTGTTCTAATTTTTGCCCTCTCCTGCCTTTTACGACAAAATATTTGTCGTAATAAAAATATTTGTCGTAATATAAATTTGCAAGCCTACACAACACAAAGCATTTTCGTGGTTGTATTTTGCCTTACTGTGGACGAAGATGCTGTGATGAACTTCTTTGCACTTCTTATTAGCTAGAATAAATGCTTTTTCATGCCTATTTTAGTAAAAATAAATGCCTTTATGTCTTCCTATTTTGGGTAAAATAAATTTGAACATTCGGGCTCCAGTTATTATATTTTCAAAGAATTATTTCACTTCGCAGTAAAAATTCAGTTATTTTTATTGAGCCAGAGGAAATTATGACTAATGTATCAAAAATTCAAACACTGATGTAAAATAAATTGATGAACTACACAAACTAATTAGTCATTAAATTTAATATTTAACCCAATTTATTTATTTTTAATTTAACCCACAATTTATCTTACCTGATCCTTTGTGTGCAGAGCCCCAAAACTTCTCCATTTCAAAATCACTTGCTCTGAGAATAGCTATCTTACCATCATCCCCTCCAGTAAGTAAATGGGAACCATTTGGTGTAAACTCTACACAGTTTACAGTTCCTAAATTAAAAAAAAAAACTAATTATGCATATGATTCAATAGTGTATATACATTTAAGAAATATTTTAATTGAATTCTCTCCAAAACAAGATTGTTTTCTTTGCCAACTTTAAATTCTAGATTATTATGAATTAGTTCCATTACTTAAATTGCAATGCAAAATTTGAAATTGATGCCACTGATGAACAACCAAAACATTAGCAAGTATATCTTACATTTGTCATAATTAGAGGAGGCACTAGAAAAATGAAAAGAAAAAGTTCCAAGAAAAAGTCGTCACAATCACCAAGAAAAGTGTCACCCTCAACTTGAAAGAGAAATCCCCTCTCCAGATAAAAGACATTACAAGAATTGGTAATTAAAAACATAACCCCACAACAATAGCCCTAAAACTAACTCTTCTTGGAATGACTATTAAAAACAATCTAAAATAGAACTTTCACATTACAGACCTCAATTTCAAAATCATCATATACATTCTCCACACAAGCTCTAATTCAGATACACAACGATTCGCTTACTTGGCAAATATTAATTCACATCTAAAATTCGAAACTTTATTCTTCATATGCCCTTCATATGCTTTGTCCCCGCCGCATTGTCACGCCAATTTACTTTCAAAGGCAAGTTTTCTCGCTTCGCTCGCCCGGATCCATGTCACGGCGAGGCTCAGGTCTTCGGCCCCTCGCATTCTCTATAAACATCCTTGAGTCTATCTAACGCATAATTACCAATTCCCTTTTATAAGTCATCACTTTTCAAGAAAGCCTCCAGAATTCTAACTGCCTAGTTAACGCCAGAACGGCGCGAAGTGCTGGTTTAAACGACTTCCTTAGGTTGTACCGTATACTACATTTCAGCGGAAATTTGTTTTTATAATCAATTCTTTAATTACTTCATTTAATTAATGAATATTTTTTCAAAATGTTAGTCGTTTTTGCCCAATTTTGAGTGTAATATGGTAATATTAAAAATAAGACTTTCTTAAAAACTGAACTAATTTTTTTACGCTACATCTCTGATTTATTATTTTGATTCTTCAAAAATTACACAAATGCAATATTTTTTAAAAACTCTCATGTTGTTAACATCCACATTATGGGCATTCTTTAAACATTACTGCATTAATAAGTACAATTGCTTCAAATGATTTTTTAAACAGTTTCTCAAAAGTAAAAGAATAAAAAATTCTGTGAAAATAGTTCAATAGTGTGCATTTTCTCAAAGACAGCTGCAATTTTTTTAGTAGAAATTTGCATACAGAACAAGGTTTTAATCTTCTGTAATATTCTGAACAGGACGATTTAAATCTACTATTAAGGGTCTGAAATAAAATGTTAAAAATAAAAATGTCTTTTGGGTGTTCATAGATGGCAGCATGGAAAAAGACTCGGCAAAACCGAAGAGATAATCCTGATTCAAGAGAACAGGAAACTAACTTGCATGAAAAAGTCTGTCAGAGAGCAAAAGTAATTTTGTCTTGAATCAGAGTGATGCACAAGGATAAGGAGTAATTCCCTATCCAGCACAAGCACGTTTAAAACGCTGTGTCAATGTTTTCCTACAAATTAAAAAAAATTCTCTATTTACCCTTAGCATATAATATAAAGTATGTTTGCCTGTATTTAATGTGTGATGTTATATGTAAGAAAGTGTAACAGCTGGAAAATTACTAAAGATACATTAAAGAGTGTTTCATTAAAATGTACCTACATGAAGATACAAACAAATTTTATCATTGAAAAATCAATTTTTTGAAAATCTGTAACTGATTAAAACTTGCCCACTGTTTGCAAACAGAATTTTCACTCATATTTATTCCAATACAGTAGCAATAATAATTACAGAGATACCTTGGAAGTTCACCTTGGATACAAATAAATTATATTTTTCTTAATTCCTACCACCCCACATCTCGGGTAAAAAATTATACATGATACTTCCTAGTTCCAAAGTTTGAATCATCTAAAAATGCATTTCAATTTAGATATAAAGCTTGTATTAATTTAGTGAATTTTCATGCATACTACACATCTGCATTTAGCAAAGCATTGTCATCCACTACCAATTTCTTTTAAAAAAACTCAATATTTATTAATATTTTGGCAATATTCATGTTTCGATAAAGCCTTTACGATTACCTTAAAGCATTAGCTTCCCATGGTGTGATCCTGGGTTCAATTCCTAATCAAGGCAAAACCAAGTTGCAGTTTTCTTTCTAAGTCATCTCGGTTTCTGTAGCTGTGTGTCTAAGAGAAGCTCAGGCACACAGTTTTCTAGTTAAAGTGAAAGGAATATGTAATGTTCACCACATGTCTCATCTCTCAAGCATGAGAATGTAACTAGGCACTGGCAAGGGGGGCACAGCTAGCCAGCACAGTCAAACAATAAACCCAAAAGTCCACAAACACACATACATGTTTTGATATCTTTCCTAATTCTGCAATACAAATATACTACTATGAAATTAAATTAAATTAATACCATTATGATGCATCAAGACGCAATATTCATGTTTCGATAAAGCCTTTACGATTACCTTAAAGCATTAGCTTCCCATGGTGTGATCCTGGGTTCAATTCCTAATCAAGGCAAAACCAAGTTGCAGTTTTCTTTCTAAGTCATCTCGGTTTCTGTAGCTGTGTGTCTAAGAGAAGCTCAGGCACACAGTTTTCTAGTTAAAGTGAAAGGAATATGTAATGTTCACCACATGTCTCATCTCTCAAGCATGAGAATGTAACTAGGCACTGGCAAGGGGGGCACAGCTAGCCAGCACAGTCAAACAATAAACCCAAAAGTCCACAAACACACATACATGTTTTGATATCTTTCCTAATTCTGCAATACAAATATACTACTATGAAATTAAATTAAATTAATACCATTATGATGCATCAAGACGCCTATGTCTTTTCTATACAACATGTCATAGAAATGTATGGAATCGTCCGCGCCTCCTGATGCCACCATTTTTCCATGGGAAGTCACACATCGGATACTGGCTTTGTGACCGTGGCTTGCAAAAGTTTGCGTCAAACTATATTTCTGAAAAACACTCTCTAATTAATAGATTTCTTCGAAAGAAATTCAAGCAAAATACTTAACATTACGTTCACAACTGTCAACTTACCTGATCAACATGCTTCGGCCGATAACCTAACAGAAATTCTTCATATGTTCCAACTATTATTTCGAGATTATCCAGAAACATTGTGGCACTTTTTCTTCGGAAACGATCACATACAACTATTGAAAGTTTTAAAAACAAATGGATTATTATGAAATTACTTTCTTAACATAACCTAAAACAGGAATACAAACACCATGCTGTCGTATGGTTCAGGAAATCGCAGATCACGTGAACATCTGTCCATGGAAGAAAATAATAATGCATCCACAAGCAAACACATACTCCAAAGAGTATTAAGCGGTTCCAAGTTCGATATAAGATTCAAAAATCTTTGGGGCGAATAAAAGTTGTATAAATAAATCCCAATTATTTGGGAAACTCCACTGATCTCTCTCCTTTCAGAAAACAGAGATAAAATGTCACATATCTTAAATAATTGTATATAACTGATATAACGCATTTCGCATGTCAACCTTATTTTTCTAATTAGAAGAAAAATGAAGGCGTTAAGACGTCGTTAATTTTGTTAAATTCAAAAAGCGCGAAAAATCGAATGTATTATATCGACAAAAGTTCATTCAATCCTGCCTTTCCTAATTCTCTATTCATGGATTAAGGACACTTCGAAGTAATAACGTTAGAAAGTATAGACATTTGATTTAACAAAAAATTTTAATTGATATTTTTCCTAAAAATTTATAAATGTGCAAGTTTGTGTGAACTCTGGTACTCTACTCGAAATTAATCGAAACCAATCGGTATTTATTGTATAGGCCATATGTAAATACAGTGCTGTAAGAAAATATACTTGCACATGCTAAAAATTATCTCAGATGAATAAAATAAGACTATTCGAAGCAAGAGAATTAAAAATTCAAAATTAAATAAATGTAACTTAATTCTTTCTAATTCAGTGTTTAAATATTCACTAAAATTATGGTCATGGATAAAATTACTTATTCTCAAACAAAAATAACTTAAAACTGGAGATTAATAAAACCGAAAAAGAAAACTCGGAATTGTTCAAATTGTCAACTGTTGCCAAATTCTGACCGAATTTGCCTACCCAAAAATGTGATGAGTCAAGAAAAATTGAAAATTCAATTTTAAGACTTATCTCGTAAACTTATCTGTTGTTTTTTTCCACAGCCAGAACTTGCACATATACCACTAAGCAGTTACTCAAAAAATTTAATGAATAAAAAAGTATGGTATCATTTAAAATAAATCAAAGTTTTTCAAATTTACGTTTATTGACCCCATAAAGAAAAATAAATGTACTAACATTTAACAATAAATGTATTAACATTTAACAATAAATGTACTAACATTAAGTAGATTCCCATTGGCTGCTTTCTATCATTTTAAAATAGTAAAGATAAATCTTGTAGAACTTTGTGAAAAGTAAATTTGAACTGCTAATTAATTTTGTGTAATTTAAGACCACTCTTGAATTTTTTGTTATTCCTACATGGAACTATAAAATTAGTAAACTGCCCAGTATGCCTGCAAATTCATTCCTACAACAAATGTTTGCAACAAACATCCTACCAACAATTCCATTAGAAAATGTCTCTTTACAATAGAACAATTAAAGCAATGTGGTGTTAGTGTCTAATGCGTAGTAAATACTATAACACATGGGTAAGAAATATTTTCACATTTTATTTTTTCCCAATAATGTTTTTAAAAACAAGTATTATATTTTTCTAAATTAAAATACTAAACTATTTAATGAAAACAAAAAAGAAAATATTTTCAATACAGCTCTCATAAACTTCTTATTTATTAACATACAATATACAAAACAATACTTTATTTCTTCTTGCCACTTCTACAGCTGCAACCCTTCCATTAAAAAATACGCTTCTTGCCTAACAGCGGGAAGACTCATCACAATCGTGAAGAAACATACTCTGGCTGAAATACAAAATACATGTTAACTTTCTGAACTGAATGCAAATACATGAATATCATTAGGTCATACATAACATGATTACCGTAACAAACCACCAAGAATCTGGGCGGAAAATCGCTCGTGAAATAAATGAAAGCCGATTTGCTGGAGATATAACGTGCAAATGTAAATGAGAAATAGAATTGAAAGGTGGCCAGTGGAAACCAAATCTATAAAACAAAAAGGATTAATTACAACATTTACACACTAACAAGAATTAAGAAAAACACAAGGATCCTTACATTGCATCAGATAAATTTCCACCACGTTCTTGCAATACTTGTTTGCCAATTCGTACCAGATCAGACACTGAATAGAAAAGTCACATTATACAAATCTCAAAGTTAAAATAACTGCAAAAAATATAATGGTCCAAATGCAAGCAAAACCATACCAATGACTTGATCTTCAGCACTTTTAAGATGCTTTGCATTAGGAATGTGTTGCTTGGTTATAACAAGATAGTGATGCTCTGCTGCAGGTTTTATATCAGGAAAAACCATGTACAAATCATCCTGTAATTACAAGGAAAGAAATAAAATATATCCAAAGAATGAATATGAAATAAAATATATCATTATTATTTACTCATGAAAAGTCGAAAGTATTTGAAAAATTGCAACCTGATATAATGAGTCGGTTGGTTCCTTTCCGTCGTAAATGCGACAAAATATGCACTTTTCCCTTTCTTGGGTCATGGCGATCTGATTTGCAAGATTGACCTCACCGCCTCCCTTAAAACAAAAAGTCATCAGTATACGCAATTGAATCTTCCATATTGCACGCTCATCAGCTATCGGTAATATCTTTCTACCTTGTATATAAAAGCAATCGACAAGATGATGCATGCCACGCCTAAGACAGTTAGAAATCTGCCTATCATAACCTCAATAGTTTAAATTTCGATACGGACCTTTCTACTCCACCTCACGGCGCCAGTTTGTTCATAAGTGTGAAAGTTGCTGTTGAAATGAATGGAGCAGCATGCACACACACTTTGATTATGACATAACAAATATGCAGTCCACTCGCAGTTTTACCAGTGCTTGTCACATAACCGCACAATACTGCCGCAATCAACACAGCTGATGACAGATATTCGGAAGCGGGGAGGTATGTCCTATAAAAAGTACATATATTTATCCTCTGGAACATAAACTCTGTAGTTTTGTCGTGCACTGACGTGAACAACACAACCAGCTCAGGGTAACTCACCCATCACTTAAAAAATGTGTAATAAAGAATTTTGTCCCCTTAGAATCCCTTATCATTCCCCATGAAAATAAATTGACTTACGCGAGAACATAAAAACCACAGAATTTTCAAGCTCCAGATTCACTCCTTATCCATTGTCGTAACGAGTCGACTCCGACGTCGTAAAGTCGGAGTTGATGGAAATCATATTTTCAGCGCGGTGTAAGAAATTACATACTGATTACCGCTGATTACAGAGCACCCAAGGAGTTAGTAATAGTCATAGTTAGTTTATGATCCTGATTACCACCATGGGTAAACCAAGAACGCTCTAAGGGAACTTTCCCTTTAGCCCTCTTGGGATGGGGTAAACTAAGATCATTGTATAATGGGGTAAACGTACGTAGTAAGCATTGTGAAAATATATTTTCACAATAGAAGTAAGCTGGTAATGAGCACAGTGGCGCACCCAAGGAACAGCGGGATGGGGAGGCTTTATCCCCTCAAAACGCTTATGACGAAATAATACATTGACATTACACAATTTAAAAATACTAATAAATACTATAGATTTTACTTATTTTCTATACTAACGAAAATCATTCAATAACACAGGCCTGCGATGAAAAAATACAAAGAAATTGATAGTTGAACTTTATGAACTGTTTGGTGCTGAATTAAAAAATATATATGAAAAGTTTTTGTCCTGTCATAATGTCTTGAAAAATTCAATTTAATTTGATTTTTATGAATATTTACCATATTTTTTCGGACCTCTCGAAAGAAGCTGCTGGTATTGTTGGGCTCCAGAAAGAAAAAAAAATATTGGCCATAGGGACTTCTTCATTGACACGGGAATCGAGAAAAGAAATTTGTTAAGTACTTTGAGGAAGAGGAGAATCTGAACTATTGTTCTGATTTTCCAGGATTGAAGAGGGATTTCCAGGAATTTAATATCACCTACGATAAAGATGAAAGGAGGCTATATAAAGATCCATCGAAAAAGAGTTAAAGCTGCCCTGCTTCATCACGGAAGCCAGAAGACATAACACGTGCCATGGGCGACACAACACATGGGGGCGCTATTTAGCGTTCGACATTTACGAAATTGAATGAATTAGTTTTCAATTATAGGATTAAAATAGCACAATAGCACAGAATATCCTTTACCGAGTGAACCAAAACTTACTTAGATGTAAAGAATGTACCATAGACGCGAAGAGTAGTGCCAGTGTCTTGTATGTAACTATAACGTGAGTACAATTGAAACTTTCCTGTGGCGAAAAGACACTTTCCCTTTTCGGTGATACCATAGATTAACACTTGTATTCATCCATGGCGATACTGCCGACCGTTCTGTATCGAGTTGCCCGGCATCCGTGGCCTCGTTCGCCGAGGCCAAATCCCCGCGCGTCCGGCACATTTATAAAATGGTCGCACTGTAGTGTATGCGGGCATCTGATAAAGCCCGCTGGGTCGAGTCGGACCGATGCACGCTGGTCTCAAATTTCGAAAACCTGCTCAAAATCCTAAAACTAAAAGTTAATATTTTGGCTTTGATACAGAGAAATCGTGTAAAGGGGTGTACCATTTAGTCAAAGATAGAACGTTGTCACATCTGTGCTGATGTCACAGTACAATGGGGAAGTTAGACGAACGTATCAACTTGGAGTATGTATTGTTCCGACAAAGCGTGAATTTTTCACAATGTTTGAACTCTTTATAACTTGTAGGTAGAGGTAATTTTCTTTTAACAGAAAATGTTCCAATGTAAATACTAATGTGTCATTTGTCCAATTGTATTAATATTTTATTCTTAATAATAATAATAATAATAATAATAATAATAATAATAATAATAATAATAGTAAAAAAACTGAAATGGTGTAAAACACTTTTATTTAAAAAATGTTCAAATGTACATAGTAATACATTTTTTTGCAAGCGATCGCTTATGCTCTTTGAACGCTTATATCCATTAAAACCTCCTTGAATAGAAAGTTAAGATAGAAGCTGCCTTTAGATGTCTCAATGGTACGGCGCGCCATGGCGACTTTGTCTGCAGGACTATATGTTTTCTATTCATCAAAGAAAAATGAAATCTGTCGAAATGCCTTACAAATCTGTAAAGGTTCAAAAGAATGTATTCTGTTACAGTTTAAAGGTTATAATTTTTACAATACATAGAACAATAAACTTAAATTTTCTTTAATTCTCGTTCTATAAATCGCCTCCATAAAGTACTTCGTCATACTTACATGCTTTGTGTTCAAATATTAACAATTATTATTTGTTTTTGTTAAATATGTTTGTTTTCTACCCTAAAGATGGGTAATCCTTTAACTTCTTAGACTTAACCATCTGTAGGGTAGGCATCAAACACATTTTAAGTGTTAGATTGGTTAAACCATTAATTTCTTAGTCCTACCCATCTTTAAGGTAGGCAACAACGCTTTTTTTATTCTGCGATCAGCTCTAGTCTAGTGGAAGGTGATTGATACGCGGCCCATCGCGGACAGCCTGACGTACATTCTTGTATTTGGGCAGCACTGGAAGAAATTCAAGATGCGTGGGAGAAGAATTTCGTAAAAGCACTGGGTATATTGGTTTCAGTCACAAAGCCACAATTCATAGTTTGTTCGTTTTTATTCAATGTTATTGATTGCGAACATATTTGGTAAATATTTATAGAGTAAAGAATGTAGCACTTGGCTGGACCAGTAATATCAATTCATATTCTTTAATGAGTTCACACGACAAAATGCAGTTTTCTAACCACTTATTTTCCTATCCACTTATAATTTCTTATGTCGAACAAAAAGAGCTTATTCCCTTCTAGAAAAGTCTCTAGGTAAGCCCGTGCTTATTATGGAGATCGGTTTGTGTTCAAAAATGTGCTGTGCTGTTACACGGAAAAAAGAGATATGGCAATTTTTAGCAATGTAACAGCTTGGAAAGAAAATTTTAAAACAAAGAATTGTTATTTTTTTAATACAAATGCGACGTTAAAAACATTTCTTTGAAAAGAGCCAGTAGCATATGAATGTTTAATATAACTTCACAAAATTCACATTTCACACAATTCACAACATTCAGTGCATACTATTGAACAAGAATCAGCTTCTTACAAGTATGCAGATGCCTGCTTGTAATTCATTGACAAATATCTGATTGTAACTATTTATCACTTTTTTAAAAGAAAAGTGTACTTTCTTGAATTTCATATCAACTATTGAGGTGTGGTGCAGAAGGAAAAAAAACTTATTTCGAAACAGCAGAAACAAGATTGGGATGTACCTTTTTTCTATCGTCTATACATCCTATTCATGTAATTTATTCGCTACTCAATAATGTCCCAGTATCGGAACAAGAATTAGAAATGCGTTGGCTCGATTTACTGTCTAAAACAAAATTCTCCTCATTTTAAAGACTACAAAAGTAAGCGTCTCGCCACCCCCCCCACCCCCCAAAAAAATATTTTTACTGTACAAATCATCTCAAATCATATTTAAAAACTTTCAAAAATATGATTTGAGATGATTTGTACAGTACAAATTGTATGAGTGTTCGAAAATATCAAGTTGCATTGCTTGTTGCTTTACTTTTCCAGTTTTTTGATAAGATCTTGAAGAAGTTCTTGTAAATCAACATTTCCTATATTTTCAATATTATGGGCTCTTTTTATTATGTCTTTGTCTTCAAGAGTAAATTCAGTAGAACTACTGGTAGATTTAGTTGTCCATTTGCACTCTTTATTCATTTTAAATATTATTTTGCCTGCAAATATATATTTTTTTAAACTTAGATCCTCCGTAAGTTGGTCAACAATTAGTCTTACAAGTTCCATAAAACAGTTTAAAAAATGCAATCTTACTACTCTCCTGACAAATGATAAATTTATAGTATTTTCATTCCGGCTCAATTTTCGCAAATATGCAAAAACTTTCTCAGCGTGATGCAATATTTCTATTCTAGATATATTGACGTACAATTGAGTGTCTTCATTTGTAGTGACCGTGTCGTTTACTGCCAGTGCATTTAGGAGATTCAAAAGTACTATAGTGAGAAAAAATACGAACATCATAAACACAACATGAGATAAAAATGGTGTTTCCGCTTCCTTCAACAACTCGACGGCTTCAAATTCTCCAGTAAGCATGACGAATCCTCGGAAAAACCAATACCCTAAATTATAAAACGATCCTTTGTTCGAGTCATGGAAGAGTGCAGAAAAGCTCAAAATAAAAGCTATTATTAAGGGCGAAAACCAAACAAAAAACTTCAAGTAATTCCATGATACTGTTTTCAACATGTTTACATACGCGGCAAGTTTTGGATGATCTCCTATCAATAAGACGAATTCAGCACCAGTGAGAAGTATGGTAACATTTTCAATTGCAATGTTCCAGTATCCTTCGCATATTTCTAATAAAAGCCCAATGGACAAAATTACTATCACCGCTTTCAGTAAGCATCGCATCGTCGAATGAAGAGAATCCCATGATACACTGTAATAAAATGCATTTAAAACAGCAATAATAATAAGACAAACCCACAAAAAGATATTTAACACTTTTAAAAGAATGTCTTTATAATTTCGGCTATCCACATTATCGACCACCATTGAAGCACTTTCGACTGCATTATCCACCATTGAAGAATTTTCTAGTGAGTGAGATTTGCCAAGAGAAACGCGAATCCCGAGAAGAAGAGCATACGTTAAAAACAAAGTGAAGAAATATATATAAAATAATCTGATAGCCTTCCATTTCATGTGTATAAAGCATGCTACGACAGGGTGTGTTAAGACACACCGACGCTCTTTACTCTTGCTTAATATAACCAATGATTGACAATCGTACCGCTCTATTTCATTGTCATCAGAATATCTCAGAAATCCCATATCGAAAGTTATCGTTTTAGGGGATTCCAAAGGCTGAGACAGTTGTATTCGTCTGTTGAGGAATTGATGTAGCTCCTCGGGGGTCATGATATCCAAAGGAGTGTTTCCGCTTTTGTTTCGCTCGCCTAAGAGAGCCCCTGAGTCTACCAATTTATCAATGAAATAAGGATCGCGAAAATGGTGCATAACAAGAAGATGCAGGGGAGTACATTCGTTATTATCCCGAGCATTCAGTAACTCTTTATGAGACAAAAGTATATCAAAGCACTGCTTGAAGGCCTTCGGTATCTCAGACCCCGCAGAACTGTTCTCCTTGAGACCGATGTCCGTCCCCTTGATGACATAGTGCATCGCCGACAGATGGTTGTCCCGAGCGAGAATAGCGTTCCGGGCGATGAGAAGGCGAAGGATCTCCGGCGAGCCCCGGTACGCGGCATCCTCGCTCGCCGTCAACTCCGAAGGCTGCGTCAGGTTGGGGTCGGCGCCCAGTTCCAGCAGCTTCTCCACGGCCAGTGTTAGCTTGTACTTCACTGCCACCTGCGGAGCACACACGCCGAGGCATGAGACATGGGGAAATGTCTTATTGTCGGGTCCTGGAACTAATTTTTTTTAAATATTTTGTCGGCGGCTACAACTACAACATTAAAGGTAGAAATGAGTTTCTTAATGTATGTAATAGGATTTTCAGATACCGATTGATATAATATCATGTAGAGTTTTTCGAAAAAGAAAAAAAACGTTTTGGCGTCATTGTAGGTGAAATTTATGCAATTTTTAAACTATGATTTTCTCAAAAATGGATCTAAAGTTTTTCTTAAAATCTTCTCTCATATCGAAAAGAACCGTGAAAAAATATTTTAGTCTCATTTTCGGCATATTCCTGTATTTTCAAAAATTCCTAAAAGTTAACATTGCAAAAGAACGTTTTCACGACAGAGATAATTTCTTAGAGAAAATCTGTTCTAAAAAATCAGATCTTTAAACAAAGGGCTTGTACAATGTTTTGGAAAAAGGTTTTTTCCTTAATTTCTGCTTAAAATTAATGCAAATTATAAAAAAAATTTGAAACAGCTTCATATTTTTCTGTACATTTTTACAAAGAACAAGGGTTGCTTAAAAGAATGGCGTAGGTTTCACTTTTGTTAAACTGTCTGAATTCTCAAAACTTGCAAAATAAATAATGCGAGGAAGTATGTGCTTTGTAGCACCACTAGTTTTCAAAAATGACTGCAAATTTTGTGTCCCTAAGAAACGTTTGTCCTGATGTGCGAAAAGAATGCTTAAAAGAACGGTACATTTCTCACTTTCGTTGAAGTTAATTTTTTACCTATCATATATAATTATGTATCAAAGAACGGTATAAAAACTGGTATCTGATCCCATGTTCGATAAATGGAAAAAAATAACATTGAGAAACTACAAATGTGAAAATGCATATTTGTCTTAAACAAAAACTGTTCTAAACCATCAATATTTAAAGAGTGGTTTTTGCTCTCCTTCTGCTTGGAATTTAAGCAAATTAGTATATAAAATGCATTTGCTCTAAAACCGCTTCAATTTTTTTCTTCAAACTCACCACAACATTTCCACAAACTTTTCCATGGGACACTTAAAAGAATAGCGCAAGTCTAATTTTCATTGAACTCTCTGAATGTTTGAAAATTGCAAATTTAGAAAGAGTGCGAGAAAGAATATGCCGTAGTAGCTCCAGTACTTTTCATCTAATGCAATACATCGAAACATTTCCAATATCAGTGAGCTGACTTGTTGAAAGAAATATTTCGATATTTAGATGAAAACGAAATATCGTTGCCGTCGCTTCAGTATCAACAGCGTGTAACCGCTCTGACAGTTCTCTCGCCACGTGCTGTGGTACATATGCTCTGAACCAATCAGCTTGCGAGGATTTGTTTACTTTTCTCACAGCCAAGGTTCAGCTTTGCCGTTCTCATCTTGCTCCCACAAAGTCTCTGAAGCTATAAGATTCGGGTTTGGCGAAAGTTATTAACATGATATCAAAACGTGTCGTAGCCTGTCAGTAAGTCTTAATATTTTGAGATTTAATTTATGTAGGTGGTGTCATGTGCGTAGTAATGTGTGGCAAAAGCGCATTGAACTATCAGAGTCGCTTATGCGCTGCCGGTACATTAGGCCTATTTTATGGGCACCCTGAGCGGCGTGCTCACCTGCAGCAGAGTTTGCCTGCCGTCGTGGGAGCGTAGGAGCGCAGGGTTAGCCTCCACCTCGCCTGGCAGGCGCTCCACGAATTCAGCCTCCTTGCCGCGGTACAGCAGGAAAAAGAGGTCGCGCTTGAATTCCCCCTGTAGAGTCAAAGGAAAGGGCATCAATGCGCGAGTTCTGGGTCAATGACCCCCATCTCGATCAGGTTTGCGTCCAGTTTCCCTGATCCTCGAACAAATGCTGAGATGGACCCTTATTTTGCTTCTGGGCATAAATGTACAAGGTGGTTCAAATATGACCGGGACTGATTTTTTTTTCAAATACCCCGACATACGCATTAACTGCGCCGCCTGGAGAGAATCTAGCCACAACCCCCCACCTCCCTCCTTTGCAGGTTAGAACCTGTTCAGTCGCGTCTGGGTCTTGCTAGAACGATGAGTGAACAAAAGGTGCCGCGGTGCGTGGAACAACGCATTATCATCAAATTTCTCGTTGGAGAAAACGTTCAACCGTCGGAAATTTTGCAGAGACTCAAAAAACAGTACAGGGAAGAGTGCCTCTCACGGACCCGTGTGTTTAAATGGTGTAAGTGTTTCAGAGAGGGACGAGAGCGCGTTGAGAATGAACCTCATAATCGTCGGCCGCGAACATCCATAACCCCAACAAACATTGATCGTGTTAATGCGGTTATTTGTGAGAACAGGCGCATCACTATCAAAGAAGTTGCATCAGTAATTGGCATCAGTGTGGGTAGTGTAGAAGACATGATAAAAAAACACCTAAAATATAGAAAAGTGAATACTAGGTGGGTTCCACGCACTTTGACGGACGAGAACAAATTGATGCGCATGCAAGCTGCCAGTGTTCTTCTAATGCGGTTTGAAAATGAAGGAGATGCATTTTTGAAGTCCATTGTAACCACTGATGAAACGTGGGTTTACTATTTTATTCCTGAGTCCCAGCAGGCATCACGTGAATGGCGACACGCCTCTTCTCCAAAACCCAAGAGAGCGCGGAAGATCCGTTCGGCGGGAAAAGTGATGGCAACATTTTTTTGGGACTGGATGGGTGTTATCCATGTAGACTTTCTTACAGAAGCTAACACCATCAATGCAGCTTATTATTCAGCACTTTTGGAAACAGAAATCAAAGAAAAGATCCGATCCAAACGGAAGAGAGGTGGGAAACGGGTAGCATTCCTTCAAGACAATGCTCGGCCTCATACTGCTAAAACAACCATGGCAACCATCAGCAAATTGAAGTGGGACCTTCTACCACATCCGCCGTACAGTCCAGATTTGGCCCCAAGTGATTTTTACCTTTTTGGACAGCTTAATTCACATTTGCAAGGCAGGCGATTTGCGGATAATGACGCAGTCATCCACAGTATTCGGGAGTGGATATGCCGACAACCAAAAGACTTTTATGAAAAGGGCATTAGGATGCTCCCAGGACGTTGGAAAAAATGTATAGAATCTGGAGGGGAGTACTTTGAAGAATGACATGTACAAATAAATTTTTGCTAATAAAGTATTTCGTAAAAAAAATCAGTCCCGGTCATATTTGAACCACCTTGTAACTTCTTCCCATAGCACGTCCCATACAGTTTTTAATTGTTATTGACGTAAATAAATAAATAAATAAATAAATAAATACATAAATAAATAAATAAATAATTTAGTAAATTAATTAATTTCACTCTAACGAATAAGCAATGTTGCTGTTCGGCTGTTTACGTCCGGTTACACCACAGTAGTCCAAGTACATCGCTTTAATTGATTAAAAATCACAATTAGCTTTCAACACGCAATTAATCATGGTTACGTGTGAACCTATTTTTCCGGAAAACTCGATTACATGAACAGTATTCATGCTTAAAAAAAGGGGTATTTGTAGGGCTAAAATTTTCCATCGTTTATTCCTTGCAACCACAGAAATAAATAATATACCATGCAAGTACGTTAGAATCGATATATATTAACATAATTGCACCTTTCAGCTGATGAGTGCAAGGCATAGTAATGTAGTCAACAAATAAATTATATTTGTCAAATGATTTCTAAAATTTTCAAAATTAAGGAAAATTGTAGCATTTGCAATTATAAATATTATATAAATTATTCAATATTAATATTTAAAACGAAAGTAATATTTTTAGTGAAATAATTTTGTTGCTTGTATTTTTCATAAACTATCATTTACCTCTCCTTAAACGGCCGTTTTCAGGCGTTTAACTGATCGAAATGTTAACATAAAAGGAATTTTTCGCTAAACGTGTTTAAATAACCAAGATCAACATTAAAATCGGACGCGACTAAATTATCAGTTTTCAAGCTACTATCGATGCTATTACTTTAACTCAGTGTATTGCAGAACGGAACTTAATGTATTCAATTAATAATTGATTTTATTATATATTTCTGTAATGTAAAAGTGCAGCGTTTACAAATATCAAATGTCTAAATCTATTTATATGTTTTTATGGTAAAATAAATTTTAATTTCTAAGAAGTAAAGTACATGTTATGTGTAGAAAACATTAAAACAATCTTGCATTGTATGCTAAAGTACAACATTTTACTTAGCAAACTAATGTGTAAGAAAAAAGGTCTGTTTTGTCTTTTCCGTCACAAAGTAGCATAACTTCTAACGCCTTCAACATTTTTATTAAAATAATTGTTATGGATAAACCCAGGACTTATTTCATATTCACTTCAAATCAGGATTTATTGAAGGCCATCCTTGTCCAACAAAATGCATTCCAACATTCGTTCATGATAAAATGAGATCGCATCTGTTGAAAAGAGAATTAGAAGGTAGGAGCGGTTACATCTCCTGACCATTCTCGACCATTTAACTTCCCTCGAAGCATTGCGTTTAAAGAACGTGGTGAAACTGAAGAAGATCATCGTGATTCTACAATGGTCAAGAACATTTTAGTGATGAATTAGACGATAAGCGACATTTAACACATATTCGAAAGTGGTGAAACAGGCAACGTCAATCGTTTCTGCCAAAAAAGACGCGGCAATTATTGAAATATAGGTATTTCATACACAGATGCTGTCTTTTCCTGATAGCGAAGATTGTTATGAACTCCGACTGCGTTCACTCAGTCTGTGGGTATTCCATCGAATATTTAATCGTCTTATTGCTTGTCTTCTTCCTTTGGCGCAATAGCTTTATTCAAGTTTAGGGCTCACTCGTACTAGAGTTCTATATCATGGGGATGGCAATACACGAGATGGAGGATCAAGCAATTGCCTTATCCAGGTGAGTGATTGGAGAGAGGATGAGGAATAAAAGAATTTGCATTTCGTTGCCCGTTTATGGTACTAATAGATTTCCGACAGTAATTAATCAGGAGAGACCACGGAAATAACCGATTAAAACATTCGGGGAATACGATGTAGATTTTGTATTGAAATCAAGAGCAGCTAAACAAACTGCAAGTGGAAAAACATGTAAACGAATTAAATAAAAGCTATTTTTATTTAAGTAGTTTCTAGTAATAATTTATTATTACTTAATTTATGCATTTCTTTCAAATCGTTTATTTGAATTTAGTTTAAAGAATTTGAAAATTAAATATTCAAACAATATTTTAATAAAATATTCTATTAATACTATTTATTTTACTTCAAACGGTATGAATTAAAACTCAAAATGAACGTTTAAAACATGTTTTAAAAAAACGTTGTGAGTAGCATAAAAATAAATACATAATTAACACGTAATTTTGAATCATATTTGTAATTTGCAATTTTTTTATTCTTTACATTTTCAAGGAGGCGAAAGGTTCTCATCTGGAGGCGCTCCTGCGAAACTCTTGAGACACTCGAGATTCGACACGTGAAACTAAACAACGTACATTCGAACGAAGATGCAAGCGACCTCACTATACTCCGATTCAAACAAAAGGCGACGACATTTGATTAGCTAGGACTACGAACCAGAGATTCTATAACTTAATTTTTGAAATTGAAGCTCCCATTTAGATAACCGCGTCTTCTGTTCAATCCTGAATTCCATTTCCACTTTAATCGAAGAATAAGAGTGTGAAACGCAGTCCAGTGCAGGATACACTAGTGAAAATGATTGCAGTACCTCGGAAGGCAGCGGATACTGGAACTCGGGCCACTCGGGAGGCTGAAGATATCGGCGCGCCGTGAGCCTGACTTCGCCCTTGAGAACGTCATCGCAGTCGATGTTGCAGCCGTGCTCTAGCAGCAGCACAACCAGCGACTCCTTCTTTCCCTTGGCGGCCACGAAGACGGGCGTCTGCCCGGCCTGGTTGCGGTGGTTCACGTCCAGAGGGAGCCGCTGGTCCCTACACAGCCCCAACACCTCCTCCACACAGGCTTTCACGCGCTCGTCGGTCGCCGGCTGGCGGCAGAGCACGTGCAGCACGTTGTCCCCCTGCGTGGTGAGAGCGTTGGGGTCGGTCGCCGGCTGGCGGCAGAGCATGTGCAGCACGTTGTCCCCCTGCGTGGTGAGAGCGTTGGGGTCGGTCGCCGGCTGGCGGCAGAGCACGTGCAGCACGTTGTCCCCCTGCGTGGTGAGAGCGTTGGGGTCGGAGCGTAGCAGGAGCAGGCGTATGGCCGCTAGGTTGAGGCTCTCGGCGGCCATATGCAGCGCCCTGCACCTCTTTCTCGTGTTCAACTCGTCGGCTCTCGCGCCACTGGCCAGTAACTTCTGCACCATCTGCCCTCCGCTGTCCACGCAACACGCGTATTCTAGCAGCGTCATGTTCCGGTTGGAAGGGTACCTCTGATTGATGTCTTGTTCAGAATTCAGCGCAGAGTTCAGCGCTGCAACGAAGCCTTCGTAGTTGCCGTCCGCCATCAGCTGCAAGATGTGGCTAGAATCAGCTTCTGACATTTTCGATTCTCTTTACGTCAATTACACCTTAAATGAGTTTTACTTCATCCGTCGGACACTTGATACGCAATAAAAGTTCCTATTTGTAAATTTAAACGTGTTATAGAAAATGTGCTTCGGATGATTCTTTTCGACTGGAAACGTCGCTGCGTGGAATGGACGTTGTATACTCACTTGCCTCACTTGAAACCAGGAAAACGATATGTCGTGTGACGTCTTTTCCCGGATGCACTGCCTGAGCAAACCACGAGTTCAGATGGATATAATCGCGGCCGCTGTGGCAAGGGTCTGCAAACTAGTAGGCGAGGACGTAAAGGACATTTACAAACTTTTAAGAAAGTGCTCCAATTTTGGTTACCGAAAATTACGATTAGCAATATTGATATTTAATAGTGTTTTTTAATAACTCATATACTATACCAATCATGTGAAATGTACACGTTTATTATTGGTTTAAAAATGTACGACTTACATAACTACATATTAATAAGTTCTCATAGTACATTACACAATTAAAATTGGAGTATGTGATTTCAAAATAACTTTGACTTTTTCAAAATAACATTATAGAATCTCAAATTCTTGTTTAGATGACACTAATTCCATTATTTTTTAAGTTTTTTGCTGTCCGTCTCCGTCATTTAGCTTTTTGGTTTTTCGCCACTCTTCCCATCTGTTACCTATCGACGCCTAAAGAAATTTTTTCACATTTTCTCAATTTTCCAATCCACTTACACCAGAATTGAAATATGTCTTTAAGAATATTATAGAAGACTAAAACCTGGACATATTTTCAAATTTCCATTGAAGAAATTGGAGCTGTTTTTGAAAAAAATGTCATATGACCTTTTCTAAAAATTTTGAACTAATTTTCATAGAAAAGAGATTTCGAGAAACTTAAGAAGATTTTTTTTTACGGCTTTGTACTCGCTTTTTCAGTAATGAGTCAACGTGAGAGATAGTTCAATTTTATTTTTAAAAGTTATTTATTGAAACAGGAATGTACATCATCAGCATAAGTCGCATCATCAGCATGTACAGTAAATGTATACAGTTGCACAATATTGCACTCTACCACTATTATGATTACCTTCCATCTCATGCTCGTGTTCATGAGCTTTTACTTTTACGAGAATATTTGTACATATTAATACGTGTTTTTGTGAATGTGACTTTATTGTTTAGCTATAGTGTTTTAAGATATCAGTTTATAATTGACCACGCCCTTTAGATTCACTATTGCTTGATGTAATTGTTTTAGCGTTATTTTATTGTTAACCTTATCCAAATATCAGTGTTATTTATTTAAATTGGTTCTAATTTTTAGGTGATATAAGACTACCGCTTACTCACAAGTAAACGCGTGTCTGCAATACGACCGGTGGCATGTCTACTTGTTTAATGTAAATAGGAATGTATTAAGAATGTATATGTACCATGTTTTAGAATTAAACTTGTAATGTTTGGTTTTACAATATGTCGACTTTTAATTATACAATTTCAGTGTCTGAAGATGGAGAGAAACAAACTTTACGTCATGTAGCAATGCCCATTTTTCGTTTGGGCCTTGGCCCGGCTCACAATTGTCACGCGACGAACCCACGTGCTCCAGCAACTCCATGTGAAGTTTTGAAATGAGATGTTACCTGGATTATTATTAGTAAGCCCTGATAAAGAAATAATATATTTCAAAACGCTGGAGATTGTAATTCGTCATGTAGCAAATTTGAAAGAAAAAGGCGATGGTCATTCATTGAACCTTTCGGTTCTGTAACATATAAACGACATAACTTCATATATCTACATGGCTCTCAGACTCTATATAGCCTCAGGCTAAATATAGAGCTGCATATTTATTCGCCATCGACTTTGTCTAGCGAATTAGCATGGCATAATCATCATAGAGCCGTGAAGCGTATTTTCTGGAAGTAAATTAGTTGAACTTATAGAGAAAAATCGCACTGTTCTCTATGTGGGAAACCTAATTTCACATGTCTCTGTGCGAGAAATTGCCATGCAGTATTCACTAGCGGCTGCTTTATTCGCTGAAACTTATTTTAAAAAATAGACGACATACACTTTTGGGTATCTCAAAAGCAGCATACATTTGTAAACTTTAACTAAATGAAGCAAAACCTCTAGCCGCAGCAAACCTGCCAGCACCAGGTGCGACACTAGCGGCACAAATAAGAAGCTCCGATTGTGACGCGCTTGGGCGTTGACCCCTCGGGCGTCTTCTGAAAGTGCATTTAAAGAACCTAATGAAATGCTCCGAAAGCCAAACGGCTGCATTTATATTTAAAAAAAAACTCATGAGAAGAATTGTATGCAGAGGGCGCCATCTCTACAGTATTAATTATTTAAACATTTATTCTCCAGACGCAAGTTTTCGGTAGCGTATTTCCCTGATGTTTATAACCAACCGTAACACCAACCTGACACGGACTCATATTATGCAATTCATATTATTAAGGGAACTAATATTAGTGTTTAAACAAATTGCATGTGGATAATTAATGCATTTATAAATATTTACTGGGAGAGGAGGCTCAGGACATCAACTGAGGTCACAGTTGTGCCTCTGACCGGGAGGACCTACGTTCCAGTCCCGACGATTATTATTATTATTATTATTATTATTATTATTATTATTATTATTATTATTATTATTATTATTATTATTATTATTATTATTATTATTATTATTATTATTTATTTTCTCATTTGATTGGTACATTTAAATGAATTATTGTACAGATTTACAAAATCAAAGCACAATACATCTATTTTTAAAAGAATTCATAGTACATCATTTCCCATGAATTTCCGGACTATCCTTGTTGTTGAGATAATTACTGCTTTCTGCATAAGTTTGTACAGGTCTTCATTCAAACCTAGCTGCTTGAGATTATTACTATTATTTTTTTATTATTATTATTATTATTATTATTATTATTATTATTATTATTATTATTATTATTATTATTGTTGTTGTTGTTGTTGTTGTTGTAGTTGTAGTTGTTGTTGTAGTAGTTGTTGTTGTTGTTGTGGTTGTTGTTCTATCGGTCATTTCTGACCACGCTTTGAATAGTGAATTATGAAGTGATGGGATGATGATGAGGGGTGAAGGGACAATCGGTTAAATGTGGACGTCCTATCTGTACAGAATTGCGATCTCTGAAAGTCCTGAATTTTTTATTATTATGTCAACTAATTATACATTATTCGTAGCCTTGTTCCAATAACATAAATTAACATTTATTCAAAATTTGATTTTCACCCGTAAAAGAACTCATTAATTGAACATAATGTTATTTCTCTTCTATAAAACAATAATCCTTCCTGTACAGGTCAAAATCAAAGCTCGGGACTTACTGAGATCTTCGCGCGCATGAGAGACTGTTCGGTTGCACTCCGGTTGGAACGTCCATCACATCTTCTTTCTTCCAATTTGTTGTTAATTTTACTGTCCCACCAACCGTATTCTCACCCAATTTCAAATTCTGGTTAAAAATGTCACCCGGGATATTGTTAGTTCTACTAATTATACAAAATGTGTCCGCGAACGTTCCTTATTCTATACCACGCGTGGGAATCTATTCGCGACTACCTACGTTCAACACGAGTTGTTGAATACAAGAAACGTCTACGATTCTTCCCCATCTCCTTCCCTACCCGATATCCTATATATTCAAACTCTGAAAATATCGAATCCAATTCCGTAATACACACTTCCCTCCGAAATAATATTCACGATCCTAACATTGTGCGCCCTAACTGATGGCGATCATACTGAACCAGCCGATGTGTCTTCGTCCACTGATGGCGATTGAAAGAGAATCACGACTAAAAACTTCATACGAATCCTCCTCCTCCGACACACACATCTCGTTTCTTTTCATTTCGTGTGTCCGCGCTACTTCCTGTTCCGTCATATTCTCATGCTCGTGTCACCATGGCATAGTTTTATTTATTGCTCACCCTGACAGCCTGTACTCCTTGATTTAGACCCGTTCGTATTGATAACACGGGGAGAGGCTTTCTGAGTAAATGTGTAAAAATCAATACTTACCACAGTTTTACTTTCCCGTATACATACGTATATTCGGGAAAGTTATGTAATGCTGCGCGAAAAAACGGCGAATTTTCAACAGAAAAAAAAATCATTGCCACGCATCGAAAAAGTGGATAAATCCAGTTACTAAATTTAAAAAAATCCTCTAACACGTGGTGTATCCAGAATCTATAATTTGTAGGCCCTTGATACCGAAAAATCGATTCACGTCAAAACGTCCGTGTGCCTGGTGTATGTGAACAACATTAGCGCCTAAAGGAGGGGTACGATTTTTTCCAAATCGAATACACCTCTGTCGAAGTGGCGTGAGTCAAAGCCCTTCGATTTTGAAAAACATTCATTAATTTTTGGGGGTATATTACATGAAGCCCCTGGAACTTTTTCAAAATTTTGTCAAAAACAGCTCCAATTTTTTTAAAATTTGGAGAGAGTAAGTAAAGTAAGAATAGAGTAAATTACACTTATGAAGGTAGCATATATAAGATTTACTTATCTGTCACGTCGTTAATATTTATTTTTCGGGCAATTTGTTCACAATATTGTATTTATGAATAGATGTGCTTTAAATAGAGTCATATAAAGTGTCTCGAAAACTCAACAGTTTTCTGTGAAAACTAGCTCAAAATTCCGCAGTTTTAGAAACGCTCTTACGCCATTTTCTCAAAAACGGCTCCAATTTTTTTTTTCAAAATTTACGGACAGATAGTGCCAATTGTACTCTTTAATATGACGTAAAGCTCATTTCGGAGTTTTTTTTTTTACTTACACTTTTTTTTAAGTATCTCTCACGCCGTTAACATGCACATTTCCAAAATTTTGTAAACTCTATTACATTTGTGTGTTAAAGTGTTTCAAATGACTTTAAATGACGTTTTTCGAAATCTCAAAAATTTTATGTGGAACAGAGCTTCAAATTTCGAAGTTACAGTAGCCTATAAAAATGCCATTTTCTTTAAAACGGCCCCAAATTTTTCAATGAAAATCACCATTTATGACGAGGTTTTACTGTTCTTTAATATTCTTGAAATATTATTTGCGTTCTAAAATTAATTTGAAAAATAGGAATGAAATCGAAAAATTTTGAAAAATTAAAAAAATGTACTTTGGGTGGCGATAGATGGTAGCTGGCAAGGGTATGTGGCAAGACGGAATAGCTAGCCCAGACCAAACGAAATAGAAAACTAATAAGGGAAAGTCTGTGCCATTCTGTAGCACTACTAGTTTAATTTGTACAACTAATAAATATA
Source organism: Gryllus longicercus (assembly GCA_038098605.1). Taxonomy (NCBI): domain Eukaryota; kingdom Metazoa; phylum Arthropoda; class Insecta; order Orthoptera; family Gryllidae; genus Gryllus; species Gryllus longicercus. Next base: position 1,384,030 of record JAZDUA010000133.1, read on the forward strand.
TTAAATTGTAAATTAAATTAAAAATTGAAACGAAACTAAGTTATATAATACATATTTATATAATAAATAAACTCAGTACAATTTAGGCATCACTTAATTAAATTGACTAATATAACACGATATTACAATTTTGTATAACTTGGTTTGTTTTACTATGAAGGACGAGATAATAATGGAAAGCAGTGAATACTGAATACGTTTCACAAATAAAATGCATTACATTTTACGAGTGCATTTCATTAGTATTAATGAAAACGTCACAAAGTGAAACAATGTTTAAAAGAGAGTGATTCCTAAAGAATTGTATTAAGAACACAAACTCCAGCACATCAATTACTACTGTTTTTTTTTGTGAGACATGAATATATATATATATATATATATATATATATATATATATATATATATATATATATATATATAAACAATAATTCCTTATACCTTATTCCTTTTTCTGGAACATTAACTTTAATATTATTTGTTTTTTTTTGTAGTCCTTTTTTGTAGCCCGATTAGTTGATTAGTAAAATTTGTAACACATGTATAAAAAAGGTTTGAGGCAAATAGGACAACGTCTCTGTCCCTAAATCCCACAAATTCATTCCCTTTGACACAATACATTAATTTTAATACTTAAAATAACCATTGTCTTACCTTGATTTTTTTTCACAATCCCCTTAAGCACTGCAAGAGTGTGGTTTTAACTGGTGTAGGTGTAATTAAAAATATTCTTCTATTCCTTGGCTGCCTATTGGTAATCATTTGGATTGCATTTGTAATGAAAACTGGGGTATAATATGATCATTTCAATTAATTAAAAAGTCAATTACAGTGAAGTACGGTTTGCAGTGAAAGAGTGCAAGGAATGTTTTGCCGTCATTCGGTATTTCGGTAACTAGACCCACAAAAAACATGGATTTTAGCTACAGCAGGTGTTAGAAGATTTTTTCTCTAAATTTAGAAATTGGATTTATCCTCTTTTTTATTACCCGGGCCCTGTAATAAGAGTTTTTCTGTGAAAAATTTGCTATTTTTGCGCAGCATTACATAACTTCTCTCTCCTCCGTAGCGAGAAAGTACTAACTTCGTAGATTTGCATAATGCTTGAAATAAGTATAATATGCAGTTGTCCCACCACCATGAAAGAAATTCTCGGAGAACAGGAATAGATCAAAATGTTATGAAAAATAATTAATGTTATTTTAATTATAATTTACAATGGAAAATCTCGATATTCATTCGAGTGTACTATATTCCAGAATTTAAATTCTCAATGCATTGACGTATTTTCTTTCTACCAATTAAAATCAGCCTAGTTAGGTTTTCTGTCTTGAAAATACGATTTACTGAGATATACTCTAACATTTCAAGGAAAAAATCTAAACAAATACGAGTATAATGGAATAATAACTTGTTTTAGGACATTGAATCTCGGAAATGACAATGTACGTGTGGGATAACCTTATTTACAAAGAGGATATATGAGAGTCACATTGGACACGAAAGTAAAATCCCGATATTCCAACACGAATTTCGTGACTCAGGAATGTTCGAGGCTGGAATAGATAGTAAATTTGAACATTGGATACTCGGAAGAGAAAATAAACATATTCACGTTTTGGGACGTGGCGGGTTTAAAATATCAGTTTTTATTAGATAGCGTCATAGAATTAGAGGAAATAATGAACAGCAAATGGTGATCATTTTAGTACATGTGTAGGAGTCAGGACAGAATAAGTGGCTATCTGTAGACGAGTAAAGGCCAATGACAAAATTAGCTATAGAAAGTTAAAAGACAAGTGAGAACGGAGTTGACATTTTTCTTCAAAAATTATGATTTTGTCAGAAGCTGGGATTCGGAAGGTGATGCTTGGAGACGGTAGCGAAACGCTTGCTGATGATGTTTTAAACACAGAGGGTGACACACGTAGGAAATATTAAAATACAGGAGATAGAATAATCAGGAGTTCAAATATTGTATGTGGCAGGATTAATTTCATTTTCAGATTATTTTGTATGTGTGTGTGATGGAAATATTCTTAATATTATTTAATTTTATGGAAACAGGACGTTTAGCCAACGTGAGTGTAAAATCCAGTCGAAATAAAAAATGTCCATGAGAGACATTTGTGGAAGTAATCAATTGTAGATAGTCTGTGAAATATGATTAGGTTTAGACAATTAATTTTCGTTAATTTAATAATTGTATTAGAGTCACTGCTAATTGAAATTCAGATTAGATGACGACAATTTTCAATTCTGACCTCAAGATACGAGAACACAAAATTCTCATGTCACCTTTTGCTGTACTGTTTCTACTTCAATTTGTCTCATCAGCTTGGGAGGTGTTGAGATCAGCAACATAGCTGACCGCATACCCACAGTAGTGGGGAGATTCTCTAAACCTTAGAATCAATTTAACAATAGTTTGCAAAGAGAATATCAGATAGACATTTAGAAGGCCTTAGTAAATGAAAGAAATTAATACTTCGATCAAATGGCATGCCAACAGTAATAATTGCACAAAAGTTTTAAAAAAGTTTTAATAAATATCAAAGTTCAATTAGCTGAATGTTGAACTTAGTAAATGCTTTAATTATTTGTTTTCGGATAAGGCTGATTTATGTAATTGACTCCGCAGATCCATTATATTTTTAACAGAAATAGTTTTCAGAGAATACTCAGTCTCTACGAGATGAGTCGTCGATGCACGTAAGTATTGTTCAACCATGTAAGAAATTTGGATCCAGGAAGGATAAAAATTATAACAAAAAGTAACTTGTTTAAAGTTTGAAATATTTTCAAACATAAATAAGAACGGTTTCAAGAGGGCTTGCTCAGCGTGTGAATGTTTGTATCCATAAGGATTGAAAAACGTTTCAAAATAGTTTCCAACGTGGAACACGTTTCAAAATGGCATACTCGTATCCAACGTGGGGCTGCATCAGTAGCGTAGCGAAATGAGTGCGGGTCTGTCCGCAAAACTTTTATCCGAGCCCCCTTTATGAAACTGTACAGCAAACACAAGTAGTGTTATTAATATTTTAGTTAAATAACCCCTAAAAATGGGTTATGTTGTACCTGGGCCCGCCCGAAATGCGAGCCCGAACGTTACGCCAGTGGGTTGCTTATTTCAATAACGGTAGTAAGTTACATTGCTGTACTATAATAAAAATGAAAAAAAATTGCGTACAATAATTTGATTATCCTTATTTAGTTAGTTAATTAGTAAAATACTTAGTTATTTATGAGGAATTACTTAATAAAATCTTTCACGTGGCGTTGCTTTACAATAAAGCGTTATGGCTTAATGATATCGAAATTTCGTATGTTTTCTTATGGCGATATATTGGATGGCATTTAATTCTGGTTGTTGAATTTATATGTGAAATAGTCGTTGCTTCTTCGTATTTTTTTTATTAGCCAACCGCACAGCCCGTTGAGGGCAAGGGACTCCTGCTTACGCAGGGAATTATTAATCCTTTAATGAAGGGATAGTATGATGAAGGGTGAAGGGACGATCACAAATACATCCACCCCCGAGGCGGGATTTGTACCCGCGATCGCCACGACACTACTGCCTTCGCGATCTCGGCTATTCAGATCGGCACTTGTTGGTATAATGTGTTGAAAATATTATAATACATGGGATCTATTCATGCGCATTTCTTTTGTTGTAGCAAGAAAGGGCTAATGTTCCTGACTATTGAAATAATTGCAGACATGCACCGCAGGCGCTTTGTTTGAATTTGTTTTGACTTTTTCAAAAGATATTTGTAGTGACGGTAGAAATTGCAATATCATAATATTAGGAAACCGTTCCCATATATAATATAAAGTATGTGCTGTTGTAACAACTCTAGTTTCATAATATTAAAGGTTTCCCTTAATTTGTTTAATATTTTCAAGTGATTGCATAAGTGTTAGTAGGATACAATATGCAATGTAATAATATTACGTAGTCATTGCCAAGAATACCAAAAATTATATAATGTTGTACATCACTAGTTTCCTGTAGCATTGTATAAATTTATTTATACTACATACATGCTAAAATAAAATTACACCTGGTATATTACCTTCAGTTGGACTCACCGTTCACTAAAGGATTCTACTCGTGGAGGAAGAATCTAAAGCCGTGAATGTGTTTAAACAATAAATATTGTAAGAGTTTTATTTAAATACCTCTTCATGTCATGGGTAATTGAATCATTTATTTTTTCTTATTGCTATATTTAAGTTTTCTCTTTTACTTATTGTAGCGGTAAAGATGGTCGCAATATGGTAGAACGGCATATGTGGCATTTATGGATTATAAAAAATCTATTAAATCTACTATATTACGTGACCGAAAATTTTATTTCTTTACTTGAATAATACTGGATGTACTTAAATAATACGTGATATACTTGAATAATTCTTGTTCAGATAGAGAATTGTACACAACATGTAAACGGTATTAATTTAGTTGAAGTTATCTTTACAAAACAAAATAAATAATTTTTAAATAAAAGAAAAGTGACCACAATATTCTACTCAATATTAAATTTATTCTGACATATATCCTTTCGTCCAAATACGAGCTTGAATTTAATATGTGTAGATCGTCCATCAATGGGAATTTTTAGTTTTTTAGGAGAAAGTCATAAGATTTGCCTTTTGTTAATGTTAAAATAATTAATTCTAACTATATTCGAGTACAGGAATCTTGATATTCTCATATTTCGTTAACTATTACGAAGCATTGCAGAAGATCCAATATTTTGCTTTAAGAATACCAAAGACAAAATAATAACATCCCAAATAAGATGATCGCGCCTGAAACCAAGATACTATATTTGGTATAAATATTAATGGAGCTATGTCGTAAAAATGTTCAACAAGAGAAAAAATAATTTAATATTTAATTGAGAAGCGTTAGTAGAACACTTTGTATGTAATGTCAGTATAAAGTTTGCAATGTATTAGAAACGAGGCATTGCTAAAAATATGAAATTCGCTTTCGGCTGTCATCAAGTTAGGCTGTTAGAAAGGCGTTTTGTACATCCTAGACTAAGATATGAGTTAAAGAAATCGTTCTTTCGTGTGGATAAAATACGTAAGTCATTCGCAATGAAGACCTAATGTGTTTCAAGAGAGATTGCTGGTGCGCATTTGGAAGAAGCCACTACTTCAGATTGCCATGTCATTTGATGTACCAAGGGGCGTAGTTACTGAGGTTATCACAGATTACATAAATAATGGCAAGAGTTTATCAACAAGTAGGTCGTAAATACCTCAGATATAAACTTCAAAACTGAAGGAAATCATCCGACGTCGAACAATCCAGTGGCACCACTGCGGCCCCACCGATCGCTGTCTACATCTGGACGAACAAACCTTCGCAGTAATAATCAAAAAAAGCTTTAAAAGTACTTAAATGTGTGAAGGCTAAATGATGGTGAAACAATTAAAATATTAATTAACGATTATTATTATATCACGTAATTAGAAAATTCAGGACTTTCGACACTAGCTAGAGAACTAGGTTGAAATCAGCCGCTATGTGAAGGAGAATTGTAAGGGCGGCTGCGCTGATCGGTAGTTTTCCTTGGTTTCTCCTATCAACACTAGGCAAATGTCGAAGCAGAATTCTAACAAACAGGCCACGGGCTACGCGCGATCTTTCCTTCCTCTTCCTTATCCTATCCTTGCCCCTTACACACACACACACATACGTACATTCACACACCTGTCGGAAGACTAGCCGGGATCTTAAAGCTCGTCCCAGCTGGGGAACTACCCTACTGGAAAACTTACCACGAGATTCCTGCAAAATTTGAATTTTTCTGGGTCCCTGAAATATATCAAGTGAATAAATATATTTTCCTTCGTGTAATATATTATTTCCTATCACATGTTTTAGTTGTCAGAACCCACGTTTTGTGGGTACTTGTTTCCGAAATATTGACTGACGGCAAAACGTCTGTCAGTGGTCCACGCTAGCGCCTAAACCGTTTAGACAACTCTATCCGTAATTGATATTCCTCGATCGACCTGGCCGAATTAAATGTCCTGCAAGTTTGAAAAGCATACTTTGATTTTTTTTACATGAAGTCTAAACGTTTTCAAAATTTTCTCGAAGACTGCTCAAATATTTTTGATTATTTTCCCCCTCGGATAGAGAAAGAAAAGGACACAAGCAAAGAGCGCAAACGTGCAGGTGTTGTTTTCATTAAAACATCAGCGTTTTTAAAAATGGCAAAAGTTAAAAATTTGTCAGTATCTTCCTACAAGTACAATATAGAAGATAAAGATGTGTTTTCTTTCTGAAATCTGTTCTCCAGAGAAAGATTTTTAAATAAAGTTACGTAGGTACCAATTTTGTTTTGGTTTTATTTTTGGTTTTCGCGTAATTTTGACGTGAACTGCAGGTAATCTACAAAAAAGATTTTTCTCAACAACAGTTTCAAATTTTTCCTCGCATAGGGAGAAGGACGATTAAAAATGGTGCAGATCTCATTTTCATTGAATTCTCTAAATTTTTGAAAATTGTAAAAGTTAAAGAGAATACGAGAAAGTAAGTGCTGTTGTAGCTTTTAGCACTTTTATGATGCTATGTCAAGTCATCCTTCCGAAAAACAGAGTGTTCTAAACTGAGTTCGGTCGAGGTGAAGTTTTTGCAGCTTATATGGCCGATGCGCAAGGAAAGTGACACATGTAAAAATCACTTGTTAAGTGACGAAATTTGTTTAGAAAATACTTTATTTTACTAATAAATATTTTATAAAGATAGTTCCCAAGAGCGCCAGAATATAGAGTAACTACAAATACTTTATATTTGCCAGCGAAATAAAAAAACTCCACACAGGTAAAAACTGTTCTTACATAAAATTAAAATTTTGAGATTTGAAACTTTTCTCGTACAGCGACGAAATCAAGGTTGAATTGTGGAACTAGTCACAACTCTCGATAAGGATAGGACTTTTCATGGCGATAGCCAATAAACATCTTCCTGAAAGACATTGAGTACAGACGCCGATGAGATTCTGGGGAAAAATTGATTCCACAACGGGTGTACGTTTGAAGGCGCAAAACCCTACATCAATCTTTGAAAATGCAAACAAAAACGTAAAACGCTTGAGAAACCCGTTGATTCGGCATGTGAAACTAAACAACGTACATTGAATTCTTGACTCGAATATGCTAACTACCTCACTATACTTTGATTCAAAGAGAAGGCGACGACGTGTGATAAGCCAGGTCACGTTTATCGAATCGAGATATTCTGTAACTTAGTTTTTGAAATTGAAGCTTCCGTTCAGATAACCGCATCTCTGCTGATCAAACCTCAATTCCATTTCTACTTTAATCGGAGAATACGAGTTAAACGCAAACCAGTGCAGGATACACTAGTGAAAAATGATTGCAGTACCTTGGGAGGCAGCACAAACCACAAATCCGCCCACTCAGGAAGCAGAAGCAGTCGGCGCGCCGTGAGCCTGTCTTCGTCGCCCTCCTCGTCCTCGAGTACGTCATCGCAGTCGATGTTGCAGCCGTGCCCTAGCAGCAAGCACAACCAGCGACTCCTTCTTTCCCTTGGCGGCCACGAAGACGGGCGTCTGCCCGGACTGGTTGCGGTGGTTCACGTCCAGAGGAAGCCGCTGGTCCCTACACAGCCCCAACACCTCCTCCACACAGGCTTTCACGCGCTCGTCGGTCGCCGGCTGGCGGCAGAGCACGTGCAGCACGTTGTCCCCCTGCGTGGTGAGAGCGTTGGGGTCGGAGCGTAGCAGGAGCAGGCGTATGGCCGCTAGGTTGAGGCTCTCGGCGGCCATATGCAGCGCCCTGCACCTCTTTCTCGTGTTCAACTCGTCGGCTCTCGCGCCACTGTCCAGTAACTTCTGCAACATCTGCCCTCCGCTGTCCACGCAACACGCGTACTCTAGCAGCGTCATGTTTTGGTTGGAAGGGTACCTCTGATTGATGTCATTTACAGAACCCAGCGCTGCAACGAAGCCTGCGTAGTTGCCTGCAGCCATCAGCTGCAAGATGTGGTCAGAATCAGCTTCTGACATTTTGGATTCTCTTATCGTCAATTACAACTTGAAATGCGTTAACTATTCGATGCTTCAGTGTGTAACAGAGTCTGTGCATTGAATGTAACTCTATAGACTCTCAGCTCTTCTTAGTTACAGAATCGCGTAGCTTATCACTTGAAGTAACGTGACGCATTGATGCCCACCCCGTGTGGGATCATCGCCTGCGCAAAGAGCGAATTGCACTTTTTTTATATATTCGCGAACCTATATCTGCGAGATATTCTAGGAATTCGGGGGACAGGCGCATTGAACAAACATACAGCAATTTTTCAACAAGGATCTTTTGCGGCTATTAAAATTGTGATCAGCAAGTACTGTAAATATGCGATTGCTTTGCAGTGATTCAAAGTTTCATTAGGATATTTATTGATGGGGCGGTTACATGGGTTAGGTTATATTGTTTTACTTACATGTATTTGGCCTGTATTATTTCATCATATCATGGTAAATATCGTGCAACGTGTTCATATAAGTCTCGTGCTAAGATTGGAGTCCGGGATCTCGTTGGTGTCACGAACAACAAACAAAAACGTGTGTTCGCACACTTCTGAAATGGTTAAAGTAGTAACCTACAATGTTCGTAGAGTATATCGAAAGAATTGAGTACTAACTTGCATGTTAATTGTAATTTATAAAACATGAGAATTATTTAAAAAATCATATTTAACGAAATGGATTCATTACTAAACGCTACTTTCCTTTGTGACCTCAGCAGCACTCGACAGCATCCGAGTTTAGCGCATGTGCTAAACAGGCCTGCCCTAGATTTTGCCATCAGCGGCATTAAGGAGGTCGTTTGCCGCACTCTTTACACTGGAGGCCAGAGAACTGTTCCAGGGTTGTTCCTTTTATAGAAAGAGGCACGCTTACCCGCGTACAGAGGCATCTTCTCTATCGGTTGTCTATCAGGCACTTCCTTCCTGAGTTCAGAATAGCCCAACAAGCTGGATGCATGGCATTTTGGACCGCAAAATACCGGAATCCTTGCAGGATTCACTTCCTCTTCTTACTCCTCTTCCCATCCCCTCCTCCCTTCCCCGATGCGCGAGGCCTGACACGCCGCACTGTTATCGCAACGCTGGCAGTTCCGTTGCGATTCGAGGAGTGTTTGTTTATTGTTCAAGAGAACGCGCTAAAAGAGATGAAAATTCTACAACCAAAATCGGCAGAAGAAGGAGAAGACTTGGTTCTAGAAACATTAATCTGCATCTTCAAAGGCTGCGTTAAAAAATTGCCTGTATGTTCGGTTCTACGTACATGTGCGTACAATTATTTTTAGTAAACAAACTAAAACACCCAGTCGTTCATCCATTTTAAACGTTCACTTAAAAACGGCAAGAGAATGATATGGCACAAAAATGATAATTTAAACATTGAAAGAATTATTGAACAGCAAATTTGAAAAAATATTTCGACAATGATTAAGTAATGTTTCAATAAATGTATTTTGAGTTAATTAGAGCTCTTCAAAATTAAATAGTTGTAGTTGCACATCAAATCCGAAGTTGTCATTTAAAAAAGTCTGTTTTATTTTGTCTGTTTTATTTTGTCCGTTTTATTTTGTGTGTTTTTAAAACAAACCAGATTGTCTTTTTGACTGAAGTCTGAGACAACTGTTTGAAACAAGAGCGGTATGTAAAGACGAACAGTCTCTTCCTCTTCCTCTACGATCGTAGTCTCTCCAGATTGTGCGTGTCCGGTGGTCCCGGTGGTTGCCATAGCTACAATAGCAGAGTAAAGAATGAACTGACAATAGCACATTGTTTCTCAATTATTTGCAGCGGTAACATAATATTACGATATTGCAACTCGTCCTGCTCTTTAGCCACCTTCCCCTCTCTTCACCAATTAAAGCATGTGAGATTCGAAGAAAATACTTATTTATTTTTGAAAATTCAAAAGTTTTAATAGAAACGAAATTTTGAATTTTGTGTATTGAATTTTATTTATATAGCTGTATGCTTTCGAAAAGTAAACCCCAAAAAGAGTGCCAGTTCTGATATTTCAACCACTACTTTCTTCTAAGTTATCTCGTTAATTACAAGAAGAAATGGAAGAAATAAGAAATACAAAGAAGGAACAAGAAATTTACATTCAAAATCTTAAGATTTCGATAAACTTAAAAAAAGGAAATTACACAAGATATTTAGTACATTGCTATCTAAAAAAATTGAAAAAATAGAACTGTTTTGAAAAGAAGTGTACTTAAAACGATATACAAATCTAATTTTCAGGATAAAATTGATTAAGAGAGAAATATATAGTTATAATATTGAAAGTGTAGGACAAGTTCAAAAAAATGAAACTAAGATTTTTATCATCTTTATAAGCGTACTTGGATATATTCAAGCAATTTACAGCAATTATCTATTGGTATTTTCGTTAAAATTTTGAAAGTGTCCTAGAAACTGTTATGAAGCTAGTGTCGAAAATCCACTATCACCGGGACTTGAATCCCGATAAACGATGCTGCTGCGTAGACAACGGTGTTGCCGCTGAGCTTTACGTACTACACTACACAAATCATGGTTTCGTTTGAATGTATTTTGGTAGAATATATACCAAAATGTTTCAAGAAAGCACGTCTTACCGAGAAAATATAGCAAAAATATTCAAACTCTTAAAGAAACACTTCTTTTTCATATATCTCGTACATTTCGTACATCTAGTTTCAAGTGAGGGGTATTCATACAGTGTAAATACAGGGACTGGAGATCTCTTTTATGAAATTAGTAAAAAAAGAAGTCAAAAATGAATATTATAAATAATTACAAAAGTAATACATTTTTGTGACGTATTTGTTGAATGATCCTCAATATTTTCTAGTGTCCCACAATCTTATCTATTACGTAGGTATATAAAATCCAAAACCTGCAAGTGTTCAGTGTTCGTTGATGTTATCTACGAGAACAAACTAACAATATTGACAAAGCTGCTAGCTAACTAAACTTTAAATTAACAAATCTACTAACAAAGTGCACAGACTACACTCCTTCTCATTCTCCATAGCGCCTAAACCATATGAAGGATTTTTTCCAAATTGAATAAACCCCTGCCTATCTGGCTCAAGTCGGAGCTTTGAGATTTTGAAAAACATTCTTTAAAATTGAGGGGTTCTTTACATGAAGGCCCACGTACATTTTCAAAATTTCTCAAAAACGGCTCCAATTTTTGTCTTCAAACTTTTCGCACTATAGTGTTATGAGGTAAATTTCAATTCGGGGTATTTTTTCAAAAATTACACAAATGTAATTTTTTTTGTTTTCTCACGCCGGTAATATGCATATTTCCAGCAATTTGTAAACACTATTGCAGTTGTGAGTTAAATTGTAGTTTGCGTTTTTCCAAAACTCAAAAATTCTCAAAACGGTATTGTTAAATAAAAGCTTCAATATTCGAATTTGCAGTAGCGCTTAAACGCCATTTTCTGAAAAACAGGTCCAGTGTTTTCAAAGAAAATTGCCATTTATGACAAGGTTTTACTGTAGAATTAATAAAATTTCACAAAAATGTTCTTTGGCAGCTGGCAAGAGTATGTGAGAAGTTCGAATAGTTAGCCGAAACCGAAGAAAACTAATACGGGAAAGTCTTTGCCATTCTGTAGCACCACTAGTTTACGTAAATAAATAACGGTTTTTTAAATTCAAATAAAATATATTATTGATTCGGGTTCTTCGTGACAAAATCATGCGAGGTCCCCTAATTTGCCAAAATTCTTAAATAAAGGATTTTCAGTTCATAGTAATATCACAGAATAGAAAGTAGTAATATCTTCTCCTTTACAAATCTAATTTGAACGTTTCATTGTTTGAAAGAAACTTGTTGTTTTTAAATCTTCGTTGCTAAGGATGAATTTCGTGTTTTTCGGCCCAAAGTTAAATTAATTTGTAAAACATTACTTTGCCTGAAATTACGTTTCATAAAACTGCTGAAATATTTTTTATTGACTGATTTGTTCAAGTCCGGCATAATCATGAGAAAAGGACAGAAGGCACCCAAAAGACCAAAGTTTCCAACTCGTTTGGAAGAAAGCATGTTGAAGCGAAAAAACCAAGAATTTGTCTGTTCATGTTATGGACTCGGGACCGGCGTGGATAACGTCTCAATTCCAGAAAGTATGGAGGTAAGCAAATTATTACACTTAAACGTGAATATTTCGATATGTTTCTGGGACATTCTCTATATGACGAGTAGTTACAATCATTAACTATTTCCATGATTCCTTATTTATTCATTGCTTAAACGCGCAACCTGTTAAAACAATCACATCGCCATCTGTAATATCAATTAGTATTGCAGAATTGCTTACTTCAAAATGCAACAACTTTCCTAAGTTGGCAAGATTGTCAGGTTTTTTTTTAGATAACGTATTCATTAAATATGACCAAGGCAGTCCAGAGGAACAGGTATTGCCCCTAATATGGTTATATGATGCACTTGTCACGTGAACATCCGGGACCGGTTGTCAGTCGCCGGGCAGTTGCAGAATTTAACAATTGCTGGTGTTTTATCGGAGACGAAAGTTAAATTTGTTTGCTTTGGGTTTCGATGTTTCTTAAAATGTATGTTAAAAAATGTTATCGTTATCAGTTTATGCACCAATTACGCAATTGTGCTTAACCTTACTTTTCAGTTTTGAACTTGCATTGTGCCAGGTTGCCAAAGCAATTATTACGGTGGTTACAAAGTTAATAAGTGTGTTTTTCTAATAGACACAGAAGAAAAAAGTGTGGGAGTCTGTGATTTACTGGTGTGACTATATTTCTACAAAATTTTGCTGTGTGCATAAACATTTCTCAAATGCGCATGCAATCACTGTAGACTGTGTGAAACGAGATGCATCTCGGCTAGTTGAGCTCAGGAAACGACCTTCATTGACTGATGATGCATACCCAATATTTGTTCTACTATCAGCCATCCCATCACACAAGCGTACTTCCGTCTGAATGAAAACCTGTTGATCGAAGGGCTTACATTTAATATCGAGAAAAACTAAAGTTCAGTAAATGATGAGAAAACGTCACCAATCCTATTTTTGTTTTTTTATTGAACATTTGAACAATGAAGATTTAGGAAAATGTTCTCATTGTGTAGGAAAGAAACTCAGTAAGAAAGTGAACCCAGCTGAAATGTGTACAACTATTTCATGTACCTTTCAACACAGATTTTTTACTTTAAATAACATTGTTATACTCATAAAAAGTTTAAATATGTCTGAAATATTCAAAATGAAGCTTGTTGGATTATTTGATATCATATTTACATTCATTTTCAGATGAAAATCGAGATACAACAGAAACGTATTAAAATGATTAAATCCGATACAAAAGTTTAAGTTTCAAGTAAAATATTTTCTGCTGTACAACTGTTTCTATACAATTAGAGACTATAACGAGCATCCAAAAGGAAAGTAATATTAGTTTTAACAATGGCATGTAATGTATTATTTACTATTTGGATTGTATAATCCTAAAGAACCTGTAAGAAGTTTTCGTCCAGTTTCCCTAATCCTCGAGCAAATGCTGAGATGACCATTGTTTTGCTTTTAGACATAGATGTAACTTCTCATTAACTTCTCCCCACAGCACGTCACACGCAGTTTTTAACTGTTTTTGATGTAAATATGTATACTAACCTTCATAGAATCACACAAATTTCTCAGGAAGTCATTAACTTATTTCCGGTGTGCTGTCGTTATCAGGGCTGTCGTTCGGGCCCGCAATGCGGACGAGCTCAGATAAAAGAGGACCTATTTTTACGCTGAATGTTTTACGAAAGTAAGAAATATTAATTACTTAATACGTTCTCTGATACTTTACGATAGCTCATAAAATAAAGCTGTTTCTGAATCAATATAATCTGTTTGTAACATTGATTTTTATTTTAGTAATAGTCATAGTCTGATGAATATGAATTTGTTAAAGGATATTTTTATTATATGATTATTATATAAAGTAATAACACTACATGTGTGTGCTACTTTTATAAAGGGGGCCCGGATAAAAGTTTTGCGACCGGCCCGCACTCATTGCGTTGCGCTACTGGCCGTTACCAGACACTAAATTAACAAATTATAGTTTTTACAGGGGCAACTTGATCTCCTCTCAAAGCCAAAACACGAATATTCGCCAATTATTATTTTATCTGTCGCAGTGTTATCAAAATTTCTAGGATATTAAAATGCCTTAGAGATCTACAGATTTCAACCCTGAGAATTTCATTGTATCTCAATCGAATAACATGTGATATCAAATAAGTCGTAAGAAAACTTCTGTTTTGCAACGTTTATGCTTACAAAATATTAAGAGATTCCGATCCGAATTATGTCAAGATTCGAGGTTCATTGTCTCCAGGTACAGACCGCCTTGATAATTGCAAGGTTGCCATCTGCCCTAATTTTGGTAGACATGTTCTCTTTTTTAACATTATCCCCCTGTCCTATCCCCTTTTTTAAAATTTACATGGAATGTCCTCCTTTTTGTCCTGTTGAATTGAAAATAATAATGGCATAATTTCAAAGTAATTTAATTCATGAAAGGGACTTCATGTCTTGAATATCTACATGTTTACTCAAATAAATGGTCTGTATATCAGATCATTAGGCTTATTGTGATATAAAACTGATTTACTCTTATTGTTTGATGGATAATGAAGGTGAATGAGGGGGCAAAATTATCCAAGCTTTCATTTTTAATGACGCAAAAATGTGTTTTTTAAAGACTATTTATGGTTTGGAATAGTTGAGTACATAGTCTACACATCGTGTATGTACTAAAAATGTAAAATGTCCCTTTCATTGAAATTTTCTCCTTTTTTAAGGTAAAATGTCCTCCATTGAGTAAAAACATTTCTGGTAACCCTGATAATTGCAACAATGAGAATAAATCAAAATAACCACATAATTCAAAATAACCACATCTCTGGTTGGAAGTGTCCCTTGTGATTAGTGTAGTCTTAGTGAACTACGTTTTGCTTGGTTTTCCTATATTTTCGGTGTTTTCGCCACTCATTTAACTTTCTCGTTCTTCTTGCTTTACATTTCGTTACTCTTTAAAATAAATCTGAAGACTACTCTGATCCAAATTTTCATTTTTGTTTGATAACGTTACGAATGTGGACAATTAGTTTTGATAGTTTAATAAATTTCCTTCATAAGTATGCATAACTAAGTGTAAGAGGAACAATGTGAATATGTTCCTAGTAAAATACTAGTGTTATCAATGCGAATTGATTGTATTTAAGCAACTTGTTTTGAAGAGCATTTTAAGGAAAACTGATAAAACACTGAACGGTCCCGAATGGATGTTCTTGCTTGGTTTTCTGCCTGTTTCGTTTCGAAATGCATGCAAATAAATGTCGTGCCGTATTCCCACGGGTGCGCATGTCCACAGGAAGAAGGGATGACGCACGCCCCGATGGCGGGCGGGCCGATGGAAGCCGGCACGCCCGGGACGATGGTCGGCTCGAACGTCGCGGAAGCGCCGTCGGACAAGGACAAGACGATCTCGCATACGTCAGGCATGACGGCGAAACGCTGCCTGCGCATGCACGTCATGTACAAGACGCCCGCGCAAGTGCTGCGCGAGATGGACCAAGAGCGAGACCGCATGACGCTCATGGCCGAGCTGACGGATATGATCGAGAAAAAGACGGCGAAGCTGAAAGGTACGACTCAAAGGAGATTTCCACATTTGTCTTTCGCAGAACAGGACAGGACAGGACAGGATCTAGTGTGTATTTTGCTTGTTCCGTCTGTCTCTAATGAGACTCTTCGTCCATGTTTTATTTTTTATGTCGGGTTGTCTGCTGGTGTGTTGTGACCCCTCTCCCCCGTACAAGGACGGGATTCTCAGAAAGGACAGTGATACTTGGGTGGAGGGGGGAGGGGGCTCTTGCGTCTCGTATCCGACTTCAGCCAATGAGCTTCAGGCACAAGTTTGCGTCACAATATTAGCGGGAATATTTTACATGCAGCCAGTTACCAAATCATCACCTTGTTACAAGTCACTGAAACAGATTTATAATGCGTTTTGTAATACCGAAAACTCTGTTGACGACAAAATGTCTTGTGTATATGGTCAACGCTAGCTCCTAAATCATTCAGCCCATTTTCTCCGAAATTGATACTTCCCGATCGATCTGAACGAAATGGAGGCTTTAGGAGTTTCAAAAGTGTATATTTTGATTTTAGTTTGTTTTTTTTTTTCATAAATCAAGCATTCACGTTTATATTCGTCTGCTTGAGTTCAACACATAGGGCACTTTTACGGCGTAGAGTGACGACAAGTAAAACTCTTAATATTTGAGTTCGGGTGTCGGAGCGGGAAAAAATGTAGCTAGAAAACACTTTTGCAGGTTTATGTGATAGTATAATATAGTGGAACAGTTAGAAATAATGTGAGAAAGTATGTGCACGACTAGTTTACTTTAGGTGCCGCCAGAGGTTCTGGTAGTCTTTTAGACGTTGAAGAGAAAAGGAAACTTATTAGTCTGAGAAATTCTCTGCTATTTTGTAGCACTACTACGTCATTTCTTGTCCGTAATAGATGATTGCGACCAACAAATATCCGGGGAACGCCGAGTATCTGCGTGAAAGGATGTGGTGCGCACGTCATCTCTCTCAGCAGGAACTCTGACAGCCAAGTTAAAAACAAACTAGCAGGATGTGTGTCCAGAATCCAGCACGTAGAATTTTCTATTTGATTCACAATCGATTTGGAGAGTCGAAGCGAAATAATCTTCCTAAAGATGTCGAATTTAATGTATTCTTTGATTGTTAAAAATATTTGTTTGCTTGTGTATGTTTCTAACGAGGTAAGTTGCATTGGATTTTATTAGACTTGCGTCAAAACGTGTAAAGTGTAGTAGGTATGTACGAAATATAACCAAATAAATAAACCAAATATACCAAAATAAACCAAAATATACTATCATGTCAGAACTAACTTCTAATTGACGCGATAAATTTTATACTATTCAGTAAAAATATGCTGAAAAATGTAAAGGCTACAAAAAGCAAAAATAATTTTATTAGATGCCCAGGAACTCGGGAAAAATTCAAATATATCTTTATTATTGATTTCCGATGCGCGCAGTAATTGAAAGAAAATATGTAACCTCCGAACTTTTACGAGTTGTCTACGTTTTTGTAACATGCTCACAAATTCGGGACACTCCTCCAAAAAAAGTTTCGATTTTGACAAAAAAAATGCGTTTCATTATCTTATTTCGCCTATTCTTATACTGCGTTTACCGTCTAAGTTCTCATAGTGCGTGACTGCTTACAACACAACTGACGCCAACGACAGCAAGGCTCTACGGATGGACTTTTTTTTCGTAGTTTTCTTAACATTTGAGAACTTGTCTTTGTATGCTTTGCTTATAAGCTAACGATTTACATCATTTCTAAAACTTCTTTTATCTTGTAAATCTATTTTCTCCAACACACAGTTTTGCATATTTCCAGTTTTTAATTGCAAATGTTAACAAATATATTTGATGCATATACATGCACATATTTCACTGTTTTATAACATGAGTTACAGCCCTAATGATTAGTCTATAGAGATCCTTCTAAATATTATCTCTATATATCGTACTATAAAGGAACTTTATAGAACGAATAACTTCTAGAAGGCAGTTTGGATGGTGGGTTTTGCCCGGAGAGAGATGCGGGATGATGATTAAAGACGGAGATGCCAGAAAGGTTTGTTGATTGTTGCAATAGTACGCGAAACGCACAAGAAAGCGATTCTGATTGGGTGCCAATGTTTTAAGTATTTAAAGGAGTAGAGTTGATATTGGATAACGTTCGCAAGTGTAAGTGGTTTTAATCGGGCAAGAATCGTGAGGAAGAAGCCTTTTGCAGGCGTCATTCCACCAGAACGAATTTCACATGAAAAAAGAAAAAACCGATGGGTAGCAACGTTAAAGATTGCAGCCAGCAAATCCAAATAAAACTTAGTATTGATATAAAAGTTCATGAACCGCTTTCTGGTTCTAATGAACTCTTGTAGTGGTTTAATTAAAGCATGAGAGGGGGGATCATGACCAAGTAAAAATTGAATTGAGAATTTAATATGGTAGAGAAATATTCGTAAGAATAAGAGGAGAACTTGCATTTTGATTTTATTTACGTTGTCTTATTCGTTAATTTTAGGAATGTATATAGATAATACTGTTGTTTGTAATGAAGTGTATGTCGTCAATATCAGATTTTGTGAATATATGAAAATAAGTCTTGTTTATTCATGTTCATTCATTTCAAACATGACAAGCTAGTGGAGTGAGAAAGAAATAGTGGCGTAGTTTAGTATTATTATTAGCAAAGTGAATATTAATTGCACTTAATTAATATTATTAAAACGAATTTTATCATGAAATCTTGATACGAAAAATGTGTGATTCTTGATTAAAATTGAGAAATATTAGGTTGTTTCCTTTTATTTATGTAGAGCAATAATATTTTTAATGCATTGCAAGAGGTGCTGAATGGCTGCCAGAAGGAGATGGTAAGTTACCGAAATACATAGTAAGAACTGAGAATCTCAAAATCGCGTGCCAGTATCACCGTGGCAGCCACCGTTCTATCTTAACTCGTGTAAATACGAATATTTTCAATAGAATAAAAAAAGATGACAGTGAAGTAAAAATAGTCAAATATTCAAAGTGATGAAGAATCTTTCAAGGTAGTACGGAGCTACAAAAAGATATTCTATTACAATAATTTAATACAGTCAACTTATGAAAAAAACCTCTGTCTGTCTAGTTTGGAAAGTTCTACACAATCAGTTAAACCGTTCCCGATATTAGCTCGACCAAACAGACAAAAATGTAAAAACAATATATTGTGGGAGTTATATCTTGAAAATAAGTATACGACGTTAAAAAGATATAGTTATTTTGACATTACAGACTAAGCCTTCAATTTTATTAATAAATATACAATTATTGGAAAATTTCGGAAATGTAGTGTTGGTGATGATTACTCCCACCTTCGATGGAAGATCTGAACTGTGATTTCAATCATATTTTTTTTACTTTTCAGCGGAACAAAAAAAGAAAAGACTGAAAGCCAAGAAAGCTAAAAAGCAGCAGCCTAGTTGGTATCAGGAGTTAACGACAGCACAGGTTCGTCAAGTTCACAGCAACAAGAATTACATTCAACTTGTCACTGATTATATTAATTTTGCAAGCTAGAAAGATATGTAGAACTTTTGTGTTAAATTGAAGATCCCCTTGGGTCGAATTATATCGCCATACGCTAAATAGCCGACGTTTCAATCATCTTCATAACAAAAAGAAGACGTTACATCGTTGATCATTTTGACAATGATTATAATAATGAGATGTTTGAAACGACTGCTAAATTATGATATAGGTAACCGTACATGAGTATTCCACTCATTACGATATAATGGTACTAGACGAGTATTTCAATACAAGGAAGGATTTTTGCCCGATCGGAACAAGAGTCAGGTAGATCAGTCATACGGCAAAATGGCAAACGAAATCATTTCATTTTCAACAATGTGGTGACTACTCTGTCTAAATACTTTTACCATTCCCTCTCAAAGATGCTCTCTGGAGAAAGGGAGGGTCGCGAAATGGAGGAAAAAGAGTTGCCTGTTAATAATTGCCTTTTAACTAGTAATTTTTACATTTTTGTTGGTACAATTAGTAGAGCTATTACCTTTTTAAGAAACAAGTATTATTAGACTAGCGTATTCTGTGCGAACATTTCGCGCTTCGTAAATCATTATCTTAAAAGTAAAAATAGATTCGTGCTGGATCCCAACTTTGGGCCAGAACCTGAACTACATATTGAAGGCCCGTCGTGACGGTCTACTAACGCGTCTAATTAAACTAATTTTAATTTTACAAAGATTTGGAGAGTCTGCTGGTTTATGACTACCTTGCTAGGGAGTTGTGGTAACCAGATAAGGTAAATCTTCACTCAATTCTTTGCTCCTTCTGACTCCCGCATGTTTCCCAACTTGTCTCTTTTACCTGAGAATATTCTTCCCGTGTTCACTACATGATCCCTCGGAGTTTACCATACGTTTCCGCCACGTACCCCCGCATGATCCCCTACATGTTTACTCAGATGTTCAACGCAGTTAACTGCATATTCTCCCAGATGTTCCCCAATATCTCCCCCCCCGATTTCCCCCCAAATTCTCTCCGAAATGCTCCCCCTGAATGAAATGTTCTCCCTAATGTTCCTCTAAATCTTCCTTGCATGTTCACAGCATGTTCTCACATTTGTCAATCTGGATATAAAACTGTAAATTCAAAATAGTTATTTATGGTACGAGTGGCAAAAGTAACATTTTATTTTGAGAGTAGGGAATGTTGCGACTCCTACGAGCAAATTAAAATCACTTTACCACGTGTCATGCCCTATTTGTAGACACCCTTACTAACGTTTCTTCTATTATAATTCTAGTACGTAAACCACTTAGCGATACATTAAGAATAGTAGTAGCCAACGAGCTTGATTTCTATATCGTTGGTAGTTGCTGATTAGGTCAGACGGAAGTATTTTGTTTTTTTTCTCTTGCAGTCCAAGTTTTATCTGTACATTTGAGCATCGACTCACTTTTAGCACTAATGCTAAAAATTGAACTTATAGCACGCTTTGCACCTGAAAGCATCGGTTTTACTAGTGACTGTCTAAAAACTTTATTTACGGGGTATTTTATTACGGAATACTTTTATGAACGTTACGGTAGCGTACAGTGCAGTACTTCATGAGGGAAGTGGAAAGTCCTGAATAGCTAGACTACCCAGAAGATCGAAAACCCCTAGGAAATTAAATAGAAGAGCCCTAAAAATGTTTTGCAATAAACAGGTATTTGCAAACAAAGCTTTTAATTGTTTTGTTGGTGAAAGTAGCTTCACTCTATAACCCAACTTCCAGCATTACTGTACTACGGAGCAATGGAACCATAAAAAATGTAATAAAACGTCCAAAGCGTCTAATTGCGTAATTACGGTATACAAAAAAACTTGTTTAGCGATACAAAAACTGGTGTTAATTCTTTCTGACACTGTACTGAAATGAGTACTACTTGCGCAAGTTACGTAATCACATAGTTTCATAGCCACTATATTTTATAAAGCAATGCCAATCTCTGGAGATTCAGTCATGCCTTCGCAACTTTCTCAATAATTTGCGATCTAACTTCTCAGGAGATCGAGGTATCTCCTGTAATGAATCTTTACCTGCTTCGGTCATTTCTTTAGATTTTTTGGAGAAAATCACAGACATTTTCAACAGAAAATAGTTTATATTTCGCGCCATTGAAAACTTGTTTGGAATGTCATCAGTGCAACCTGCGAGCTTTGGCCTTCAATTGTTTATTCTGTCAGAGAGGGGGAAGCAAGGTCATCGTTCAAGAAAAGTTGCGCGAGTAATACTTTAAATTTAGAGCTTCAAGAACTGATTATAAGGAAATCAGAAAACAATCAAAAGTCAATCGAGCAGGCTACATTATTATTGAGTACAAATCAGAAAATCAAATAAATACTTTAAACAATCTTCAAGTGATCTTCAGAGAATCAGATAAAAGCATAAAATGACCAAAAACGAATCCACTGTTTTTCAAAACTGGTCATAAACTCTCGCGTTTTAGTATCTGAATTCATTGGTTGCCTTTTGATGAATATTTCAACTTATTTTCACCGTCTCATCTTGTTCATGGTCTAAACAGCGAACAAAGCCAAGTCGTCCGGCAGGTTGGCGTCGGTCGTTAGATTTTCTTCACATTTGCGGAATAGATTCGATTCCCTTTCTTTGGCTTCTATAAGGGATAAGAGATACTTTAATTTTCCCAAACAAAGCTTTTTTCAAAAGGAGTTTTTTTCTAAGTGTACAAAACTTTTCCAAAATAGTGACAAATTGAAAATTGTTGCGGATTTACTAGTATGGACATTTAGGAAAAATCCTTAGAACCATTGACTATACTAAACCTGAAGAGATTCAACACTAACCTTCACGAAATGTCTGAATAAATGTAGAAATCGAAATAGCATCAAACCTAGTTTCACTGTGATGTGAATTACTCCAGATAGGTCTTACAATTATTCAGAATGTATTACTAGCTTTCAGGAATTTATCACTACAAATCGTAATTAACATAATTACTAGTCGGACTAATATTGAAGGTTTTGGAAGAGCGTTGATGAAATCAGAAGGGTCGACCCATGTACGAGACTTTGGTGTTGAAGCAGGCAGAATTCGGCTCTTAAATACAACGATAATTTTTGATGAGCACCTGAAAGCATTAAACTAGTGTTACAATCACTGCAAACGTTAAAGACTACGCTTCATTCATCATCTGTCGGTTGTTCTTTTCTATTCGCGTTCACAACTGCCGTGTGAAGACAGAGGGTGCTGTTCCTGGGCGGCTCCCGTCGCTCGCCTTGCCATAACAATAAATGCAAAGATCGTGTATCATGGGACTCATGGGACATTCAATACCGCACCGAATTGTATACGTGATGACGGGTGACAAAACCGCTCTCCACCGAAAGAACGTAACTTTACTCCCATTACCTTGCAGCGGCTCGCGTCAGGTATCCACATTCGACAATCGATGGAAAGAGACACATCGTTTCGAGAAAATCGTGGTGTCTTCTAATTCGCTAACATCACCTGTTGTCAGCTGTTTGGTTCCTGCTGTTAGATTCAATTTTGTTCTGAGGGCTTACAATTGTGAATTAAAAGGTTGGCGACAAACTGAAAAATGCGAAGGCATAAAATAAGTTGACACTAACGAAATAACGGATGGGTTATGTTACAATGAGTACGATTCACCAATTCTTAAACTTTCTCATACCAGCAACTTGAACACAGTCTTTTATACTTCTCCCGTCTTAGATATTCGGAGATACACAGATTACAAGATCGCCACTTCGGTCATGACAAAGTTAGCTTGAAAGCATTATAGAAATGAAAAGGCATTGACTTATGTTCGATACAACAATGTCAAACTTAAACTTAGTATCAAAATCAAATTTATGAACGAGATGAGCATCCAATACCTCCACAAACCGAAAGAAATCAAACATAACAGTAAATATCAAACACACAACACACAAATCTCAGCGACCACGACAAAAAATTCATTAAATATTATTCCCTGTTGCTATTATTGCCTACTTATCTAACGAACAGACTTACCTACGAATCTAACGAGAGAAAAAACTAATATTTAAGTGTTATTTAGGATAGTTTATCATATTTTCGTATATAGTCAATTTGTCGTATTTTCACCTTGTGTAACAGAGGCTCTACAAGTGTTCAAAATGGCCTCCTCTTGCGTGAGCGCATTATAGGCATCTGTGCGGCACGTCCTCCGTGACGCGCACAACTTTGCTTGTTTCTGCCACTACGCTTTCAGTGCCCTGAAGAAGGACATCACGATCCTCCACTTCGGTAGCATAAACACGGTTTTTCATTAATACCAGCTCCAAAAGCGAAAGAAGTACCTGAGTTACGTGTTTCAGATACTAAACGCCCCTTAAACGCTCGAGTAAGAAGTGAGAAGCGAGGATACAATGCCAACCGACACATCTCCAGAGAATAGCTACGTGTGGATGTACCTCGGCCCTCAAAAGCAAATTGTGCGCATAAATTGTACCTTAAAACTGGAAAGGTCATGGCCTGAGAACGCCAAAACGTAGGATAAATAAAATTAGTATTCAATAAGTACCTAAAGGAAAAAGAAGTGTAGGACGTCCCTTGAAGAGATGGCATGAACAATTTTGAGACGGAACAGATCAAGAGGTCTAATCCTTGCTGATGGTGAATTATACCTTGTGATTAATTCTTGTAAAACACGCTTCATCTGACCAAAGAACGGAATTCCTGGTTTTCTTTGCATTTGCGCAGGAAGTGTCTAGAAAATTGAACGGTGTTATAAGTCCTAAAATACACCCCCAACAGAAAAATCCTAAAACTAATTATACATTATTGTTAGACGCCCTCCTTTCTCGGCAGCGTATAAGCGACTCGGACAGTTCTCTCCACGTGCTGTGGTACGTCATGTGCTCTGAAGCAATCAGCTTGCAAGGATTTGTTTACTTTCTCGCAGTTTCATGTTGCCACTCATCTGCTCACACGAGGACGTGGAGGCGATGATGTTCGGCTGTGGCTAAGGTTATGATCATGATATCAAGACGTTTCGTCGCCTGTCAGTAAGTGTTCATGTTTTGAGATTTACTCATTTATCTGTCATGTAAGTGGTGCCACAAGCGTAGTAATGTGTGATAACAACACATCGTCCTGTTAGAATCGCTTATTTGCTGCCGGTATTGTAATAAGTAAATTCGATCGTGAGTATTTAGTTTTTAATTGAAAATAATAATGGAACACCAAATCCTTTTGCATTCCCAGAAATTAATTCCTGCTCTATGAAAAAATAAAATAAACAAAAGTAGAATTGTACACTACAATTCATGCAGAGTTAGTACGTTGACATTAAGCGAGAAGTATGCGATAAAGTCAGACCATATAATTTGTACATTTAATCCCATTTTGCTAAATGAAATTCAAATAGACATCTCTGAGTCATAATAAATGAGCCATACCTCGTGAAAAAATTTAACTAAGGCTCTTTGGTTCAGTTCCTTGAACTGACGATACGTAACAAGCAAAAATATGTTCACAAAATCCTAAATTTAATTACATATTATGTCAATAAAATGTAATTATTCGCCTAAACTAAATAGAAATTTCTTTGGCTTGACGAAGGCTAGGTGAAGTACCAACAACTATTCACACTCATTCCGAATTTTACAAAGACAAAATTAAAAGAAAAAAACAATACACAACTTTCAAATCTGTAATATTATAATGTCAAATCAAAAATGTATTCCAAAATTTGGCATTGATTTACAGATGCGCTCTACAGAAATGTTGGGAAGTGCATTAATGGCAGATATGGAAGAGGGAGGCATGGAACGCACGCTGTTCCTGATTAATGGTCTAGGATTGAAGCCCCTTCCCCCTCAAAAAGTAGTTTGGGACGTAATGGTCAACTGTTTCACAAGCCCTGTGCTCTTTTTGCTTTATCTGGCTTTATGTTTGGAGCCTAGAATAAGGCCAAAAGATAAGGACAATGGTGGGTATTTCACGAACTTAATGCAAATTAAATTCCTGAGAAAATGCGTAAAAAACATGTTGTTTCATCCTTGTAGTCATTTAGTTTTAATTAATTCGTCAAATAATGGAATGGACTTGTTTGAAAAGTACCGCATTTACCCAAATACAAGACGAGTTCCCAAATATTCCTACATCTCATTCGAAAAATACGGAGTTGTCTTATACTCGCAGATTAAGCCTAGTTGGTCACGATTAATATTTTTACACTGCCTTTCGATGCCAAGAAGAAATTCGAATGCGACGAAACAATAAGATTCAAGTGCAATAAATATCACACGTTTCTATAACATCAAATTATAAACGCGGACGTGTTGTTGGCATCCACCGCAAATTTGCCGGGGGATTCAGAACAATAGTTAGGAGTGGGCCGGTAAATACAGAAACTACAACGTTGTAGTAAGTGACACCAACGTAAACGAATAAAAATCGTTGCCGACATTTTGTTACACGGTCGATGAGGCCGCGCGAACTCTCAATCAGTTCGGCGAGTGCTTTTTTTCCGTTTTTCAAGAGATGAAAATGTAAAAAAAATCGCTTTGATAGAAAAATGCATTCCAAATACAAACGTAGGAAGAAAGATAAAAAAAAACATTTTCGTAGCGAAAACTTTTCAAAAGTAGAAGCTTGCCACTCTCTCCCGCGGTACTCGCGAAACGGAGATGTAAGAGTTCGGTTCGCTACTCGATCACGTGAGCATTAAACAACACAAATTTCAAGTACAAAGAATGTGAAAGAACTGTAAAATAATCAAGAGGTCACAAACAAGGGCAAGGCAGGAAGAAAATCTGTGACAGAAAGGAATGTTCGGAGGCGTCTGATGAAAGACGAACGAAAATGCAGCGCCAGACACACTCTCAGGGAGAGAGGGGGTCTAAAAAATGGCAAGTTGCAACAAAAAAAAAGGCCTAAAAAATGGCACCGAAGTTGGTCGCAGAAAATATCTTGAAAACGGTTTGACGTATCGAGATGCTATTTGCGCCATGTTGTTGCAGACGATGGGGTAAATAACATATTTCGTTTTCTTGTTAGTACCGTATGTTATTTTAGAGATATTGACACAATTTTGTTTTTTCAATAGAAGTATGTTTTTTTCATCATTCTCAAGTAGTTTAAAAATGAAATGCAATGGTATAAATATAGTTAATATTCGATAAGTTTTTTTAAAAAAACAGAGCAATTGGGACTTGGTAAATGCTATGCTGCAGCGCGCAAGGACAGCTGACCTTGCGTAATGAGTCAACGCACTTTGTCGGAAAACGAGAAAATTGGCTGATTACGGGACTTCCTATGCTCTTAGTGGTAATGTTCATGGCCCCGGTTTTCGACTTGCACAAGTTTTACATGCGCAAGGATGGAAGGGTATTCGAAATTACATTGATTTCAACGGATATGTGTATCTAAATACCTTTATTTAATTTAAATTTGGGCAGCCTATCGTATTCCAGGGGAAAAGAAAAAAACACCAGTACACTGAAGAGAAATCACAGCATATTTATTTTCTTTTATTTAATATTTTGTGACAATTCGGTTGCAAAATTGCAAGTTGAAATAATTCAAAACAGAAGAAAACATCCATGAACGTATGCTTAACAAACAAAACAAGATGAGAAATTGAAAAATAAAGAGATTTTTCATGATATTTGCTGTGGGCAACTTGGGTGGTTCATCCTATATATGAAGATGGTAGTGACAAAAACCATGATTAAAATAACATCCACTAGCAAGAAAATAGCGGTAGCTGAGGTAATACTAAGTTTTAACATTCTCACCAAGGCAGTTTTCTAGTCAATTAGACTATTTGTAGTTTTATTGTGACTAAATAATAAAAATTTCTTTATTTTTTGTAAAAATTCAGGAGGCGTCTTAAAAATAAATGGTCGTTTTATATGAAGAGTCGACTTATATTCGGGTAAATACGATAATTATTCTCTTCCCAGCTAATTTCTAAGTTGTTTTCACGGTGTATTTGCATTTCCAATGAAAAGAGTATTGAGTGTTAACAGTAATTCCTGGAATGGTGATTTTCATATGCAACAAATATTATTTATCTTTTTAAAAGACTTCCAGAAGATGGCGAATCGGTAAGACTGCAGAAGCGATAGCAAAAAAGGAAACAGATTCTAAAGAATATGAGAGGTGTATAAATAAGAGGTAGATAACAACCTTAAGACGAGATAAAAATCGCAAGAAATAGAAAAACGAGGATTAAATAACCCGGAGGTGAAATAAACACCAAGTGGTAACATCTGTGAGAGCGAACAGTAAATAACCAAGACCAGAAATGGGTATGAAGAGCAGCGCACCAGACGCTTCGACCAAGATCAGACGTCCAAGACACGAATTACGTCTCCAAAGAGATGATACGTTGCGACTCTGGTCAAAACATAATACAAAATAGTGTTATTAAATATGGAGCAAACGGCACTCCGAGAATGAGAATCTATCTTCGTTGCTTACGTCATTTCACTTTGCAAGACTGTTTACTCTAAGCTAGCCACCGCTGAGCGTGTCGAATTACCGACACATCGCCACAGTCTCTTGATCGCTGGGTGTGAAGGTTTAGTCCTCCTCCTCCCCCCCCCCACACACACACCACTTACAATCAACGGCGTCTTCACTACTGGGTGCGACGGTTGTCCGATACATTACCACTAGGTGAATTTATTTCCCATCACTGCGCCAACGGGGAGAATACCATTTTCACCCACCCTCCATCGACCACAAGACTTTTGATTCTTCTAAGACTCCCAGGAGTCTTGCCGAAGAGAACTAGAGAAGAGTCCCCCGCCCCCTCCAAGACGTCGAAGAAATGGAAACCACAAATGGCATTAAAGACTCAACGAATAAGACCACGGCTGACGGCGAGCCAACTGCAGACAGATAACAAATCTCAGGAAGCCCTTTGACCCTCTCTCATAACCAGACCACAATCCCTTCTGAACATTCTTCATTCAACCCAGATCAATCTGAAGACAATGCACCACAACCTCGACCGACACTCAAATCACAAACCCCAAACAAATGAATTAGACTCTTCAAAATTGACCTGATATCGTTACTGAACCCTTTTGAGATATCCAAAGACCTGCAACAACCATTTCAGCTAAATACACACAGACACGTATGATTGTGACATCCCATTCCCAAACACTCGACAGACGACCAAACATCCCCCAATTGAAGGACTGCACATTGCCTGAATTGCCTACCACTTTAACCGTGCTACAGCGGACTCACGAGAAAAAATTCATGATCAAAAAACTTCCACCAAAAGCCGACCTGAACACAATCCGAATGAACTTGAGAGGCCTGAAGATCCCTCACCCACGTCACGGAAATGCGAAGTGGAGACTAACAAAAAAGATATGACAGATAAAAAAAACTCAAACTACATTGACTTCTACAGGATCCCACTTGAACACTACAGACAGAATTCCAAAGTATAAAACTACTTAATTCTATACCACACCAAGACCTAATACTTGGGCCCTCTGCGCTTTTCTACACCCAATTGAGCATTGCCCTTACTAAAACCCAAAATGACCAACCCTTTATCCCAACATATACAAATTGCTCCCTAAATCGCCCTGCCTACGATTTATGTCTTTGCATTGTTCAAACCAAAAACCATCAAACAACAACTTAAGAAAATCCACCCTATCCTCAACTATGGTCACCAAAAACCAGGGCTGCACAACGCCTGCTCCAAGGGACATTCTGCTCTTACGAGCCTACCGTCTGCCCGCGATAGCGCCGGAAGTGCAAGCAGTGGGGGTATGACGCTTTTCGGGGAGGGGAGAAGACTGACGTTGCACGACGCGGCGCATAGATTGAATGCCGGGACGTCTAATGCAATGATCCTTGCTGTGAAATCATTTTCCCACTTATTTAAATGGGTGATGTATCCCGTATTTTAAGCTACAAGGGCTTCACTGTTTACCTCCTGTGTAGTGCTGCGTATCCACCACTGTTCTCAATCCTACGTAAAATATTTGAAAGAATCTTTCTCCGCTAATCACCCATCGTCGATCGTAGTATTATGAACCAATCGTAGTATGTAGTATGTAGTGTGTAATCGTAGTATCGTAGTATGAACCAATCCCAATTCTGCTTCCGAAAGTGTCGCTCCGCGGCCCTCTAAAATCTCAACCCATCCTTCGCTATACCAATCTCCCTCCACGACCAAAAAGATTCCAATCATCCTAACCGACCTTACCCCTTTAAGGTTACGATTTAAGTTTACGACGCGTCCCCTTCCTATCCTACTCATGAAAATCCGTCCTTACATCCCTAACCATATTTATTTTACTTCAAAGCTATCTTAACCAACGTTCCTTCCACATGTGTCACCGATAAAAAACGTCGCCCACCTACCCAGTCCAAAGTGGCGTCCCTCGGGGCGCTATTTATCCCCGCGCATTTTCTCCGTTTGCATAAACGATGTTCCTTCCACTCAAACCGTGCAGCACGTTTATGACTTTGCCTACCTTGCATCCTTCCGCTCCCTCAGACAATTGTGGAAATTACTCGACGACTTTAACCCCTGGGTCTCACAAAACTCCACCAGCCACTCATTTAAATCACAAGCAATCCTTTTCTCATATACAGCATTCCCATCCAACCCCCTCCCCTTACCATAGCAAACACTATTTCCTGGAAACCGTAAGTCAAACGTTCTCGGCTTCTCCATCGCAGACTCCTTCGTACACACCAAAGTAAACAAAATAACTAATGCCTTGTAACTCTATCCTCACGAACCCATCCCTACCAATTAAAAAGAAACTTCAAACATATACCAATATAGGCCCTATTGCATGCTAGACCCATCCTACCTGGTTCGCCACTTCCTAATGAAACATCGCGAAACTCTCCCGAACACAACTTTCCCTAATCCTTCCCCGCGACCTACACCTAATCTTCCGATCATTTAACGACCTAAGATCCCAAAATAACGTCCAACACATCCTAACACACTTCCATGACTGTACAGTAGCTCACATCCAAAAGTAGTACACCAATAGTCATCTTTTCCACGTACTAATCCTACCTCATCACTAGGGGGCGGATTTTAATGAAATCTCAGTAGCCTATTCGATTTCTTTGCTCATCTATTGTAATGCCAGCCGTTGTGAGTACTATGTAACCAAAAGGTTCCTGTGACGTTCATCGGCGCCATTGTCAGTTGTTCCGAATTCGCGATAAATGAAGACAGATTTCTTTTATAGAACAGTCCAAACTCAGTTCGTACGCTGAGTTCACTTGAACAAAAGGAAGAAGCCTCGATTACATCAGTAACTTATCCAACAGCTTGAGTTGTTCATCTGAAGTGGATTTAATCTATTTTTTTATGTCATTTTTCTTTGTTTTTAGGGCATTTTTAAAGCATTTTATTGATCATTTTGGTATTGCTTTAGGTCATCAAAATCCGCCCCCTACTCATTACTACATCTCATGAAACCCACTCTGACACATCCACAAAAATCGACTAAGGACACACATCGACATATCCTTAATAACTTCTTCCTCCCATAACCTAAGTGAGAGTAAAACAGAATTATAAAACAAAACCGACCTACGAACGCAACGAACAAAAACAATGACATTTTAATAACATACGCCGTCAACAAAAGCTGTTCCACCACATTCCTACACTATCCACCTTTCCCATCCTCATCCAAATCCCCAACCCTTCCCTACCCATGTCCAACTATCCCTAAACCCATCTTCTTTAACGAAACATCTTCCCATTAGCTAGACTCGATTGTAAAGAGATTGTAAATAGAAACGATTGTAAAGAGTCTCCTCATGAGAACTGGCATGCAAGAAACAACAACACTTAAAAGTGACACGAGGAGGAAACTGCAAAAGAATATTCAACACAGTATGAAGGAATGGCACAAAAAAAAAAATTAAAATATTTATAAAATCAACCAAAGAAACTGGAGTGGCTACATCAGGAACATCACAGGTTCCTGGACGGTAATAAAAAATATTAGTGAAACCTACGAAAATCAAATGAAAATGACAAAGCTAAGAAAAAAGATGATATAAAGCCAGATATAAAAGATGATAAAGCTAACAAAATTATCATTAGGATTGAAACAGTTTATGCAGTGAAGGCATAAATATGTATACTATGATAAAGGAGGCAATAAAAAAAGTATGAGTGAAACACAAAACACCACAAGCAATGGAAAATGTGCACAGATCATGCAGAACTCTGCATACAACCAACAAAAGAATAGGAAAACAAATAAGAAAATCAAGGACAATATAAATACACACAGACCTGAAAACATTTATCAAAACAGAGAAAGAAGTGGAATATCAGCAAGTAAGCCCCCCCATGCCCAAAATACTGAATAAAAATTATGTAATCCTGTTGTAATATCAAGGAACAAGGGAAGAAATGGAACAAACAGGAGAGGAGACAAAAGTGAAGAAACTGAAACCTATAACAGAATGGAGAAATGAGTCAGATAGTTAAATAACAGAAAGTTATCCACAATTGTCCATGGCTCTGAAAGAGGGACGTTGAAAGATAAGATCAAGCAAAAACATATGGACAGTACATGAGCGATTTCTAGAACATCTCATGTGAAACTGAAAAAGAGACCAATTGAGAAATAAAGATATTAGGAAGAATCACAGGTATTTGAAGAACCAAAGGTATAGTAAAAGAAATAGGATATTCTCAAAGGAAATGGAAGGATCATTTGATGAGAATGAACAATATACTGCCAAAACTGATCTGAAAGTACAAACTACAAACCAAGAGGAAACAGAAATATAGGCAGGCCACTAAAGAAATGGCATAGCAAGAACATTTGGAAGACTAATTGCCACCAAAACTACTGGGGTAAACTAATAGAAACTGGTTTCAAAACCTAATTTCTGGGTAGTTCATGTCAATACTCTCTCTCAAACAAATTTGAAGTGCTCTTACATGACCAGCATCATAATCACCAGTCACTAAGTAACTATGATCCATTTAGATTTCATATGAATTTTTCATTTTTCAGGCCACTATTCAGGTCATGAGCCAATACTTTCAGAAGGTTGAGACATTTATGATGTAGACCTCTAATATTTATGATCTGAAATATTTATCTCCCTCAGAATTAATTACCTTTTTTATTTACTGACAGTTCTGATCAGAATTTCTCTGTTTATCAATGCCTTGATGTTTGGAGCTATATTGCTTAAAGATAACAAAATTCCCTTAATATTTTTTATTTATCATTACTGTAGAAAAACAGTATGGTTATACATTTCCATTTTGGTTACATTTTATCCATTTCTACCAAAATTTAATCCTCAGTGATGGAATATTACACCATTAGACTTGAAAAGATGACAAAAAATAAAACAATATAAAAGGTATCTCCACTATTTCTTATGGTTCAAAGTAACATTTCAAGGATACAATGGAATCCACATAGAACTAGGAAAACAGCGAATTTAAATTTAACCCAAAAATCAATCTGATAAATACACTGTAAACATATTGTTTTTTCATATTTCACTGGTACTTATTCACAAGTGCCCAAAACAATTTGTTCATACTAGTCAATATTACTTTCAAAGGGACATAAAAACTAATAGAAAAACTTAGGAAAAAGCTAAGTGACATACTGAAATATTTCCCTACAAAACATTTATTCATAGGGTCAAAGAGTAAAATCTACCAAATTCAAAGAATGGTTGTTCTATATAAGTGATGAGACATTTATTTTAATCAATGAATAAGTTCAATTAAACAATTAAGGTTTCAATAATCATTTCTATCAATCACATGCTTGTATATCAAATTAACTTTATTGAAAGAAACTTCAAACATTCAGGAAACAAAAGTTAAATATAAATATACACACTTGTACACAATCAAAGAAACCCAGAAAAAATTAACTTTTCATTCAAATTTGAGCTGAAAATTCCGGAAATTATTTTAAATGAGAAGGAATCTCATAACATTTAGGAAGATAATAAATTATTCTCATTCCCAAGAGAAAAAACAAAAATTTATAAAAATAATTACTTCAACATAAATAATGTACTTGATAAAATTAAAAACAAGTTTTATGAAACAAAGTAACGTGAATATTAGCAGTTATTCTTTTGTTGTTCAGTTGTTCTTGTGTTGACTTTGAATTTTCAATTCTCTATTGCTAGCATCCTTCAGTCATTTATCTGAAAGAAACAAAAATTAAAATCCTTCTTTCCACTGACAGTCATAAAATGATATTTAAAATAATCAAATTAACTAACTGTTTTGACGAGTTAAGGATGGTTTTACATAGGAGAAATAACATATTAAATAAAAATTAATGAAAGTTATGGTACACATATCGATGAAATTATAAAATAGCTATTTATGGAAGAAACTGTTAGTTTTCACTGAATCATTGGAGTAACATTTTTTGTTTACTTTGCAGAACCCTCCTATGCAGTCCGAGAACGAATAGTGCTTTCATGTCTTGTCCATCTTCTCATTCCAAGGACTTTGTTTGATTTGCATTATTTATTACCACCTTCAGAGAAAGAACTTTTGGATATCACTCACAGAGGTCAGTAAAATTATCAATTCCCTAGTCCTTAATTTTGAAAACTTGGAACTTGCTGAGAGAATTATATTGTTTCAGTTCCTGCTTTATTCAAATTAAAAAAGAAACGAATTTATGAATCACCCTACTTAGAACCACAACCTGTGCTAGTTGCAACACACATGAAAAAAATAACAGAAGAAACTGAGAAATTAATTGATACTCTGGAATCACGGGGAGATGTGAATCTACCAATAAATGCAGATTTTAACAAAGAATCCCACTGTGAACAGGTTGAACGGAGAATCACATATGAACAAAAGAAGATTAATCACTTTCAAACAGTGAAAGAGCAACTCAGACAACAAGCAATATTTTCACCTATAAAACTGTTAGAAACTTGTTTTTGTTTTTTTATGTAGAAATAATATTATTTGTATCTATAATATCAAACTAAAACTATTTTATGTTCCAGGTACAGAAACTATGCTGTTCTTCAGGAAGAAGAAAACAGCTTTTATCGACAACTTTCTTACTTGCCAACTTTAAATCCAACTTTTCCGAATGAAACTTACTCCTCTTTACGATACAGTACATCCACAGAAATTCCTGACACAAGTGCATTAGCACAGATTCAAGAACCCAGGGACCAAACCTTTGTCCCAATGATGTCATTAAAACATGTAATGCATACATATTTATGCTTCATATAGACCCCTTTTTCCAAACTTTAAAGTTTTTACTCTCAGAGGCATTGTTTCTTTGAGGAAGTTGCCCAAATCATATCCATAAACTATATAATTTGAATGTTTAATTTAGAATAAATAATAAATCTGTTAATTTAAATGATAACTTTATAAATTGATTAAATGAAGAGTTTATCTAATTACTGTAAGTTATTTTCATAGAAGAGGGCTACATTTTCTTAATTGAAAAAAAAAAAATTATTATAATTTTTTTAGACTCATTAATACAGCAGTCATAAAATCTATAAAATCATTCATAAAGACACGCAATACCTGGCTCAATATTTACATTATATTTTAAATAACTAATTTTTTTGTACAAAAATTACTTTTTAATATATCGCAGTACAAACAATTTGTAACCTTTCGAACATCATATAAACACCATCATATGAAGTTTAAATAAAATGCAGGTGCAGTGCCAGCTCTGATTGCTTTAAGGTGTGATGTAGGGGGAATATGGGCCAAAAATTGATTTTCAGTTTTTATTCCTCATAGTTCTGGGTCAATCAGGTTGAGAGAAGACCTTTAAAATTTAAATAACATCCCAACATAGTAAGTCGTAGGAAACTTGATGAAGGTCTATAAAATGAAGATGGACAAGAGAACGTTTGCAGTGGTTTCAGAATAAAATACTTTTTAATCCTTTCCTTGAAGCTAGTAATAAATATTGGTAATATGTAAAGAATGATTAACTATTTTTAGGAAAAAATGGTAAAATAATAAAAGTTTTCATGAAGGTAACTTTCCAGAAACAACTCTTCAACATTAGCAAGCAATTTCCCACAACTTGCACTTACTTACAATTTTCAGCTTAATTTGTTTCTTTGTATTTCAGGAGCAGTTCTGCTCCTGAAAATTAAAATTCACATGGTTTCTGAAAAATGTACCTTAATAAAATTAAATATTAAAAAATCCAAAAGTTTATACTATAAACAATTTCAACAAAAAGTTTTATTTAATGATAAACATTTTTTTAAATATAAAATACTTCAAAATTTTATTGTTCAACATCAAAACCCCACTGCTTGAAAAAGATATAATGTACATTGTGTAAATGCACCTAAATCCCCCCTTAAGACTATGAATATTCAATCAAGTCACCGTAAGTTAGAGTGCTTGGATTATAATCAAATTTAATGCAGACATATTCAACTGTAAAAGAAACTAAATTGGTGATGTGCATTACAAAATTTTAAAAATCAGAAAATAAGGGACAGAACCATTAAATATTTTGATTCCTAATAAAAATATTCATAGACAATTGAATCAGTGAGAAGAAAAAATAACATTTTTCACAAAAAAATCAAACTGAATCATTTTGTTTATCCAAAAGTACATCAATCAAAAGAAAGAAGGGGCACATTTCTCTAATACGCATCCGTAAAATCCACCAGAGAAAAGAAAACATTATTAATAACAAAGATAACTAGTTCTGCTGAAAAAAAGTTTCAAGGTCTTTTCAGCATGAGACTGATCTATTGAAATGTATGAAGTAGGTTAGTTAAATTTGGATCAAGTAAATGACCATTTTACACTATGAACCTTAAATATGATTTATATTCTCCATACCCACAGTTATTCCACTGAAACTGAAGTAAACTAAGCACACTAAACAGAAAACATTAATTTTTAATACATTTTAATCAAAATACATTTAAAATATATATATTTTTTTACTTTCCCGTATATGTATGTATATCTAGAATATTATACATAGTATAGGGAAAGTTATGTAATGCTGCGGATAATCGATTTTGGTATTTCAATGAAAATACACATTTCCGGGTCCCCCGATACTAAAAAATTGTAGTTTTTTCCAAAACATCAGTCCGTCTGTCTGGTGTATGTGAACAACACTAGTACCTAAACCGTGCATAGGATTTTTTTCCAAATTGAAGAAACCCCTGCCCATTTGGCGTGAGTCAAAGCTCTGGGATTTTGAAAATCATTCATTAGTTTTGGGGGGTATTTTACATGAAGTCCCTGGGACATTTTCCAAATTTTCTCAAAAACGGATCCAAGTTTTTTCTTTAAAATTTTGGAAGGGATTGTCCTAAATGCACTCTATATGATGACAAACGCCATATTGCTCTATTCTTTTGTTTTTTCAAAAATTACAGAAATGTAATTTTTTTACTTGTATCTTATGCTGTTAATATTTACATTAGCAGCAATTTGTTCACATTATTATATTTATGAGTACATGTGCTTTGCATAATTTCATATAAAGGTTCTTGAAAACTCAACAGTTTTTTGTCAACACTAGCTCAAAATTTTTCAATGTCAGAAATGCTCAACACTATTTTCTCAAAAAAGGCTCCAAATTTTTTGATCAAACTTTTCGATTGGCAAGTGATAATTGCACTCTTTAATATGACGTTAAGTTAATTTTGGTATTTTTTTTTTGTTTTTTTCCAAAAATTACACAAATATAATTTTTTTAAAATATCTCTCACACCGGTAATATGCACATTTATAGCAATTTGTAAACACTATTGTATCAGCTAGTTAAAGTGCTTCAAATGAAGTTTTTCTAAAACTCAAAACTTTTCTGTGAAAAAGTACTTCAAATTTCGAATTTACTGTAGCGCTTAAGTGCCATTTTCTTAAAAACGGCTCCAAATTGTTCAAAGAATATTGCTATTTAGGACACAGTTTACTATTTTTTAATATTTGTGAAATAATATTTTCGTTCTATAATTAGGAAACTGAAAAATTAAAAAAAATTTTAAAAAATGTACTTTGGGCGGCGATAGATTGCGGCTGGCGAGATGTGACATGTTCGTACAGCTATGTGAGACTAAAGGAAATAGAAAACCAATACGGGAATGTCTGTGCTATTCCGTAGCACCACCAGTTATGTTTGGAGAGCAAAAGGGATATTCTCCAAAATTTTTAAGTCCGATTTTAAAGTAAATTTATGACTTTTTTTTTCAAATGATAGTCTCTCTTACTGCCCTAAACGTAATCATCAATTCCAGTTTGTTTTTTTTTTGCCTTAATGCTTTAGATAGTAAATGACAATGAATACACAACAAAAGAAGGAAATTCAATCATATTTTTATATGTTTAGCATATCATGTCATTCACTAGACATGTTATTTTACAGTGTGCTACATCATGGGATAGTCACAATCAAAGTGATGTTCAAGGTGCAATGGTTCCTCCTATAACTCATGTCATTGTGGATGAAAACACTACTCCAGTTCAAATTAAGGCTCTGGAAGGTTATTTCCATGCTTATCCTCAAACAATTCCATACAAAACACCTCGGCTAAAGCCACTTACTACAATAAATCCTCTATCATCAAGGGATTATATGGATTATCTTAAGGTAGATGATTTTCCCAATTAATAAAATGCATTTATTATAAGATTTGCTCCATTCATATGTCTATTCATGTTTTTAATATTATCTAGAAAGCTCTACAATATCTGGCTAAAAGAGGAAATCCATTGGCTGCATTACCAGATGCTCATCTCATACCACACATTCATAAATGGATATTGAAACGCTACAGATTCAAAATGACTCCAAACTTTGAAGGTAAATTCAATAAATACAAATAACCATAATACTAATATGTACAACATTGTAGAAATTGAAATTAAATTCCAAATGCAATAGATTATTTTGAAAACTTACACTTAAAATTTCAGGCAATCTCTTCAAAGAAACAATTACGGCATTTGAGAAAGGAAGGTACAGAATGAAGCTTGTTCATAAACCAAGAAGATTTCTTTGCAAGATACAATATGGCCTTACTTGGGATCGCCGAATTTATTTGCAAAAACTGGTAAATATACCTGAATTGTTGATAACAGTTTGAATTTTCTTTTCTATTAAAAAAATCTCATCTTCATAATAAGACCAAGAAACCTCTGAGAACCTATAATAGAACATAAGTGATATGTTCTCTAAAAACAATGCTTTCTGAAATAATCTCAGAGCTATGAATGTCACTGTTTTGCAGCAACTCTGATCAGGGGGTTCTAGAGTTTAAGTCACGATGGTGGCAGATTTTTGACACATAGATAGCGAAGTCAAATTCAGCCACTGGAGAATTCTAGCCGACTGCTCTCATGAGTAGTTTTCTGTGGTTTCTCTGACCAATGCCAGGCAATTACCAGAGAAGTATTCTAACTAATAGACTATAGACCATGCATAATCTTTCCTACCTCTTCCTTGTCCCTATCCTCTCCCCTTGCAAGTGTGCACCCACACCCTCCCTCACCTCACAATAAAAGTCAATTTACTCAATATAATTATTGTAGTTTATCACAGGTAATATCCCAAGACCATCAGAATTTATCTGGAAATTTCCAATACATAAACAGCAGTAGTAAGACAATTCCTTGTATAAAAGTACTGTATGTACAACAGAGCTTCAGAATGTGACAAATATTAATTACATGTGCTTTCAGAGCACACTGTCTCCTGTGTCTGATATATCATACTCATGATTGGTCAGTAGAGAGATGTGGTAAGAAAAATCAGATAAAAAATCAACTTACTGTTTCGAGATGCACCATCCTGATTGGAGGATATGAGAGGCTTTGTTAATCACTACAGGTACAAATTTCACAAGGGAATAATCATAGTAAAATCTGTGATGGCTATGTGTAGGTCCATGCAATGCTGTAGCACCATTTATATCAGGATTTCTTTCACACAAATGCAACACTCTTCCACTTTTGAAAACTCTTAACTCATTTCTCATTAATTGGCCAAGTAATAATTTCTATTCAAATTCATTACTTATAACAGTAACACTATAACTCTTGGGTTTTAAGAGTTGAGTGTAGACAACACTTTAAAACAAAATTTACCTATTTTCTTCTTTTTTACAACCTTGCACTTTATTTCCAGGCTAGAAGAGTCAAAGGTCGATTCTATGGACAAGTTCAGACAACGATGGTGAATGATGCTCGTAAATTCTGGCCTGTAATGTTTATGAAATATTATGATGAACGTAAATTTCGAGACACATATTTTGCCTACCTTCCAAGCAAGCAGAGAGATGTCATTCTATACTAATATAGAACTATTTAGATACATAATGTCAAATAAAAGAAGTATAAAAAAATATTTCTCTGATAACCTCATTTCCAGCATTTTTTTTTATATCCATGAATAATCAATTAAGTGTATCCAACTTACTTTTAGACAGAAATTAATTATGTTGAAAACAACACATACTTATTACTTTATACTTTAATATCACATTTTCAAAAATAAGATTTATAAGTATTAATATTAAAAAATCACTGCATTGGTATTACAGAAGTTAAAAAAAATTAGGATCAAGCAAGTACACTTACTAAGGAATACACAGGCAAACTGCAAATAAACTTATCAATGGAAAGTACACATGATACAAAAACATATTGCAGCCTCAGAATGACAAGATTCTATTGAATTTTGAGAAAATTTCCAGAGCATTTTGAAAATTCAGAGGTATGATGTGGAAAATATTCACAATTTTGTTCATTTGTTTTCAAAAAGTCTGTATTAAAAACTATTTTAATAGGCTGAATAGGC
The DNA here is from genome assembly GCA_038098605.1 of Gryllus longicercus. Taxonomy (NCBI): domain Eukaryota; kingdom Metazoa; phylum Arthropoda; class Insecta; order Orthoptera; family Gryllidae; genus Gryllus; species Gryllus longicercus. The sequence continues at coordinate 1,424,115 of JAZDUA010000133.1, forward strand.
CAAAAATAAAGAATTTGAATACATGTACATTTCATTTTCACCAAACATATGAAACATGTCAGATTGAACTTGTTATTCTGAGCTGCAATATAATAAATTACATTGAATGATGAAGTAATTATTCTTTATTGGTTTCTCAAAATTTATTTTATACGACTCACTTTCACCTCACACACTCTTAAAATTACTATAAATTGGAACAATAAATTGTAAACCAATTTACAGTTTTATACAAAATAACACTGGCAAGTATTAACATATATTCTTACAAATTATGCCACAAGGATTACATTCTCTGTATCATTCATTCAAAACATAAAAAGTGAGAAAATTAACAGTACAACAACAATACAACAAATAATACTTTTATTTCATATGTAAATTTATTTACAGAACAAGGAATGCACAGTATTCTATAATGAATGTATGCCAACAGTCTTTGGTATTTTTGTTGATTGCTTTTATAAAGCAAAATGGCTAGAAAAGTCCTTCAAGATCAGGAATAGGAGGAGGGGCAAGTTTTAGGGCAAATTCTTGGCTGTGTAACAGACCTTGAGAAGCTGATAACGTCCGAGGTTCAACCTGTGACTAAAAGTTTACTTGCATTATTGCCTACAATGTTTCATAAACATAACACTTACCCTACAGATAGAATGAATAGAAGAAAAAATTGTTTTTCTTACTTACTGGACTTGGAGAATACAAAGTGCTTGAACGTATAGGTAGAATCTCAGAGTTGGCATTTTTACCAATAGCACTGCTGCTGATGCAGAGGCAACAATGAATTTGTGATTTCATACACTGAGCATGATAGCAATGACCGCACCTAAATGAACCAAAGGTATTTTAGTCCATTAAATGTTTTGTAAATATGCATCCTAACATCCAGCATCTGTTTTACACATTGTTAAAGCATACACATTGAATTTTTTGAAAAGGACCCAGCAATAAAAACAACTTTGATTTATTACCTGAACAAAATTGCACTTTCCGTAGCTTTCATTGTGTCTAAAGGTTTGCGACATAATGCACAAATAGGATTCCTTGGAGACAATCCACGATTACAATCAGACATGAGACGAGCTAATTTATTATGCAAGTCAACACTAAGTAAACGTGATGTAGTCTGTAAGAGTGTCTCTTCATAGCAAGAATTACTTAACATACCTAAAAAGGAAAAATACAGTCAATTTTGATATATTGTACTTTACATTCTAAACTTCATTTCTTTTCACTGACTCCCAAATAAAATATTCCAAACCTCTAATCAAAATAAAACATACCCATCATGAGTTCTCTAATATCACCAAATTTTCCATCTTTGTAAGCAGGATCTTTAAGAATGACTTGCAGTATAGCAGGAAGAGAAACATACCCACTCATACTAGTAAGAAGTTGTTGAGTTAATTCCTGTAAAACTGCAAGACAAAATAAGGGAAAATTAATCAATAATTCATAAAAAAGCAAGTCAAGCAGCTTGGTAGTAGCCAAGTTACATTTACAATCCATAAGCAAATAAGAAACTCTTCTGGCAATTAGTTCAAGGATCACTAAGAAACTGGAAGAAGAAAGCAACTGAGGCTGCGATCCTTCACCTAGTGTGTTCATATCCAATATTTAAGAAAATATAATTATAAAAATGAACAACAATTATGAATTAAGTAATTTATGGTAGAAAGTGAAACAAAATTTTATTCACAAGTAAAAACGTTAGCCTCCTGGGCTAATTTTTTTGTGTTTAAAACTATTTACTTTAAAAACTCCACCGCTTAAATCAGTTTCTATTATACTTTTGTTTCTCTGAGATATTCATTTTTTTCATTATCATTTGACATTTATCTTTTACACAAAATTTATTTTGAGTAAAAAGGGAGATACCTATTGGAAGTAAATTAGCACAGGAATTCTTATAATCATATTTTATTCTAAACTACTGAGAAAATGGTACAGAATTAAGAAATTCAAAAAATCTAAATACTATGTTGCCCAAATGTTGTAATGGAGAAGTTGACCTAACTAAATGAAACTTAATTTAAAGAATTATTAATTTCATAGTATGATCCCGATATATTTTCATACGCACAGGCATAGCATTTTTGGCAGTGTCATAGCACAATTTCACTATTTATTAGGAATTTATGAATACAGACTATCTCAGTGTCTTCTACAGAACTTATTTTCAATATTTTTACTGCATTGCCTGCCTATTTTGAATTTTTATAATGTGACAATTGACAAGAATTAGAAAAAGAACCTGGAAGTTTTTATAATGAAATGGGTTGGATGAGATAGTGCAATATTACAAGTGTGAGAGCCAAATACGTCGGTGGCCTTTCATCATTTGGATGAAAATATTGGATATTGCTGAACTAAACAGAATCTATTTTACACCAAAAGAATTGAGGAAAAAAAAAAAATCAAGAATTTCATTCCAATACAATTGATAAGAAAATATTATTTTTGAAGGACTTGTCGTTTGAATTAGAAGCCCAATGGAGAATAGAGCAAATCAACCGAAGTTGCTTAAGTAAAGGCTTGAGATGTTTTGTCACTGAATAGTACTGTGTATGGAGAATCCATTGCTAAGGCATCAAAACATGTGCAAGAACAAGAAGAGAATGGTTTTGTCCTTTAGAAAGACAGAGGAAAACAAAGGCATGTGAAAAATGTAAATCTCCTCTGTGAAAGAGAATCATTTGTTCATGATATTTGCAAGTCTTAAACAGAAAACAATTATTGCGAAAAATGAGTTAATTACTAATGAAATACTTAATCATTTATTCAACAATCGAGCAGAATTCTATTAAAATTTAAGTTATTAAAAAAAGGCAAATTTTTACAAGCATTTTTGAAAGCATGTTGTGCAGGGTCTCAAGAGGCCCTGCATACACATTCATATAGTTTCTCAGGTCCATGCATTGTAGGGTTAAAGAAGTCCTTTGTTACAAAAATTACCAAACCATACAAGTATAAGAATGACAATGTTTGTATTTCCAGTTTCATGAATGAGTATGACTAATGATCAAAGGGACAACTCTCACTGTTGGTACAATTCTTTTCTACAATCTAAAAGTCAATGTATTGTCCAATGAATTTCTTGAGACTCATGCCACACAATAGAAAATTTGCAAAAGATAGTCTGGTCTGAATTGGCAAGGTTACTGAAAACACAATAGGAACAATTTTGGTCAGTACCATCAGACGTTCTTCACTAAAGAATTCAATTGAACTGCAGGGATTAATGTATTTGAGTGGAGCACCAATTTATTGTTTATAATGCTTTGAATTGCAATTTTGAATTTCCGAAAAGTGAAAATTCATTGACACCGTTTTATTTTCATTTATTACTAGTTTATTATTCCAGAACCAAATTGTAATGTTCACAGTTTCTATTTTACAAAGTAAAAATCGTCATTGATGGCAAAACATCACCAAGAATCCCAGCAGACATTCTCGAGGTTCTCCACACGTAAATGGCATTAAAATTATATACAGTGAAACCTCATTAGCACATTCTCCATTATCTCATTTTTTGGCATGCCACGTCTGTATTTTTTAAGTCCCAGTTCCCATTCCCTCAAATTACTCACTCACACATTTCAGAATCTGATACATCGTGTACAAAGTTTATCTGTAACAAGTTCCACTATTCATATGTTTTCTGGTGCATTATCATTACCAATATCATCATCATCATCATCAATGTGTGTTGCATCTGGTTTCTGTAGGATACTTTCAGTCTCAGTTTGATTACAGTCACAGAGTCAAAAAAACATGTTCTTCTGTACCTCTGTGCTATCATTCTTCTTTTATATAATGTCATGTTACGATGTGTTACTTCAATTTAATAGACCGAAGATGTTAGACTTTTTTTTATTATTAAAGTGTATTATTTATAGTGCTTGTGTTGTTTTGCAATTAAGAGTATCTCATGCAAATTTGAGTTATGTGTATGAAAATTAGTTTCTCTATAGAACGCTATGATAAATAATACTTATTGAGCATTTTTTGATAACACCTTTTATGCTTGCATCATTCAAAATGTTTAGTACTACCTAAAAAATTTGTTAATGAGTCTTTATCAAATATTATATAGTAAAGACTGATCATTCCAGAAAATTATCTAGTCTTTAAGTGATTGAATTCCTTCATACAAAAATAGCCATCATGAGTAGTGCCTTACACTTTTTGAAAAAACAAAAGCATACAGCAAAATGGTGTTTACGTCATCATATACAGGGCAATTAGCTGTATCCCTACCAAATGTTTAATGAAAAGATTTGGAGCAGTTCTTGTGAAAATCTTGTTTTTGATATTGCCTACAACTCACTCAAAATTGTGCTAAAACCACTCAAATTTTTGAAATAATGTACCTGATGTTAATGAAAGAATTAAGTGTGGAGATGTTAATGAAAGAACTAAATTTCATTTAAATAAAAAATCGCTATCTTTATTATTGTGGTTGTAAGATGACGCTGAAAAAAAATTGTAGTTTTGTAGTTTTTGAAAATTCAGTAAACACTGAAAATTGGACCTATGCCATCTTTATAAGTGCATTTCACTTTATTTTTACAAGAAATTTAAAGAAAAAATTTCGAGCCAGTTTTGAGAAAATTTTGAAAATGTCTCAGGAGCTTCATGTAAAGTACCCCCAAAATTTAAAGAATTTTTTCAAAATTGCAGAAATTGAAGTCAGATCAGATTGACAATGGAATATAAATTTTGGAAAAAATTGAACAAGAGTTTAGACATTATGGTTGTTCACAGACGGACAGATGCTTTGAAAAAAACAACACGATATTGGGAGACCCCAAGTCCATTGAATTCTCGAAATTCATTTTTGGCAGCATTACACAACTTTCTCAATACTAGTATATTACTCCCTACACATGTAAGTATATGAGAAAGTAAAAAACTTCAGTCCTTGGTCTATCAAATCGAAAGAAACTCATGGTAAGTAACATGACATATCACAAAAATACAAAGATCAAAGATGGTAGAGACAGTGGAATAAGATCTCTAGCTCTGGGTCTGTAATCACAGGTTGAAAGTACTCTAAATGCTCTTTGAACTCCCCTGTAAATTATTTGGTATCTTCGAGAATTATCAAAGTATCTTCTGCTACAAAGAACCCTGGAAACAACATGCATTAAAGACAGTGCTGCTGCACCAAAAAAAAGTGAATTGTAGAACATATTACCCACAAACTTGAAATGTCCTAAGTGAGATTGTTAAACAAGTAATCACAAAATTTTACAGCATTGAGACCAGCACTAAAAAAGGACATGCAATGCATGAATCATGGTAACAGAACATTCTAATGAGATTACACAGTAGTTAGTTAAAGCGAAACTAGATAACCAATAAGATGAAATTCTTTCAAAGGATTGAAGCGCCAATAGAAGAATTGAAGACATTCTTTCTCACTTTTAAAATTTGACTTTGCTACGAGGATTCTTTATCATGAAAAAGATCTTACCAGGTAATTTTCCATGAACTTCTCTTTGGGGTTTCATTAAACTCTCAAGGAGGGGAAACCACATACCACGTCTACCATTTTCATCTAAAGTGGCAGAACCACGTTGACAAAGACCCATTAACTGGGTGGCTAGATCATGTAAAGCAGTATGTGTACCATTTTCAGAAGCCTCTAAAGTTTGTTGAATTTCAACATCCAATTTTGTTAACAATAGATTTAAAGCACTTTGGAAATCACCCGTTTTCTCTAATAAGTAAGCTGTATTTTCTATGCTGTTGTGCTTCTTCACTATCTAAAAATCAAATAATTGAATTATAAAGCAATTTGCAGATTGAGACAAAGTGGCAAGTTAAAAAAGATATCATTGTAGTGAGAAAGACAAACCTGTAGAGCCTGATCCAATCGATATCCTTCATTAGACACCAAAAATGAATACACTTTATCCGGATTATACTGGCAAAGCAGTTCAATATATTGCTCCACAAGGTGAGGGTCCAATTCTAGATCTTCTTTCATATGGCCCACAGTAGAGTGAGAATCTCTGGTACAAACCCAAACATCTTCACATTCAATGAAATTATATTACGTAATATAGAATTGTAATTCTCTTAACAGATTAAACAAATTCAATGATGTGTTATAGTTGAATTTTGGTCCTTTCAGATTATTTAAAAAATATTACGTACTTACTGTTTTGAAATTATTTTATTAGGGATTCTAAAACATTTTGTTTGAATGCCATAAAGGTCCGTCCATAAATTAGGTAACGCAAATTTGGAGTATTTTGTACATCCCCTCTGCCCCCTAATCACCCTTAATGTGGGACTGAACTCCCCCTAAATAATTACATAACTCTTGCGATATTCCCTCCCTACTCATAATTGCAAGAAGTAAAAGTAGCTTATAGTTCAGTATAAAAAAAAAAAAAAAAAAAAAAAAAAATAAAAAAAAAAAAAAAAATCATTTTATTTGGGTTGTGTATTAAAATTTATAAGTATTAAAGTCTGAATTCATTGTCAATGGTGACAGCACTTGACGCAGATGGCACATGCATTAGAATCTACTGTGGCAATTAAATTGTATTCTACAAAATACAATAGATCTGTTTTTAATACAATTTTCTTTGTAATCTTACAGATTCAATTTAATTGAAAAATATTTCTATTTATTGTAACAATTTCTAATAATTGTAAAACAACTTAATTGGATAATATTTTAATGTTTTAGTATATGACTCAAAAAAGTAAGTACAGTAGAACGTCGCAAATCTGAAATTTCAGATAATCTGAACAAAATTTGCATTAGAGGACAATATAAATAAAATGTGAATTAGTAGTGTACAGAAAGGATTTTATAATTCCTGTAGAACTGAAAACTAATTACTGAAACACAAATTGCCAAACGAAACGTTTATTGCATGGGTAATTACGGTGTATATCACACATTTATGTAGCAGTAATTTTCTCTTAGACAAACTTGCATAATTGGTAATTGTCTTTTCCAGTAAGGAACTGAATTTGTTTGATGATACAATGTGGTGATGTGATCGCTATGCTACATTGCCGTTTTCTAGGATTACACTTCACATGCTATATTGCATTGTCTGGTAATCCTATTGATGTATTTGTATAAATACGGTACGTTTTTCTCCGATAATCCGAACATTTCTGGTTCTGAACAGACCACACCCCCAATTAGTTTGGATTACCGAGGTACTACTGTATTTCAACAAATGCTAAGAAATGTAACAAATAACAATGTTATGTAACACTAATTGAATACACTCCTGCCTCTATGTAATGCAGCCTAACACTGCCTCAAATCCCGTCCCCAACTCTTTATCATAATGTAATTTATGGACGAGCCTTAAATTGGTAATATTTTCCAACTTGAATTTGAGTCTTAGAATATTCTTAGTTTTATTGGCCTTTTAAAAAATCAAATTAATTTTATTCACATTTTTAAAGATATTTTTAAAAAAGCATTTTTATTTGCAAAAGCTAATTTAAATGAAAAGTTCATGGCAAAAGCATGTTAACTTTATTGGTTTTGAGAAAAACAGCTTTAAAGTCACTGATTACTACCAGCATACACAGGTAAACATGTCTTTAACACTTTTGTACCAGTATTTATCAAAATAGAAAATATGAACTCCATGAAATTAACATACGTAGCACAGAAAAGGTTAACTATTAACACGAATTTGATAATATATAAGATATCGTTAGCCATGCTTTTTTTCAAACATTTACAATTTTTTTAAATTAATTACTTCATAAAAAAAATATTATTTAAGTGTTTATAAACTTTTATTGTATTCTGCAAGAATGCATAAAATGAATACCATTATTTTATCACAAATTGTCTAATTTCTTGATACATTGTTAGCAATACTGTTGTCATTTACTTTAGAAATCTAATATTTTTATTAATATCACAAAAGGTGTATTCCTTTTACAACCAATTCTTTCACTACATGTACTTTTTTAAGAGCCACCATAAACATATTATTGAACATTCTATCAAAATGTTTTCATGACATAAAGAGAATAAAAATGAAAATAAAACAGAAGATAAAGGAAAGTTTTCTTCACATCAGAAAGAAGAAATTCCCTTTATTGTATTACCTGTAATCAAAAAGCCCTTGGAGGAACTGGAAAAGTATAGGAGGCTCTGATTGAAGTTTATCAATAATGGATGGTAAAAGTTGACTAAGATGCAGAGTAACAATTTGGCCTGTTCGAACTGCATCAATATCCAATAATTCCTATGCACATACAAGAACACAATAGTTATCAAAATTATCCAATAATATTTTTATCAAAATGTCTGTCACCATTTATTTGAGTTAAATACCTTAATGTTCTCAACCACCTGGCTTTCAATACGAACACGCTCTTCCGCTTTAGTGTAGATCAACAATATGTTTCGTAAATATGAGAAAACTTGTGGACGGCGGAGAGGGTCTTTCAAGTAACACTGAAGTATTTTATCATATTCATGTCGTTGTTCATACAGCAATTCACAAACACGATAACTGAAAAAATCAGAAAAAATGTTAATACTAAAGAAAAAACAGTGACATTTTGAGCTATTAAAATATTCTGTATGCTTTCTTATAAATCTAAACACAAATTCAGAGTTGTTTTGTCTTCAAAGAGTTTTAGGATCTGGATTTTCTGTCCATTTAAGCAAAATGAAGAAAGAATTCTTTATTCCCTTCATACCTTTTAGCTACATGAAAAATATTGTTTTCATTTATAATTTTAAAATATTCAAACATTTTATTTTAAGCCCTGGTTTTTACATTATTTTGTAGTCCTTAGTTCATAAGCACACATAATTTTTTTTTTTTTTTAAACAGAAAATTTTGAAAGTGTTTTCAGAGTAAGTACCCCAAATTTAAGTTAATTCAATCGAAAATGAAGGACCTAATATTAAGGACAACAGATTTTTCATAAAAGATTTAAGAAATTCAAATTTAAATCAAATCCCATTCAAATATTTCAAACAGATTTTTCTTAAAACATCAATTTATAAAAAAGGTAAAAGGGTTAAAAATATAAATTTGTTAAATTTAATACTTCAAATAAAAAAGGAAAAGAGAGAGGAAAGTGTACATATGTGTGTGTGTGGGGAAAACAACGATGACAACATCAACAATGATAACAACAACAACAAAATAATAATAATAATAAATCCATAATGGTTTATTTACAATGCAGCTTTGAGTGCCTGGGCCAAAAGCTTTTCTTGGTTATAATGTTGCAGCCCTCCAGCTCTAATAAGTTCCAACAATGCCTGTTGTCGCTCCTCATGATGCCCCATTGTGCTTGATGTAGAACCTTCTGTAAGAAATTCAACCACCTGTTCAAATAGCTGCCTTTCAACATGTAGACTGCACCATGGTTTTGCCAACTGCCTAGCAAGGAAAGTAAATAGGGAACCAACTTGACTGGGCTGAAAAAAAAACAACAAAAGAGGAAAATTTCTCATAGGTACAATGTATTATTGATGAATTAGTTTGATTAAGAATATTAATAAATACATACACTATATCCATCTCCTTGAACCATTACAAGCAATAAAATATCCACAAGTCTTTGAACTTGACGTAATCCAAGCTCTGACATAAATTCTGGTTCTTCAAATGCCAATGCGAGTACATTAAGGAATTCCCGAGTATCAAAATGAAGAAAAGCTCTGTAAATAATACAGTATTATAATACCAAGATATTAATATAATTTTAAAAGAAATTAATTCTACATTAAAACAAGTCGCACAACTTCATTTTATTCTAACTATCATAAATTCAAATCTTGACAATTTGTAGAGTTTGAAAGAAGGTGAAGAGATTTATTTTAAGTTTTTGAATAATGTCTCATTCAGAATTTCATTACTGAAGCCTCAGTAATGTGAATATAGAATCTGTGATTGCAAGACATTTTCACTGGAATCTTAACAATACATGAAGACCACAAGAAATGAGGCTGCTGTGAAGGCACTTCAATTCTTAGTCTCTATTTTATAACTTCAGAAAACTGTGCTACAGAAACCCTCATATAATGGAATAAATTATCTACCTTAAATATGTGTTTAGAACAAAGCACTATTCTATTGACGTAAAGATCAACTAGGATAGTACAAAATAACTAATTAAATAAATAAATAAAATGTAAATAAATCTATATCTCATTTGCTATGGTAATTTTATGCCATTTATCTCTCTCACGGTGTAATTACATTTCCAACAATTTATATAAATTATTGCATATGTGGATGGAATGACTTCCTATACAAGTTTGCCACATAGGACACAGTTTCACTCTTTTATAACATTCTGAAACTGAAAACATTGTGATTCTACTATCAGGAAATTGAAATATAGAGAAATTTTTTAAAAAAATGGGCAGTGTTAGATGGCAGCTGGCAAGAGTATGTGGCAAGATCGAAAAGCTAGTCCAGACCAAAGAAATTAGGAAGCTAACTAGTACAAGAAAGTCTGTGCCATTCTATAGCACCACTAGTTTAATTATTCTACTCTGTTCAACTTACCTTAGATAGGGGTATGGAGATTCATTGTCATCAGCGTCTTTACTATGAAGGCAAGTGAGGCATTTGAATACTTCATGTTTTACACTTTGCACGTCATCTTCAGGAATATCACCAACAGGATATGCCCTTCCAGCAAGGCAACAGCTGATGTAAACTAACAACTTGTTCCCTAAGGCTATTTGGTTGTCACTCAATTGTTTCCCTACAAAGAAAAGTATGAGAATTCTCTATGCAAAAAAAGAAAAAATATAATGAAATTAAATCTATTGAATTTTATCATGAATGTGAATAATATTAAGTCACCTGTAGCCAAAGCTGCCTGCAGCAAAGGCATAAGCTCACGAATAGGAGCAACATAATCCCGAAGACCTCTATTGTGTACATGTATAATTGCATCATACAAGCCCTTCGCCCAGCAAAGACTCATGACCTGATGTACATCTAGAGAGCTGACTTCTACATGAACTAAACAGGCTTCCAAAGCCTGTAAACGGTTTTGTTGTTCGTAATGCCTCACAAATGCTTGCATTACATCAGGTCGCACTGTTTGCAGTCTGTCATTCAACAACCAAGGCTCTAATGACTCAAGATAAATGCCCCTTGCATCTGTGTCTGTAAATGCATCCCATAGCCGACCGAACAAAAGGTCCCTGTCATACAAAAACAAAAAAATACTTATAAGATAATAATAAACACATTTAAAATGTACACTATGATGAATTAGGACAATGTTTCCAACTATTAATACTTTTAAAGTTTACAAATATAATTTGAGAGACAAAGACATGCCACAACCATATACATACTAGTATCAAAATATCAATACCACTTGTATTATTATTGTTTTTTCCAGCTATCTGGTATGCTTTATAATACATACAAAATTACTCTCATACCCTTCCTTACATTAAAGACAATAAATGTAAACATTCTAGTGAGCATGAACTTGTGCCCCTTGCACATAGATATAAGAACATGTAACATTATGTAATGTTAATTATGTATTAACTACATATATCTATGGAACACTTTGAACTCAAGAATATCAGTGTACATATATATGTACATGCATGCCCACACACTGTATATACATGCACACATGCATGCATGTGTGATATTTCACATGCAAACACTAACATTAACTTAACAAAAATGTTATCACATATGCAACTAAGAAGCGTTTAAATTTTTGATATCTGACAGTGTACTTGTCATGTAGACCGTCACAAAGTTGTGTCAGAATAAATCTCCCTTACACCTGTTTTTGAAGAAGATATTAATAGTTAGCACTAGATGTGCTTACATTTTAACTATGTTTAAGAACGAAATTTCATCACACTTTGGCCTTCAATAATACAATTAAATTATACCATCTACTCACCAAACATGAAAAGGTTAGGGTAACATAGTAATAACCTTCATTTCTGTAATTTTTGTAAGCCAGGTGAAAAACAAAGTTCATGCACATTTAGATATTTCTCATTTTATACACAATTCCCTTCAGTTTTCTATTCATATACAATGAAACATGTTTAAGCAATCACTAATGGCCTTGGCAAAAATTGGTCACTTCATTAAGGTTACGAGTATTCACAGCAAATATTAAATCAATTGTATTGATCACAATGAAACAATATACTTCCTTGAAAATTAAAGATGAATTTATTGAAATAATCATAACTATGCATAATTAATAGTATATAGGAATAAAGAATAATTACTTGTACGAGGCTAAACAAACCAATATAATATGATAGCCCAACAGGCAAAAAAAAGGCTGTCAATTAAGATGACCACTTAGCCAAAGTAGCTGTTTGAGCAGGTTTCACTTATCGTAGTTCTATGATCATGATTCAACAGGATTTGGATCATAACGTTCTTTGTTTGGGTAAATTCAAATATCTTTACTTTGCATGTGTGAAATTCTGGTTATCATTAAGTTGCTCTGATTCCCTCAAATAATAAATTAACAAAACCCACAAAAACCTTATTCAAAAGATGTGTTTTACAATGAACTGATTTAATCAACAGAGACATGATTGACATTGGTAAACCAAAGTATTTTAATAAATTAAACAATAGAAAACAATTAAATGCAGATCTTACGTGGCTTCTAACTCAATGGAGTATTCAACACATGCAGGAATTGCTTCCTGGTATAATTCCATATTTCCATCACTAGCCATCAATATATCCTCTATGTATGTGTTCAAGATTTCCAGAACCTAAAATTAAATTAGTGAGAAGAATCATCCAAGAAAAATATTTAATTTACAATTTTAGTTCTTTTATATGACATGTAAACAAACCTTATCATGAGCAATTTCTTTTCTTTTATGTTTTGGTCCTTTTAACCCAACAACAGCCTTGGCTCGATCTTGATAAAATGCCATTCCCAAAGCTAATGCATCTAGATACCGTCCCTAGACAAATTAATTTTGTTACATTATATCAAATATTAGTTTTTCCTTAATTATTTACACCAAAAAACTGTAAGTACCTGTTTTACAAGGTGATTCAGTCTTTCATTCCATGTGCGAATTGTAAGAACATGGAAACTTTTAGTACCCAATATTAACATCTGGTTACCAAAACTCACTACTGAGTTATAACATGCCCGTTCTCCTGCTAATGCCTAAATTAATAAACAAAAGTGAAGTTATAAATTTATAATGTTTTTTATTTTTGTACAAAAAAAGAGAAAAGGAACAAAAATATTATATTAAAGAATTCTATTGTATCTCATATTTTATATTTGTGCGAAACTGATCCTTCTTTACTTTATTATTTTCCTTGTTACAGACCTGCCTTGATCTAATTTTATTGTTTCCACCAAGACACCATTAATTGATTACAATTTTTCCCCCTCCTTTTTTCCTCCAGTCACTTTTTGAATGCTTCTTTTAACTCCTAGCTTGAAATATTATAGCATATCTTATGAACACGAATAACCCAAGACAATAAACAAAGACACTACATGAATTTTAAGATTATAACTTCTTAACATCAACAAAAATAGAAGCAAGAGGTGTTCCATTGCACAATTTTAAAAGAATGAGCAAATTATTACTGAGCATGTTGTATTTATATTCATGTACAAGTTTTTAAGAGAAATGAGTAGATATAAATTCAGGAATGTTAGGTTACAGATTCACAATAAAACAACTGCAACTACAAATTGACCAATACCTTCAAAAAAGTATCCTTTGTGACACACAAAATGAGATATTAAGCACTTTTTTCATATCAGGAAACTGCTATGAGGAAGGATGTCATCAGGAGAGGGTGTAGATGAAATGCAGGGAATACAAGTAATTTTTGGATGACAGCATGCAGTCATACATATCAAATCTGTAAATATGTTCATTTCAAAAATAATAGAATATTCTTCAAAAACAAACACTAATATCTTACAAGAGGCAATAAATGCCTCTAGTAAGATATTAAATCCATCTTATAATTGAATCAAAGACTTAAGAAAATTAAGGGTAATTTGTAATGGGTAATTTTTAAAACTGATAAACCTATATATTACTTCATTCCGGAATATCATCTGAAGCCTATGCCACAATCTTTTAGCAAACATTGTATCAAACATTTTTCACAAAACAGTTGTCATGCAACTAATGTGTTTCTCCACATAAACCTAATATCTCACTAGTAATCAAATGTATTTATGAACAACTAATGTGATGACACAATTAAGTCTTATAAATGTTTTGGTAATATTAGGATTAAAACTTCTACATACCATTGCTTTACTGACATTCCCTCCAGTACATAACCCTTTAAAATGACTAGTACCATACACAAGGCCAACTCCAGATAGATCCAGAACTTCCAGTTCTTCTTGAGTCCGTACATCAAGTAAATGAAGCTGCTCCAATGTGTCAAAAGCTGCAAGGGTTCTTGTGTTTAACCAATGTACACTAAGCAAGATGTAGGGAACAGTCAGTTTTTGAAGCGGTGCCAGACGAACTTTTGATCGCGCATCAACTGATACCTAAAACAAAAATTCAAATATGAAAAAAATACAAGAATATTTTAAACAATGGATCTTGCAATTTAATTCTCTCTTACCTGAAAGAAATACACAGTTGATTCACGGGCAAAAGCAAGAACTGGATCAACCACACGACTAGCATCAGCCATTTGAATTATAACAAACTGCCATGTGATGAGAGGGAGAGCAGCAGGAGTGCTGTGCAAAGGATGTGTGAATATTACTTGCATTCTAGGACGAATGCTCACAACAATTATCTGCAAACATAAGTGCACATAGAATTATATTTACGAATTAGTGAAAAAAGAAAATATAAAAATTTTCATTACTTAAAAGCAAACTTTAACAATAACTGCACTGAAATCAAAATAAACTACAGCAAAATTTCAAAAATTATTACCTTCGATAATGTTGCCATAGCAATTAATACAACCCCCTGTAATGGATGAGATGCTAGAGGATGTAATAACAGTGGCTCTATGCAACACACTTCACCACGACTACCAGAAAATAAGCATTTTGAATCACAGCCTCTTATGCCCATTGTACGGCGAAAATTAAGTTCAAACACTGAGCCACCACTATCACTACATAATGCCAAAGTAGGTAAATCTGTAAACTACAAGAATATTTTATATTTATAGTTTAAATGAACAAATCCACATTTTGCCGTTTACATCATTTGTATATCTGATACCTTCACATGGAGGACAGCAGTGCCAGGAGGATGAACATCAACCATTGTTCGCAAAATTTTACCATTCTGAACATCAAACATGAGAATATGGCCTCGAGCATATCCTGCAAGAAGGCGCGTACAATCGTGGTTGAAACTCAAACTGGAAACAGAACCTTGATCTTGTTCAGTAGCTCCAAGGCACCATCGAAGTGTTTGAGAAGCATCAAATAAGAGTACCAAGCCATGTGATGTGCCCACAGCTATCATGGTGGTAGCTGCCATAGCTGTTGGCATCCCTGCATTTATTCGTTCCTAAAAATAAACATCACATTTTTAATTTCAACAACTAACTATGAATATTCTAATATCACAAAAACAAAAATGAATATTATCTTTCTGAAAATTACTTTTTAAGGCAACAAAACTAGTTAGAAATATATATTCTCAAAATTTCAACCACACATTCATATATAATAGTTGGGGGGGGGGGGATTTCTGATTTTCAGAACATATTTCTGGTTGCCTTTAAAAAATTAGTCCCAGACGACAATTTTTTGTTTATTTGTTTGTTTTTATCTTCTTCCTCCCCCACTCCATTTCTTTTATTCACTTTCAAAAAAGTATATTCTATTGGAGAGAATATTTTCTAGGATTAGTAGACAAAAAACAATAACAAAAATTGCTAATAACATCTGCATTTATCCAAACTTTTTGTAGCTTTCTCTGGTGTCATATTGAAAAATAAGGAAAATGTTTTTTGGCTAATAGTAGGCTGTAGTACTACTACTACATAAGTAATATTAATTTTCTAAGAAAATTTTTCCTAGGACATTTCTTTACTTCATGAAATATTTATCTAAACTTTATTATAATTTTTTTACTGAATTCAATTTAAAAATTGGCTCTTGTCGATAAAACAATTAGCAGCCTTTTTCAGGTGTCTATATAGTGAAGAGCCTATCTACAGAAAACCTTCAATTCTTATGCATTCTTGTCAGCATTTTCTTTAAACAATTTTGAGAAAAATCGATTTTTTTTGTTGTTGTTTTGAAGTTGTACACTTGCTACATTTCACTGAAGGTTTTCAAATTTTAAACATTTCCTATTCATAGAAAATAATGATTA
This sequence comes from Gryllus longicercus, assembly GCA_038098605.1. NCBI lineage: Eukaryota > Metazoa > Arthropoda > Insecta > Orthoptera > Gryllidae > Gryllus > Gryllus longicercus. The sequence continues at coordinate 1,440,457 of JAZDUA010000133.1, forward strand.
TTCTTATTTTATGGACTAAAACCTGAGTTAATATTGTATTGTATTGAAACTATACTATGAGGATTATTCAGTCGTGTTAGGGAATATTACATAAAAAAAATATGATTATAAAGGAAAGATTTTTATGTATTATAATCAGTGTCGAAAGCATTTTGGAAATATGGAACATGGATTTGCATTCATAAGCATCATGATAATCTCAAACTTGTGGGTTTGAAAGTCACTTGTAACTCATCATTAGTACATGCAGTTACACACAATCCATTATCTTTACGATGAATGGAATGATAATATTCGTAGCACTGATTGTACATGTGCATTTTCAATTGAATATGGAGATGAACAAGAAAACGTTATAACCAAATATCCAAAAGTGAAATTATTGCAAAGTCAACAACTATTAATGTTCTATTACATGTACTACTACATTCAAAAAGTGCACAAAATATTAACTTATACATTTTAGTGTTTACAATAGTAATCATATTTTACTATTATATTTTGGCACATATCATTTCTGACTTCACTTCCGTAGAAGTTTCATGACGATAACAATTAAATCGTTTATTTCAGAAACCCGTCTCGAATGTGTGTTTTAGATTTTGGTGTTTGAGGGGTTTCTGAAATAAACGATTCAATTGATCTGTTTCATTCACATTCATTTTGATTGTTGTTTGTGCTTGTTTATATGCCAAAGGTAGAAGGTATAATATTAGCAAAAGAACAATGCTCAAACTAAGTTTTGTTTTGTTGCATTAATGTGCTTCCAGCACAGCGGCCAATCAAAAACAGTCATAAATGAAGCTATCATTGTGTTGATGTCACACGTTGTTGTGAGGGGGTGAGAAAAAAGAATGTCGAGATATCAGCGGAGGTTGCAATTGAGTTGGAAATGTTCAAATTATTCTCTACAAACATTTGAATATGCTTTACATATCTCAAAAGTTAGTTTCTAAATGTTTTTCTACAGAAAACGAAGAAACAAAAATTATACTTCCTGGGGATCTGATCAGTATTATTAGTCAAGATGACACTTTTTCGAATAATAAAACTGCTGGAAACGAAACTTGGTGCTACTTAACAACTCAGCCCCTAAAGAACAGTCAAGTGAAAATCTAAATAAAAAAAATTGTGAAAGTCGATGAAATTTCTACAAACATGAAGAGATTACAATGACTGACATCATAAATTGGTTTTCATGAATGCTTTACTTTACATGGACTGGCAGAAGTGTGTGACTGCAACTGGGACTGTGCATTGGGAAAGCAGCTATTTTAAAAGAATGGTTGTGTAAATTGCATTATGATGTCCTCTCTGTATAATGAACAAGTCCCAGAACTTTTTGAGTCTAGCATGTATTACTTCAACTGGCCACAATAATTCTTTGGTCAATTGAGCTTTTGTTTCTTTCATGTGAACAATAACTAGGTTCCCTCAATTCCATTAATTAGCTTGCAATTTTCTCTTTTGTGTGAACTAGCATGTAATGAAAGGTAAATTTTTTATAGTAATTCCATGGATTACATTCATTATTTTTTGGATTATCTTAATTTTTATTATCATTGCAGTACTTCCTATTCAAATGAATTATTGAATTTAACTTAATCAAAATACATTTTAATACCCTAAAAATCGCAAACCCTAGAGAGAAATTTAATATAATCTTTTGGGTGGATTTATACCCAAAATGGTCAGATCCCCACCAGGAGACCAAGATGTGTGACACCTTGTCTCGAAGGACCAGAAGAAGTCTGTGAGTGACAGATAGACGCAGGTTACTAGATTACTATAAAACTATATGCAATTATTATAGTGTTTTATTTTTAACTTCAATTTCTTAAATGGTGTCCAAGATTTTGTCACTGGCTTTGATGACACCCTTGAAAATTTCAGAGAAGACAGATCTTTAAACAAATAACAAAAATTTCAACAAACTTTTTTTCTCTCTTTTCATAATCTTTTTCAGCACCTCCTATAGTATCAGCAGCGTATAAGCAACTCTGACAGTAGTCTTGCCATGTGCTGTGGTACGTCATGTGACCTGCTCAGAAGCAATCACCTTGCCAGGATTCGTTTACTTTCTCACAACCAGCGTTCCATGTTGTCACTCATCTGACTCGCATGAAGTTGCAGAGGCGATAAGGTTTGGGTGTGGCGAACATTATGAACGTTATATCAAGACATGTCGTCACCTGTCAGTTAGTGTTGTTTTGAGATTTAATTTATCTGTCTTGTAGGTGGTGCAATGAGTGCAGTAACATGTGGCAACAGCACATCGACCTGTCTGAGTTGCTTATATGTCGCCAGTACTGTAGACAGTCAAAGCTATCTTTAATTCATTGAAATCCACAAATTCCTAATTAAATAGAAGTAATGTGAGTGGAAATAAAAGAGAAGATTTGCTTAAATTTACTGCAATACTGGAATGACTTTTCCTACATATACATGATTATCAGAATTTAAATCTAACCAAGTTGTGAGAAAATCCTGGTATTACAAGTCACAAAAAGAAACATGAAATTATACACAATTTTTTGAGCATTTAGTAGCTATTTTTGTAGAATTAAATAGATTCTTATTGAATTATAATGAAAAAGATGTCTGATCAAAAGCATCAATATACTTGGTTATTTTTAATATTGGTAGAATTATGTCTGATAAGTAAAACTTCTAAATCAACTTAATCTGTAGACATGTTTCTTATATCGGTCACCAAAAAAGTACACTGTATATATTTCAAAAGAATTTGAAAAAATGAGGGATATTAAACAGGTTATAACACACACCATACAAAACCTGTGTAATGAAAATCATGCCATAAAAACAAGGACTACAAATTTTCAATTGAAACTGCACAAAATTATTTTAAGCAACAAATATTGCACGAAAACCTTTATACTAAGCAAAAAAATTGGTCTTACATAATTTACACACATAATAATGATCAAAAATAGACAAAGAAGTCAGCATGCAAGAATAATCAAAGTTTAAATCAGCATTAATTTCAATGTTATTTGTTATTATGAATACACTATTCAATGAGAAGTATTTAATTCCTTACAGAGGCAGACATTAACTGACTGGATATTCCCTTTAGAATGACATGGCGAAGAATGGAACCTGTTTGTTGAGTTGGGTTGTTATGTGTAGCCAAGCGAGTGGACTTTTGACGTTGTTCTGAAGAACTGCGGCTACGGCTTCCCATGCTTCCTAATGACAACGTCTCACTTCCCTCAAAACCACCCTGCAAAAACATCAATCCTATTACAAAATGAAATTACTCTTGGTATTTTTCCTGCAGTAATTCATACTTCAAAAACACAATAAATTAAATTACATCTAACCACTGAAACAAAATCTATGCTACAATGAAGCACACAAACTTTATGGTTCTTCCATTTGCATTTTTAATTATGAAGAAATGTGTTATCATCATCTATCACTCATCAATAACATCTTATCACCTCAGCTGTTGGAAGTAAACAATTTGACATATCATCTTCACTCAGAGAAGCACGGTCATCTAGGTCATGAAGAATGCTCTCCAAAGTAGGTGTGTGTTCAACAGGAGGTATGTTATACTCAGCATCATCAAGCTGAAACAGAAATAAAACAGGGGATCATTAAAAATATTTAGTTCAATACATTTCCATCAGGAAGAAGAATTAACGCAATGAGCCACCAACTTAACACAGAATACCAAAATCATATAATGATGTTGGTGAAGTATTGACTTCATCATCATGATATGATCATTGATCCGCTTATTTCGATATTTAAGGAATACATATACTCTAGTAATTAACACAAATTAAATTTAAACTTACATGCTAAAACGTCTTGACAACTGTCAAATATAAAATACAATAACTACATTTGGCGAAAATCTGAAAAAGTGAATTCTTTAAACATGTTTATTACTTGTCTACTATTCCTTCCAAATGGTCGTATAGCATTTACCTCTTCAATTTCAAGATTCAAGGAACCAACAACATTTTCACTTAAGTCGGCACCGCCTACCCCTGCGACGTCTGCCATGTTTCAGAGCACCAGTGTCGCCAACGTCACCAAGTGTATCAACTGCTATCAACTCTCAACCTCTTTCATATGATTGACGAACGTAACGCGCAATTCTCAATTCTGTAAACGCGCATCTTTTCAAGCGAAAAATTTGTTCTCCCGAACACCTTTTTAAAAAAGACATGACCGGTCTTTTTTGAAAAAAACTTCAAACTATATATTTCAAAATAAACATTGATTTAATGAAATATATAAATAAATGTACGAAAAATATTATCTGAGAATGCTGCAATAAGAGCTTACTTAATCTCAGACACGTGGGGAGGGGGGACAGGGGTGTGGTCCGCCCCGGGTGACACCAATTAGAAAATTTTATATTTTAAATTATGTAATTTAGATGTAGATTATTTATTTAAATATTATATTTAAATTCTGCATTACGTACAGTTTTTAATATATTATAAATAAATGTCAGGGGCGAAGATACTTGCCTTTTTATTAAATAAGTATAAACTATTCAGTAATATGTTTATATTTAATTTATGGGGGTTGATTGATTGATTGTTAGTGATTCCGGGTACGTCAACTACTAAGGTCAGTAGTCCCATAAGTCTAGTGCATGTTTTACTACGGAAATAGCGGCGGTCTTTCCTCCGCTGTATGGCGAGATCTGGCGCCGACCTACCGTCAGCTAGCGGATACTGCACCGACATTCGTCTGGTAATAAGGATACTGCACCGACATTCGTCTGGTATTGATCGGCGAAACAAAGGGAAACTACCGATCAGAGCAGCCTGCCGCTTGAATACTCCTCTAGACAGCGACTGAATTCACCATAGCTGACAAGCTACTGTCGAAAATCCTTTCACCATCGACTCGAACCTAGGATCTTCAGGACAGAGGAACTGCAGTGCCATCAGTTGATGCCCCGAGCCATCTCTCCCGGTTCAGGGTTAATCAGGAAAATAGAAAGAGTGGGAAACAATTTGATCCACATTGACCTTTCGATATAAAGACAATTCAATTTTCGCTGGAAATGGCGAATTAATAAAAATGTTCCATAAATATCATAGCACAATAAATGCCACTTCAGAAGAAGTTAACTGCATGAATTACTTTATTTTGGGCATACAACAATTAACAATTTGTAATGTAATACAAATGTAATACATTTTAAGACTTATTCTAAAATGCACGTCATATTATTATTATAATTGTTATTATTATTATTATTATTGTTGTTGTTGTTGTTGTTGTTGTTTTGTTTCGCGAATCGGCCATCATGGGGACAAGCGATTCATCCATCCCACCAGAGCCAAGTCTAGAATACACGTAGGTGCACGTTACTTTCTCTTAAAAGAATCAGCATTTTAATGCTGCTTCCATTTTTACACCCCAGGGTAATTAGCCCTGGGGAATGGGGTGATATTATTATTATTATTATTATTATTATTATTATTATTATTATGATAATGATGTAGACACACACAAGCATACAGAGACACACACACACACAACACAACCATAGCCGAGGCAGGACTCGAACCCGCGATCTTCTGGTCCCAGGCCACTGCGGCACTACTGCCTTAGTGATATCGGCCATCGGATTGGCATTTTTTTTCTCGCGAATCGGCGATCATGGGGCTACGCGATATTAGCATTTCGCAGAGACTCAGTCATAATTGTCGGGGCATGTGCACTTTTCTTTCTTATTGGGGGATCAGCATTATTAATGCTGATTCCATTTTTACACCCCAAGGGTGTAAACCTTGGGGTATTTGGTGAGATGATGATTCTGATGATTAAATGATGAAATAGACAAAATAGACACACACGCAAACATACAGACACACATTATTATTATTATTATTATTATTATTATTATTATTATTATTGTTGTTGTTGTTGTTGTTATTAGGATTGAAGTGCTAGGGTGATGATGAGGGGTGAAAGGACTAGGATGGTGGTGGGAGGTGGGGTAGTGGGAGATGTCAGGTGTTCGTGGGATTTTTGGCACCATCCCAGCATTCGCCTTGTGACCAAAGGAATAAAATAACATGATTTTTTCTGTTGCTATACTTACAATGCCTCTGTTTCCTATTCTTCCGTCAAATTCATTGACCAGCCTCATGCAACATTTACATGCATTGTACAACATGCAACAAGCATTGTATGCAGTTTTCTGATTTTTCGATCTACAATTCGAATTTATCGCTCAGTCCAGTCCACCAGTCTGAAACTGTACTCGACTACAGGCACCACCAAACTACCAAGTGTAGATATTTTATTCCTGGAGTTCAGAGCTGACTGCAGGACAAGTCTCACTCTTCTATAATAAGGAATCTCTCGCACTCCCTGCGAATTCTTTCATTGCGACGTTGAAGATGTTCTCAAATTCTTAAGTGCCCAGATACCTGGCTCAACATTTTGAATCATAATATGCATATCAACTTCATTGCTCTCTGACGTTGTTACTTTGCCTCTCTTTAGATTTTTTGCACATTTGTCAAAACCAAATTTCATGCAGATGTCATTGCTAAAATCACTGACGACAGACATTTGGAAGAGAACCTCTTTATTCGTAGCAAACACTTCAAGATCATCCATGTAAAACAACTGTGATACAGGGCTTTCATCACCACGTAGCCTGTAACCAAAGTCAGTGTGTGACAACTGTCTAGATAGTGGAATAAAACTAATGCATAAGAAAATAGTGGAGAGCGAATATTCTCGAAAAATTCCTTTGTTAATAAGAATACTCGTACTACTACTACTACATTTCTGCTGTGAATTAGTAGCCTAGTACTCCACGACCGTGACAATAAACTAAAAAAAATTTGGGAGGTCTTGAAAATGACGTAATGAACAAACAACTACAGATAAGTGTTCATTCCATATATTTTACAAGTTTAAATTAAAATGTAATGTTAATAATACGAACTAGAGATAACACATTTGGAACTCACTATTTCTCATTTAAAGCAAAAATCACGAAATTTTGTTGAGTTGAAAACTCGTAATTCCTTTCTAAACGAAAATCCTTAGTGTTCTAAAAATGTAGATGATGATTATTATTATCACTACTATTATTTTTTTTTCAAAACAGCTCGTTTTAAGCGAATTACACGTTTTTCTCCTTGCTTTAGTTCGCAATGCTAAATGCTCCATTCGTTTTCACATTTAAAAAAATCTCTCAAATATAGGGATAACTCATGAAATAATTTCAAGATCTAATATTGAGAACTAGGTTGCACTGAAAAATAATCCCCTATCTTCAATATAAAAGGTGTAAGACAGGTTCGAAAAACATTTAAACTTCTTCAGCACTAAACTCAAAATTACGCGAACACTACTCATATTTTCAAATAATTGTATGTGACCTTATTTAAAGATCTAATTTTTAGAACAGATTACATTTATTATTTACAGGTTACATCATCAATACTGTTGATAGATGCGACATTTTTTAAGCGTCCTTTGCTCTAACAGAGAAAATATTTTAAAGAAACTTGTGTTATAACAGCACGCGCGTTCTTGCTTTATTTGTAACATTAACAAAATAATATAATACTACTTAAACATATTTCTGAATATTTAAAATAATACCAGATAAATATCAACATAACGTTCAAATCATGTTATTCAATGCATTTACCTCTATCCATTCAACAAGTTTAAAGAAAAAACTGGAGCCGTTTCTGAGAACATTTTGAAAATGTCGTTTAGAGGTGATTAAATTACTCCCCAAAATCAAAGTAACCGTTTTATATGCATGTCATCAGCCAAACTGATTGGGGAAAATCAGTTTTGGTGAAAACCTTGCCTATGGTTTAGGCTCTGGTGTTGATCATCGATGAATAAACGGTCGAGCAAGTTTTGCCGTCAACCAATATTTCGGTATCAAACCCCCACAAAACATGAATTCTGACTACCCAACGTGTTAAAGGAAGTTATTTACTACATACAAGGACATGAATCAAGGATTCACAAACGAGTTTTTATGTCTGAAAATCCGTTTCCTGCTGCAGAGTTGCAATAATTTATCTATATTGCATAAGCATATCCAAACAAAAACATACAGAAAAAATGTAGTAATTTTTGTGATAATTAATGTTTAAAAATGGACTACATTTTACCCAAAATAATGCGAAAACTGCACGTTTTTTGAACGTCACTTCAGCGACAGCGGCAATGCTAACTATAAGCTAACCTCAGCCGCTCAATTTTCAAAAAATGAAAAAGTTACAAATAATGCGAGAAAGTGTGGGTTGCTTTAGCATCACTATTGTCCTATAACTTGTAGAGCTGTGAGTGAAGAACATTGTGAACGCTATCGTCATCAAATGCTGAGACTCGAAAAACGTGATCTTGGAAGATGGAGTACGAATATCGTTGCTGAGTATTGTTGGTCGGTCTCCAGAAATGATCCTTAACTGAAAAATCAAGAGGAATGCAAAATCTACGTGGGTTCAAACTAGGTAAGATAAGGTCATTTGCAATTACAGCAAAAATGGAATATATAAAAATCATTGTTTGTTTGTTTGTTTGTTTGTTCGTATTTAATGCGCTACCATACCGGTCATCTGATTGCGATAAATCTTTATCAACATATTGCTTGCACTTGCGAAGAATATAGGCGTAGTACAATGGGAATGTTCGTATATGTGTCGCACACAAACGGAAAATGGAGGCGGTGTTGATAATTAATGCGTTTATGACAACCGCCACTGAACAGAAGCTCTAGGCAACCCGCCGCACCCTCAAATATTAAGCGCGACTTCGCTGCGTATTCAGTTGTTAACCGTTTTTGTTATATATCTGCAGTGCTCTTGAAAAAATGCATGAAAAATGGACGAAACGTTGAAATGTGAATAAATTAAATACAACAACATTCACATTTCCTGATATCTTCTTGTGGATTGATCCTGTATGGTCCAGACCTGTATTAAACGTCTATTTATTAACATTATTATTATTATTATTATTATTATTATTATTATTATTGTACAGTGTGTTTAAAGAGTTCTTAGGACATGAATATTTGGGCTCTATGGGTAGCGTTTGATAATGCACATAGAAATGATAATGCACATCATATGTCACATTTCTCTTACTGTTGTGTTCTACCTCGGTATTATCGAAAATGACAGCTTCCGGGCAGAGATTTGCGAGGTTTTCGAAGCGTCCCTTGTCGCAGAGAAAGTATGCTGTAATTTTTAAGGTCGCATCAACATCTAGGTTATTAGCGACAACTATTGCATTTAACGGTATGGTAATGAAGATGACTTGATATGGTGATGATAGGGTGTGAAAGGACGAACACAAATACAGCCATGCCCCAGGCGAGCCTCTAACCCGCGATCCGTCGGTCCGAGATCGCTACGGCACAACTGTCTTAACGATCTCGGCCATACGTATCGGCTCATTTTCTTTTGTTCGTTCTCAATTTCATGATTATTCTCAGTTGTTCATAAGAACCTACCTTAAAAGGTCAAAATAAAACTTGAAAGCTCAAAATAAATACGAAATTCTACTATAATGTTTTTGTGAACCAGTAAAAAACATTTGTATGCTATATACTGGAGATTAGACAAGCAACAACTCCAAGGAAAGACATTATTACAGAAACTCAACCAAGGTTCTGTTAAGTCTTAACTCAATCGATCAGATTGACCTTGGCCTTGAACATCAACGACCACTGTGAACCAGAATTTAATTCAGGTTTATGCAGAAATAAGTAACCGCTGCATGCTGAAAGTAGCGTGCACGAAACCACCAAGCGATGTCCTTTTCATGTCAACATTTACTCGTATCATTAGCAAAAGTTATGTCAAGAAGAGGAATTTTAACTTTTAAATCGTGAATATAATTGATAATTCTCGTGGAATATTGAGTTTCAACTTCGCTGTCGCATGATTCGAATCGGTATTTCTATTTTATACAAGTCACGCAATTGCCTAGTAGCTAACCTCTATAAATTTTGTCAAGCATCGAATCAATAATTAATTTCACCGAACCTCCGTGGTAGGTGGAGTCTGGGACAGAGTCAGTTCCCTCCATAAAAGCATTTCGATTTATATACGTTATAACACGAGGGCTGTTTTAGTTTTTGCACAAAATTGCATGTGATAGTTTGCATATCTAGCTTGCCACCCTATACCAAAAATATTACCTGTCTCAGAGAAAAAAAAAGTGTGCTCAGAAATATTATGAAATGTCATTCTCACGAGATTTGAATACATTTTTGAAAAATGAACACGTACACTTCTTTTCTGTGATGTAGAATTTAATAGAATATTAATTAGCTATAAAGTACCTGGGAAACGAAGTGTGGGTATGAAAGGATGTGAAGCTTGATACGGGAGTAGGGCACTTGGAAACTATATGTTTTCATGAATTCAAATATTAGCGCTTAAAAAGATAACGAAATGAACTGAGCAGACAATCAAGAGAAACACTGGTCCTAACAAACTCATTTGACGAATTAATTGTCCTGCACCAGCACGTACTTTCTCGCAATAGTTGAATCTTTTGCAGTTTTCGAAAACCAAGCAAATTTGGCACAGATCCCATTTTTGTTGAAAATATTTGTCTTTGAAGAACAGCTTTTTTTTAAATTTTGCAATTTTCGGTAATAATTATCGAAATATAATTATCGATACATAATTATCGATACATAATTATCGAATTATTATTTGAATTTTTCAGAGTTTAAAGAAAATGAGACGCGTGCCATTTTAAGCGTTCTTTGCTCCATATCAGAAAAAAAATTAATTGAAAAATCTGGAGCCATTTTTGAGACAATTTTGAAAATGTTATGGTTTCATGTAAAGTACCTATCCCCAAAAATAAAAATATCCGTTTCAAATTCATAGTGTCTAGAGTTCGGCCAGATCAATGGCGGAATATAAAATTTGGAGAAAATCTTCAACGGTTTAGGAACTAGCGGTAACCACTGACGGACGAACGGATTGACAGATAGACATTTTGTCGTCAACCAATTTTTTGCTATCAAACATTCACAAAACGATGAATCCGATTACAGAACTTGTTAGAAATAAAGGAACAAGATTTATCCACTTTTTAGATATCTGAACCCCTACAATAGGAGTTTTTCTGACGAATATCTCCACTTTCCGCTGCAGCATTACAATACTTATCTTTACTTCGTACGCACGTAGTTGGCGAGTAACAAAGGGGCGCAATTCCAAAGACTATTCATAGTGTATCAAATAGGAAGCATATTAACGGAATTACATTAATTGCAAGAAAGAGAGAGCCGTGCCCCACAAAATAGAATTTGAAAAAAAACAACACAATTGTGATAATTGCATATCCAAAATGTCTATTGACCACTGATAAAATAATTAAATTGTAACTCATTGTGGATTAATTATTACCGCGGGGTCTGAAAGAAAATTTGAAAAAAACTTTCTAGTTGCTTTACTTGATTGGTCTCAATTGTGATAGATCATTCGTCATACTATCGGGAATTATCGAGATGACACAACATAAGACTTCTCTTAACTTGCGTACATTCTTAATATTTAAATTAGCGAGTTAAGAGCTCTTCACATAGTACACGAGGAACATAAACCGATTAATACATAAAATTGTAATTTGAGTATTTCCTGGCTGGTTCTTTTTGGATTTGGTCTAATTCATATGTGTTCAAGAGCGTTGAGTAATTTTCATTTTGTTTGGTGTAACTCAAAAATCTTGCTTAACGTGTGTAAAATGTATTGTATATATCATTGTTACAATATATAGGTTATATATTGAATAAATGTTTATTATTTACATAGACTATAATATCGAAAAATAATTCAGGGTGACAATTTGTGAAAAAGGAAAACTTCGAGCGACGCCCTTGTACTGTGCGTGTCTTGGTCTTCACTGGCGACTTCATTTCCCTTTGCTCCCCGTTGCCACGGGCAACGCGTACACAACCACTCACACTAATCTGCAGGGTGTGTGTATTTGAATGGCCTAACTCTGCGTTGGTGAAAAGGCTTTTCTTATTAAAAAATGTTGGCGCAGGCGCGGCCGTAACCTGTGCCCTGCCCTCGTGTCGCTAGGTGGGTAAAGCTTTTTAACTGGAACGAGAAATGGAGGGGGACAGCCGAGCGGCGGTTGGGGCGAGCCTCTGAAAGCTTTGCATGTCACTAGAGTTAGAGGCAGCCACGATAGCACGCTTCTGTAGGTTTAGCGTAGCGTGCATACCAGCATAATCATGGTACAGACTTTGGGTGTATCATTACCCTTTATATCTATCATTAGCGATCTTTTTTGTCGGGTAATTGGATGGCAGAGGCTGGTATCATATTATATAAATATGCATGAACTTCCCCCTCCTCGGAAACTTCCTAAACAGAAAACAGAGGCCGGGCATTTCGACATCAATTTACGTTACACAACTTTCTGCTCGATTCAGACTCCCTCCCAGCATTCAGTTTTTGGAGGGAACTTGAACTGTGAGGAGGTCCCTATAAGCTCTTCCCACAATGAAGAAAGGGAAAGGGGTGAGACTTTTACAAAAAAAAAGTCACAGAGAAAATGATTATCACAATAATTATACAAATCAGTTATTTTATTTTCATAATAGACACTTTTTTAATTATATGTCTCGTGAAGTTCATATGATGAATTTCTCCTTTAGAGTCAATTCATTAACAATTTCCCAAAAGTTTCAGTGACTAATGTAAATTACTTATTTCAGAAAGCAGTTTCTGTTGCTCGCAGAATGGCGGGTAAAAAAGGAGCTGCAATTCAGTTGCAGCAAGAGGTCAACACAGATGAAGAATGGGCAGAAATGATTAAAAAACCGGGTCTGACAGGTAAATACCAGTTTAAAAATTTTTGAAGATTGAGGTACAAACTATTTTTAATGTTTTTAATTAGAGCGTTCAATTACATGCTCTAATTCCAGGAAAACATTAGTCAAATTTCATGTAATCTAGATAATCTCTAAGGGTCAATCATAAGCATCAAGAAAAAATATAAAGATCTTTGAAAGTTAAAGTTTCTCAAGTTTACTACTTCATGATTCTTACTTTTGAAAACAATCTTATTATAATAAGAATCTTTTATTCAGAATTTTTCCTTCTTTTTTTTTAGTGATTCTGTTGCAATCGAGTAAATTCATGAGAAATTAAGATATTTAAAAATTATTTAGATTTTAAAATATTAAGCCTGTGGAGCATTAAAGAACAGTATCACAAAAACAAAACAGAAAAAAATAGTTACTATTAATACTATACTATAATAGAATTTTCTTAGTCTAAACTTACAAAATATATATTTCTTATTTCAGTTGTGGATGTTTATTCTGCATGGTGTGGCCCCTGCGTTGGTATGGTGGGTAATTTGAAAAAAGTTAAATTGGAAATTGGTGGAGATTTACTTCATCTGGCTATAGTGAGTAGTAAATCATGTTTGCGTTCCTCAATTATCAAAGTTTTTTCCTCTCTCATGTATTTATTTGAAGTTGACTTTAATCTCTTTCATTTACTTTCATTTTCACTAAGTCTCTTAAAGCCTCATCTTTTCATTTTTATATCATTATTGCAATTAAGTTTGTCATCACTTTAGATTTTAACTCTCCATAATATAATATTTAAATAAATCTTTGACAAAAGTTTTTGTTTTTAAAAATTAAATTAAATCAATTTAATTCAAATTAAATCTGTTCATTGAACTACTACTGTTTACAATTAATCAGATCTGTTAAATCATGCAATTCTATTTTAATTTTTGGTTTCTTTGGTTATTTTATGGTTTTTCTGGTTAAAAATGCATTAGACAGTTTACTTACAATGTATAATCTAAATAGTGTATCATTTGTAATTCCTACACAATTCTTTTGCACTGTAGTAAAAAGGTTATACTATTTCCTCCAAATCAGAGCCTATTACTTCACAGCAATCACTTTGTATTTTAAAGAAAGAAAGAGCTTCTTGACTGTAATTTAATTATATTTAGAACAATAGGCAATATTAAATTATCTACAGTTAATCACATTGTTTAAATGAAAATCACTTTAGAAATGTTTGGTGTGCGGCTATTTTTTTTAATAGATGTAAAAGGCAACTTTTTTCAACTTTCTAAAATGGAAAGCTTTACATTTCTCTGTGTAGAGTGAATATACTTTTTGAGATCTTTTTACTATTACTGTTTGTCACCGTTGTATTATGAGAAACAAAACTAAAGCAGATGTGTTCAGATATAATTAATTTTTGATTGAAAACATACTCTAAGAATGGATCAATTCTGACAATAAACTCTTTTGATTTGTCGCACATGTGCTTCTATGGATATTTTATTATATTTACTTTTTTAAAGATATTTTCATGAACATTTGCATGGTTGGGCATATGTTCATTCATTTCATCAGATCAAATTTCTTTAACTTTAAATTTGCATAATCAAGTCTTCAAATTATTTTTATCACTCATATAGGCAAAGGCTGATACAATTACTTGCCTTTCAAGATTTCGAAATAAAAGTGAACCAACGTGGATGTTTTTATCAGTGAGTATCATATTTGCTTGGAACAAATACTCCTTAGAATTAAATGATACTTTAAATTCCTTATTTTTTAAAATAACATTTTTTAGAATGGGAAAATGGTTAACTTGATGTTTGGAGCCAATGCTCCTCGTCTCATAAAGCTGATGACGGAAGAAATACAGAAAGAGGGAGAGTTTCAAAGATCCCAAGGAGAGCGATTTGGGGTATGTATGAATGTTACAGTTTTAAGTGTTATTATGTGTTTTTATTGTTGTAAAACAGTCTAGATAATGCATGGTATTGAATATCAAATTCACATTTGTTTTTAAAAATTGGATGATTTTGTTATTCTCTGAATGGTGTTTTTCATGATCCTGCTCATTTGAAAAATCAAATGATCAGTGCTCATTTGAAAACTGATTCCAAACAAAAGATGGCAGAGGCGGTTCCAGGGCATGGGGCCAGGCTTCGAGACAAATGTTTCTTTTTTTATTTGGCAAAATTGATTTAAATATTTATTTATGTTAGAATTATGAAACTACTTAAAAGTAATATTGTATAGTAA
This sequence comes from Gryllus longicercus, assembly GCA_038098605.1. Lineage (NCBI taxonomy): Eukaryota > Metazoa > Arthropoda > Insecta > Orthoptera > Gryllidae > Gryllus > Gryllus longicercus. The sequence goes on from JAZDUA010000133.1 coordinate 1,455,551, forward strand.
TATATATATATATATATATATATATATATATATATATATATACAATATAATAACAAATTTGTTTATTATTTAACAAAAATGTATGATCTCCCACCTCCCCCAAATGATTGACTGGATCCGCCCCTGGAAGATGGACTATTGTGTTGATGTTTAATACATGTTGCTAAATAATAAACTAGTGGTGCTACAGAATGGCACAGGCTTTCCCCTATTAGTTTTCTATTTCTTTTGATCTCAGCTAGCTACTCAAACTTGCCACATACTCTTGTCAGCTGCCATCTATCGCTGACCAAAGTACATTTTTTGACATTTTCTTAATTTTTCAGTTTCCTAATTGAAGACCAGAAATATTGTTATAAGATTATTAAAGAACAGTGAAACCTCATCCTAAATGGCAACTTTCTTTGAAAAATTTGTAGTTGTTTTAAAAAACTGGTGTTTAAGCGCTACTGTAAATTCAAAAATTGAAGCTCTTTTTCATAGAATTTTTTTGAGTTTTCGAAAAACTTTATTTGAAGTAATCTTAAGTACATTAATCAACAAATACAATAGTTTTTACAAATAGCTGGAAATGTGCATACCAACAGTGTGAAAGATCTTTCAAAAAATTTACATTTGTGTAATATTTGGAAAAAAAACAAACAAACAAAAAATACGCCTTAATGGACTTTAGGTCATATTAAAGAGTGCAATTATCACTATCCGTTCGAAATGTTTGAAGAAAAATTTTGGAGCCGTTTTTGAGAAAATAGCATTTGAACGTTTCTGAAAATGCGAAATTTTAAGCTAGTTTTCACATAAAACGGTTGAGTTTTCGAGAATTATTATAAGTCATTATTTAAAGCACATGTACTCATAAATGCAATAGTGTGAACAAATTGCCGCTAATATAAATATTAACGACATGAAAGACTAGTCAAAAAAATTAAATTTTTGCTATTTTTCAAGAAACAAAAGAATAGAGCAATATGGCGTTCATGCAATCTTATAGAGTACATTTAGCATTATCCCTATCAAAAATTTAAAGAAAAAATTTGAAGCGGTTTTTGTGGAAATCTTGTTTTTGATTTTTTTTTAAATTTCACAAATTGCACGCAATATTGCGCAAAAACTATTAAAATTTTCAAAAATATCTACACGACCCTAATGAAAGAACTTACAATGGAGAACAAATTTGATTTGAAAGAAAAATCTCTATCTTTAATTTTGTAATTGTAGGAAGACACCGAAAAAAATCATACTTTTGAAATTTTAAAAAATTTAGAGTTAACCGTGAAAACTGGACCCACGACACGTTTATAAGTTTATGTTACTCTATTCTTACAAGAAATCTAAAGAAACAATTTAGAGCCGTTTCTTGAGAAAATGTAGAAATATATCCATATAAAGTACCCCAGTTTTGAAGAATGTTATTCAAAATTTCAAAGTTTCGACTCGAGCGAGATGGACCGGAGTTTCTTCAATTTGGAAAAAATCCTACGCATGGTTTAGGCGCTAGTAGTGTTCACAGACACCAGACGGACGTTTTGGAAAAAACCATCAACATCAACAACATCAACAACATCGACAACATCGACAATCGACAGCATCAACGACAATGACAACGACAACAATGACAGCGACAACAACGACAGCGACGACAACGACGACAACGACAACGACAACGACAACGACAACGACAACGACAACGACAACGACAACGACAACGACGACGACGACGACGACGACAGCGACAACGACAGCGACAGCGACAGCGACAGCGACGACGACAACGACAGCGACAGCGACAGCGACAGCGACAGCGACGACGACGACGACAACGCCAACGACAACGACAACGACGATGACGACGACAACGACAACAACAACGACAACGACAACGACAACGACGACAACGACAACGACAGCGACAGCGACAACGACGACAACGACAACGACGACGACAACGGCAACGACAACAACGACAGCGACGACGACAACGACAACGGCAACGGCAACGACGACGACGACAACAACAACAACAACAACAACACTTTTTCGGTATCAGGGACCCCAAAACGTGTGTTTCCGTCATATAACTGTCCATAGTATATTACTTCGTATATACGAACGTATACCGAAAAATAATAATAAAACACTAATGTGGGAAATAACATATTACGTATTGAAAGAATTTTAAAGTTGCACGAAGAAAAGAAAATATCTCCGGCTTAATATTAATTACATATTGTACTGTAGTACTCATCAAGAATTGTAAAGCGAATTGTTCCAAAATCTATGCTCAAACCGTGCTTTGGACAGCAAGTAGTGGGTTCTGCACTGTCACCCTAATGACAGTTAGATGTGAACCGCAGAGTTTGGAAGACATTCGGCCCGCAACTGTCAATGGCCTTCTACGTAGTAATCTTTCGATGTGTAGAACGCATCGTTTGCCAGCACAAGCCTTCGACATTGATGAAGTGATATTTAGAATGCTGATCATTGATATGTGACAGAACGTGTTTTGTGAACTGAGTGTTCTATTTAAAAATAGAGTTCAAAGTAGCATTTTTAGTAACTTTAGAAGTATAAGTGAGTAAACACGAAGAAAGCACGATTTCTTTAGTCAGATGTAGTTTCCACTACAAATTATACTGTATCACAATTGATAATACAAACAATACAAACAATACTGTACGAGCGGTTAATTTTGTGTTTTTGTGTCCACTTTCCGAACTTTCAAAATTGTCAAACTAAAACCAGAAGGCCATGACTCATTGTGTAGCCCAGTCTTTACTGTTACATTTTGAAACAAATTCTTTTTCTTTTACTCCTTATGGAGTTTAAGTATTATTTGACGCCCTTGGGAGTTCGAAGTTTCCTATGGCTAAAAAGTGGCTTAAGCAAAGTAAAACTAGTTGCAGATAGTGCACTTCATCTGTGCGAAAAATAAATGCTTTTTTATTTCTTGCTTAATTTTTCTTTTTAAATAAATATATTCATTTATTTTGTAAATAATAAACAATTTACATGTTTCTGGAGCGTTTGTATGCTTTTATAATGCAAATTTTTGTCTAGAAATCATTTTTTCAAACGAACGTTTGAGTGCTTATTGTGGATCATTTATTTGGAATATCCACGTACTTTATTAGACAAAGTATGCTTAAAATCGTCTTAAGAGCTTATTTTCGAAGTTTCGACGTTTCCTCCCCGTTCAACCTCTATACAGGTGTCATTTTACACTGAAAAAATACACCACTGTCTTCTCTATTATGAGTCCAGTCTGGAAGGTTATTCGAATATGTAAAACTGTTTTCTATTTCATTTTGCTGCGAAACGCTTCATTACTGTACGGTATTTTCTTGACGATTTTCGTTCTTCTAAAATGCCCAGATATTCTTGAATTGTGGGAAAGTGCTGAGATTAGTTACAAATATTGCGGAAGAAATAATACTTCTTTTTCGGATACAAACGAGTAAAAAAATAAAATTTGAGCCTATATTATGACGAATTGGAAGCATTTTAGCACGACCATATGATCGCGCCCGACATGCCGTCAAAACATTAGTTCACTGGTCGGCTGTAAGGTTTGCAGTGCACTCGCTGGTCGTGATGTTAAGGTTATATTGTAGGCCCTGTCTTTTGCTTTTGTTGTAGAAAATGGCCTACTGTTACTCATCTAAAACTTTTATGTTCGGTTCTTTATTACATGTTGCAATGTCTCAAGAAAGTGTTCGCATACTGTGAACCACAGAAACCCGGTTGTTCACTTTTCTACCTATAATTAAAAATATAATATAATTATAAATGTATTATGTAATAATTATAAAATAAATGTATTGTTATAATTAAAAATGCATTATGTACTTTTAGATTGATATTGAAGAACTCACGCCAGAGGAAAGGGAGAGAGCAGAACGGGAGAAGGCGAGAGAGGCAGAAGCAAACGCTGCTAAAGAAGCTGTACTCAGTAAGTGTCACATCTAACAATATCAGTGATTTTATTTCTCGATCAGGGAAAATTAGCTTTGAAAATCGAACGTTAGAATGTATAACCTGGAGTTGAGTATGCTTGGGAATGAGTTATTGAGGGGCTCATTAACATAACCAAAACCTCTCAAATCAAAGCTGTTGTGTTTAGAATGCATATTACATTGAAATACTTCATCATATTTCAATTGAAGACTTAACAGTGGGAAGAAATTATAGGTATTATGCAAGTTCATGTAGAACTTCGCCATATTCGATTTTTTCATCTCGAATATTACTTTCTCGCTACTGCTTTCGATACATTACATTACATTTACGATAATGGCAAAAATTCATTTTTTCTCCTAGTCTTCCTATAACTACAATTACAGAAATAATATTTTTCTTATTGAAGTGTGTTCATCAAAAACAAAATCATGTCACAACAATAAGACGTAATTCACAAAAAGTAGCTTCCGAGTCGTTGTTGCTAAGCCATTGTTGCATTCCAACCTGCAATTTTTATTTCACATATTCCAAATAGATTTTAAATAATTTCTAAACGAATAATTTGTAAAATGTAACAAAAGCTTGGATGAAAGAAACTAACAATAAATATGAAATAATGTACAAATTATAACTTCCGTCTGCCTAAAATTACGTTCAGCAAGCGTCGTACATTAGTAGCCGACGACTATGTTTGTCACCAAATTACACAAAATATACTCATATTTTCGATGTATTCAACTTGGCCTTATTTGAAGATCTCTTTTTGATGAACACATTTCATGAAGAAAAAAATTGTATCTTCACAATTGTAATTGTAGGAAGACTCCGATTTTTTTAAATATTCAAAATATGAGGCATTTTAACTAACTTGAGATATGCACTATTCTCTTAAGCGTCATTTGCGCTATCTAAGATAAATTAAATGTTCAAAAAAATTGCCGATTTTAAGAAAAATGATGTAAAGAAAATATAAATTGGCTGTGTCTGACACAAAATTTCGCAAAAAAGACTCTTGTTTTAGAAAAATTGAACATGAAAAATTGACATCATCACTGACGAAAAATTGTTGATGGTAATTTACTGCAAATACAGTTAAATTTTATTCCTGTTTGTTTCATTTGTAAAATAAGCAATTACTGCTCCTGACTCTCCAAATGAGCAGATATTCATCACAGGCGATTTGTTAGACGCTTTTAAGTAATAGCTGAGGTGTTTTAAGTAATAGCCAAACAGAAATTGAAATATTTCAATATTACGTTACTGTTCTCAATAATGCGAGGAAGTATATGTTTTAGCACCTATATATATATATATATATATATATATATATATATATATATATATACATTATATACATATATATGTATATGATATAAAAATTTAACTATAAAAATAGTGTAACTAATAAAAAAAGTAAAACTATGAAAACTTATGTATATGACATGAACATTTCAAGGAATTATTATTTGTGAATAAATGAATATCATAATTCTAAAATGCTCATGTGAACTAAATGTGAGTTATTTCTTTTTCAAGATGAGGAACGAGAAAAGAGACGCCAGAAAGTAGTGAGGAAACTTGTGCGTGAAATGAAATACGATTCTGTAGTTCTATTTCTGCCATTCCTTAAGGATGCAGAAACTTCTTCTTGGCCTGCATACGACAAGTTAATGGGAATTTTGGGTTCTGAATTTTCAACGAAAAGAGAATCGTTGATTGAACTAACTTTGGAAGATGCGGAAAAGGTACAGTAAATACTCTGCAATACAAGATTCAGAACAGTATACAATACTCTTGAGCAGCGTGGTCCAACATTTACTTACACGAGGACTAAACAAACTGTAGTTGAGGAAAGTGCGGGCCATAGACTTTAAGAAAGAAAACGACTTACGTACACTAGTTTAATATATTACTTTATTTTAAATAAAAAATCGAAGTATTGATGGTTGCCACTACTTTTTGATACAAGTTTATTAGTGTTTAAGATCAGTAAAAGCACTTTTACACACATATGTACTGTCATAACAACATTGGTTGCATGTGTACGAGTAGTTGCGTATCCAACAGAAGTTTTTTACGTTGAACGTCAAAGGTTCAGGATCCGAATGTGGTGGGTTGTCGACATCGGTTCAATAGACGGATGGATGTGACTTCATCGATCGATCATCCGATGTCGATTGGTCTGATTGTTTCCGTTATTTCCTTCAGTAATTTTGGATATCAGAGTGGTACCTTAAACAACTGGTCACGGATCGCAGAAGATTCGCCCCTCGCCCACATGTTCTCTTAGTCCTGTGCAAGTCGCCTCTCCCTCATGATCTTAGAAAACACAGGATGTGCAGAGATGGCTCAGTAAAAAAAATATTACCGCTGCAGCATTTCTGATCGGTTGGTCCCAGGGTGCAAGTTCCAACGGTGGTGGATTTTCGATACCAGCTACAAAGCGATAGCTGGGTCAAATTCAGCCGTTGTCTGGAGGAGAATTCTAACTTGGCCGACTTGGTTTAATCGGCAGTTTTTCGGCGTTTCTCCGATCAGTACCAGATGAAGGCGGGAGCAGTACCCTAACAAATCGGTCACGGACTGCAAAAATATGTTTCCTTGCTCATCCTTGCCTCCTCCTCTCCGCTTACACGTACACACATGCATGCCCTACATGTCTCGAACTTAGAGCCTGTTCCGTCTCCTCCGGCGGTTACTCATTGGTGGAGATATCTGGAAGGGGAAAGCCCCGAAAGTCAACGTTAGTTCGGCGCCGCACCTCCACAGGAGGAACACGCCATCTCCCAGGATATAAAAGTAATACGAGTACACTTACGGAAGCAGGGGGTGAGGTGGCTGGAATCGGAAAACAATTAATCGGAAGACACCGACTTCGTTACTGCGAACCGCTTTCAGGTCATTGTGCGACTTGGAATTAGCCATAGCGCTATTAGATTCAGCGCATGGATAAGAGTTTCAATTAAATGTATTACCGCTTACCATTTAGGTCGCTTACCATTTCGAAACAATTTTTAATTCTCTCTAACAAGTACATTCGATAAGTTATTTAATTTTTAGTCGTTTATCTAATAAAGTTCATCAAATCTCATGAAGCCTGATGCCTCTCACTGAAGTGGGAAGGTGAGTCTGTAAATACATATTTTATTATAACAAAGTTCAGTTACACAACATTTTCGTTTAGAATAATTTTAAAAAGTAACCTACAATGAGATTTTTAATATTTATACTAAAAAAATAAAATAGACATCGTTCGATTTGAAATGTTTACATAATTATCCATTATTTTTTAGGTTTCTTCAACATTTAAACTTTCCACTTTACTCATACTTATTACACTTTCATACACATAATCTTTCAGAATTTAAGCTTAACTTGATATGTGTTGGTTTTAATCGAAAATCCTCTGAGCTAATTGAAATGGATACTTTCAGCTTTTTGGTGTTTATGATGAAGACTTGGCAGAAGAACTTGACAGAATATTGAAACTAGGTCCGTGTTTGGCAAAAATTATTGGATTACCTAACAAGGAACCTGTCGAAGAAGGCGAGCCCGATGAAGAGTTGCTAGATGCGGAGGAACCGATAGTAGAAGAACCAATGGAAGACGGAGAAGAAGGGGAAGAGAAGCCAGAAATACATGCTACAGAGGCAATTTATTATGCAATTTATGGCGGCGGTGGTCCTCCAGATGCGGCAGCAATGAAAGAAGAAGAAGAAAGTAGGAAAGCTGCCGGAGGTGAGGAAGAAGACGAAGAAGAGGAAGATGAGGAAGAGGGCGAAATGAGGTAAGACTTTATCAATACGAGTATGTATAACCAGAATCCATGATCTTCTGAATTTTAACTAGAAGTTTCCGTCAGTAAACTTAACCTCAACAATAGCTCCCATGCTGCTCTGAAGAAACAGATTGGCTTGCATCTGTCATTGGAATTAATACGCAATTATCACAATTTTTAGGGATAGCAAATGATTTACTTTTTGAACAGTACAGAAAGTTCCTCAATTGTCTCAAAACGCAGCATCCGAATACATGTTTCCCTCTTAGTGTAATCCTAGACTACAAAACTTGTATAAGTTGTTTACTTTAGCATGGTTAATTATTTTCAGTTTATTGACTCAACTCTTCAACCAGTATGCAGAAGTAACTTCCTTGCCTGCGTTATGGGCTCCGCTAACGGAAGAACAAAAAGCAGAGGCAGTCATTCTTTTGTTCCCATCTTACATTGAAGAATTAATAGGACCAGAGCCACCACCTCCACCGCCTCATTTGGCTGTAGTGTTTGAAGCACATAAATATCCAGAAATCATTGAAGCTCTAGAAGATTACTCTGACGACGTTATTCGCTTTGGATTCTTTGACGGTTCTAACCCAGATACTGCAAAGAAAATGGCTACTTCGTACAATGAGTATCTCCTATCAAAGAAGACAGGGTAAGTATGGATTTATTTCTTTACAGGATATGTTTTAAATGGGAAATATTGAAGAAATTGAAACTAAGAGTGTACAGTACAATCGTGGTTCTCCTTCCTTTTTTACCCACATTTGAAACACACAATATATATAATCCTTTGTAATGTTTTCTTTCCCTCTTTCCTTTTTTCGTACATTCATTTCATCCTTCCTTCCTTCCTTTCTTTGTTTCTTCCTTCCATTCGTCCCTTCCTTTCTTCCTTCCTTTATTGTTTTCTTTCTTTCTTTATTCTTTTCTTTCTTTTCTTTCTTTCTTTATTCTTTTCTTTCTTTCTTTATTCTTTTCTTTCTTTTCTTTCTTTCTTTATTCTTTTCTTTCTTTTCTTTTTCTTTCTTTTCTTTCTTTTCTTTTTTCTTTCTTTTCTTTCTTTTCTTTTTCTTTCTTTTCTTTCTTTTCTTTCTTTTCTTTCTTTTCTTTCTTTTCTTTCTTTTCTTTCTTTTCTTTCTTTTCTTTCTTTTCTTTCTTTTCTTTCTCTTCTTTCTCTTCTTTCTCTTCTTTCTTTCTTCCTTCTATTCTTTCTTTCTTCTTTCAGATGTGGAATACCATTTTTCCCCTTTCTTGTTTTGCTATAAACTTTTCTCATGATTCTCACGGTTGTTCGAAAAGTAAGAAGAAATATATTTGTCGAATATGAAAACTTGTTTATCCAGTCCGGAAATTACGTTTACTTCAACGCTTAAATTCAAAATAATTAATAACAATACTCAATCTTTGCAAATGTCTCAATTGCATATAACATTTAGTTGTTTTTTAAACGAAGTCCAAATTTAAAATTCACTCTCAGTTTCTCAAGAATATTCACACATCTTAAACTAACTTGAATATTACTACAATGTTTAGTGCTTAGTATGTTTTAAATGTGGAGCTATTTGATTGAAAGAACTCTTTTGATCTACAATAAGTGTTCTTAAAATACTTCGAAAATTTGTAAATTAAGCATTCCTATGTATTAACAAATGAATTAAATGCAAGTAAATTCATGTAAAACTAACACATTTACTTGAGCGAGTTTCGTCCATAGTGTATTGCACTACGGATGTCTCTGTTTAACTTTATTGCCTACAATGTATTTAAGTAGCAAAGAGAAAATAGTATAATGCTGGAGTTAAAAGTATTGACATGTTGTTAGAAGAAATCGTATTGTGGGGCTCTGATATCGAACAAGTGGATAAATCTTGATCATATCATCGCTATACAGTGTTTCAGAAAACTCGTGAGCGTGCGGACGTGCAGATGTGTGTTTTTGCCATTCCGTCACCGGCGTCTAGATCACTTTCCTTGCAACAATCGAGACATATGATGTGTCATTCGACGCGTCTCGGTCTCCTGATGGAGATTTTTTCGTATTCTGCTAAAGAGATTTAGAAAATTCCAAAAACGTTTTTCTTCGAGTTTTGGCGCTGCGAACTCAGTGATAATGTCAGGAATTAAACCAACGCCTCCTACATTGTTCTATGTAATGGTGGCGTTATTATATACCAGAACCCAAAGGCATTTTTTTGCTTAATGCGACATAATTTTCTTTCAAGACTTTGGCAACACTGATTATGTCATCTTTAAGTGAACAATTGAATTACTAAGTATATCGCGCTGCAGTTTGATTTCAATTTAGAGTCGAACTACTGTCCTATTTTGTCATAAAAAAGCGAACGCAAATTAGACTGAGTTTGTGATGTTTTAATCTCTTCAAAAATTGAGGGAGACAAATTTGGAAGTTTTAAGGAAATCCGGGGAAGAACCATACTTAGTTGTAAAAGATGCTGCGATAGAATTTACTGAACTAATTGGGAATAATCTGCATTTTTGTATTTTGCATTTGTGCTAATGCGAATGTGCATTATTACAAAAAACGTAAAAATGTAGCTGTGCTAAAATTTAAATATTAGCATCAAACCTGCAACTATTTATTACGGCGATTATAATTTTGAAATTGCAATAAGACCAGTTCATATCCCGTATAGAGATAAAACACAACGACATTGGCTGTTGGGAACTTTTGAACGTGTGTATAACATTATCAACTACTACGATACATTGGTAAGTACCATGCCAGGTACTGAATAAACATATTTAAACAAGCTGGGCATGAAGGAAATGAAGTATGAAATAAATTTTCAACACATGAGACTATTTTTAAAACAGTTCTCTGCGTCGGCGACACCACATTTTGCTAGTATGTAGTAAGTTACTATACGTTTATCCCTGAACCTGGCTGTTTCGCTAATGCTCAAATTCTTCACGAAGCAGTCTGTGACGTTAAAAAAGCAGAGGATGGTGCTGACGCTATGCTAGATATATCCAAAGCATATGACACTGTTCCTCACGCGGCGATTCGGTGGGCTCTATCCAGGAAAGGGAACCCTGACATCTTTACAGATTTGGTAATGAACTCTTACGCCGACGTTTCTATCGTCATTTAGCACCCTTCGAAAGGAAATAAGGTGCCAATTTGTAGAGGAGTAAAACAGGGGGACCCCTTGTCTCCTCTTCTTTTGAATTTCATTATGAAGTGCGTGCTTGAGAAATTGGAAAACAAGTCAGAATACACGCTATTGGAAAGGAGTGAGTCCGTGTTAGCATTTGCAGACGATCTGGTGTGTTTAGCAAAAGAGGTTGATAGGAGTTAGAAGAGGATAGCAGGAGCTCAAGAATTGGTTGACATTGTGGTGGAATATCTGGGAGCCATCGGAATGACATTGTGCTTCGCGAAGTGTTCATCATTTCAAATTACAAGCTTTGAACGATCCTGGTGCATTGATGAATCCTGTCTGGAAAGGTCGGGGGAGAGAATTCCTCTGGTCAGTAACATACCTGGGAGTGAAATACTCTATTGGGAATGGTTTTCCATCAAAAACATCCATTTCCAATTTGAGGGAAGTAGTGACGAGGCTGCAGAAGGCGCATTTAAAACCTACTCAGAAGTTGACATTACTTCATACTCATAAAACGCCACTTTACGTTTACCTATTGGTTTTTATCGATATCATCTATGCCAATACTCAGGGAAGCAGATGGATAAATCAGAGTGGCAGTCAGTTACTATATCTACATATGAGTACTGCAGATGGCTTATTCTACTTGGCCGGGAGAGATGGAGGTTTGGGATTGCTGAGATTCGCCAGGATAGGGTAGTGCTGAACCTAGGGTTACGATTAGAAAAATCTTCAGATCCTATTTGCAGATTGCTGAGCTCCCACTCGAGTTTCTGCCAACGGACATTAAAGACCGGCAAACAGACTCAAGGTACTGAACAAGATTTAAAGGCTTACAAGAAGAAATGCGCTGATAACGGTAGGTCTTCGACTTCTCCCAAGTAGCCTGGAAGAAGCTGCGATCCCAAGGGCGAGTGGTTAAGGTGCATATAAACGATCCGATTGGAAATGCCTTTTTGAAAGATTATCATCTTCTGAAACTAGGTGTTTTTACCACTGCATTCCAATTGAGATCAAATACCTCTGCCAATAAATCTACTTTTAGTAGAGAAAGGCCCAGAGGATGCGTACTTCAGGAAGCGCAATACAGTGGAAGAAACTACAAATTACATTCTGGCTCCATGCATTTTTACTAAACCAGCAAGAATGAAGCGTCATGACGAGATCAAGAACTTCATAGAGGGGAAGATGCTCCGGAAATCGGACCACGGGGTGTCCACATACGCCACTTTCTCTGTTGCCGAAGAGGTTAAATTCAAACCTGTCCTGGAAATCAAAAGTCAGGAAGGGATCCACATGGCCGATGGGACTGTTTGCCACGAGGATGGGTCTAGCCTTCTGAAATCAGGTGAGGAAAAGGAGGTAAAATACCAACCAACCATTTCCCTGGCAGCCCAGCTTTATGGAGGGCTCAACACCAGAATCCAGCCTGTGGTGGATGGAAACTCTGGAGCTACGCCAAGATCTAGAGTCAGTGCCCTCAAGATGTTGGAGATCACGTATCGAGGTGATCTACTGACTATCTCTGGAGCTTTATTAAGCTCTATGCACAATTTGTAAATTACGATGGAGCAATGTAGCACTGATGGTAGAAAATGCAGAAAAGGACATTTTTGGTCCCATGGGGAAGTTTAGGGAATTCATGGGATCCTAAAATGGCTAGGAATTACTTAGTTACCACGACTTTAAGCGGAAAGTATATAGTATTTAATGTAACGTATAGAAAATTGTATACTAGTCAGAATCCACGGTCTTTGGATTCTTGAGAAAAGAAAACTCAGTCTACGGCAAAACGTTTGTCTTTCTGTCTGTGAGCAACAACACCGTTCATAGAATTTTCCTCAAAATTGATATTGCTCAATCGCTCTGGCCACATACTGCGAATTTGAAACAATATTTTGATTTTGGGGAACTCTGAATTTTCAAAAATTCAACATTCTCCCGACATTTCCTACAACTACTATATTGAAGGTAGGGCTTTTTTTCCATGAAACCTGTTCTTCAATATTAGATATTTAAATAATGTAAAGTAATTTTATTAGAAAATATTAGTAGTAATATGGTTGCGTAGACTTCCGCGGCCGGAGTTTGTGTTGTCTAGGCTATACTGGACGAGCCGCGTCACTGACATGGTGTCTAACCTTTCGGCTAGCGTATTGTGGCCTTCAGGGCGTATTGCAGACGTCTGCAGTACGCTCTGAAGAAGGCCACAATCCGCTGGCCGAAACGTTAGCCACCATATCAGTGACGTGGCTCGTCCCGGATAGCCTAGACAACACATTAGTAGTAGTAATTTTGAGTGACCGTTACAAAAAAGAAAGTGTGTTCTTTTCTAACATAATTCGATTCTCCTAACAAATGGGGTCGATATTTACCGTGCGACAATTGAAGTCAACAGAAACATGTTTTAAACTAGTGTTTTCTAAATAATTCACTGTTTCGCGTGCAAAACCATCCATAACTCTTTGATAACCCAAACATTATCCATTTGTCTGTATATGGAGCTGCACAGTGCTTATGAAATATACTCGAACAGTTCGTTCATTCAATTTTTGCGAATTATGTGTCTGACAGGAATGAAAAGTTCGTGATGATGCTGAATAATTCCAAGAGTGATTCTGTACTGATATTAGCTCAGTTAGCTCCAATATATGTAAGTCTGAACCAAGACGACGGAAAAGAGGATTGTGGAAAGTTCTTCCCTGAAGATGAAGAGGAACAACAAGAAACAGAAATAGCAGTAGAAGAACCAGAAAAGGTAAAAGTAATACTAGTGATGAAATAAAATTCTATTGACCCCAACAAAAGTGAACTTTAAGAAAATCCACAATTATAAATTACAATAATCAATATATCTCACTTTGTAGGCGCAGTCATAAAACAACTACCCGGGGAGATAGTGGCATATAAATAGTTCACAAAATCGATATTATTTTCATCAAACATCTTTTCATTGCTTTCAAATTAAAATATATTTTTATACAACGGGATTAGGAGTTCTAGTTTAATTTAGGACCTCATCGGCTTCTTGTCTTCTTATCTCAGCTGAAAGGTTTGCTGTAAAATTTCAGTTTTTCTGCATGAATGTTGCACCACTGCCAATAATATATATTTCATTATTCATTACATAATATATTTTGCATTATGCTCAAATACACCATACGCTTACGTATTTGAATTATCAATGGCGATGTGAATAGTTTTATTATCAAAAATATTTTTAGTACAATTATTTTAAATTCTAAAAGTAAAAAATATCCGGAACTAAATACTGAATGAGAAGGATATTAATTTTACACTGTTATGTTATCCTCGCAGTAGCAAAATACTTTTGTTTTTCATAATAGCGTATTAAAGGATTGTTAATATTCATATTAAAAGTTTCACTAAATTTTAGTCAGTGTACCAATGATTTGGCTCAGACTTTGAACTTCTTCAGTTCTTTAGAATTTTTATTATAAATATTAATGCCAATTGGGACAATAAACATTATTATTAGCTTTCTTATTGTAGTTCTAAAAATTAAGAACCAGGGAATATACAAATTTTCAAACCAAAAAAACTCGAAATAATCAGTAAAATATAATCATCCAATAGTTCATTGATATATCTAATCTGGACTATATTATCATAAAACGAGTTAAATTTGAAAAAAATAAATTTTAAAATTATTTTGAATGTCACTTAAATAATAGTAATAATAATAATGATAATGATAATGATAATAATAATAATAATAATAATAATAATAATAATAATAATAATAATAAAGTAATTGTAGTATAATTCTTTTCCAATACATTTTAAAAGTTGTTGCTTGAAGCACTTGTGTAATCACAATCACAATCAATACGCAAATGCCAGTAGGTAGCACTATTGAATTTTCTTCACTTCACCGGCAAAGGAGCATGGATGTTATTCTTTTGAATGCACTCCTTGACTAGAAGTATTGTGGCAAAGAAAACAAGTCACTGTTGTGACTCTTCGACACCTGTTAAAATCCCTGTTAAAAATGCTGTTCTCAAGGGGCAATTTTGCTTGTTGCTTTGGTTGTTTTCGGCGTAATAATTTTTAACTGCCATTATGTCGCGGTTTTTATAATAATTATTTGTATATATCTGTCAACATGATTTTATCCAAATCAAAGAAGGCAGTATTGATAAATGGAAGTTGCATTACCACCATTTTGATGTTTAATCATTTACGTAGGTATTCAAGTCAGTTAACTGTGAGCAATTGATAGTTATAATGAACAAGATACTTTCAGTGTCATTACGCTAACTTTACCTAGAACTTTAAATTTCATTATATCGATGGAAACTTGATAAACTGAATTAGCAGTTTTTAGTAAGTTAGTAACAGCAAGAAAATGAATCACATTGAAAACGAGTCAGGACGTTATTTTTGAAGTAATATTTCAAGACTCAAAAATTTGAACTAGCTATGCCGTTGTCAGTCGCTAAATTCACTCAAAACAAAGTTTGTCATACCGGCGTTTGTAAACGACATACTATGCCATCAATGAAATCTTTTTTTTCTTTTTCCTTCCAAAGGCGAAGGCAGGCGGCGCGCCGGCGGGCGCCCCCGAGATGCCGCCCCCGCAGCAGGCCGTGGACGTGCTGCTGGTGGAGACGGTGGCGGCGACGGGCGAGGGCCAGGCCGCCGCCGCCGTGGACGAGGCGGTGGACAAGGCGGCGCCGGAGAGCGAGGGCGGCGAGCACGCGGAGAAGGCCGTCCAGGTGCGCACGTCCGCCGCCACGTTGCGGTCTTTCGAGATGTCGGTGCATCGACGTCGAACTCTTGCCTCGATGCACTGCCATATTTCGGCCCGATTTACAAGTGTCTAAGCCGGCTTAGGTGGCTCAGGGCAGCAATTGATGCCATCGGAGTCTCTCTGACTTGGAGGTCGTAGAATTCGAGTCCCGACGGTGACAGGTGTTTCGACACTAGCTACATAGCTAGGTCGGAGCTTCATAGGCAAGGAGCTACATAGCTAGGTCATGTCCAGCCACTGTCCGGACAAGAATTCTAGCAGCCGGCTGCTCGGATCGGTAGTTTTCCGTGGTTTCTCCGAATACCAGGGGAATGCTGGAGCGATGCCCTAACAAACAGGCCAATCAGGCGCGCGATCTCTCATTCCTCTTTCTTGTGCTATCCTCACCGCTTTCTTTCACACACTTGCACGAACTACACTACCACATATGTCAAGAGCTTAGAGCTTGTGCGGGGTGTGGATCGGAGCCCCGCTGAGGAAGATTACTGGAGGGGGATTCGTCCGCAAGCCAACGTGAAGGTTGGCGCCGAGTCTCACCATCCAGCGGTGGTGAAACAACTGAACTAAAGGAACTAAAGACCGTAATAGCTGAGGTGCCCGGAAATCGAAATATCGTTTTTTTATTATTAAGTGAGTCGTCCCTTCGTGCAGGAGGTGGTGCAGGACGCGGCGCAGGAGCCGGGTGAAGCTGCCGCGGCGCAGGCGGCGGCTGCGGCGGCCGGAGGCCAGGAGGGCGCACAACCCGCGGCGGCGGAGGCGGTGGAGGCAGCTGCGGCAGCGGCGGCAGGGGAAGCCCCTCCGCCCCCGCCCCCGCCGCCGGCTGACGCCCCGCCGGCCGACGCTCCGCCGGCTGAGGCTCCGCCGGCCGAGGCGGAGGCCGCACCGGAGGCCGAACCGGAGGCCGCGCCGGAGACCGCGCCGGAGGAGCCGCCGCCGGCCCCGGCCGAAGAGGAGGCGCCGCCCCCCGAGGCAGAGGGAGGTTGAGCAGTGGCGCCGTGAAGACCGCCGGGGCGCCGGCCATGGCGTAGGATCGAGAGCGGCCCTTCGGTAACAGGGCCACTCGGCAGGAGGGCCACTCCTAACTGATGATACCTCTTATCCGGGCGCACCCCCTGGTATGTGCGGCTCCTACGGTAGGTGCCACCATTGATCGGGAGGTGAAGGCCATCACTGCCCCCACCGCCCTCCCCCTCCTAGGAAGCGGGCTGCGATGATCGCTATTTTACTCCGCTACTAAAATTTAATTCGTCTGGTGAAGGAGCTACGACGAGCTAATGGTGTTGAACGTGACTTCCTATCCACGGAGGGAGTACATTAATTGTTTCGGAATAGCTGTCGCAGTAATTATTGTAATGATTAGTTCTGTTACGAACCTCAGCCATATTCTTTGCAGCGGGAAAGAAGATCGGGAGAAATATGTAAAATATTATTAGGAAAAATCTCAATTGTGAAAATTCGTGATTGTAGGTGGGGATAATGTGTGAGTGGGACTGTGACAATAATTGTGATAATTGTCACAATCGTCCCGAAAAGTAATGTTTGTGATATGTAGAAACGTATTGACGTTTGTGGTAAAGGAAACATCTCGCTTTTTCCGTACACAATTATATTATCCAGTAGGAGTTTTTCCTGATAATTGCAATGTCATTGTTGTAATCATTAATGTACATATCAATAGAGTAGTATCTTGCACATTAGTATCTGAAAACTCTAAAGTACGGAATTAGAGAAAACAAAACTAAAAATAGTTTGTTATTTTTACTAATATTGTAGTAGTGAAAGGCACTTTGTTCCTGTAAAGCCTAAGAAAAAATGATTCTATAACCACGACGATCTGTAGAAAGTAGGTCCAAAAAATTAATATAAAAAGACTGAACATCAAAATAACCATAAGAACTGTGTATTCCTTAATGTGAGGCCATTCGTTACACACAACCAGCATGATATTAACAATTGCCTAATAATGGCAATAATTTTTTGATTTGCAACTGACTTCTTAGCAAATACTAAGTCATGAATTGAAATAAATATATACAAATGATATGATGTTTTCATTTAATTATCGTTTTTTGCTCTCTTGATCAGGGCACCAAGAAATCAAGGTGCAGTATATACGAGTATTGTAAAAAGAAATCTGTAATGGAAAATTTCTCAAAAATAACTATAGATTTCCCAAAAGGGAGAAATGTTTATATTTTGAAATAATATTTCATAGTAGAGAACTGAATACTTTTGCCCTTCAAAACATGGCACCCTTGGCTCATGATATTTTGGTCCTTTAATTAGTACTACACTAAGGAAAGAAAAATGAAAGAAATGAAGATATAGATAAATATTAGTTCCGATTATATAGTATAGATTTAATAGTAAATAAACATGAAATACGTACAAGAAGTGATTTACTTTTTAGAATAAAATAAAATTAAATTGTTTAATTAAGTAAAATGTTGAAGAAATATTCAAAATTATTCATTGAGCATTGTTCAAAATAAATATAGTTAAACGAATACAATAACTAAATAAAATAGGATAACTGGATTATCATTTTTCAATGTTGCTTGCAATTAAAAATAATGATCACTTAGTTACGAATTTTCTTGTCTAAACCAAGAAAGTAACTCACCATTTTAAGACTCTTCTGAATTATATCATATAGAATGTTCGAAATGGATATCTCATGAATGATACTTCCATTTTTAGTGATTCAAGTGAAAAACAATTTATGAGTGATAGCGCAAAATTTTTAGATGTTTCAAATTGGCAACTGCTCAATATATTAACGACAGTTTTCACGCCTGGAACGCTACTTTAGTAACACACAAGAGAAAATGATTGTATTTTCTCTGGCATGCCACTCGATGCTGCTAGTGGTTGCATTTAGTATATAAAACTGCACTTGCATTTCCATTCTTTTATATCTAACTAAAACTTCTCGTTGAGTGATTGCACTGGGAACTGGTAAAAACCATCTAAATTCCCAAATCATATTGTCACGAACTATTCTGCGCAAGTGTGCGGAAGTTCCTGTTTTCTATGGTGTGAATATGAAATGCGTGAGAGTATGCCAAACAACATATTATGAATATTTACCCACACATGGGCATAAATAGATATCAGTGAAGGTTTTACCTACAAACAAAATAAGTTGTTGGTTTGGGTCCCCCTTCAATGTTGAGCCCAGCGATTTCGAAAAACCATCCGCATAAAATATATGTTTAATTATACAGTCGACTCCAGTTATACTGAACTTCTGGGGACTAACATTTTTGGTTCACTATATCAGAGGTTTTCTCTATCCGATGCCAAAATTAAATTAAAAAAGAATTTCTTCACAATTATTGATTTTATTAACATAGAGATACAGCAATGTGCATTAACAGCACGAACCTAAAATTAAAATACATTTATTTAACCTTCAAAAATCAATTATTTTCAATTGTTTGCTTCGTACATTTTACATTAGCAATATCTGTATATCCTTCTCCACAGTTCGTGTTCCATATTTGATTCTGCATTGTTAACTGCCTCTTTACGTATCTTAATGCAGTCTTGACACCCTTCAATGCTTCTGCACTGTTGGAGCGCGAATCCACTTTCCGAAGGTTCTTTTATTAGCCTAATAAAATACTAGATTCTTTCGGCATGGGGCAAGCGGCTAATGAAACTGATCACTTTTTCGCGCGGCGTAGCGGCTGTCGCCAGGCTGTGGGGCTGTGGCAGACACGCGCTTCCTGTCGCCTACGTAGAACACCACGCGCTTCGCCCTGTGGAATCTCAAGTAACATTAAGTTGGAAATTGAAGCAAGCAGTCTAGCGTCGCAGTCGCCAGTTGTAGCCCACGCAGGACACGACCTTTGTTACCGCATGGAAAGAGTGACACAAGGTCGTATATATGGTCTTCATACCAGGTCCGCTACCTTCACCTCAGGACAGACTTCTTCGATTATGACCTTTGCCCGATGGTATTTTTTCCAAGCTGCCTAGTATTGGAATTTGTGGCACTGTGGCGATATATT
This sequence comes from Gryllus longicercus, assembly GCA_038098605.1. Classification (NCBI taxonomy): domain Eukaryota; kingdom Metazoa; phylum Arthropoda; class Insecta; order Orthoptera; family Gryllidae; genus Gryllus; species Gryllus longicercus. The sequence continues at coordinate 1,475,204 of JAZDUA010000133.1, forward strand.
TTTTCCAGGAGGGACTTAATTTACAGGACGTTGTATTTCCTACGTTCACTAAAGCTGAGGTTCAGAGTTCACTATAACTGAATATTCTTGTGCTTATTTGTAATTAAGGTGAAACGGGATCAGTGACATAAAGTCACTATATTCAGTTCAGTGTAACCAAAGTCGACTTTATATGCAATTCATTAATTTTCTCCGAACAACCCACAACATACTCTGGTATATATGCATATATGAATACATAAAGTAATTGTTAAAAATATCCCAAAGTGGGCTGTCTGTACTTTATACATCGTGAAAGAAAAAAACTGTTTTTGTGGCTCCAAGAAGTCGGTCATGCAATTCTTTCACCGCCGACGGCTTCGCTGCTACACTGCCATTCCAAGGAATTTTTTTTGCGAGAACACAAACGTGTTTTTTCTTTATTTATTTTCTCTTAAATTTTCTTTATTCTTAAATTTAATTTTCTCCTCATATGCAGTGAGAGTAAGTAAAAGTAGTGGAGCTACAGAATGGCAAAGACGTAACAGTGAATGAAATAACGGATGCATGAAATACTGATATTTATAATTACAACACTCGTTGTAGAAATCACGTTCATCAAGTGTCAGTTTCAACAGCTCACTATCAGAAATCCACATACAATACATGTACGTTACTTTACGACGCATTTCCAGATGACAATTAATTGAAGTCGGTTCATAAATTTAAGTTAAAAGTAAAATATTTTCTGCTGCATAACTGTTTCTAAACTATTAGAGACTATACTGATGATCAAAAAGAAAAAATAATGTTTATTTTAGCAGAACAGTGATATATAATGACTTAGTTTAAATTTGTTTTGTATATGTTTTTAAAAAAAGACTTAATATGCTTGTAACAAATAATGTACTTCAGCATTCGGGATCAGATTTTTGATCAGTTTCCCTGATCCATTCAGCAAATTCTGATATGGCCCATTGTTTTGCTTCTGGACGTAAATGTAGCTTCACTATGCGCACGTTTTGTTGAACTCTCCTTTGGCTTGTAATGTTAGGAGTAGAGGTAAGGGAGAGTAAATATTTTGTTAGCAATGCAGAAAAATCATATCTATTCGATTACCGATGCAAATACGTTTTCTATAACTCGGGAACGAAAATTTCTAGTTTTTTTCAAATATTGCTAATTTCGCGCTTTTTGTAATTTTACTTTTTTGAATTTATTTATTTATCTTTAACTTTTACTCACCTTTCAACTATTTATAGTTAATATGATGGGAAGGAATTCTCGAACTCAAGAAATCATGCGCAGATTATCTTCTCCCCCATACGTCACATACAGTTTTTTACTGTTTTTTTATTAAATAAATCTAAATTCTGTACCTCCAAAGCCTTGAGTTCGTTCAGATCAATCGGGGGATATCAATTTGGGAGAAAATCGATTGAACGGTTTAGGCACTAGCGTTGACCACAGACAGGCAGCCAGACGTATCCTGTCAATCGATTTTCAATGTCAAGGCCCCAAAAAACATAGATTCGTGTTAGAGGTCGTAGTTTTCTATACCTAGCATCAGTATTTATCTACTTTTTCGTTACCAGAACCCGGCAATACGAGTTTTTGTGCCTAAAATTCCCCATTTTCTGGCGCATGATTGCATAGCTTTCAGTTCTTACGAGGTACGTGCGAGAAAGAAAAAAATTAAAAATATCATTTCAATTTCGCAGGGCCTTTAGTTCGGCGATATCGATAGGATGATATCAATTTTGGAGCAAATCGATGGACCCATTCATTATTTAATCCTTTAACAGTATATCGCCCAGCCTTCTCAAATTAATTTTGTATTAACTGAATGGTAACACATAAAACTCCACTTTTTTCAATTTATTATTTCGTCTTATTAATCCTGTCACGTTATTAGAATAGAATAGCTTCAAAAGGTATCCTTGTTTAATCGATACCCCTGTCATTGCGGTATTTATTCATAGATGTTTCATCGGTTGAAAAGACGTGATATCGATTAATCGTTATTCCTTTTAAACTTTATTTTCTTCCTTCAATACACGACCTCAAAACCGCACTTCGCACAAAGTGTTCATTCACCAATGATTCATTTCACCACATAGCCAGCAGAATACCACAAAGGAGAAACTTTGATCGTCCTCTGATATATGGGGTTTTCTCAGAAGTTCTATGATCATGCTTCCTTGTCAAGAACAAGTCACTGATAAAGTGTAACAGAAGAAAAAAACAGCGGTCAAAGATCATGTCAGATTGCTGTGTTCGGTAGTACGAGCCACAACGCGAACAACAAATCGTAAGTACATATTTCAGCCTTCTTTTACTTCGTTATTTTTCTAGAAAATACTCGCTTATTTTGAAAATTAGTGCTTTGTGACTGCAATATTATTTTAGAAGGTTTTAGAATAGTCTTCTGTGAGAATTAATGAAATACTTCGGACACTCGCACATAATGTAATTTTGCAGAATATCGGTAAATGTATAACACCGTGGCGATAAATTATCATTAATAATTATCATTTTAAACGGGATAGTGATTTAACTTGCCAAGGTCTACCAGATATTTATTTATAAAACAGTTTTCATTTCACTGTTCAATTTTTCGTGAAAGAATTGGTTTAGAAATAGGCTTACTTCTTCTCCTCTGCCCAGTTTTCAAAATATGTTTAGTTAATGCGTATTTCGGTGGCTGAATTCACATGGAATTTATATGAATGCCAAGAACGGACATAGAATGCTTAACGGTCAGTGATTCGTGTACGTTGTATTTATGCACTTTGCTGCCTCAATAAATTAAAGGAAATGCAAAATCATTGTCTTTTTCTGCATTGGTAATGAAGAATGTCTTTTCAATATATATCTATATCTATATCTATATCTATCTATCTATCTATCTATCTATATATATATATATATATATATATATATATATATATATATATAACTTTGCTATATACGCCCATTAGATGTGAATGTTCTCGATGTGTGGTAGTCGAAAACTCAAGTTTAAATATATATATATATATATTTAAACTTGAGTTTAAATATATAACTTGAGTTTTCGACTACCACACATCGAGAACATTCACATCTAATGGGCGTATATAGCAAAGTTTCTTTTGACTAGCAAGCAAGAGAGGATGTATTCTTGTTCTTGGCTCTCTGATCAATTACTGTCTTTGAAGGCTATGAGATAGACGCAAGGGCAACGAAGAAGAAATAGTGCGTCTTCGCTCACTAACAGCTTATCTCTACGTTAGTGGCGAACTTAGCTCAATCGACCATAGGGATGGAGTTAGTAGATGGTGAAAATAGAAAAAGAAACTATACCTTTTAATCAAGATAAAGGAAAGACTCCATTTCTCACTTAACAGAAAAATCTGTGATTTTAGATTTTATGATTTTTGTGTTTTACCGAAAATGTATTTTCACACATTATTCTCTTTATTTCCGATAATGAAGTATGCCTCCACACAAATAATTTTTATTTGCACTGTTTAAAGTCTCTTAGATTGCATGTTATCGTTTTGGGGTAATTCAAGGCAAATTTTGAATAATATGCTTTCATTATCGTCAAAATATACTTTCATTATTTTCGTATCAAGGATACAGATCATTATCACACATCAGAAAAATTTACTAAAACCATAATAAGTGTGAAGCGGAAAACACTTTTTTCTTTTTGCAAACTTATTATTTTTCGCTTTAGTGATTTTGCGTAACAAGCAAGAAACAATGCCAGTTGTCCAATAAAATTATTTTCTAGCACATAAATTACACATACAACAATAAAGTAAACTACCTTGACACTTTTGTTGCATATTACAAGAAGAAAATATGGTTATAAGCAGGGCTAGCTTCAATTTAATTTTGAACATTTAATTTGAACAAACTACTGATATTAGAAAGAATTCAGTAGCTAAAAATTATTTCTGGATCCTCTAGTGTAAATACAATTTATAAAAACAATAAAATGAAATTATGCCAATGAAGAGGCACATAATAAAAAAATGGCACATATATTCTTTCTCTGGGAGAGAGGACTGCAGGTGTTAGAGTCGAGTACATCTGATGTTATAAATATTATTTTCTAGAGCTTAAGAAGGAATTTCTTAAGAAGAGAAAGTTACGTAAACGAAATAATGGCGAATTTTCAGCAGAAAAACATTTATTACAGGGCTCTGGTAACGGAAAGTGGATAAGTACAGTTGCTAAATTTAGAAAAAAAATCATCTAACACGTGGCGCAGCCACAATCCAAGTTTTGTCGGTAGTTGATACCGACTATCGGCAAAACGTCTGCCCGTCCGTCTGTGAACAACGCTATCAGCGAAACCGTTCAACCGATTTTCTCCAAAATTGATATTCCTCAATCAATCTGGCTGATGTTGCAGCTCCTTGAATTTGAAATCGATATTTTAATTTTGGGGGGTACTTTACACGAATCCCCTTGGATATTTTAAAATTTTACAAAAAACTAGCTGCATCGATTTTGATTAAATTTTGTTGTTGGTTAGCCTGAAGGACGTTTCAGATAATGCCGTAAGTCTCATGTCGGTTAAAAACTCTGAATTTTCGAAAATTGAAAAAATCCATTTTTCCGGCGTTTCGTACAACTAAAATATTAAAGAGATTTTCTTCCTTAATTCAAATCTTTTCCTTACAGATAGATTTTGAAATACCGGCATGTAGAATTTTTCGAAAATTTGAGTAATTTTCGCGTAATGTTGCGTGCAATATAAGCAATTTTTAATTTTTGTTGAAACATTTTTTTCTCAAAAACAGCTCGAAACAGCGAAAAAAATTTGTTAGTGGATAGTCTGAAGAACGTTTATGAAAATGGTGCAGGTCTCATGGTGGTTGAAAACAGTTTTTTCAAAAATTGAAACAATTAAAAATTTTTGGCGTTTTTCTGCAACTACAATCATGAAGATACAATGTTTTTCCTTAATGAAATGTATTTATCAAAAACAGATTTTCAAAAAGGAACAAGTTAGATTTTTTTGAAAATATGAGTATTTTTGCAGTTATTGGGTGTCAAAGTCGCAGTCGCAGGCTCTGAAAATCATGCGCTTCCCTTTAGTAATTTCAGGCGATTTTGAGGCAGTGAGGTAAGTTAGAGAAGTAAGAGAGAAGTATTATTTAATATTTGTTTGTTCGTTTCATACACCAGAGCTTTTGTTATACTTTTACAAATTAATCTTTTAGAAATTATTTCAAACCTATTTGAAATAAATATAAAATAAAGATTACTAGCGTTCAGTCACCCGGTCCAAATTTACGCGGTTGGATGTTATTTAGAAATTGTATATTATTGCATATTTCATTTTATTATTTATTTTATTTATATTATATTTATGTTTTATCATTTTAAATTGCATCCTTTAATTGTGTTAAATGCGAAAACAAATAGATGTGCGGTCATTATTGTTGTTACCCATTGTAATGCTGCACAGATAACAAAAGGCAATAATGGTGCCTACTTTCAATTTGCGGTAATAATCCTATTATGTAATCCTATTACATATTTGTGGAATATTACAATACAATAGTGTTTAATTATTGCTATTATATATTTTTCGATCTATTTGTGTGCCAACGCAATCAGTATCGTATTATTTATTAACTTTTAATTATATTACTTTCTCGTGTTCTGATTTTTTTTCGCACCAAATGTTCTACGCTTCGAATGAGTTTACACAAAATACTTCGGTAAGAAATTGTGGTATACGTAGTATTGCAAAACCATTACTAATCGCGGGAAGTACGTGATGTTTTAGCACCACTAGTTTTCTTTTATGGTGAGTATAAAATGTATTTTTTGTTAATTTAAAGTAAAAATTTATAACGTAACATTGATGTATTGAATAATTTCATTTGCATAGAAGATTAATAAAACCTATATTTTTTATAATCTTTGACTTCTGAGGGGGTGAAATATTTATTTAAAAACTTAATGTAATAATTTTTCAGAAATTATAGTATATTGTATCTAAGATAGAATGCTTTAAAGGAATTATTACAAAGGAGAACATGAGTAGAGAACAGACATGAGAACTGTTGAAAAATGGAGAGTACAAAAAAGGATACCTCCGAATAGATCATCATATTGTGGCGTCACCAATTAATTAAGTATAACTCTGTTATGGCATCGCCAATAACAAATAATTTCTACATCTGGAAATAGCTCGCGTCGAGAAAGAAGTAGGTCGAGGGAAGATGCCTTTGTCAAGCAGGGTTGGTCCCGACCGCACTCAGCCTCTTTTCAGAGGCGGACCGTTTATTGCCCCCCCTCATAAAAAGACATAATGTCCCTGGCCGGAGCACAGTCGGACAATACGCACCCTCGCGTCCTTTCTTCTGCCGCGCGACCGGGGGAGAACACGGAGCCCGAAGGAGGGGTTGGCCGGGTGTCAATTAAGACGACGACGCATTTACAACACGTCGTAAGCGAAACCCTTTCTCAGCGAGTCAACCGATCCCCTTCCAAACAATGCCCGCCCCCACACCCGTCTTGGCACACGCCTGGGCTAGGCACCAGAATTCCCGCAGGGGCTGTTTACAAACTAAATACAGTAGGCTGTCGATTAGCCCATGCCGACCGTCGAGGATCCGTGAAATGCGCTTCTGCACGCGCACGTGTCCAGACAGCTGCGAGCAGCTCCTGAAACAACTGACAAAGGGAAGCGAGCGAGAGAGAGAAGCCAGTGTCAGACAGAGAACAATCGACGGAAAAATACGGGAAAATTGCCACATGATTGGTTAATCAGAATTCTGCGACGCAGCCACCCTCAGCCAATGGGAAGCTTCGCCATGAGGGAAGGGAGAAATCCAGAGCTAGGAACATTTTGGGGAAGGGGAAAGGAAATTCTTTTAAAAACGAGATGCAGAGAGAAAACAGGACTTTTTTAATCGGAGCAGACGGGGGAGGAACTCTCCCAGAGACTGTTCTTGCGATCGGAGCGTGACGGGGGAGGAACACTCCCAGAGAGTAGAAGTACGGGATACTTCTTAGTAATTTCCTGTTACTCAGAGATACTTCTAAGATACTTCGAGAGAATTACAAGATACTTCTTGGTTGCTAAGTTTGCTTGATTACGCAGTTACTTACGATCGGGACGCGAGTTTGGGAAAGACTTTCCCAGAATCGAATTAGTTAGGACGCGACTAGTGGACTTGTCGCGGAGGACACTCGGGCGGGAGACTACTGATCCCGCGCCGATTCCGCATCGGCCCGCCAGCCTTTGCCGCCTCCCGTGTCGGGCCGATTGACAGCCCACCGCGTTACGTCAACGCCCGTGGCCACTCGCCCCCACTGAGCCTGCTCGAGCCGGCGACCTGCCGAGAGGGGGACGCACCGCTACCTGCCGAGAGAGGACGCGCCGCTGAAGGTCAGCGACCCGGGACTGCCGCCGCCTCTGCTCCGAGGCTGCCGCCTCGGCCCGCCCACGGAGACAACGCAGCCACTGGTGAAAAAATACGAGACGAAGCCGTCTCGCAGAACAATCGTAACGGCGAGAAATTGCAAGTGGCCGCGCTCAGGCCCTGCAAACCTTAAATGATGAATAGCACGTTTCATCAAAGAGACAGCCTAATATGTTAGCCTTAAGGGAATTAACAACTAGTAATTAAGATAACCAGTTCACAGAGTAGATTTAGTAAAAAAACTCGCGTCGCCCTTTGCGACATGTAACTTCCCTGGCAGCTCTTGGTGCCAGGAATAAATTGTTATTTGTCACAAATGACTCTGTGCTAATTCATGACCTCCCAACTCTTCCATCCAGTCACATTTCAGGAGCTGAACCTGGCGCCCTCCCCCCGCTATTATTACATTTGGCTGGTCCCAACGTGGGGCTAGTTTAGTGTATCATTAGTAGGTTAGTTTACAATATTCTTAATAGAGTACGTCTGGTAATCCTAGACAGAAACAGTTACTGCCATTTTATTTCGTTCAAGAAAAGAACAAAAGCTTGTAATCTAAGATGGCGGTCAGAATGCAAATAATTTAACTTTTTAAAGTACTTCAGAAATAATAGACGCATATTTAATACCTACTAGTGGTCACTCAGCGGTCGAAATTCGACCATAATTCATTAATTTAAAAAAAATAACTCTTTTGAGGTTATTTTGTCAAAAAGCATACCTGTACAATTATTGAATATATATTATTTAATTTGTTCTATTTCATCATCTGTGTGTACAAATTCGAAATTAACGTGTGTGTGTTGCCTTAGTTCCCTGCAATATCTATGAAATTTGAAAACCTACCGACAACGGGAGTAACTGGATTTCTCGCCCCTCCTGCATGGCTGAGAAATACAACGGATATTGACCTCAACCGCCAACAGAGCCAAAGACCTTCCTGTGTCAAATAGGGTCTCCAATACACTTTGTTTACGTGCAATGTTCTGTTAAGTGACAAAATACGAAATTTCGTAATATCACTACAAAATTTTGTAAAAACTATTATCGTTCACACGCGAAAATTATTATTATTATTGTTATTGTTTTTATTATTATTACTATTATTAGTCATATATTTTACACGTACACTAATGCAAATAAGGAGTGAAGTATTGTCTCTTAAACACTAAGCTTGGAATGAAACGTTTAAAAAATATAATTTTATAGATATGTGTATAGAAACCAAACTAGTGTCCCCTAGGACACGAAAATCATGTTTAAGGCTCTAAATCGTTTCGTTTCCGAGTTATGCACGATGTTCAATAGTAGTGTCTTGTAGCGTGTTGCGAATTGTATAATACTGCGGTGTGCATCGCTATATTGTTTAATTTAATATACTTCTAATATTATTATATGAACATTTTAGCTTTCTACTCTCCCCCACAACTTTAACCTTTGTTCTGCAACAAATGGTCAAAATGACCCGAAGCCACGAAAAACGCGCATGCGTGGCAGGGCTGTGGTGGGCATTTATTTGGGGAAAATGAGAACTTATCGTTCTTTGAAATGATGAAAAGGATGTATTTTGAAAAAAATAATTTTGTTTTCTAGCATGTTAAAATTGGCTAATTTCTCAAAAATGTGAGTTGGGTCAAAAAGACTTGACGTAGTTAACGCCCCGGCGTTTCACGTTACAGACCAAGGGTTAATTATGCCAAATATACCGTCCCCCGTGCGCGCAATATATTTAAAAAAGAATACAAAGTTTTCTCTTCATATATTAATATATACGAAATAAATTTCGCCTCCCTTCAAGAAAAGTAGTTCATTTACCTACTATAAATTTGCGTACCTTGTTCTTCAGAACGTCTCAGAACAGAGAGTATTATGAAAGCGAGTATTAGAAAAACTTCGCCGGATAAAAAACTGAAAGTAACTTCGTAGTTTCCGGATTGGAGAGAAATAACCAAACTGGTGGGAAAGGGATGCTGAATGGAAAATTATATAAAGCCAGACGGAAAATATACGATTGTAAAATAACATCAAAAATTTGTTTCAATGCAATACTATAAGTGTGACCTACATACGTCACATATGATATATGTAATACAAACGTTCCAGAATACAAACCTAGCGAATAATGAAATTTGATTGAAATGAAGTTAGAGTAATTCAAAGGAAGCATGATTTATTCATCGCCCCTACTCTCTGATGCATACACACGAGAATAGTATTGCAAACATCCGCTCGCAGTTGCAGCCGGCTTGCTTAGGTCCTTTTCAACCGGCAGTGCGACCCAGGCCTCTTCGTCCGCCGCTCGACTCCGAAGGAAATTCCGCTCTTCGGGGAAAACCCAGTCAGACACGCTGCGTCCTAATTCAGCGAAAAGCTGAACTAAGCTGAAGTTTCTGTGTTCTTATTGCTCTTCGACTGTGGCCAATCCGCATGCTGACGTTACTGGTCGTTCTGCTTCCCTGGGTCTCCGCTGCACGAGCACTGTGTAAGTAAGGTAACATCCCTACTAATAATAGTATGCTTGAGATTTTAATTTGAATTTACTTATTTCTGCACGGTTTGAGCGTTTGAGGAATGCGACTAGAGACGTGACCATTGAATATAAATGATTTTCACCAGTCCATCGCACGTGACTAGCCTTTTAAGTTCACATGGAAAGTTACCAATGTATATTAAATAATTTATATGAGAAGAATTTTTAATAATAATAATAATAATAATAATAATAATAATAATAATAATAATAATAATAATAATAATAATAATAATAATGATAGATTCTTTCATAGTCGAACTCCATGACTTTTTGGTTTCGCGTTTTAGTATACAGAATAATTACGTTTGTAATATAGAGCGGGTACATGAAATCTTATATAAGACCTCCAGAGCTATCTCAATGTTGATAACGTTTTTAAATGCCTACAGACGTGAAATGTATGGATAAGTAGGAGTATGAAAGGTGACGAGGCGATTAGAATAATTCATGTTTCTTTTGACACCGCAACTCACAACTCTTGGATTCGTCATAGATACGGTTTTCCCACCTTCAATACCTCGGCTAACTTGGTTGGCATTTCATACGTTTTTTATTGTCGAAATTGGATACAATAATTTGTTTCTGAGTTTTTTGGGATTCTGTCTTTTCTAACAGACGCTATCAACCAATAGGTAGGCGTCGTGATGATGAATCTTCCAATTGTTTGCCTCCAGACACACAGAGTGGATAAGAGTACTGAGTTAGTTTGTGAGAAATGAATAAAGCAAATATAGGCAACTAGAAGGAGAAAAATAAAAACGAAGAATAAAAAAATTGGATGGAGATGATATGAATAACCTCTATCTTCGAATTCTATACCATTGGGGTCGGAAAATACAAGGTGGTAAGTAAAGCAGGAAAGAACGAAAGGTGCTACATCAGCAGGTTCTTTCTCGTATTATTGATAAATGTCACGTACCATTACATCACCTGTTACACATTTATTACATTCCATCCCATCATCTATCATACACTTTGGTTATCATTTGATAAAATCATAATAAAATAAATGACTCTAAAAATACGTATTTTTTTTTGTTTTTTGAGAATTTTAAACTACTGAGAACTCAATATTACGTATACAAAAACTAATCTCAATTTAGTTGCATGAGCAAGAATTACGCAAGTCTTTTGCCTTTATAATATTACTAAGTACCTCTCAATGGACGTTAAAACATTTTATATGCGGTCAAAAAAAATCTTAATAGCTCGGCCTAGAAAATGTAGTTTTGAAAAACCTTGTTAGATAGGGTAGTCGGTAGACCATCAACCTCTCGGGCTTAGGCATTTTTCATGAAATATTATGTTTCTATGGCAGTACAAAATACGCTAAGGAAAGATAAATTATTTTCTTAATTAATAAACCATAGACACAAGACCCTGTGCTTATAATATCGTTGGAGGGAATTACCCCCTCCCGTTTCAAAGAAATTTGAGACGAAAAAATTATTGCAGAGTGTGACATTTTTGGGTTGTCATGTGCAAAAGCAACCTGAGAAACACATTTCACGGTAACACACATTACCATCGACCATAAAAAGAAAACAGAATGTCAGAAACGTTTAAAGTTGGGTTCCAGTGAAAAGATATTTTAATTTTTAAAACAACAATGTAAAACATTGTTTTTAGAGTTAACAATTCTGTGTGAAAAATCTTTGGAGCCCTTCTTCAGCATTTTTTTAAAAAAAATCGTTCTTTTTGGTACTCTAGCTGTTCAGAACTTCCTTTTATATCGGGAAAGAGAGGCATTGTGCTACACGCGACCATAAAGTTTATAGACGTATTTCATAATAAAAACCACTTACATTAAAATTTTTGAGTTTCCAGTTTAATTTCCAGATTAATACATGCTGGAAAATGCGGAGAACAAATGAAGATTTGGGGGAACATTTGACAGAACGTTTTAGAAAAAAGTTGTGGGAACACTTGGGAAACTTTTGGGGGAACATCTGGAAGAGCATGAGGGTGAATATTTGGGAAAAAATGTGAGAACCTCTGATGCACATGTGAGGAATCACTTTTTAGGGGATCACTTGGTGAACGTGAGGAGGTACACGCGGGGTACATTCATTAAACATGCTTTGAGCGTGCGAGGGATTGTGTAGTGAATACGCAAGGAAACGTTCGTTGAACGTGCAATAGACCATACAAAGGGAATATGATAAGGGTTATGTAAGGGAACATGTGGGGTCTTGTGGAACGAAGAATTGAGTAAAAATTTAACTTTTCTGGCGACCCCTGTTCCACAGCAGGGTGGTCAGAAACGAACAGAAACTAGAAATCTTCGTTAAATTAAACTGACGCGTTAATAGACCCATCATGACGGAGTGCTTCACTTCAGGTTTTGGCCTCAAATTGGGATCCAGTACGAAGCAATTTTCACTTTTAAAACAATAATTTACAACGTCGGAAGGTTCGCACGGGTCCAGCAAGTAATTTTAACTTTTTTTACCTACTAGAACGGAAGCCAGTCTTGAAGAGCGCCTTGCTGCCTCGCCGAGAGCATGGATCCCTGGCGCGGGGCGCTGCTGCTGCTCCTGGCGGCCGCGCCGGCGCGTGCGGGCTGCCCTTCCGAGTGCGAGTGCCGCGCCTCGGGGCTCCACCCGGCAGTGGACTGTTCCGCTCTGCAGTTCACCGCGTTGCCGCCGGGCCTTCCGGCCGACACGTCGCATCTGCGGTTGGGTGAGCTTAGTCTTGCAAGGCTCGTAGTTTGAAGAACGTCGAAGGAGGGATTTTAAAATATTTCTAAAGACACTGAATAAGCTTTTTTAAAGGGTGTTATTTTCTCAGTGATAAGTTCATCTCAATATTTTAGTTATTTTATGTAATACGTTAACTCATTTTAAACTTATGATTTACCTAGTGGATGGTGAAAAAAATACTTATGTTCGAATATTAAGATTATTATTATATTAAGATTAAACAAAAATTCAATTTCTTTGTTATTATTATATGATTTTTCACGAAACCAGGGGTATGTGCATTGATCTTTGGAAACTCTTAAATAGTATCTTTTGTAACATAAAATATAACACATGACTTAATATCTCAAGCAGAATTACAATTGTATTTAACCCACATATTGAATAAATTTTGCCCACATTTATTTTATTAAATGTGTAATGATATCAATGAGTTGAATACTAGGTCTTACTAAAGCAAGCTTTGGAAATGTATTCACGAAATTAAAATCTGATAAAAGAGAAGTTAACAGAGCCCTTGTCTCCCTATTAGTTTACGAAATATTTCCATGTAAAAATATGTTTGGCAGGATTTAATAACATCAGAATTCTTCGCAATGGATCTCTTACCACCGCTCCGAACGTGGCTCGTCTTTGGCTCAATGACAATGGGATGGAAATCATTGAACCTGGCGCCTTCAACTACTTGTCATCACTCTCATGGCTAGACTTGGAAAACAATAAAATTACCTCTCTTCATCCAGATACATTTGTTAATTTGACTCATCTGTTCAAAATGATTCTGAGTGGAAATCCATTAGTAGTTCCTGAAAATTCTGTTTTCTTAAGGTCGGAATATCTCCAGGTATAGTATTCGAATGTTTACAAAATAATTTAAATAGCTTCAAATATCTCAAATTGTCTCATTCATTTTCATTCTTTAGATTTTGGACATGGCAAATTGTGGATTGGAAGAAATACCTTCTAAGGCATTTACTGAACTGAGAAGTCTTATGACATTACGACTTGGAAATAATTCCCTTAGAGCTGTTACAATAAATGTATCGTCTTTGTCTCACCTCGATTTACACAAAAACTCCATTGGTCCAACGACAAATCGATTGCAAATCTCAGCACCAAGATTGCTCAAGCTCGACTTATCTTCTTGCCTTTTTGCAACTATATCTCCTGACTTCCTTGGTTCTTTTCCCCTAATGGAATATTTTGATATTTCTGATAATATCATTGACTTCTTAAACCCAGATGTGTTTAATGCGCTCTCCAATTTACTAAAGTTAAATTTGACAAATAACTTAATTTACACATTACCTGCAAATATTATTGATCAAAATCGCAAGCTAGAAGCTATTGATTTGAGCAACAATCCTTTAGTTATAGGAAGAACCAGCATATTAACTACTTGCTCGGCTCGAATTATTATGATGAAAAGGTAAGCAATATTTGTTTTAATTTGAAGTAGTGTGAATAAAGTATAACCACAAGGTTTAATTATTTAATTTCAAATAAAAACAACTTATTGTTTTTATTTATTTAATATTATAGTTTTACGCAATTGAAAATTAATATATTTTGAATCGTATTTATCATTTTATCAAATTTAAAACAAAACGCCGTTATGTAGAAAAAATTGTTAATACAAATTGAATTTTAGATGCAGATTTCGAGACATAACGTCAACATCACTGAATGGACTTTCAAATGCGACAGAACTGCACCTGAGTGACAACAAATTACAGACAATATCGAAATCAGTATTCACAAGTGTTCCACTTCTAGTTTCTCTTTATTTGGACGGGAACAAGATAAGCCAGATAGAAGTTGACGCGTTCGAAGACCTGACACAACTCACCTTTTTGGATCTAAGCAGGAACTCTCTTCAGGTACCTGTTCCACGAGTTTCGTATTTTGTGATGATATCTCTTTTTCACAGTAACTACAAGTTCATCTCGAGTAACGCGCAAACATTTCAACACGTTGTTGACAAAAATCTAAAATATACAAATAATAAATAATGTTTTGTTTCAATTCAAGCTTTCAAAGAAATCATAGATTTCGTCGAAACTTTAAGACGGTGAATTGGAAGAGGGCTTTTATAGATTTCCATTGAAAGAATAAAAAAAATATTACATATTTCGATACAGCGATTTTAAATGAAAAACGCAATTGGGACTAAAAAATCAAGAACGATTAATCCATTTATTTATCTGGTCACACGTCATGTAACTTTAACTTTGGATTAGTGCTTTATTAATGGAAAATCAGAAACATGTGATAGTATCCATTATACATTAAATATTTCACTACAGCGAAATAGGAGTTCGAAAGCTTTATTATTATATTCAATACGTTATACAATAAAAAAATATTTTTAAAGCTGAGTGCCATCTACATATGTTTGGTAAAATCCTCCCAAAAAACCTCTATGTATGTTATATCTTGCTTTCACAATCGGTTCAGAAAACACTTTGAATTACTGACACTTGTTACGTTTAAACTATAACAAGATCAGGGTTGGGTCGTTCTTCCACCGTTCCACTGTTTCAGTTTTACATCTTCAATCGTCAGGACACATGTCCTTGTGAACCTTACTGGGGAAACTGCCTTAAACACTTAGGATCTTTATTTCATCGAAAACTACTTTTAATAGACAGTTTACAATTGAACGCAGCTAGGGTTCCTGGTTGCCTGCCAATATTAACTGTTCAGGGAGGAACATAAAAACGTACACATTTCTGTCCTAGAATGACACTGAATATTAAAGTGTGGTTGTAATGTCTGTCGAAATTATTTCATACTAATAATAATTTATCTAGTTACGGGAAATGCTAATGATCGGTGAAATTAGATGGCAATACAACTTGTAGTAGTTGTGATAGTAGATATCTCTTTTTCACAGTAACTACACGTTCATCTCGAGTAACGTGCAAACATTTCAACACGTTATTGACAAAAATCTAAAACATACAAATAATAAATAATGTTTTGTTTAAATTCATGAATTCAAGGAAATCACAGATTTCGTCCAAATTTTAAGACGGTGAATTTGAAGGGGGCGTTTATATATTTATTAGTATATTATAAAAGCGCGGAGGAGAAGAGTCGAGTTGAGACTGACTTCAAATTCAACCGCAAACCGCTCTTAAATTATAACCACGACCTGTTTCCATTACTACTTTCACGCGTCGTCATAATCTGTTTTCACATTTTTTTAACACGCCGTGCGCAAAACGCGGTCTTTTGCGCTTGTTTTCCGCGTGCGAAAGAGCTATTTTTTTGGGAGTAAGCGAATCATCGCGAAGCGTGTGTCAAGAATCTGTAACGATTTGCATTTGTTTTTCGTCTTGACGACGTCTTTGTTTTTTATTGACAAATTATAGTGTTACGACAGACTGGAATCCATTTACTTTTGTAAGGTATTTCAAGTTATTTGGAATTTATTTATATTCCTTTACTTGATGCATTGCGTTTCTCTCACAGCGTGTTAAAAAACAGTGTACACAACACGAGCGCGAGGTGATTCCCGCACTCGACTCTTTGTCGTCCTTCCTACGCTCGGGCGACAAACTCGACTCGTGCGTGAATCACCTGTTTCGCGCCGTTGTTACGGGGACTACTAACATCGGTGTACATCTACCCTTGTTCGATATTGTAAATCATGGCACTTTTGCATTTGTTGCCAATTATTTTAAATCTATTTTTCAGGGCAAATCATATACTATTAACAACAGTACTAAACGTACAGGACTGAAAAAAACGTGGTAATTCTAGGTCACTTCTTCTTTGGAATAACCATTATCAAAATAGAATGTAACCCCCCCCAGAAGATGAGATTGCAATGCAAACCGAAGCGAAACCAGACTTAAAAAAATATGTAGAGCTTTACATAAACGCAAAAACATGATTATTATTGAATCCATCAGCTAACAAAAAATGATATGAAATATGTCACCTGTAAGCAGTGATACAAATAATGAAAATAAAATATCTTGAAAACGATAGCGATATCAGGTTAATTAGCGGACTCCTTGTACATTATTGTGGTGATGTAACTCTAATGAGGTTAATACACAGTTGGAACACCCCTGTAAGGTTCACGTGAACGTGCGTGTTGTCGATTGCAAGTGATATCTTTATTTTACGCAAGAGCCCTAACTACGTGGTATGTGGCAGCTGCCGGAGGACGGTCCCTTCCTGCGGTCGTCGTCGCTGGGGGCGCTGCGCCTGGACGCGTGCGGGTTGGAGGCGCTGCCGGCGGCGGCGCTGCGGGCGCTGCCGGCGCTGCGCAGCCTGTCGCTGGCGGGCAACGACCTGGCCTTCGTGAGCGACGCGGCGCTGCGCGCGGCGCCGGCCCTGCGCGCGCTGCACGTGGCGCGCAACCGCTGGCGCTGCGACTGCGCGCTCAGGCAGCTCTGGTTTTGGTGCGCGGGCGCGGACGAGGTGAGGGCGCGCTTGCGATGGGAGCGTAGGCTTCAGGAGTCAGTAGCTGCTTGGCTGCCTGGGATACGCCTGTACTCAGGGCGAAATGGCTTGAAGCATTTAGCCACGAGGGCGGTCGCTGAATGGTGGCCTAAACGTTGTCACTGGGGTCTAGGATGCGACGTCAGAGCGAAATGTGCTGAGGCATTTAGCCATGAAGACAGTTGCAGTTTAGCGACCCAAACGTTGGAACCTTGGCCTAAGAGGAGGCGTCAGAGCGAAATGTGCTGAGGCATTTAGCCATGAGGACGGTCGCAGAAAGGGGACAGAGTCCTTGGCACTTGGGCCTAGGATGAGGCGTCAGAGCGAAATGCTCTGAGATATTTAGCCATGAGGACGGTCGCAGTATGGCGACTGAAACGTTGGCACCTGGGCTTAAGATGCGGCGTCAGGATGAAATGCCCTGAGTCAAGTCGCAGAATGGCGTCATAAACGTTGGCACCTAGGCTAGGATGCGGCGTCAGAGTGAAATGCCCTGAGGCAGTTAGCCCTGAAGAAGGTCTTAGAATGATGGCCGAAATGTTTGCACTTGAGTCTAGGATGCGGCGTTTCCCGGAGAGTCAAGCAGTTACCGCACTTGCGAAGCCCTTCGGGATGTTTCCGCTATTTGGTAATTTGGGGGAAGACAAAGTTTCTACCCGATTTTTCTCTAGTGCTCTTTCAGCGGTCCAAGAGCACACAAATAGAAGTAATCTGAACAATCTGAACACGGAGTTGAACTTTTTTCTCATATTGTTTATATCACGAAACTGGCGTGGAATGTTTTGGCAAATTAGTTTTAACGATAATAATTCTAACAATTTGTAACCGGAATATGAATGGAAACTGCATAGAAATGGATAGTTGTTCAAAAGTATTGTGAAAAGTGTTTTAAATGTCTTGCTAATGAGCATTAGAACCTAAATAACATCACACATATGTTGTATCACAAAATTCTGGATGTTACTACACCCTTCTACTGAAGCAATGAATTCTGAATTCTGAAAATCCAAAATTTCTGTGCCGTGAGCAGATAGAGTGTAGAAAGTAGTTTCCTTCAATTTAAATCAAAACAGTTTATCAAAAGTTGCACCTATGTCGTACATTCGACGATATGAAATTACCATCTGCTAAAGAACAAACAGATGGGGCAACACATTAGGGAAGGCGCCCCTGTCGAGTAGGCAATTTGTCATACGAGTACGTCGAGGTTTTGCCTCAACTCTTCCACTTCCCACGTTGGCATCTCCTAAAATAAGCCTAGTATATTCGATGTTTCTCATCGCAATACGTGACATCATCCCTCTTCGCTTTAATAACAAATAATTTCTTATTAGAGACGTAGCCTCGCAAGGGGAAGACGGAGGGCGCTAAAGATATTACAATCGAAGGAGTCGCGCTAACAGAAAATATCGGTTGAAATCACGTGGTATTAGAAACTTCTTAGAAACCGATATATGGAAACTCAAAATTCTTAGAAAGGAGCCTGTATGTCAAACATGAAATATTATTATTTTTCATACCAAAATGTTGCTTAGGTTTTAAACTACTAACCACAACATCGCGTTCGTTACCCATCTCACGACTTACTACTCCGCAAAACGTACTAGTAGTAGTTTGATAACCCTCTTGGAGAAATTTAAAAATTTACAAAGCAACAACAAAATGATGTAAGCTCATTCAAGCGTCGCATGATGTAAGGCATCATCTAAAGGCTTAGATGCGTTTATTTTCAAAGCTAAGCATGGTAAGTAATTTTGGGAACTTGAGAGATATTTGGTTTTGATCATGAATAGTTTCATGATTTAGATTATTAGATTTATTTAGTAAAAAAAACTGTTTGTGACGTATGAGGGAGATCTTCTGAGCACGTTTTTTTGAGTTCCAGAGTCGCTTCCCATCATTTTAACTATAAATAGTTTACGGACGAGTAAAAGTTAAAGATAAATATATAAATAAATAAATAAATAAATAAATAAATAAATAAATAA
Source organism: Gryllus longicercus (assembly GCA_038098605.1). NCBI lineage: Eukaryota > Metazoa > Arthropoda > Insecta > Orthoptera > Gryllidae > Gryllus > Gryllus longicercus. The sequence goes on from JAZDUA010000133.1 coordinate 1,494,300, forward strand.
ATAAATAAATAAATAAATAAATAAATAAATAAATAAATAAATAAATAAATAAATAAATAAATAAATAAATAAATAAATAAATAAATAAATAAATAAATAAATAAATAAATAAATAAATAAATAAATAAATAAATAAATAAATAAATAAATAAATAAATAAATAAATAAATAAATAAATAAATAAATAAATAAAAATAAAACTTTAAAAAGCGCGAGATTAGCAACATTTGAAAAACTATACATTTTTGTTCCCGAGTTATATGAAACTTATTTGCAACGGTAAACGAATTGCAGATTTGATTTTTATATATTGCAAACAAACAAAATAGTAACTGACCCTTACCTCGGCAGTACTCGCCTGACCGCTGTGGTGTGCGGATCGTGCCCGCAGCTCCGTAGTGTCTTACCTTGCTCGCCCGCGAGGGTGCCAAGATAAGGAAAAGCCTAGCGATAATAACAAGTGCGCACTAGCTCTAAGTGAACAGTTACAGTTGTAAATCATAACGGTGTTTCATCCTTCATATTCAAATCAACCTAACAAAAAACAACCTATACTAAAACTCAGTCGATTACCGAAGTACTTTCGGATAGGATCAGTAGCATGTAGTGCGATTGCATGCTACTGACATCCGGAAAGCTGTTTACTTCAAGAAATGTCATCCGAAGAATCAACAGGCAGCGACAGCAACGGCATGGATCATGATTCATCTGCTCCCGTCAACCTGACGCAGAATGTGCGGCAAATATACACACCAGCTCGGTCAAAAAGACCGAACCCTGACGTCCTCGACCCTGATGCTAATAGAAGGGTAAGGCAAAAGACAGCGTCTTGCGATAGCAATACTAGTGTATATACAGTTCCCACCAATAATCAATTCAGTGCTCTTGATATAGAAGGCACAACAGAAAACAATGAGGAAACCCTTCCAAGAACCACTGTACCTCCAATTTTCGTGCCAAATGTGAATAATGTTCCAGCCATGATCAAGTTTTTAAAGCAAGCCTTAAAAACAGAAGATTTCGAAATAAAATCTCTAGCAAACGACAAAATAAAAATAACGCCGAAAACTCCAATCACCTACAGGGAAATAATAAAACATTTGTCAGCCAACGGTCACGTATACTATACATACCAGTTGAAACAAGAACGTGCGTATAGAGTTGTCTTGCGACACATACATCATACGGTAGATGTAAAAGATATCAAGGCTGCGCTTCTGGAAAAGGACCACAAAGTTAGAAACATTATAAATGTCCGCCATAGACAAACTAAATCACCTCTGCCTCTATTTTTTGTAGACCTTGAGCCCAAACCTAACAACAAAGAAGTGTTCAAAATTAACCGACTGTTAAATTGTGTTGTTGCTTTCGAACCACCACGCCTGAAACGCGAGATAGTAGAATGCAAAAACTGTCAGAGATATGAACATACCAGGTCGTACTGTGCATACCCGTATAGGTGTGTTAAATGTGGAAAAGAACGCGACCCAGATAAGTGTTTAAAAGAAAAGCAAAGTGAACCGACTTGTGCTCTGTGTGAAGGCAATCATCCCGCCAACTACAAAGGTTGCCAAGTATACCAAGAAATACTAAAAAGGATAGGGTACAACAACTCAAGTAAACACAGAATGTTTCAACAAGAGATGCATGTGCAGACACAAAACAGCAACATTGAAACTACTTATTCTCACGAAAACTCAAGAAGCAGACATGTAAATGCAGGAACATGGGCCGATGTTGCGCGATCAAAGCCTGTAGAAAGACATCAAAACAACGACGATAGCCATTCCATTATGAATATTATACAGAACTCCTTTGAGAGATTTGAAAACATACTAATGCAGCAAAGTCAACAAATAAACTCTCTAATTAACCTCATAACGTCGCTTGTCTCCAAACTATCTAATGCCTAAATTCATTCGCATTGCAGCTTGGAACGCCAACGGATGGCAAATCATCGCCAAGAAATCGAAATATTTCTCAACGAAAACAAAATAGACATGCTACTCATCTCTGAATCTCACTTCACAGAAAGAAGCTACTTTAAACTGAAGAACTACATTTTATACGATACTAAACACTCTAGTGGCAATGCCCATGGTGGCACAGCAATATTAATAAAAAGCACTATTAAACATCAAGAACAGGAAGCTGTACAGGAACAGGATATTCAAGCAACGACTGTACAAATTATGGACCGGAGTGGACCAATTACCATCAGTGCCATTTACTGCCCTCCAAGATTCAAAATAGACAACGATTTGAAACCTATTTTAAGTCTCTAGGAAATAGGTACATGGTGGGAGGAGACTACAATGCCAAACACACGCAATGGGGATCCAGGCTCATCACCCCAAGAGGGAGAAAACTGCTGAAAGCAGTTACCTCACTTCAGCTAGAAACCATTTCTACAGGAGAACCTACCTACTGGCCTACCGACCTAACCAAAACTCCAAATGTAATTGATATATTCATAACAAAAGGAATCTCATCCACTAACAGTATCATAGATTCTTCCCACGAACTGTCCTCAGACCACACTCCAATAATTATCACAGTCGGCAACAAAATTATTCTACAATCCTCTCCCGCGTCACTAACGAACAGAAAGACAAACTGGAACTTGTATAGAAAACAGATATCTATGAAAACAAACATCCGATTACCAGTAAAATCAGCTGACCACATAGACGAAGCGACTGAGTATATAATACAAAATATTAAAGAAGTAGCTTGGACCGCTACACCACAACTTCACTACACCCAAGGCTGCGTGAAATATCCAAAAGTTCTTTTAAACAAAATAGCCGAGAAAAGAAGACTAAGAAGAATCTGGCATACTTCAAAATATCCTGAAGACCGTACCAACTACAACAGAGCAACTAGGCAACTAAAATGCCTCCTAAACGAATTCAACAACAGGTTTCAAGATTTCATAACCAACCTTACCCCAACAGAAGATAGCAATTACTCCTTATATAAAGCCACAGGGAAGTTAAAAAAACCGACCAAATCAAATCCCCCCAATCAGGGACGAAAACAAGTGTTGGGCAAGAAACCCCACAGAGAAAGCGTCTACCTTTGCCAAATTCTTTGCTAATGTATTCCAGACTCATCCCATTATAAATACTAACCAAGAGCAAAAAATCAGAGATTATCTTAACTCTCCAAACCAAATGACTCTTCCAATCCCACACTTCACTCCCAGAGAAATTATAAAAACCATAAACGCCTTATCAAACAAAAAAGCTCGTGGCTATGACTTAATCACAACACCTCTTCTCAAAGAACTACCACGAAAAGGCAAGACTATAATCACTGCATTATTCAACAGTATTATAAGAACAGGGTACTACCCGGAGCAATGGAAAGTAGCCCAAATTCAAGTTTTTCTCAGGCCTGGGAAACCTCCACATGAACCCTCCTCCTACCGTCCCATCAGTATACTTCCTATTCTATCCAAAGTATTTGAGAAACTTCTTCTATCAAGAATACGTCCTCACATAGCAACCAATAACCTAGTCCCTGATCATCAATTTGGTTTTAGACAACAGCATTCTACCGTCGAACAAGTAATTGGAATCACCAACTACATTGAGAATTGCTTCCAAGAAAAGAAATACTGTTCAGCCGCCTTTCTGGATATTGCCCAAGCGTTTGACAAAGTCTGGCACGATGGACTCTTATTTAAACTGAAGAATTTTCTACCATATCCCTTCTTCAACATTATCAGATCTTTTCTATCCCATCGCACCTTCCAAATCAAATATCAAAATGAATTATCTGAATTTCATCCAATCAAGGCCGGAGTACCACAAGATAGTGTACTCGGCCCTATCCTATACCAGCTGTATACTACTGATATACCAAAATCAGATAAAACAACCATAGCCACTTTTGCAGATGATACGGCCATATTAGCTTCGGATGACGACCCTAATGTCGCATCAAGACATTTACAAGAACATCTCACAATGATTGAAGATTGGGTCAAAAAGTGGAATATAAAAATCAACGAAAATAAATCAGTCCATATAACCTTTACCCTAAGAAAAAACAAATGCCCTACTGTCCACATCAACAACAATCCAATAGTACAGATGGAAAGTGTAAAATACTTGGGAATACATCTAGACAAACGGCTAACATGGAAGCATCACATCTTAGCCAAAAAAAAAAGCACCTACAACTTCAAATAAGAAAACTATACTGGATACTACGATACCACTCAAAACTATCACTGGAAAACAAACTGTTGATTTATAAAGCTATCATAATCCCAATATGGACCTACGGCATCCAGATCTGGGGCACAGCAAGCAAGAGTAATCTCTCGATCATCCAGAGATTTCAATCCAAGACCCTAAGAATGATCGCGGCAGCACCATGGTTCATCACAAATGCAGCACTGCACAAGGACTTAAAAATGCCCACTGTCTTGGAAAGAATAGAACTTATCAGCTCAAACTATCTCCAGGGCCTTGAAAACCATCCAAACCACCTAGCCCTCAACATCCTAGACAATAGTGCAGATATCCATCGACTAACCAGAACCTCACCCCTACAAGTCCCATATAGATTCTCAACAAATAACTGAAACATTACCCTCAGCCAATAAACTATCCCCCTTGCAGCCAACCGAAAATAATACTTGCTTTTTGTTATAGTATGAAGAAGTAGATGAAGAGTACCGATGGGATACCTTCACTGGAAATCATTGTCATAACAATTCTACAACATCATATTTACTTATTATTTTGAAAAAAATAGATTGTAAAATTTTTGTTATAAATAAAAAAACCCTTACCTCAACTCCCACCACTACAAGCTAAAGGAGAGTTGAACTAAACGTGCGCGTAGTGAAGCTGCATGAAGTAACTCCTTTGTATTTTGGGCAGTGTACGTGTGTATGGAGGAGCGTATTTCAAGTGCATTTCCTCCGCAGGCCGCCAGCGGGCCGGGGCAGGGCCCGGAGCGGGAGGTGGCGGCGGGGGCCGGGGCTGGCGCGAGGCGAGCCGCGCGCTGCCCGGACGCCGAGGAGACGGCGTGCGACCTGCCCAGGCGCCGGCGCTTCACCGCGCTCGCGCACCTCACGTGCCGCGACAACTCGGAGGAGGAGCTGGACGACGACGTGGAGTGGGTGGGCGCCGCGGCCGGCATCGGCGGTGGCACCCGCGCCCCGCCCGATCGCCTCTCCGCCTGACACCCGCAGGTCCTATTGGAAATTAGGGACCGAACAATCCCGTCATCATTTTTCGCGAAATTTACTTTCTGAATCTACATGTAAATGGGGACCATATAACCCTTTCAACTTTTCTCGCGAAACTTACTTTCTAATTCTACGTATAAATTGGGGACAAAATAACTCGTACATCATTTTTCTCCAAACTTAGTTTCTAATTCTACATGTAAATTGGGGACCAAATCAACTCAGGTAAGGAAAAGGACTGATTGAGCCGATAGGCACGTTAAGGGCGCCGCCGCGATGTTGTCCAGCTTTTCATGGTGCGTTATAGAAAATTATCCAAATTTGCTCCTATATATCAAAATGAAAACCACGAAAGCACTAGAGGAGTGTCCAAATTTCATGTTCAGCGTTATAGAATATTATCTGAGAAAAGAAAGAATATAAAATATAAATGATAAGATAAGCTAAATTCATTCAATCAACAAATGATTCAATTGAATGAAAACCAATTTTAACCAAACCGTATTTCTAAAGAAATATACCACTCCTAAGTCTTTAAAATTGGGAGGTGAGTTTTAAAAATAATGGCTACGAAAATGTTCTTCGAGACTAAAGTATCTCCTTCCACTTTCACGTGGAAGGGGATGGAATAGTTGGTCCTCAATTTACGGGTTCCCTTCTCTGGGTTGGTTCCTAAGTTCAACAGGAGTTAAAATCTTATTTTCCTTCTGCTCCCCAATGTAGATACGCGTTCGCCTCACCGCTCGGGAGCCTTCGGCGCGCCGGCCGACCGCCTGCTCCAGTTCACCGCCCGCGGAGATCGTTTCTTCTTCCAGGAGACTACTTTCTACACTAGTGGCAGTGCGGTGCTGTTGGGGTGCAAATTCCTTTTCGATTGTCTAGCTCAGTTTAGCTCAGAGCTAGCATTGCCTCTGATTCTGCAGCGACTCTAACCGAGAGATACTACGGTTCGCTTCCTGACGGAGGTGGATTTTCCAATACTAGCTGGACAGTTTGATCGAATTCAGTCGCTGTCTGAAGGAGAATTCTAGCGGCCGGTTGCTCTGATCGGAAGTTTTCCGTAGTTTCACCAATCGACAGTAGGCGAATGCCAGAACAGTAGCTAAAAACGGACCGCGAATCGCGTGCTGTTTTTCCTTTTTCCTTGCCAAACCTCATCCTTTACATGCACTACACTAACACATACGTCGGGAGACTAGTGGGGAGCTTAGAGCGTGCCCTGGCTGGGGACTCTGCTGGTGAGAGATATCTTGTTGGGGAAACTCTTGGAATCCGACGTGCAGGTCGGCGCTGGATATCGCCATCCATCAGGTGAAAAACACTGCCACCTTCACGACAAGAGTATGCACTACACTTTCGGGACTAATTACTTTAGCAGTTGACGCACCCCCTAAGCACGAAATAATCAGTCAATCCGCAGCGCTCGGGGTTCGTTCGGCCCTCCGGTCGACCGCCTGGTTCCTTTCTCTGACCACGATTACCATTTCTTTTTCCGAGAGAATGTTTACTGCACTCTGATTTAAATGCAAGGCGAATTGAAAACGGTCCGCTGGAACGCGAATAAGCAATTCTTAGCGACTTAATTTGCTGTATATTGAAGCTCCCGATTGTACAACCACGTACCGGGTGATCAAGTCAATTCACCCTACATTTAAATCGGAGGATACTCTTGTGGCTGTGTGGTAAACTGTTGCGATGGAAATTTTTTTTCCGATTGGCAACTTCAGTCCATCACTGCTGGTCCTTTTCAGAACTTCTCGAAACCAACTGGTCGCAGCTCTACAGGTCTACAGATGACGACGCGATTTTTCATTGCAGATTATTTGGAGTTCATCGTTTCAGTTTAATCATTGCAGATCATTGCATTTTTTCGTTTGTAACTTCCAGGTAATACAAAATTTACTACAAGCATAAAATGATCACAGAATAAATAATAAAGAACATTGTTGTTCGTGGATTTCACCGTGTGACTACTTGTGTGACAGTTTTCTTTATTGTTAAATGACAATGGTTACATTCTTCCTTTTGCCATTTGATGTAATCGTTTCATTATCATATGGCGACGATTTCTCCTCCTGGGAGAATACGATAAGGTTAGCAGTACAGTTCACTATTGAAATGAAGAATCGTTCGAACATTCAACGTCATTCCATTGGAGCTGGGTAGTTGGAGTGCTCCTGGAAACGGCGATTTACTTCTCTGTCCCTAATGGCAGATTGCTCCTTTCCGGGGAATGATTCAGCTTCTGGTGGCATTGCAATTCATTCTTGTAATGATGATCACTTTTTCGTTTGCAACGCCCAGGACATTCAAAATGGTAATCAAATGGCATGACAATAAAATGACAATAGAATGCCTAAAACAAATCTAAGATTATATTATAAAAATATTAATTAATTAATTATTTATATTAAATAATTACTAATTATAAAAAAATCAGCAATTAATGTTATTTACTATTAATGTTATAAGTGATTAATGTTATAAGCCTACTTTTAATTTTAAACTTCAAATAAGTCCAATAAGCGATCTTAATACTATTTAACTTGTGTTCTTGTTTTGTGTTGTATTATGGAGAATATTATCAAATTCTTCATTCAATTATAAAATTATTTCGTAAGTGTGTAAGTAATGAATTAATAATTAAATACGTGCATAATTCAATTCGATCTTTAACTTTCAACAATGATATACATGTTGTGAAATGGAAAATGTGTAAATAATATTGTGTAATAAATAAAATTATGTGACATATGGACTTTATCTTATATTCATTTTATCATTAACCTTCGAAAAATACTAAAAAGTTATTCCTCTTAATATATTTTTAAACATCTTAAAAAAACAACAATCGCGTTAATTTGTCGTGCAGACGTTAAAATTCCAAGAAAATAGGTAGTGAAGGGAGTCATGTGAAATTATCTTGTCAAGAAGATTTGAGAGTGATGAGAGCACGGTTAAGATAAAAGAATTGAATAGTAAAGATTAAGTACGTAATAAATTAGCCATGGTAATTATAATTTAGAAAATGTGATGATTTTTCAAAGATGAAAAGCTGCTAAAGCCATAGACGTTTGAAAGATTAAGTAGGTATTTAAATACACGTACAGGACTTCTTTGAATTAGAGGAGAGGATAGCAGTGTTACAAACTCCAGTGGTTCAAGATTTGGCAGTAGTAGCACCACTATCTTTAATTTTGTGTTTTAATTTCCGATTCATACTATAGTTTGAAAAATCCTTAATAACTTCAACGGAACAAATTACATTTAAAACTTGATAAAAGAAACAAATTATAATTTTAACGATTTATTTTATGTACTACATGTACATAAATTACGTACTTATGTACTTACCCTTTTCATTTCATTTTTAAAACCAAAACGGAAAATAATAAAACTGTGACATCTGACTCGGAGGACACCCAAATAATAATTTGTGGCAAAATTTCCAATGACTCGGATGTTCATTTATAAAGTGTAGTAGCACAATAGTTTCTACGAGTGCTTCGTACTAATGATCAAGAGTCGTGAACTTATGGAGTAAGAGCAAATTGCCTTTCTTCCCAGAATCTACGTCAGGGTGAATGTTCGCTCACCGCTCACGAGCCCCTTGTGCTGGTGAACTTCAGCGACGGTGCGGCAAAGTTCGGGCGAAATGTGCTGTTGTAATGTGCAGCGAAAATGAGTTCGACCGCCTAGATCACAATCCGTGGGAAATATCCCATGATTCCAACATGTAATTCAATCACATTTGAAGCAGAATAGTATATCTTCCTATTTCACCCTATGACCAACACCCGTCTCAGTGAACAAGCGCGAATCGTCATTTGTGTCGGAAACCTGGTTCAGGGGGAATCCCCGAGCATCGCCGTCCAGTGCTGCCACCCGCGAGCGACTGCGCGGCGCGGACGAAAGGTGCCACCGCCCCGCCCGGCGAGACGGAGTGCGCTCGCCCGCTCGCCCGCCGCCGGGCCCGAAATAGAGTCCTCGGGAGGCGACGGCGGCGGCTACGGGCGTGGAGCCAGCCCCCCTGGCGGCGGCGGCGACGGCGGCGGCGGACGGGCGGGCGGCCAGCGGCGGCGCCGGCCAGTGAGGCGCCGACGCTTGCCGAAGAGCCAGCGCCCCGCCTGCCGCGTCCACCACGCCTGCGCCCGGTGAGTAGCCGCCGGACCCCGGCGGAATCGCCGCTGGCCCTCCCGCCCCACCTGCCCGCCTCGCCCTCACTTGCTCCGCCGCCCCGCTGCCGCACACACGTGCGCTCGGCTCACAGAGCCACCTCGCAGCGGATACGTTACTTTTTCACAAGCAACTCAAAAAGTTCAACGAATTGATGTGAGAAGTTTATTTTGTCACAATGTGATATTACATAATTGCCTTTTACTTTCTTGTCTTATTTTATTAATGTTTAACGTTTATAGAACAAATGATTATTTGCTCCCCATTTAGAGAATAATATACCCTGTAAATTTTGCATATATTTTTTTAAAAAAATCAGGGCATTATAATTTTAAAGTTTTCGACGTCATGATTTGTGCCTTCGTAGCCATTTTTGAGTTCTTGTTGTAGGTGATATTAAATTATTTTTCTTATGTTGAAGCTCATAATAGTTGGTCAAAAGACACGACATGAGCAATTGTTACAAATATATCAAAATTGGGAACTAGTAAATAAGACACCAGACACCAAAACCACCACCAACACATTAATGTCCAAAAAACACATCTTTCAAACAAATTTTAGTATTTTATCTAATTATGAAGCCTCCAGTTTCAGTTTATTTGTGATCGTTGTTGTAATGCCGTGGCATTTAAGTATTAATAGAGATTTGTATTCTTCCCGGCTAAAAATAGCCCTTGTCTCACCAATCTCGGAATCTTTTCTTTAGGGAGAAGCGTGGCTGGCGCGCCGTGGGGAGTCCAAAGCGTCTCATGCTGTTTCTGTTGTTCGCAGGAGAGAGGGAGAGAGTGCTGTGAGAGTGCGAGCGACGGAATGCGCGCTCTGGATCCGCAGACGTCTTCCGGGTGCTCGAGCAGCTCCCAGCAGCGCGCACGTGGCCAGACATGCAACTGTGCTCAGTGACGTTTCGAAAAGTCAGACCGTTTCTAAGTGGGTGCTAGTGATCGTTTAGTATCAGACGTTCTGGACTGCTATCACAGTGCACTACGTGCTGGTGTACGTGTTTGGAATTGTCATTTAAGGTGAGTATTTTTTACTCCTACAGCACACTAGTCCTTTGTGTGACATTATAATATCCGTATAGTGTAACCTGTCTACGTAGATTGTGGGAGATCATTAGTGGATCCAGGAGGGGGGCACTAGGGTCATAGCCTCTCCCCAAGTTAAATTTCTTTGATGTAATTTTACTCAATTTATTCAAAAGAATTACCATTTACAGGTCGAATTACATCCAAAACATTTTTCCTTTATATCGTACATTTTTTTAATTTAATGCTAATAACTTTAATAAATACTCTATTATTTCAAAATGATTTATCGAATCTGAACTAAAACGCCCGTCCCCCTTAAAAACTTTCTGAATCCGCCTCTGTGGGAGGTTAGTCTTTTTGTGTTGGGGTACGATATTTGCCAGTCGAAATGAGTAAATTACTCAACGATTTTCGATTTATATTATTTTTTTGAAGATTTCGGTGTGTATTTTATATTAGATTGTCTCGAATTTATGTTTATTTATTCATCTCCTACAACCCTAATGCACTTTGCCACATTGAAATGACATTTCACCAGAAAGTGAAAGTAACATCTGAAAGACTCAAGAAACACTAACACGCAAATAAACAAAAGAATGTAGAAGAGGTGTCCCGAAGGCAATGTGCTTATTTAACAAAAGGTTTATGTTTGAGATACATCCTTTACTTTGAACTTTTTCCCTCACGTTGTTGGACGAACAAGCTGAATATACGGATGTTGTCTCTGTAGAGAGAGAAAGAGGTTAACGACTCACATGTGACATGTCGTTTCCGTGAAACTACTCGAAACCTCTTTTCACTATTCATTGTTTGTGAATTGACTGAAGGATTTTGTTACAAAAGCACTCCCCTGTTTAATCCAAGATTAACTCCCTCAAATATTTTGCCTTATTTTTCTGACAACTCTCCCACGTCTCTGTTTCCCTAACTGCGGTATGTGACTGAATAAGTGTAAAAAAATCAGCTCATTTTTCCACTATTTAATTTTGAACACATTTTGTCGCAAAGTAAACTGCCAAACTATCAAAGGAGCTGATGATTTACGGAAACATATCTCCCCGACACCCAACTGACTGTGGGATCTTTTTTTACCGCAACGATTTCTTACGATGGTTTCTAATAACAGTGATGATGATTATGATGATGATAATAATAATAATAATAATAATAATAATAATAATAATAATAATAATAATAATACATTTTGGGTTATCTCTAGACATTACTACACATTTTAATTTTATTTCAATGCTAGTCTGTACTTTGCTGTGAAGTAAAATTAAGTCTGAATTCGTTGCCCAAACCTCCGGACCACAGGAACTTTGAAATTCATCACATTTAAATTCCAAGAACCAGAATATGATTTCTAATAGAAATATTGATTGAAAAAATTATTACCAGAGAAATTGCATCTTATTAATATGAAATTAATGTATTTAATACAATTATACAAAAATGCTGATTCCTATTTAATAATGGCATAATCACAAACTCCTACTAGCGACAATAATAATCAAATGGAATTCTTAAATACATGTATCGTTGATTATTAACAAACGCTTAGCATCGATTTTTTTGGAACTGCATTAGTTAGAAAATATATTTTTTGCTCATTTATAGTATGTGATAATAAGTTAGTGGAATCATTTTTCTTGCATGAATATAATACCCTAGCACAAACTGCAGACCTAAGCTTTAGTTACGAATATCTCGATTACATCTGATTCCTGTAGTGTTTATTTAGAATATTTGACATACAGAGATCACTGTTAAGCTTCAGCACATCACATGTTTAGTTGAATCCTTTAGGATAACATTTATGCTCCAAAAACCCTCTCTAATTGCTGTTAGTATATTCCAATACAGACTCCGACACAAACATTCCGCCTTCTCTTACTGAATCGCTTAACTACGCTCCGTTTAAGTCGCAGAAGTTAAGTAATTGGAGACGCCACGGATTCCTAGACGGGTGGCTGTGAACCCCGGTTACTAACGGCACCGAGCTCCTGGCCGTCGGGATAAAATGCACTCACCGACTGCGATGTGACGAGACAAAAACTTCAAGCAGGATTACTCTGAGTACCCTCAATGCCCAAGAAGTGCTAAGAGTGTGTTGCGAAGACGCAACAAATTGTAAACAAAGCGCGGCTCATTGGTGAATTCGAAATGAAATATAGTTCCATCGATCCCTAAGCAACGTTTTTATCCGAATCGGCTTTTCAAAGTAACTGCGTAAGGTTCATTTCAACGCGCTCCTTTCTGCTTCCTCTAATATAAAACAAAGATGTTACTTTTCTTCAAATGTCATAATTCATTTGCCGTCCCGCTTTCAAGAGTGTTTTCAAGGTATGCTTACAAATATTAAGTCAGCTCTGGGTAAGTTCATAAGAGTCTCCTTGCTGTCAACATTTATACACAAAGTGGATTTGGACAGGAATGGTCACTGTTGATTTGGAAGATCTAAATATTTCTGATAGATCTCGAGACGGCGCTATTTTTTTGTAATATGCAGAACCTACTTATATGATTGACAAATTACAGATCCTGATTTATTTTCGTTTTTCTTTACTGAAAGATCTAAAAGCATTTTAAAAACCGTAACTGGTTCTGTCCCATTACTGTTCACATCGTTATCAATTATTCTCCTCTTGTTTGTGGCCTCAGATTATTATCCAAATACTTTTATCCATATTATTAATTAGTAATTTTGTAAATTGTGTAATAGAAAAGCGGAATGTTAGTAATAATTAATGCATGATCTTAAATACTTTTGAGGACATTTTGTCACTCATAAATATATTATACACACTTAAACTAACATTTTAAGAGTAATAATCCACTAGCAAGAAGTCTCACCGAAAACATTGCATCTATATCTAGAGACAATTCAGCATGAATAAGTGAACCCGTTGCAATTCACAAGGTTAGTACGACACTCGTAGTTAAGAGTTGTAGTGAATTTAAAGTCCCATTGTTGTATATGTAGCATTGGGATTGAAGAGATAAATCTTAAAAACTTTCGTTTTTAATTACTTGTTGATTAAAATTTAGTAGTAAGGACTACGTGTGTATCTTTTCAAGAATATAACGTTAACGAGGAGGAAAATAAAACTGGAGAGAATTTGTTTTTAAGACCTCTTTAGTGTTAAGATACTGTGAAACAAATGCACATATTAATTGCGGATGTCATAACAAAACCAAAGTCAGAAAAAGGTTTTGCTTAGGCTTCTTTTCTGCGGAGACTTTCCGATATCATACTGCGAGAAATATTTGTAGAATCAGCTTAAACGATTCTTTAAAGAACCATTTCTTATAGTTAGTCTTATAGTTCAATAGTTAAAATGTTAAGTTGTATTATCACATGAAAGCTCCTAGGTAACATTTTAAATACTCTAAAAATTTATTAAAATATTCTAATTATTTAAATATTCAAAACATTTCTTCCATTAAACCTAATTACAAAATGTTGTTGTAAAAGTGGATCATTCGTGCGTGATTTCGAGATTAAAAAACGATATTTTTCGTTATACAATTTTTTTTGTACCCTTTCAGCTCGGTGAATGGTCATTTGCATCACCAATCTACTTACATGGATCAAAAAAGATATCTGAATTTTTTAAAAGTTACGCTGATTATGATGTGTTGTCTGTTCAAACATTTCTTCTAAAAATGAGAAAGTTGATGCTTCCTCGCACAAGAATGTCTTGCATGCCCGTTGCGTGACCTTTCTTAAACCTGCGAATATCATTTGCTGAAAATGTTACCCTAATGCGTTCTAATAAGTATATACTAAATAAGTTTCATAGGACATCCCATTTCAACAAGAAATTAGAAAATTAGCAAATGAGGCAATTAAGCAGAGTTTGATAACCAATCGAGTAACGTAAAAAAATGTTGCGATACGAATCTGGTATAAAGTTTTTATACGCTTGGTAAAAATTCAACTGTACTATAATTTTCGATCACATTTATCTGTTCATTCTGCATAAAGTGACAGATATTAAAAGTAGTTAATACGAGGCTCTGGATTATTAGAAAAACTGCGCAAGTGTTATGGTTTTGACACCTAGTATTACATTAATATTTTCGTCTTGTGAATGGAGTAGTAGCAAAAGTTGAAACACCTCTTACCTTTGTATAACTTACAATAAATTATTATTATTATTATTATTATTATTATTATTATTATTATTATTATTATTATTATTATTATTATCGTATAAATTTACATTCGTTATTACATCAACTTCCAGGAAACTATTTCTCTGTGCTTGGTCGGCAACATCCCGTTGAGTAAAAGACATTAGATGAAGAAGAACAATAACAACGATGAGAAGAAATGCATTACTTAAGATGAAAGCGTAGGCTTCCGCGGACAGAGGCAATAGATACTTGGCTGTTCGAGAGACGCTACGTCCTTTGCAACTGTGCCTAGAACGTCGTCTCCCAGAAAGCCAAGTATTCGTTATTGAAGATGGTTATCATCATTCAATGTAAAGGGCTAACTGCATTCATATATAAGAAAGGAGGTTAAAAAGTACATTAAGAGGACGTTTGACTTAAGCATGGGGAGGACATAAATCTTTCAGCCACCCACCTTCAAGAAGAGTTCCGACCCTAGCAATGCAACTTCGTAAGATAGCTCTTTAAAGCTTACCTCAACCTCTCTGGCAATTTGCCAGCATCAACCGGAGTTCCCGGTCAGAACTCCTTCCAAGAATTTGCCAGACTCCACGTCTATCTTCACTGCTGTTACTGGAAACGAAACTTTCAACGCTCCGCGGGCGCTGAGCTGTGAGCGTCTGGCGCCCGCCTAAATTTTAAGCTGAGCACACATGCTGTACTCAGGAATAGCCTGGTGCCACATGGGGGACTACCTACAGAAGCTACACAAAGTCAGGAGCAAGCATTAAGCCGAATGTTAGAGAGGTCAAAAATGAAGAACTTTTAATTTCTAACTTTCACGTGCCCACAAAAACCTCACCAAAAAAAACTATATTTTAATGTTTGACCTTATTTAACATTTCTTTTAACTTATTTTTTTATAAAAACTTAATTGCAAAAGTTTTATTTGCTTAAATTAAAATGCTTAACTTTAAGTTAAATATTTATCATATCAAGTTATATATTCATAATAAAATATGTTGATTTAAAAATGTAATTTAAGCTTTTATTGCGATTTATTTATCTTATGAAAGGCGATAATAGGAAAATGTGGATAGCATTAAACATAAATACGCGAATAGAGTGTAATTTCAAACAATTCAGACAGGTTTGGTTAGCACAGAGCATTTCCGCTGTCTCTGCAGCAACTCTAACAGGTAGGTTCTAGGATTGGCGTTCTACAGTAGCGGATTTTCAGTATTAGCTATATAGCTAGGACGAATTCACCCACTATCTGGAGAATTCTAGTGACCCGCTGTTCAGACAGATTCCTGTGTTGTTTTTTTTTATACCAGGGCAATTCCGAAGAAGTACCCTAGCGGGCGATCTTTCCTTCCCCGCCCTTGATCCTTCCTCTTCCCTTAACCACACACATTACCGTTACCCTCACAAGCACTACACTACCAAACATGTCGGGAGATCAGATAGGAGTTTAGAGCTTGTCACAACTGGAACGGTACATGGAGGGGGAAACGGCGACTGGGGAAATGCATGGAGGGGGAACCCCACAATCCAATGTGTAGGTCGGCGCCGGATCTCACGTTCCAGCGAGGAGGACCGCTACCGCTTCCCGGGATAAAACATGTACTACACTAACTGGACGAACAACCATAGATGTTGACGGGACATAAATCAAACAAATCAGAGACAAAACATCGTGAATTATTGACAAAAGACTATGAATCTGACTGTGAGTAATCATAAACTTCAAGAAAAAGGTGTCGGTGGAACTTAAAACCTTATTAATAAGGAATAACACTTTGCTAAACATAAAGTTTGTTATAGATTCTAAACTGCTTAAGTTCATTTTATATATTCACTTTCAGAGCTGCGACGCCTTCGCGTTACAAGAAGAAAACTAATTAAATGCGGCACGTGAGCAATAAAACTCACCTCGAGTTTATTCCAAAATTTGTTTGAAGAGATCCACTAAACTACAGAAGTTATAAGGCAGAGGACTCCAAAACATTCATGCAGGGTGTTGTAAGTTCAGATCTAATTAAAATATTTTTCATCAAGATGGCGTGGGGAAGGCAGTTATAGTTCAGACAGTTATCTCCAGTTTTAGGGAGTGCCGAATTCGTCAGAAAATATTATGACTTGCACGAAACGCTCTCTCATTGACCCAAATTGAGAAGACTTAATTAGATTTTTTTCTCGTTTGGAGTTGGACAATGTTACGGTATATGGCCCATTTAAGCGCTGCGGAGTTTCTTAAAGGTCTACGCGAATAGAATAAAAACCTAAATGAAATTATTCAGCGCGAATAATCTTCTACTTTCATATTCTTTTGGATATTTTTGTTATTGTTTAAAGATGAAAACATCTCTGAGGACTCGCCTTAAATCGAGCGTCTAATCGAAATGTCAGATCACGTCCCTCCCTCGGGAAGCGTTTGTAGAATCCGTGCAGTTCAATTCATTGCCAGATACACGCGTGAATTAACCTAGTGTCAGAAGCATGTGTAGATAAATTTCCTACTAATTTCTGAGGGTGGATGCGGTGAGTTGTTGACCTTCCTTTTTCTGGACGGACGATGGTTTCGGCCACTCGGTTGTGGTTCGTCTTCGCTTTCCACTGTGAATGTGTACCTTATGAAAGCTGGGAGCATCATGAGAGCTGAATAATCATGAGATGCGAACAAATGAGAATGGGAAGATGGTTCAGAAAGAATTTGTGGCGAAGTAATAGACCAACTACGCCACAACCACTAAGTGAAAAGATTCGAACGAAACTGAAGTCCAGCTCGCAATATTTCGCGTATTTCGACGTAGCATCAAGCCTCTACGCCACAAAAGCTGGCAAAGCAAAATGTGAAACAAATAATGTATTACAAAGGAACAATTCAAATTAAGTAAATTCCAACAACATGTGCAGCATAATCTGAATATCTCTAAACCCCATCTGCAAATCTAATTAACATACTATACCATTGTCCCTTTGGTAAAATTTGGCTGAGATAGGTTTTTAAATAGAATAATCAAAGGAAAAGTTGAAAAATGAAAAGAAATGCCATCGAGTGTTGCTCCAAAGAAATGAAGACATGCATGAACAAAAACGAATCTTCAATTCTTCAGAAAGAGTTGGAAGATTAAATTTCAATTGGTACTTCCATATCATGGGAATGGACGATGACAGACTGCCCGAACAAAACATGAACTCTGTGCCGATAGGCCGAAGAAATGTTGGGAGACCAAGAATAAAATGAAGCAACACCTTTTAGTCAGTATGTAACAGGTCAAAAGGCATAATTCCTGTAGTTGAAGAAGAAGAGGAAGTAGGTATTATTTGTGAGAATCGCAATCCGCAAAGGAATCGCAGTCTTAAAAATATACATTATTCCCAATTATTTTAAACCAACTCTCGACGAGCATTGATTTTGTTAATCCTGTGGGTAGTAGTCGGAATAATTCACCACCCAGATTCTTGCAGGTCCAGGGCGCTTCGTCCAGCGTGACTGCGCGCGTGTGTGTGTGAGAGAGAGAGAGAGAGAGAGAGAGAGAGAGAGAGAGAGAGAGAGCTGCTTCTCGCCCCGCGCGTGAGTCAGGGGGCGTGGCGCGCCGCGTGCGCGTGCGTTCGTGCGTGAGTGGCTGGCGCCCGCCCAACTGCTCTCCGCGTGGCCCCTCGCACGCGCGGCGCCCGCCCTGCTCCGGAGGTGGAAGTGGACCTCGTATTTTTATATCGCTGCCCATCGTTTATCACGTTATTTATTCCGCGTGGATGTGTCAAGAGGTCGCTTTTCCTCTAACAGCTCCTTTCCTCTTCCTTGGTCCGTTTCGAGCATACGTGAATCCAGTACTAAACGTAAGGAATGATAATGTTTCAGAGTCATTTTGTCAGTAAACACACGTCGAAAATGTTCACATACACTCCAAGTTTAAAATCTGTTATCGTATCTATCCTATTTAAGATGAGCTGCCAGCTATCAGGGTCTAAAATCATTTTATGCATATAAATGAACAACGTTTGCTCAATCGTCAATTATGTGACTATACGTATATATTATGTTCGTGTTACCTCCATATGCACATGTTTCGTATTTGAATCTACCTCAAAATTTCTTTATCAAATTGTGCGGACCACTTTAAGTACACCACACATTTTATTGAAATTTACTGTTTTTCTTCATCCTTCCTCGATACCAAAGAAAGCTTAAATATATACTTAACAAAATGATTTAATGGGACGAATGAAAAAACATACGACTGAAAATTAAAATGAAATATTGCATTCAATTATATCTTCCCTATAAAAGTTTAACATTTTTAACAGAATTATTTTGCTGCTGATTCACCCAATACCATTATACCTAATACCAGATACCCATTTACCATTCGAAACCATTATGAACTACTAAACCATTTATACATTTTCCTTGATTTCATATCCGTTTGACTGCTTGCGAAACAGCGCAACTGCACAATCCGTACTGTGTCTATTCCCAAATTGAAAACGAAAGAAAACGAGTAATGGATTCACTGCAAGTACTAGAAATTGAAATGTCTACGTTTATTCTTGGCATACGTGACAAAACTGTTTATTTTCATGCTCAAAACATTATCAACAAAATAACAAACCACACGTTTTATTAATTCCCGTGACATTAAGAGTAGTATTTATCTTCGGTACGTTTTCAATAAATTCTAAAAACAATTTAATTCTCAATAGAATGGTCACTACAGTATTGTGCCCCTAATTTCTGCTACAAAACCTGTAAATGTCTTATTTTTCTAGAATAAATCTGCCATTGTTAAAGAAAAATGTAATATTTAAGAACGCATATTTAAATATCTCTTTTAAAGAATAGATTCCCATGTTCTCAAATATATTTTTTATCTCGGTATTGTTAAGTAATGTGTCTTGCTTAATGATTAAAATACCTTAAATAAAATTTAATGATTAAAGTAAAATGTATATATTACTTTCCTAGATGGTTTCAGAAAAACAACCTCAAACCTTTTCAAAAACATTTGTGGATAGAAACCAGATCTAATATTCTTTACACCCTTTTTCTTTCCCATACGTCTTGTTTTATGCCTTCAATTTTTCTAATGGAACCATAACTAATTGTTAAATTCCAAAAGTATCTGCTCTAGCTAAAGTTACGTCGACCACTGCAAATATTTACAAATTCTTTCCACTTTATTTTCAAGTTATCACTAATCTCAGTAGAGATTCTCCAAATGTATCTGACGTGATGGCATACAAAGCCCCTGAAACACGGTCCAGTTTCTCTCAGAGAGAAAATAATCCCTGGTCAGTGCCGAAGAGTTACAACGATAACGTTGGTAGAAGTGAGGTCCTCGAAATAGATCATAGGCCAACAACGACGCGGAAGGCCCTCGCAAACTTCCGAGGGAGGTTCAAAAATAACAGCATTGGGCCATCAGAGTTCAAATACCTCGTTCACCGCTGAATGGACAACAGACAGCAGAAACGGCCGAGAAACTGTGTTATGTCGAGGGATTTGCCGGCAAAGGTGTCTCAGCGCATCAACTGCCACTGCAGCGGCTGTGACAGGAAAGACCTAGAGTTCGAGCCCCGTCTTTGACAGGAATTTCGACACTAGCTCGTTAGCTAGGTCGAATTCAGCCGCTGTCTGGAGGAGAATTCAAGCGGCCGGCTGCTCTAATCGGTAGTTTTCAGTGGTTTCTCCGATCAACCCCAGGCGCATGCCGCAGCAGAACCCTAACAAACGGGTCATGGACCGCGCGCGATCTTTCCTTCCTCTTCCTTGTCGTAACCTCACCGCTTACACGAACTACATTACCACACACGGGAGACCAGACTGAAGCTGAGAGCTTGACCCGGCTAGGTCGGTGCCACGCTAGTGGGAGATACATGGTTGGGGAAAGTGCCCGCAAGACGACGTAGGTCGGCGTCGCATCTCCCCAGCCAGCAGGGGGAGATCACCGCCACCTCCAGCAATTAAAAAAAACGTGCACTACACTTACGGGAATAATGATCCCAGCATAGTTGACGTGACTAGAAGCGCTAATCAATCAATCGAGGGAAAGCGTTTGAAAGTAGTACTAATATTTGTTCTATGATTAGAAAACAATGTACAGATATCAATGTACTTTGTACACTCGTCCATTTGTTTCTTTATCCATTAAAAATTTGTTGAGTATCCCGGCCTAAACAACTCAATATAGCTGCAGCAGTAACTGCAATAGTATGTGAATGAAAAAGTCAACCAAATATTTGAATGTTTTCGCCTTGAGATTATGACGCAGTAGGCAAAGGTAAATTACCAATTCATCTAAAAGATTTATCGTTTCGTAATTGCTTTGAAAGAGATAGTATGAACTCTTGTCAATTCTCTACGTATGGCCGTCAACATCCACTTAGGGATACGGCACAACATAGTTTAATCCAAAAGGTAAATTGGCAGTAAGAATTAAATGGTGCACCTATTAAAGGATTAAACCTATCATATCTTTACATTCTTTCGTGCGTGTGGCTCTAATTTGTCCCTTCCTAATGTTTTCTTTTTGATCTACAACTCTTGTGTTTTTCCAGAGTACTAGCAAAAACTGTCATATCAATGATTCCAGCAGTGAAAAGAGCTCAACAGATAGTTATCTAGTACTTGTTGAGTCGCTTGTACCGCGTGCACGAAACAATTACATGCCGTAATTATCTCAATGTTTGAAATCTACTAGTGAAAGTCATTTAGTACCCTTGTGGCTTGGCAGGATACTAGGTTTTTACTCACGATATTCTCTTTGAATGCGTTATTTGTAAAATGTATTTATTTCTGAAAGTTTTGCTTTAAGCATCTGAGAAAAAAATCCTTAATCGCAGAATTCAAGACTGTAATAAAATACACCTGGACCACTACATTCCAAAATATTGGAATTTTGGCATACCACTACTTCTAAAGTAATTATATGACAATTATTGTTTTTATATTTACAGTTTATTGCTTAATGGTATTAAAGTTGTTTAAATTGATTAAATGGTATAACAAATGGTATAAATGTATTAAGGTAGATGATATTTCTAATTATTTAAAAGGGAAATGTAAAGAAAGTAACATAAGAAGGATAGCAAGATGTAGGTTACGAAATTAAATTAGAGCGAGGAGATATTGCTTAAATAGGGAGGGGCAAAAATGTTGGCTCTGTGAGACGCAATAGTATGACTGGGAACACATATTACACAGATGTGAGGTTTTTGAGGAAGGCAGAATTTGAGAAAGGTATAATATTTAGTTTGGTAACAATGTATATTATATTTTTTTTAAATCCTCTAATACTTCTCAATTTCCTGATAAGTAATGATTCCAATTTCCTCCATATCCTGATGTATTTGACTTATTTTATCTTTCTATCTCGATTTCTTCCCTTTTCATTCTTTGATTTCTTCTGTTTAGATATTGACATTGTGATCAACAGTGTTATCAGTTATTTTAGTTTTCTTAAAATAAAAAAACATGTTAGCGAATAATAATTCCAGTAAGATAAATTTCGCTATACCCTTGAGTAATATTATTTTGTCATTTGTGTGGGCAATTGATTTTCTGCATCTACTATGTATTATCATTACGTTATTAATCCAATACTGATCTATGTGATCATAAATTATCTACGATTATTGGCATTAATGTTTTATGTAGTACATTCGTCCTATTGTTATGGTTTCCCCTTCAGGATACCTCCCCTGCCGTTCTAACTCCGGAATGTATCTCAAGGAGTTCAATTGTTTTGATGTGTGTATGTGTGTGAGTGAGTATGTGTGTATGATAAATAGAGAGAGAGAGAGATTGTATGTGTGTGTGTGTGTGTGTGTGTGTGTGTGAGAGAGAGAGAGAGAGAGAGAGAGAGAGAGAGATGGAGAAAGGGAGGGAGAGAGAGAAAGTAACGTAGTCTAGACAAGTAAAGAAGAGGATCACGAACGAAGGATTTTGCGAAGTCTCCATCCCTATCTTTGACATCGATGCAGCAAGTAGCAAAAGCAAGGATTTCGTGGGTCTGACTTTCATCTAATCCTATTGATTAATGAACTATCAAAAATCTTCTACGCGATAGGTTGCAGCGTACATTAGTACTGCAACATTTGGTGTGTCCCTCTGGAGTGTTTCGTTCCAGCCAGATGGTCCATTAAGATTACCAATGTTCGTTAGTCACTTACATTATCTGTGGAACAAAAAGGCCGCTTTTTTAAAGTCCACTACCACTCCCAATGTTGTAAAACCATGCATTTTCATTATCACACAACAGGTGGTTAGTCGATTGATATTCAGTAACAAGATGATCGAATATATCCCATATTTTGATAGGCGAAAGTTTCAGATTAGAGTAACAACGAATCTCTTTATCTCAATCTGATAGATTGAGATAAATAATTATGTTTCAAATGACCTGTCTTGTTTTTATCCTTATAAGGTCAAAGGAGGAAAACCAATTGTAGGTAGTTGTATATGTTTTTCACCTATTTTTGTGGTCGAGCAAATAATAAATTGCAATAGTAATGCAATCTAAGTGAAGGGTGTGATGGTTTTGCTGTGTGAATTTTTCCCATCTACATCCTGAGATATGGAATTTTCTATTTTTAATTTAAATACGCATTTACTCATTAATTCATTTTTTCCATTATTAATATTATTATTGACTTCATCTGAATAGAACAAAAACTAAAGAAAGCATTCTTCAAGATGCATAACATATGTTGAAATAATAATGTGGGGCAACAACAACAAAAACAACAACAATAATAATAATAATAATAATAATAATAATAATAATAATAATAATAATATCCGATCAGATAGCCGAGATCGCTAAGGCCCTTGCGGTCTCGAACCAGATCTCGGGTTCGAGTCCCGTCTCGGGCATGAGCGTATTTGTGATTGTATGTGTGTCCTCCTCTCACCTCTCACTACCATCATCATTTCATCTACCACACCCCCCAGGATATAAATCGCATCCAGCTAAATGATGATCCCTGATAAAAATTGCATGCACCTGTTACTCAGATAATGTTTCTGAGCCCCGGTAAATGCAGGGTGCATGTGCGCATGGACCAAGTCGGCCTATTTGCGAGCAATAATAATAATAATAATAATAATAATAATAATAATAATAATAATAATAATAATAATGATAATTACAATGTTTAGAACAGTGGTAGTCACCGTACGAGACAACACGCGTCAAAAGTGGCGCATTAGTGTACTACTAGTGATGCATTGCTTTCTAATACAGACTTTTTTTTAAATAGGCGTCTTGAGCGTTACTGAACTAAATCTTATATTTCCAGCACCAGAGTGCTCTCGGTTCCCACTTTACATCCGGAAACTGAGGAAGTCCAACAGCATCCAGAGCAATCTTGACCAAAGAAGACTCTCCAATAACTCCAGCAGCGAACTACGCGACAGCTATCTTCCACTCGATTAAGAGACCATTTCCCACTGTTGTATAATGATTGACTGATTAGTATTTCGCTTCTGTCATAAGTGCCGTAAGTGTAGTTCAGGTTTTTATCGTGGGAGTTAGCGGTGATCATCCTCCGCTGCATAGAGAGATCCAGCGCCGATCGACACGTCAGCTAGCGAGCTCTACGCTCCCGACTAGTCTTCCGATATGTATAGTAGTGAAGAGTTTTTAAATAGACATTGAAGACTCAAAATACTTGTACACTAGCCTAATATCGTATATGGCCCCCGCGAGCACGCAGAAGTGCCGCGACACGATTTGTCATGGACTCAACTGAATTAGTGTCTGAATTATTGCTGGAGATAATTGACACCATGAATAGTGCAGAGCTTTCCATAAACTCGTAAGAGTACGAGTGGGTGGAAATCTCTTATGAACATCACGTTGCAAGGCATCCTAGATATGCTCAATAATGTTCATGTCTGAGGATTTTGGTGTCTAGTGGAAGTGTTCAAATTCAGAACAGTATTTCTGGAGCCACTCTGTAGCAATCCTGGATATGTGGGCTGTCACATTGCCCTGCTAGAATTGCCCAAGTCGGTCGGGATGCACAATTGGCATGAATAGGTGCAGGTGATCAGAGGGGATGCTTACGTACGTATCACCAGTCAGAGTCGTATTTAGAGGTATCAGGATCACATATCAAGCCAACTGCCCCTTAACATCACAGAGCCTTCACCAGCTTGAACAGTCCCATGTTAACATGCAAAGTTCATGGATTCATAAGGTTGCCTCCTCACTCGTGCACTTCCATGCGCTCGAAACAATGTGATACGAGACTCAGACCAGGCGACGTGTTTCCAGTCATCAACAGTCCAATGTCGGTGTTGACGGGCCCAGACGAGGCATAACGCAATGTGTCGTACATGAGAACAGGGCACACGAGTGGGCCTTCGGCTCCGAAACCCCATATCAATAATGTCTCATTGAATGTTTTGCATGCTGACACTTCTTGATCGCCCAGCATTGAAATCTGCAGCAATTCGCGAGAGGGCTGCATTTCTGTCACGTGGAATGATTCTTCTCAGACGTCAATCCCGTTCTTGCACGATCTTTTTGAGGCCACAGTGATGCCGGAGGTTTGATGATTTATCGGATTCCCGATATTCACAGTAAACTCGTGAAATGGTCGTACGGGAAAATTCAAATTTCATCGCGACCCCGGAAATGCTATGCTCCATGTCTCTTGCGCCGACTATAACACCACGTTCAAACTCACTTAAATCGTGATAACCTGCAATTGCAGCTGCAGTAACTGATCTAACAACTGTGCCAGACTCTGGTTGTCTGAATATAGCCGTTGCTGACGGGAGCGCCGTATTCTGATTGGTTCCAGATCTCTTTATTTCAGTACTCATGGCTGAATCACACACACACACACACACATGTGTGTGTGTGTGTGTGTGTGTCTGTATGTTGATCGGACGGTGTTGTTCCGACGGGAGCTTAGAGCTTGTCCCGGATGGGGCAGTGCCCCGCTGGTGGAAGATATCTGGTTGGGGAAAACTCCGCTAGCCGACGGTAGGTCGGCGCCGGATCTCGACATACAACAAGGGTAAGATCACTGCCACCTCCTAAGCAAAAACATACACTAAACTTATGGGAATAGTAACCTAGTTATTTGACGTGCCTGGAATCACTAAAACAATCAATCCACACAACGGCTGAATTCGACCTAGATATCAAGCTAGTGTCGAAAATCCTCAAACCTTAGGACCTTCTGTTCACAGGCACTAGTGACTTCAATTGTTGCCTTGAGCAACCTAAGCCGGTCTCATAATTGAATATTTGTTCTCCAATAACATAATATGCGGTCGTTGAATTGCGCATCTAAACTCATATGAGAATAATGTACTTGGTATGTGTTACTTAAAACGTTGGCTGCCCCTGACTTACGAGAAAACTAAACACAGACTGAAACAGAATAATGCATTTCAATAATAGATCATTAAAATGAAATGAAAACAATTCGCTTTCTCAACTGAAGCGAAAAAATATGAACCTGTGTGGTATTGTATTGAAATTTAATAATAACTTACACTGAATTACGAAAAACTATCATGAATGAATTGTTAATAGTATCATATTTTCAATCTGAAAAAAAATATGTCATTTTATTTTCTCACCTTACTTTGTAAGAAAATAAAGCATTGTGCTCGTGCGTCGGGAGAAGGCACATTTTTGACAGAAAAATTCTTATAACTGTTAACGAAAATTCCAATAATCATGTTTCAAAGTGGAAAGACGTGATCTACCATTCATTCATTTTTAATATATTTATTTGTTATTTGCAATATCCTTCCAAAAGTTTACACCAAACTTTGTTATAGATATTTCTTATTATGAAACATGACAGTGTTGCCGCCCATCGTTTCATCAAATGGTGCCAAACCGTCTCGTCGCGAGAGAAAATATACCGTGGATTGACGATACTCAGAATCTTTCACAAAGACATCCATTCACGTCCCACTTCGACGCAACGCCACCGCAAGGGCAAAGAGTGATGCGGCGCAGGTCTTGCGCAGGATCCGAGCAGGCTCCTCTGCGAACCCCGCCTTCTCGGCCTTTCCCGAGAATCCTCTCGAGAGAGAGAGACCTAAAGATAGAGCGCCGGTTCCGGGCGGCGCCGTTCCCAGCACTTCGCGGGAAGTTCCACAGCGGCCCCAGCGCGGCAGCAGGCGGCCCGCGAGCCATGTCCGCCCGCTACTACGACAGCAGCGGCCATCCCTACACCACCTTAGTTCTAAAGCAATGTTTCACAACGGCGTCGCGGACGCCCGAAAACAAGGAAGTGAAGAGACTGATTCACATTAACTATGAACCAGGGAGCTTCGGGGTTCGCAATGACGAACAAGGAAACGAAGAGACTGACTCACATCGACTCCGAAGGGGTCGATCTCCGAAATCACAGGGAGCTCCGAAGACCGTTCTTACCAAATTTTGAAATGTATAAAAATAGATCTTGCAGCGTCACCGCCGCACTCCAAATCCATTCCCCTTCTCCTTTGTTATGACAAGCGCCCTCAGAGCACATAAATACAGGGGGAGCCCTGCAAGTGGCCTCATATCTTAGTTGTAAGTTCAAACAGCCATATGTACTGAACTTGGAAATAAATTTACTTCTTGGTCAAAGTCAGTATCTTAGTTATCTCGAAGATCCTGCCAGCCAAATTTACATAACTCGCGCACCCCCAAACACCACAACTCGGTCGGGCCGTTCGGACGCCGCTGGGCAGAAATGTGAGAACATTCATAGCGAAAGAGGACTAATGGAAAGAAATTAAGGGTGACATTTGTTTGTTTGGGGGAAAAGTAGTTGGCAAGGAATAGCTGAGAACCCTTAAACAATCTGATATGTTGAATATATGGGATGTGACACTGGTTAATTGAAATATGAATTCGACAAAAATGTGAATTTTGAAATATGACCTCATAAAATCAAGAAGTGACATCAACAGGGGTCCTATGCGGTCGTTTAGTAATGTTCACTTTATAATCCAACAATTATTCAGTACTTATGATATCTGTTATACAACCACCAGCGAAAACTTTTAAACATATTTATCTCAAAACTTCATTTTTAGTTTTTCGCTACGGAGTTGAGAGAAAGTTATGTAATGTTCTGCGAAAAAATGGCGAATGTTTTGCAGAAAGACTCTTATTACAGGGCCCTTGTATCAAAAAGGTCCAGTTGCTAACTTTAGAAAAAAATCTCTAACACGCTGTGTAGCCAGAATCCATCTTTTGTGGGTCCTTCATATCAAAAAATCGAATGACAGGAAAAAGACTGTCTGTCTGTTTGTGACTGTCTATCCGTCCGTGAACAATGCTAGCGGCTAAACATTTCAGCCTATTTTCTCCAAAATTGATATACTTTAGTCGATCTGGCTGATGTCGCAGCACCTTGAATTTGAAATCGATACTTTAATTTTGGAGGGTGCTTTTCATGAAGCCCTTAAGACACTCAAAATTTTCAAAAAATGGTTTCAGCGTTTTTGATTAAATTTTGTTGTTGGATAGAGAGAAGAATATTTAAAAGCTTGGTGTAGATCTCATGTTCGTTGAAAACCCTGACTTTTCGAAAATTGCAAAAGTTAAAAAAAATTCGGAGTCTTCCTACAAGTAAAATATTAAGATAGAGATTTTTCCGTTAATGAAATCTGTTCATTGAAGATTGATTTTAAAAGAAGATCAATTCAATACCATTCAATTTCGAAGTACAATTCTTCGAAAATTTGAGGTTTTTAAGCGCAATTTAGCGTTAAATTACGGGCGAGAAAGTACGTGCAGTTTTAGCACCAGTAGTTTCGAGTTGTGACATTAAACTAGCCCTAGTGGATATACAAATTTCCGAATAATGTATGTTTTTAATTACAAACCAATATATGAAATGGCAGGAATAAAGGATACTCGTCTTCCAAAGCACGGCTATCGGTAGTGCAACCACGGATAATTACGGTAAAAACAGTAGCAGGAATAGTGGCAAAGCATTCATTTCAAAATTAAGTACTCTGCAGTAATGATGGCAACGCGCCACACCTGCGCCACAGCTGCGATGAGATCCCGTCCAATCTAGGCACTGAGAATTCGTTTGCACTGAGAATGGGAAATGCAAGAAACGATTTACCTTCCTCTCACCATTTACGATCTGTAATTGACTGTTAAGTTCACTCACATTTCATTCCGTTGGGTTTTGAGCACCTACTCCATCCTGGGCGCTCACGATTCAAGCTACGAAAACCAAAAGTGCCATTGCCACCACACCACCTCTTCTCAGATGTTTCGCCCGCACCCCAACGACAGCAGGCGCTCTCTTGCATTCTCAAACACACTAACTTGGCTAGAGTGATTGCAAAATCCCCGGAGGCAGGTGTGAAACTGTGAATGTTCAATTCGTTTCGAAATAGAGCAGTTAGATAAAAATTAGTGTGACGGTGTTTGGGAAAGTAGTTAGCAATAAATTGCAGAGTGTAAAACAGAGTAATCATTAATTCGCAAAAATGGACAACAGATACACAATTAAAACGTTATTTTTACTTTCTCGATTACCGCGTAACTATGTGTAAAATAACGATACCTTCCGAATAATGTTAATGATTTATATTCTTTTTAACAATTCTGGCGTCTGCTTATAATACTCGTTCGATTCACAGCCACTCGCGCAAGTTCTTACCCACATCTTCAATTATGCAAATCATTTCCTTTACAATGCCAGCAAGTGAATTATGCTCAAAATGCTCGTATGTTCAAAACACAGTTCAAATTCGCAATGCTGCATCCACTCTGCTAATAGTCTCTACGCGATCACAGTTCTCTTTCATAAAATGGTTGCTTCATGCACATTCCTACATGTACAGCAAAATTCAAATTGCGTCTACTAATTAAACTGGCGTCTTTTTACAAACAACTAATCACTTGGAGGCTCATACAAGAAAGGCGTCTGCTCTGTTCTCCACAGTATTTAAATTGGCAGCCTTGTCAATTTAGGGGAATCGTGACGTCAAGCCTCTCCCAGGACTGACTCGGCAAGCGAACCTACCCCCGTAAGCTGGTCGTGCTGTTGTGGTCTGCTGATGCAAGATCGCGCTTCTACTGACCACTGCGGCATGCGTACAGCGAATTCTTCACTCTTACGACGTTAAACATGCGTGGGCGGCTGGAACGTTGGGTAGATATTGCCGAACGTCACTATATACAGGTTGAGTCACGTAACTTTAATATCTCCTGTAACTTTTGAAAGGTTAAAGTTATTGCAATGCAGTTTACACGGAAGTGCATGAGGGAATCGAGTTAATTAACACGTGTATTCATTTCTATTTTACCACGTTTATTAGATATTTCAGGTAACTGTTTTTTCAAATGGCACTATATTTTTTTCGGTCTATTCTGACGAACGTATAAAGACAAATCTACAGATATACATATTGCCATATGTTAATAAGCATTTTTTGAGTAATTTTGATTTTTTGAGACTAGTGTTTAACGGATATTTTGCATGAAACTGTCCGCCACACTTGGTCACCTAACGCTTCATCTGCTAGCACGCGCTCGGGGAAAGGAAGAGATCTTCGTATTTGAAGATACGAAACATATTCCAAATATTCCCAAAACTGTTGCAGTTTTTTCTGAACTGTGCTTTCCATCGTTCGGCATTTTCATATTTTTTGTATTACTTAAGGTTTGAAAATACGGATTAGTCATAAATAGTATGAATTGAAATAAGATTGTTATTTCCACTTAATTTAAAGGGGTATCATATATATCACAAGATATTAATTGGATCTTGAAACTAAACACGCTCTTACAATATTGAATCTACACACTATCCAACAAGCTGATGCCTCCATAATTCTCACAGATTTCTCTGTTACCTTTCTTAAATAATGGGATTACTTTCGACATTAGCCAGTTTTGTGGTATTTTATCCTGTTTCCAGCACATGTTAAACAAATGTAACAATATCAGCAGCAGAAGCATTTCCCCATATTTCTAACACAGCGTTCATTTTATCTAATCCTGCCGCTTTTCTATTTTTTAAGAAAATAGTTTACAAATTTTACTATTTGTATGTAACTTTTAATTCACAGTGAACTTTCATTTCTTACTTTAAACGAGATCGTTCATAAGCAGTTGTTTATTTGTTTTAATTGCGATAATTCTAATATGTAACTTGTTTAACTCTTCTTCCACCTAAGAGTTGAATCCGTCGTGTTGCTGAAACGCTTCTCGTTGCAGAGGGTGGCGCCATGGGGACGGTGTCGCGCAAATTAACAAGCTGATGCCTCCACAATTCTCACAGATTTTCCTGTTACCTTTCTTAAATAATAGGATTGCTTTCGACATTAGCCAGTTTTGTGGTATTTTACCCTGTTTCCAGCACATGTTAAGCAAATGTAACAACATCATCAGCAGAAACATTTCCCCATATTTCTAATACTCAGCGTTCATTTTATCTAATCCTGTTGCTTTCCTATTTTTTAAGAAAATAGTTTACAGATTTTACTATTTGTATGTAACTTTTAATTCACAGTGAACTTTCATTTCTTACTTTAAACGAGATCGTTAATAAGCAGTTGTTTATTTGTTTTGATTGCGATAATTCTAACATGTAAATTGTTTATCTCTCGTTGCAGAGGGCGGCGCCATGGGGACGGTGTCGCGCAAGGCGCTGGGTGGCTCCATCCACCGCATCCGAGAGTTCGAGCTCGAGAAGGTGAGTGACGTCGACCAAGCACTGTGGCTGACTTATTATTTACTCATCTCGATTTATTGCTCCAACGATTTTTTAAATAATAATCACCAAAAGTCAGTAGATTAGTTCACAATCGTCGGCGTGGCAACCGCTGTCATGTTGTTTAGGCAGATGTCCATCACATGTTGCCACGGTGTTAAGATTGATGGAAATGCAGGTTTGCCTTCAAGTCCGATTAGTCCAGAAGTCAAGTTTCATCGATGATCTTGTGCAAGCTGCTTTATTGATTTGTGCAATATTCTTTAGAAATTCAAAAATTAATAAATTCAAAAATTTTGTAGTTCTAGTAGAAACAAAAGAATGTTGATGTCTCTTTGTATATCACACTCATTTTTCTGTGATTTTTTCTTCTTTTGACGTAGATGGGTTGTAATAGTAAGATCGCGCGTGTCTACTTTTCTGACAAACAACATTTTTGTTTTAAATCATATGAATATTTTTTTTAAAATAATCTTGTGTACGTAAGCAAATAGTGGAGGCTAACTCAGATTTCTCTAGATTAGGTTGATTTGCCACCAGTACCATGTCCCGAAACAATATCACGTTTTAGCCAAAACCAAGAGTGAATTCCAAACAAGTACGAGAGTGATAGCTAAGACACATGAAATCAGTAAATCGCAAACTGTGTGACTGATTAAAGCAAGAAAAGTTTTATCTGGCGCTCTTAACAATGAATAGCTCATCAATAATCTTAACAAGGTAATTTTTATTTTCTAGTGAAATCCTTGTCCCTTGGATATTGCAAATATAACCTACAATGTTAAAACTGAATTATTTAAAATATTTGGAGATGTTTTCGTCTTCTTCGTTTCTCTTTCTTCATTTTTGATCCAACAGAAGGTGCAGAGCCAATTATACTTGTGGGATCGATAAAAACCATCAATTGATGAAGACTTGACAAGCTATCATAGCAATCTAGGTGGAGGTAATCAATGTATTCAATCAATGACGTTTTTTCGTCTCGAGAAACAAAATACATAAATAGTTGCTCTTTTTAATGGAATTTCCCGTTTTCGTAATATATTTCAGAACATTTTCAGTGATTAAAATTCAGGTTTTTTTCTTTGGAATTCTTAGCTTTTCGAACCCATTCAAACACGTTATTTAAATTACTTGTAAATTCCGACATCTCACTGATAGTTCTTAAATGTAATTTACATAAAACAATTAACAACTTTTGTATCATTATTGCATTCAAGAAAATCGTAGTTAATCCGTCATTATGCACGATACGAGTACAGGAATGGGTGATATAGAGTTTAAAAACGAGGTATATACTAAATTAAACAACCTCATCTTATCTCAAATATAGAAACCGTTCGAACACTTTCTTGGCGCGTTTATGGTATTAGATAAAGAGATGTGTCCTCATTCGGAGCAGTATAATGCAATTTTCTAAGGATTTTTAATATTATGTGTGTTTTCACAAATGAGTGAGAAACATATTTTAAGAGAAAGCTAATCTAAAAATGTGTCTAATATTTGTGTGATAAGTATTTCCTCATAGGTTTATTCTCACGCAATTAAACCGCACCTCACTTAACATCTGATAAACCTTAAAAAAACCTTCTGTTTGTAATCCTTTCCTCAACTTTATTATGTACTTGACCTTGAAGACCATCGTGGTCTCTTGTTGGCAACAGAACCCACCTACACAAGCCAGATCCACGATAAGAAGCACGAGGAAATATTTATTTACATTAAAGACACCGCAATTGCATCGCCAATGTGATATATTTATTCACATATTTATTATATTAATTAATAAGTTGAAGTATAATTGATGTTACGGGGGTATACCGAAGATATAGTTGTTTTTTATCATCTTGAAGATACAAAATACAACGAAGATAACAAAATACGATCAAAAGCAGAAAAAAGTATTAAAATGGTATATTAAAAAAAATTAGTGCGCCATGTATTTAAAAAAGCCCTTTTTTTTCAATCACCATTTAGAACTTTTTGATCTCACCAAATGTTTCGACAATCTCAAGACAAAAAGTATGGCTTAATTGAATGGCTTTTCCACCATGTCCAATAAAAGATGACCACTAACAATTACTGCAAGACACCCTCTAATTTAATGAACAAAACAAAATTCCACACATTTTGTATAATAGAAAGTTATTTCTCAATGGTTTTCAAATTTCCTGACAGATGCAGTGTTGTTATCCGAAAGTTATCATTTACATTATGTTCATACGTTAGATAATACCGTTATCACACGTGATATTCTATCCCGATACGTTATATACACAAAAAAAATAATAATAATATGATACTCGCTGCAAAAATGTTACACACCGATATACACCGCAAAAATGCATATTGGCTTCAAGGGTATGAAAGCTTCATATAATAATGAACGTTCTCAATTAGAGGAAACTTCACTCATATATTGACAATATACAGCAGCATTTGTATATACTTAATATCACCTACATATACTTATTTTTATGTTTCCTCTTTTTTATACACTCGAATTCGATGAATTCTGAACAATTTACCGAGTGAAAATCATTTAAAAAATCGTATGTGGTTCACCCTTCACACTGAGACATTCGCTATAGATTTGTTGAAAAAGGTTGTGAATGAAAAAAAGTTATCGCGACGTGAATCATGTGTTATTAGGCATGCACTCACTACAAATATTATATCGCCTTAGCTCAGGTCATCACAGTCCGTTCCGATTTTAAATCCGATTGTATCAGCTAGAGTCGGTTAAGGAATGTTATATTTTGTTGGATATCATCTTCTGCATAGCCAAAAGAACTTGATAAACTACATAAGTATATGTGTGGGTTTTTTATTTCTCGATAGTGATATACCTGTTAGATTTGTGGTATTCCATAGATCCACAAATTTGTTAATATATACGTTTAAGAGGTATGATATCATTCCACACCCTTGTGTTAATCTTTAGCTTACTTTCAGAATATCTGATGTTTTGCAATAATTCACCTTAATACAAATTTCGGTATTTTTACACACTTTTAATTACATTTATCAAGTTTCCAGAAAGGCTATAGCTCTCTAAAATACACCAAAATTTCATCTGTCCACACGTAGTGGACATACAGTATTCTCTCCTTTTTTTCTCATATGTTTCAGAGTGATAATTGCATCATTTTTACCCTTAGCATTAACCTCTTCCTGAAGGATATTCTCCACCTTTTTCAGTATTCGTAATGTACTATACAATTATGAAACTGTTGTCAATAAATATATCTCGTGAAAATTATCACAGTCATCAATTGACCCCTTTTAATCTGCGGATTTTTTGCCTATTCGCCTATTTATTTTCCATCAATGGAAAACGCAATATTACATATTCATTTTGGGGCTTTAAAAGTATTATATGAAAATGTTATAGAGCCTCTAAATGCCTATTCACTAATAAATGCTTATTCTGTGTTTAAATTCCTAAATGCTGTCCATTCTCGTATTTATTGATCAAAATACAACAATCCTTAAAACAAACATTTTTAAAATTGTTTTTTTATGCTGCATATTTTACTCTACAGAAAAAATCGAGTCTCTGTCGATAAACCTGTGCTCCGTTTTACTACCACTGCATCTATTTCGTATCATGAAGCAGGTGCAGAATATGCTGATGATTATATTTTACTTCGAATTTTTAAATACCTTTTTACTCAAAACCGCTCCATTTTTCCTTAAAATATTCTCCTCGTATGTATCAATGGATGGTATAAACATTTGTGTTGGTTCCATTTTTTTGCGAATACTGTATTTTCAAAACTTTCTAAAAGTTAACCTTACAAAAGTACAATATTGAATACAGAGATTTTTGTCTTAAATTAAATATGTTTAAAAAATCAATCTTTAAAAAGGCCATGTTTTTCCCACGGAGAGAACAATGGGGCACTTAAAATAATGCACCGATCTCATTTTCGTTGAACTCTGAACTTTTGAAAATTGCAAATTTTGAAATATATTTTTAGCTTCAGTTTGAGAAAGTATATGCTCTAATACCACCAGCAACAACATTTGTGTTATACTTGGCAACTAAAACAAATCACACATTTCCTTTATGTTTAAATTAAATGTGAGAAAAAAGATCACACTGCACAGCATTACGAAATCAACCGCCTTTCATGAAAAACAAAAAGATTGCTTCTGCGATTCCGCCTTTTTCCTCCATATTCCCCATCAACGAAAGAAATAATTTCTACGAGAATTTGTGAGAACAATGATGAAAGCAACCTTTTCATGAAGGTAATTGTATTACATTTACTTTAGAAACTTTCATCACAAGAACACTAATAAGGATAAGAAAAATATAGTTTCTTTTTAAATGACTACTTTACATTATTAAATGCATATTGTACATTTTTAAATGCCTATTTTCCATTTTTAAATGTAGTTTGGCTGCCTATTTCTACAGTTTTTCGTGCCTATAAAACCGCAGCTAAATAATGATTATTATGGCTTTGTTTCAATTTCCACGTTCTTTGTGCTTTTCTGCTCGTGACCAGGATCTACGCGTAATTTTGATTTAATCTTTTTTCGAATAACATTATAATAATATAATCAAAATAGACACATCAGTGAAATTTGTTTTGTCTTTTGACAACCATGATTGGTGGTAAAAAAAGACTTATCATGCTCATACCAAGGAGAGCTCAGTTCATTCTTCTGACGACTTCCATACGGAACTGAGGTACAAATCTCACACATTATGTGTTAACCTTTACTTCTTTACTTCAATTACAATAGTTTCCTCATACGATAACAGATACATACATTTTTGAGCACCTGCAGATGACAAAAGAACGTTAGTCTAAAAGTGATTTAAAAATAATATATTATTTATTTATTTAGTAGGTAATTATTACAAACAAATTAGCTTTCATGATCCTATGTGGCTAGGCCGAAGGCCTTTAAGCCATTACAATACCTACATCCTTTCGCGTTCTAATCTTTCGAATTCTGGTATAAAGAATATACTTCAATCAATATAACTGTGTTATGTAATATAGGTAATCAATTGTTTTAACAACTGTCTTTAATCAATTTGGAACTTCTTTTTTGAATATAAATTAAACAGACTTCCTAATAATGAGTTTCATTACGCTTCCATAGTTTACTCCTCTAGCGAGAGAGAGCCAGCCAAATAGAAATGTGCTAGGGAAAGTGCCTCCATCTGCTATGAGTCACGGGCTTTATCGAAGCGGGTGGCAGACCATGCTCACCGAGACTAAGTATCAGTGTCCACATATCATCAAAACCTCAATATCTCCCGATAAGATACGGCTTCAAAGTTAAAAATATTTTATTAGGAAAAAGATGGCTGTGTGTTTTTATACTTCGAGAGGCGTCAGAAGAGGTTTCAGTAAGTTGGTGTTATGAAAATATGGGATTATTATTTGTTGTATTATTTACTTCGTCACCTTTTGACTAGGTCTCGGGGTTTATTAGCTATTACATAAAAAAAATATTTTTGCAAGCCTGCATGCAGGTAACAAAATTAATTTCTAAAATAGTTTTCATATTTTTCAAATTATTCTTCATTTTTATTTAATGTTTTATAAAAATGTACTATTTGATCATACATCCCTGATTTTTCGGATAAATAAAAAGCAATTGTATTGTAGAGTCCCTTCAATTGAATTTCGGTGTGATATTTCATCAAAGAGTTAAGCAGTTTGACTTCTCACCTAAAAACCGTCGTTCAAATAGTTGACTGCTTAATAGATTTAATTGTATTGATAACCTTTCATTTTGTTTTCACTTATCGTACCCATGAATTGGATTTTTACAGTTTTTATTTCCAATATTAATTCATACTCTTTTATCAAAGTATTACATTTGATATTGTATATTTCAATTTTTATTTAATTTTAAATAAATTGAAGTTTGTTGCTTTAGTATCAAACCGAACGTAGAAAAAAACAGGTGCGCTATTTCTAATAGGCACTCGGGTCGAACCCGCTATAAGTGGCCGGAGGGCTGTAGAAATGCGCCAGTCGTGGGCAACGTGCCCATTTCGGCTAGAGCGAACAAGTGGCACGTAGCAATAACAGACGGACAGAGAGATATAAACAGAAACGTGATATGTTATGCTGCCGCAAATTGCCATATGCACAGTGAAGTAACAGGGAAGCTATTGATTGGAGGGGGTCAAATATTCCATTCTAAATTTATATCAGCTACCATTCTTTACTAAGGAGACCGCTGAAAAGAGCATTTGTTTCCTGAAAGCTTCTATTCCACCAGCTTAATTGAAAGTATCGATTCTCATATGATTAAAATGCAATAGTGTATGGGGAAATCCGTGTCATGAAGCTTTCGGCCGAAAAATAATAGTTCTTAAAGGGAGTGGAGGCGTGAGTTTTGCCAATATTCATGTAATAAATATAAAGTGACTTAATTGAGTCTACAAATGCGGGCAAATATTCTTATACAATAAATCAAGAGTACCGACAAAAGAATTAAATTACCAGTGGTGAAAATTGTTTGAAATTTCATTCATTTCCAGAAAAAATAATCGTCCTCAGCAGATCTTCTCTACATTTTGCAGATAAACTGACAGAAATTTTGGTAGAGAACATAAAATAGGTTATTGATCTCCTTCACACCAGTGTATATTTTTGGAAGCTTCAGCAAATCTTTCAGTGAAGACTGGAACCCATCAAGGCAGAGGGGCATGACCCAACTGCTCGCCACCAGTTTCCAACATCTCAAGATTTGAAGATAAATTGTAAAATTCTAGACACTTAACAGGAAATACTTAGATGCAAATCTGTGATTATTGGCTGAGATAAGTGAGTTCGGAATGTAATGATGAAGTTAAGACATGATCATTTATAGCTATTAACATACCTAGAAATGTTATGAGAGTTATTACTGCCGTTTGACTAAACAGTAATAACACTAACATTTCGTGGAATGTTCAGCGTTTTATCGGTCGCCATAAAATCTCATTTTTTGAGAAAATTTACATTACTGCGATATGAAACACATGAAATCTGTTGTTACGGCACGATTATCGATATTGTTGGGTATTGCTTGCCATATATCTATTTCAACGATACACTTGTATACCGTAGCTCGAGGAAGATGGACGCTGAACATTCGTCTGCACTTCAAGAATTTACCAAATATTTATTTTTTTAAACTGCACAGTTAATAATATTACAATTAATTATGAACATTTCCAAAAATAATGCGTTTCTTTGATTACTGTCTTGTAAATTACCATGCGATTTTTTCGTAATAATGTTGACTTGCGATGAATGGCTGGTTGTTTATTTAGGTTACTAAGGATGTTAAATCCCGTAGCTAAGGATTTTAAATTTCTTAACCTACAGGTAGGTACAAGTGCACTTAACAAACTTATAGGGTTGCACACAAGGGTTAAAGACGCATGTGACCGATAAAAAATATAATCTACATATTTTCTTCGGCACGTCACCTGCGTCAGCATATCAAATGAGTAAATTCACGTGAACACGGAAGGGTACAAATTATGAAATTGTATGTTTTAAAAAGAAATTACACTTCTAGTGTTTTGGAAGTATTTAATTCATGTCGAACTAGTACTTTCATTCAGTGTTCTTATACTCAATTTATTTGGCATTCTATCCTCTTTAACTAATCCTTAACTGCTTAAATTATCTTTACTTTCCATTATTCGTTTACATTATTATCTAGTACGTGATGCACCTCATAACAACTCAACTAATAATGGTGAACGCTAAAATCGAGCGTGGTCGCATGGACTCACTACGAACTTACGTAGTCATATTTGTATTACAAAAGAATACACAATAGTTCATCTTTTGCATATTTATATTCTAATACAATGAAATCACACAAAAGAATGTAACAATGCAACAGTGTATCTTATTGAAATATGAAGAAGACAAACAGTAAGATTGTCCTGCAAGGCTGACTTGCCTCATCTGCATCTCCAACAACATTAGTCAAAACTGATGGGTCCGGAAGAGCAGTGAAAACTGCAATAGCTAATGAAGATTCACGATCTTCTATAATAAAATGTCAAGAGTCGATTGAACTATTACATCTTAATGTAATATTCGAGACAATTTACTGAATTAAAGTAGAATGATAATAAATTACTACTTTTCCTTTTAATAAAGTCTCTTTTAGTGTGTCCAAATAGACACGCTCAAATATTTATCATTCTAGGGAATGCACAAGTTATATAAACGATATTTCAAAATAATACGTTAGTACGATTAAATTTCAAAATGTATTTCATGTAATTAAACTTCAAACATAATAAATTGCAATGCAATGCAATGCAACATGCAATAAAATTAAATTACTTCATAATGAAGTACATATTTTTTATCGCAAAACATTGTTTGTATCTCAGGAAGAGATTTCAACCAAATAGTCTGTTGTAAATGCTTCAAACAATAATAGGTGTTCAGTCTGAATTTTCTTTTGTAATCTACGTGACTGCCAACCTATATGCAACAAATAATAGCACCGACTAGAGAAATTAAATGTTGCTGATAATGAGTATCTATGTGAATATTCAAGGCAGTAAATAAATACGCAAATACTATAATAATAATACAAAACAGTTCCTTTTACATTATAAATAAAAAAATACTGTAGTGAATATATAGATCCTATATTATTTGCGTAATGCCATATTGATAACACAATGTGGACAAACCTACTAAACTTTCCCAGAGATTTTTGAAAAGTGAAAAATTATGCTTTAAATAGGGAAATGTAGATTTATATTTCACGATACAAGCACAAAGTGAAATGTCTTCGTACCTCAAGCGGTACATTTATTTAAATCCCAAAATCCCTCAGTGAACCTTCTACCTACTGCACACTCGGCGTTATTTATAGCAACCCGGAATAACTTTGGTGATTTATAGAACAAGGGCTTAAAATAAGATTTTATTCACGAATGGGGAAGTGCAGTCCCCAAGACTCCCAACAGCTCATCGGAAGCTGATTCTCACAAGTGAATGGAATATTTTTACTCTCGGTTGCCTTACAAAATCAATCTAATAATCAATATTCAATTTAATAATCGATATTAATCTATGTTAAGCAAATGAAAACCTAAATGGAGTTTATTTAATTGCATATATACTCAAATGGAAATAGTTCTTCCTTACGTTTTAATGAGGTCATCAATGAAATGTGTCAAATTGACCCACTGCGGTATCTCGGGATTAATTTATTTTAATTGACTGGACAATAAAACGATGGGTAATGTTATCAAGAACAACAAAATAAAATGACTGTAAACATATTGTATTGCTAATTTATTGGAGTTTAGAACTCCCTTTAAATATAAAGGTCATTGAGTTGCTTGAGTGATGATATAATAAGTAAAAACAATAATAATTATAACGAGGTGAATGATGATTGCGAAGTAATGGAATGAAATGCAGGAAAATTCCAGTAGACTGGGCGATTATCGAACCCGTGTCGCAGTGGTAGAAGACGTATCTGATAGCCATTACGCTACAAAACACACACACACACACACACACAAGTTGCGTTTCACTTTATAATCAGACTTGGATGTAATTAAATTCAGATATCTTTCAAAACATCGTGTTCGTTGGTTAATCGGATACATTGGGATTAAACATTTAAAGCTATTATAATTACAATTTAAACTTAGAAGCATTAAGCATTGCAATGAAAAAGAATTGCGTAGTCTGCGCCAGTCCTCTTCCGTCAGCGCCGTGGCGGATGGGCGTGGGGGGGGGGGGGAGGG
This sequence comes from Gryllus longicercus, assembly GCA_038098605.1. Classification (NCBI taxonomy): domain Eukaryota; kingdom Metazoa; phylum Arthropoda; class Insecta; order Orthoptera; family Gryllidae; genus Gryllus; species Gryllus longicercus. The sequence goes on from JAZDUA010000133.1 coordinate 1,535,314, forward strand.
GGCGCTGCCCGTCGCCCAGCCTCTGAGCAAACAGCGCCGGCCGGGAAGTGGGCGCGCGCACGCCTACGCCGCCGCAGCGGACGCGGACGCCGGCATTTGCTCGGCGATAGACGCGCCTGATTGCGGCGGCATTGACGCGCGAGCTCAACCCGAAGCCGCCATGCAGCTTGGCAAAGCGTCACAAAGGCCTCCGCCCGCAAGCCTTTTCACGCACAGGCGGCTCGTTGTTTTTCGATGCACGAAAGAAAATTTAGTTTGTCACTTATCCTTTTAAAAATGTACCCGGAAAAATGCACGTGAATAATAGTATTGTTTATCTAACAAAAAATGTTAAGATTATAATAATGGATACGATATAAGGGAGTAAAACGAGATTTTATTTCCCAAGTGAAAAAGTTTAGCGCTCGAGGTGACCACAGAAAGTAAAGATGCTAATTCTCTCGAATGAATAAAAGAACAAGATGACAAAGAGGCATCTTTCTCAAGTTGATAAAACATACGTGTTGCATAAACATTGTCATGTGAGATATTTAATTTAATTCCCATTTTTAGTAAAATTGAAAATATGACTTAGATATTTGTTTAATATAGAATGAAATAGTATTTATTTCTTACCAGGAACAACAAAATAAGTGATATTTTACATTGCAGTAATGAACATCTTGCTTTTATTCAATTTAGTACTTTCTGTTTGTTGAATACGTAGCTTTCGTTTTGCCAACTCAATTAAAATCACAAAGTTTCAATTGTTTACATTACCTACAAAAATTTCAAAGTCCGTCTGTCCGTCACTCTATCTGTCTGTTCGTCCGTCCAGCTGTCCGTCGGTCCGCTGTCCGTCCGTCCGTCAGTCTATCTTTCCGTCTGTCCGTCCGTCTGTTTGTCCGTCTATCTGTCTGTAGGTACAGCTGTCCGTCTATCTTTCCGTCTGTCCATCCGACTGTCCGTCCGTCTGTCCGTCCGACTGTCCGCCCGTCTGACCGCTCGTCCGTCCGTCAGGCCGTCCGTGAGGCTGTCCGTCTGGGCGTCCGCCTGGCCGTTCGTCTGTCCGTCCGTCTGCCCGTCTGTCCGTCCGTCTGTCTGGCCGGCCGTCTGGCAGTCTGGCCGTTCGTCTGGCCGTCTGTCTGACCGTCTGGCCGTCCGTCTGTCTATCTGGCCGTCCGTCTGGCCGTCCGTCTGTCCGTCTGTCTGTCTGTCCGTCCGTCCGTCCGTCCGTCCGTCCGTCCGTCCATCCGTCTGTCCATCCGTCTGTCCATCCGTCTGTCCATCCGTCTGTCCATCCGACTGTCCATCCGTCTGTCCATCCGTCTGTCCATCCGTCTGTCCATCCGTCTGTCCATCCGTCTGTCCATCCGTCTGTCCATCCGTCTGTCCATCCGTCCTCCTGTCTGTGGTCAAAGCTAGCGCCAAAACTGTTCTGCTGATTTTGTCCAAAATTGATATTCCTCTATCGATCTGAACGAAATTGACGGATATTTAAATTTTTTGAGGTACTTTACATGAAGTTTCTACATTTTCAAAATTTCCTTCGCAATGGCTCCAATTTTTTGGTTAAACCTTGACCAAGTATGATCTGTATGTCTATGAACTACGCTAATAGCAAAACCACTCTGCCTATTTTCTCCAAAATCGATATTCCTCGAACGATTTGACTGATGTCGGGACTCCTTGAATTTGAAAACAATATTTTAATTTTGGGGGAACTTTACATTAAGCCCCTTGGACGTTTTCAAAGTTTTCAAAAACATTACTCCATCGCTTTTGATTAAATTTTGTTGTTGGATAGTCTAAAGAACGTTTCAAGAAATGGCGTAGGTCTCATGTTAGTTAAAAACTTTGATTTTTCGACAATTGAAAAAATTCAAAATTATTTAGACGTCTTCCTACAACTACAATTATGAAGATACATTTTTTCGTAATGAAATGTATTCATCTAAAACAAATTTTCAAATAAGTTCATGTTAAATTTTTCGAAACTATGAGTATTTTTGGAGTAATTGGACATCAAAGTTAATCGCCCGGTCAAAAACTCCTGCGCTTCTTTATCGTATTTGTAGGTGATTTAGGGCAGTCAGGTACTAAGTTAGAATGTGCATAGTATTTCATATTTAATTTTATTATTATTTATTATATATTTATGTTATTTCATTTTAAATTGCGTTCTTTAATTGTATTAAATGTGCAAACGAATAGAAGAGCGGTTTAAACACAATAACCCAAGCCACCCATTACGACGTAGCCACCACCTACCAGCTCCCAACAAGAATAAAAAATAGACATCCATTAGATTCATTCCTCAGCATATTTTCAGAACTCAATTAATCACATAGGCGCTCTGTGAGTTTCCTATTCGTGTGTAGTTAGATTTAGTTGTAAGATTAGCATTTAAGTTAAATATAAGTCATAAAATACATATGATGTAGTATAAATAATACTGAACTATGTACATTTGTTCACTAATATATATATATATATATATATATATATATATATATATATATATATATATAAAATAAAATAAAAAAAAGATGAGCGGTCATCGTTAGTTGTTGTTACCCATTGTCGAAACGCCGCGCCACAAGATAACATGATAATGACTGCTGCTTTAGTTAATGGAAATAAAAACGAATACTTTTGTATATTTGTTGTATATTACAGTACCATAGTGTTTAATAATTACTAATATATTTTTCGATCTAATTGTTTTCCAACGCTATCAGTATCGTATTATTTATTGACTTTTAAATATTTCTTGCATTATGCTTATTTTTTGCACCAAATGTTATATTATTTCAAATGAGTTTTACAAAAAAAATTCGGAGCGAAATTGTGGTATAAATAGTATTACATAACCATTACTAATGGCGAGAAAGTAGGGCTGTCTTAGCACCACTATTTTTCTTTCTATAAATACTGTTTTTCTGTAAATATTGTCTTTCTGTAAATACCGTTTTTATATTTTAATTCTATTGTGTTTTGAATGATAATGGAATACGGAGCCTGTGGATGGAATCCGTATAGAATAGGACGTAAAAATGTTTAAAGAAAATTCAGAATAGAGCGGCAAATACATGTTTCTGAAGAACATGTCTGCGCGTTCGGAATCACTACAGTACAGACGAGAAAGGCTTTACTTTTCTCACTGAATAAATTATACACTGTTTGCACCACATGGTAGGAAATCGAGGAAAGCTAGATAAACATAAGTATTTTAATAGATTTGATCACAAATTAGATCAAGAATACAAAGAACGGGCGTGGGTAAATTTTCCTTTGTAAAGTGAACAAAAGTAGATTGGAACAATTTGCCTGCGGCAATTTTTGAGCCATTTTCTTACCCTCAAGGGATGTGCGTGACCTCGAAAGCTCAGAATTGCACGGAAACATGTTTAGAATATAAATTGCTCAAAGCCCAAAACAGGTATATTAGTGATTTCCATGCAAACTTCAGAGGTCTGCTAGCGCCATTCGGCTCCGGCATATTGCAGCTCCACTAACAAGATCATACTCTAGACGTTGTGAGGATAGTATAGCTGCAGGAGGAGGCCATCTGTTGTTTGTTTATGGGGTTGGAGCGTACAATGTGTACATCGGTATCATGAGACGAATTAATTTTATAAATGTCAAAATGATAGAGACAAAGTTGTGATGTGCTGAGTATGGACACGTTATCGAAGTCTATGATATGGAATTCGCAAAAATATTATATAGCGTAATAATTCACCAATACACCATGATACATGTGCTTTTATACACGCTAGATTGGTATAATGATTTTGAAGGAGGAAGAGCCTTTCCCGAAAGTTGGCTCTTCCAGCAATACAAAACTTTTATCCAAGGAGCAACAGGAAATTTTCAAATGAAAATTAGTACGAACAATTTCCATAAAAAGTTCAAGGCGCGATGTTTTACAAGATAATGATGACAACACTGGAGAACATGAAGACTATTACATTTGTGGCTTCAATTCTTACACCAAACATGAGTTTCAAAGTTCTCATTTATTCAAAGTAAATTAAACTGCAAGTTAATATATTATGTGACTAGCAGAAGGCAAGATAGAGTTCACTTCAAGAGAAACAGGCTGTCACAATTAAAAACTTTAAAGTTGCATGTAAAATCAGAACGTGGGAGGACAAGCATATGGATGTTTAGTCCACTATTGGCATCTGAAAATGTGGGCACTAGAAGCGTTTAAATGATGGCCAGGGCAGTTTCACAGCTTCGATTTCTTTTATCAACCCACATATCGCCGCTTTTGGACATTTCTTCCAGGCATCCAGGCTTCCAGGCACAAGGGTTTGGGGAGAAAGAGAACCAATATGAAATAGACGTGAGTGTGGACAAAGAAACTATTTGAAACAGTGACCGAAATCAATCTCATTATGAAATGCCAATGTCAACATTCTTACAGAAGAGAATCAGCTGATGTGTTGCTGTCTCTGAATTGCTACATAGCTAATACAATTGATGAGACCCTATAAATGGTGTGTGGCAGATAAGCAAACAATCTCTGTATCCGTTTTCAAAAGACACAAGGTACGTTTGGTACAAAAAACAAACTTGAAGTAACATGTCTACGAAACATTCACGTGTGGTCGAGAAAAAGTGGGAAAATGAAACAGAAAATGAAAAATTGTCTAACTACAATCCTTGATGAACCTGCAGAGCCTGTTTCTCTAAAATTCCTGATCAAGCCATAATGACCGCATACTTTTATATGAAACATATCTGAACAAGGATATTGTTAGCGAAGACAACAAAATATTGCCAACCTCTTGATGAGTACTTCTCTAGACAATATAAACTCACCGTGAGAAGGATTGTTTACTTTGTATGTCTCCAATGTGCATAATTACAAGTTACATAATCGTCATTTTTCATGACTTCACTCTGTGCTATGGAATCGACTTTGTGTACCAAATTGCATTCCTATGTTACAATATGCTCAGTAAATCTAGGTAAAGCCATTTAAATACCAATGTCAACGTTTGAAAATGTAATAAGTGAGTTTTTATAACTGACTGCTTGAATGCGGAAGCGATGTAGAATATGAAAAGTGGCTTTAGAAGGATGTGCATATTGTTCTGTTCCATTTTGCTTTGTACACTTCATTTAAATCCCACTTCCACACTCTGAAAACAGAATAGATGTGTAATATTATCATGTTGATAGTGTGTGTTGTTCAGATAGTGTGTTGTTCAGACATTGTAATTATTGTAAACAGAGGGAAATATAGCAATGTAGTCACACTCTAAAATATAGCTGTTTTCTAAGAGAATGACTCATATCACTCACGTGTTATAAAATGTAGTTTAAATAATAGTTAAAATAAATAAAGTCACTTACAAAACCTACAGATTCGCATTCTGACATATCAACACGGTGCCAAAATTACTGAAACGTGCAATTTGGAATGTATGTTCCTAACCCAATGAATTTGACCCCCAAAAGGAAAGGTGTTTTTAATTGTTTCCATGAATGAGAGAAAAAGGTAAAAAAGAGATGAACACGTGATTTCGGGAGTTCGTCTGCGAGTTCAACGAAAAGGTAATACTATCCGAGTATTGCAGGGCGGACGAGGCAGGGGAAGGTAGACAAGCGAGTTAGGGCATTTGTGGTGGGCGCAGCAGGACAGCGAAATATGGAAGGGTAGGTGGGGTGGGCGTTGCAGAACGGAATGAAGAGCGGTGAGGTGGTAAGGAAGGGGACGGGAGGGGGAGCGAGGTGGGGGCGAGACAGAGTGGAGTGGGGCGGTGATGATATAAATAAATTTACTTTCTATTTTACACTACAGACGAAATGCATCCCGTTTCCTGCCTAACAGACGATTGCGTTAAATAAAATACGCATACATTCATGGGCTACTTCGACATACCCCAGCTACTCAGATATAAAGAAGGTTGGAAACGCTAATTTTTGCCTTACTTTATCAAGAGACTTTCCGAGTCGAAGTGCAAAGAGAATGGATGACTTTGGTTCGCATGTTTACATAACAAATCAATTCTACTATTGACAGAGGGAAACTGAAAAGCTTATGCTGCAAAAAGGATGCGAATTGTGTTCCAAGGTGATGAAGCAGTGGACGTGTAAAGCCAGATTTAGAGATGGTGTTGAGTGGCTGGAAATGGCGAGGCGAGGGAACCAGGCCAAAAACGAGAACTGTACAGCGCCGGTGGATCGGAGTTCGGAGACCGCGTTCCAAGGCGACAGAGGCGGGAACTGGGTGAGCCAAGAGTTTACGGCAGCTGCAGGGGAAGAAGGTCGCCGGAAGCGAAGGGTGTCAGTGGCTCGTGGCGGTGCAGCGGGAGCGTTGATCCCACTTTAGAAGATGAAGCTTCGCTGCGAAAGACGCGATGGAGATAGGCGGGGTGGGGCGAGGGGCGGGGCGTTGGAAAGAGGGGATCGTTGTCGTGGCGGCGTGCCAGTTGCCGAGGCGGGGAAGCAGATGGGGACGAGGGCGGGCGGCGCCGCCGTCGACGGGGGCGGAACGGCCTCCACGCTGCGCTTCGAGGCGGCGCCGCCGCCGCCTCCACTACCGCTGCCGCCTCCTCCGCCACCGCCGCCTCCTCCGCCACCGCCGCCACCGCCGCCACCACTGCCTCGTTCTCCTCTTGCTCCTCCACCGCCGCTGCCTCCTCCTCCTCCGCCACCGCCAGCACCGCGGCCACCACTGCCTCGTCCTCCTCCGCCGCCGCCTACCACCTCCTCCTCCTCCGCCTCCTCCTCCGCCTCCTCCTCCGCCTCCTCCTCCGCCTCCTCCTCCGCCTCCTCCTCCGCCTCCTCCTCCGCCTCCTCCTCCGCCTCCTCCGCCGCCTCCTCCGCCGCCTCCTCCGCCGCCTCCTCCGCCGCCTCCTCCGCCGGCACCACCGCCGCCCGCTGCCAGCCGCCAGACGTCGCCCACGTCAGGCTAAGGGCAGCGTTCCACGGAAATTACATCGCTCAGTTTCTTCCAATGACACCGTCCCCGTTGTGAGGGCGGTGACTCGCTTTACGGTGCCTGCCTGCACTGTGCCTGGCTGTTTTCCTTTCTGGAATTTGATACCCTCGAGTTTTTGTAATTTCAACATAATCGTTACTTTTAAATAGAGATGGGACACACAAATCTTCAAAACTCTGAAGTTCTTAAAGAAATTCTATTTTAGAATATTTGATTTTTCTTTTTCTTTTAACGATCGAAATCTTTGAATTACTTACTTTAAAATATTCTTGTTTCAAAATTATTACACTTCATGGTTCTAGATATTTTGCAATTTTACGAAGTGAATTATCCCGCGCTTCATGGTTGGTTAAAAGAACGAACTAGGTAAGGAGTGAATTCCATCTCTTATCCGGACTCTCCTTCGCATCATACGAATGCGCTCCACCCTCTTCCGCCCGGCAACGTTCCAACTTCGCCTCGCCCCGTCGTGCCCTGCCATGATCGCTACGATTATCGTTGCTATTAAAAAAATGATTAGCACCATTGTTACTATGCGTAAGACCAGCGTCAGATGCATTGCGGGCTGCATACTCCCGGCAAATTTCTAATATCAGAAACAACTGGTCCATAACCGCACATTAATGGTCGGCCATGAAGGTGATGGGATGATATCCTAACTATGGTCATGGTCCACCAACCAACCAAAACCACTGAAAAAGTTGGATCCACTTTGGCGAGTCACCCTCACTTTTTCATTTTTACTTTTTCGCTACCCTACATATTTACGTAATAAAGAGAATTATCGTAATGCTTTGGCAAAATTAGGAGATTTTTGGACAGAAAAACTATTCTGGGATCCTGTCCTGAAAACATTGGGTAAACTTCGTTCCTAAATGTAAATTAATTCTACAAATGCACATCGGGGTCGTCTGTTCGTTCCTGTGTTGTCAACGTCAGTGCCTAAACCATTCAGATTTTTTTTTTTTTCAAAATTGATGTTTCCCCATCGGTCTGGCCAAATTCGGGGTCCAGTGAGTTTGAAACGGATATTTTGATTTTGGGGTATTTTAATATATAGTAGAATAGTTATAGTAGGGAGGTAGTTGTAAATAAGATAATGAAAAATTTTTAACAGTAGTTTTCTCGGAATTTTATGATGAAGTTAATGCAATTAATTTTACAAAATTCTTTAAAACGGTTCCAAACTGTTTCCTCAGATAGAACAAAAGACGCTTCAAAAATTATGAAAGTTCCGGTAGCATTTTCGGCGAACTCTCTATTTTCGAAAATTGCAAACAAAAATTTAACAATGCAATACAATATTGATTTCATTAATAAAATATTATCTTATTGAACACTAGGTCTTGAAATAATGTAACTATCTCATAATAATAATAATAATATAATATATAATAATATAATAATAACAACCTTACTAATAATGAAAATGTCTTAATATTTGAAATTCCAAAACAAATGTTCAACTTTTTAAAAGTTGGTAATGTTGGTAATAGCTGTGTATCTGATGGTGTTGAGGGCATCTTGAATGGTGTACTAATTCTAAAAATCTGAGTTCAAATATCAGTGCGAGAAAATAATTTTTCTGGTTGGAAACACGTTTTCAGGTTCATGTAGACTATAATATTGAGTAATCGTTACAACTAATGCAAGAAAGTATGTGATATTCTAGAATCACCAATTGTTGTTATAGAAGAGAATGAGATAAAAAAGTAGCTTCAAGTAAGCCTGAATATATAATTTAGCTTTCAGTAAAAGTTCTATTGAAACTGTTGAGCTGTTCCTGAGATTAGGTCAGACCGACAGTTTACAAAAAGCTATTGTACATGTGTTGATAACATGTAAATTATCATACGATCTTATGAAAATGCAGTTATTTTGAATTACAGATACAGAATTATTATTATTATTATTATTATTATTATTATTATTATTACTATTATTATTATTATTACTATTATTATTACTATTATTATTATATAGATTTTGAATTTAAATATTCCAATAACATTACAACATTATTATTTTGCGTTTTAAAAACATGGAAGACAAATAGTACACCCTAAATTAAGAAGTTGATAATATATAATTTACCTCATTTAACTGCAATTGTGTAGCAAAGTAAAGGTTCTTTTCTGCCCTTGCTGCAACAAATTCTCTTCTTTGAGATTCTCGTATTAATTATAAATAAAATATTATATATTGAATATGCATGTCTCTTTAGAAAACACTTTGGGCTCGAGAAAATTCAGGATTTGCCCTACCTCTATTTTAAAAATTACCTATGGTATTTCCATACAAAATTGAACATATGAAAATAAATGTGAAGCAAATATTTTGAAAAACATACGTAATAGTTTTTTTCTGAGTATTGCAGCCGATAACCTGCTTGGTTTGTATTAAAAACTCGTTTTGCATTTTATCGAAATTTACTAGACAGCCAATTTGATCCTTTTTTATTGTCAATAATCTTCAGTATTTTCAAAGGTCGCAGAACTTCAATGTTTTTATTTAACCTCTTTACTATTAATTATTATACTATGAATTATCTCATTGGGAGTACCAAATGTGACAAAACATGACTGAAGAGACATATAATGCCGAAGTTGTAAGGATTAAGAATGTAAATCTTGAATGCAGATCCCAAAATATACGTGAAAGAAACTCTTTGTGTCTGGCAAGAGGAGCAATTTGTTCACTGTACATAAAGAGAACAATGCATTCTTTGACATCTGCCCTACTTCGGGGATACAAGAAATGGAGAAGATATCATTCAATTTTTAACACTGGCTTCCTGACGTTAGAAGAACAAATTGTACAATTGTCATGTTTAGAATTTAGTCAGAAGATAGATGTTACAAGAATGAATTGTCTCCTTTCATTGAAATCTGAATTTAAAAAATCGGGAAAAGTTGTATGACTCACCTGACGGAGGATTAATGGCTTGCAAGTCGGTGACAAGCGCCTCCTACCCCCAAATCCATATAATTTGGGAGGACGATGATGGAGGCCAAACAAAGGGAGGACAAAGTAACTGGCAGATGTGTGTCGTGTCATGTCATGTAAAAACAAAGTCGTGACCTTGAATATCTCACTCTTGTCTAGTGGCGACTCCTCACGTCGCGTGACAGTGCGAGTAAATGTCGTCGCTTTTCGCCAAGCAAATTTCTATATATTATACATATATTCTATATATTCTATATAATTTCTATATATATATATATATATGTTAATGTTATATATATAACATTAATTTCACTTCAAATCAACAACTTACGGCTCCAGCGTGCTGATAATTGGATGGTCGCAGATTCGATCCCTGCGAGGTGCCAGAAATTTGTGAGGTGTGTTTAGCATCGAAGTGTCTGGGGCCTGCCGAGATCGAATTCGTGAGCCGACTATTCTGACCAGTGGTTTCCCTGATCACTTCCATGTGAATCACGGAGCAGCGCGCTTGAATACGGGCGCACGTTCTTGAATACGAAAGACTGCACGCGATCCTTCCTTACCTGACCCCTCTCCATTCTCCATCCTTAAGACTAACCTTCGGCCCAATCACCCTATCTCAAACTGCCTATTCCCTATGGATCTAAAAAATGTTAGGGCTCGAAGATAAGCCAAGTATATATGTCGGTGGTAGTGATTCAAGAAAAAAAGGTTAGATGAACAAAGCGGCATTGCCTGTGCTTTTATTTACCACAGTTATTTATTAGCTTTTATCGTCTCAGCTCTTTCAGAAAAATCAACCTAGTTATTTTTATTCCCAAGCACTGAATTTGGCTCTTAGACTCTTGCGAGCAATAATATTTGTCTGACTGAACGGGGTTCAAAGGCCAACTCGGCGAGGAGTTGTGAGGATTCCTCATTGAGTAGATCGAAAATAATTTCTTCCACATGCTATTAATCATGTCATAGACATTAGCTGAGCTCTGAAGGGAATGCCTGGAAAGAAAACGTGTAAACAAATGTTAACCCTTCAACACAGATCATTTTAATACTTTAATATCCACGTATTATTCCTTAAGACCTTACAAGTGTAAGGTCCGGAATTAAGTAATTACCTTACAAATTAATAAATCCTCTATTTTTTACGTTTCACTTACTCGTATTGTGCGCTTGGGGTCACGCATCCACTTTTTATTTATTTCTCTGTGAAACCGACTTGGATAATAATTCACAATCATTTCTCAAATTTTCGTTTGTACGGGACTTTTCCATGACTGGACAAGGGTCGGTTTCCTATGACTCCTATTCCAAGGAGCCTACTGCGCATGTGAATTTTCTTGAATGCTTTGCATGGATTGCTTTATCATAAATGTAGAGTGTACGTATGTATGTTGTATAAAAATATGTTTAATGTGAATGCTATAAATATATAGAGTGCTTGATTTAATTAAATATAAGTACGTCAAGTACTGAATAACTGTTAACAAGCGTGAGATCAAAATATACAGGAGTGGGAGGATGTTTACCAAAATGTTAGGTACCTCTAAAAAATTGTGCAAACCCTTGAAACGCACACATGCTTAACAGGACCAAAATATTTTTTTAATTAAAAATTGGTTTATCTTCGAAGTGGCCTTGGTTCGAACGGCGTCTCTTTGGCAAGAGCATCGGGCGCGGCCCGTCATGAATGAGGGCACGCATCCGGGTCCATCTTTATCTCCTCGCCGACGCCCCACCGCGTGCAGCGTGCACACGTACAGAGAGGCGTGCGAGCTCTCGCGCCCATGGGAACGCTCCAGATTCGCTCGCGGGCGGAGGCGTCTCTTTTGCGCGTTCGTAAGAAAACTTGGTTTTGTTTATCGCCAACAAGAGATAACTTCACGCAACAGGGCGTTGGAAGTTCTTACATTTCCGGTGGGGAATAATGCGAGCTTGGAGCCTTCAGTAAATTCAGTTTTCCTCTTTAAGAATATTTATGAATAAAAGAATTGATTTCAAATTACTTCATGTTGATACCTTTGTCAATGACATCAGGGTTGATTAATATTGTAAAGATACGATGATAGATGATTAAGATGAAAAAGTGTTTTAAATGAAAATGTTTTAATTGAGAAATTAATGTAATTCACGTTCCTCTGAGAATGATGAGTATTAAGCATAGTTTTCAAATCGACGATAGGCAATCAAAAATATTTAGAAGGAAAGGAAAATAGCAAAATAAAAGTGAACATTTAAAGACTGAGACTAACTTCAAGTTGGTTCAAATACCAATTTTTGGGTAGAGGGACTACATACGTTTATGTGAATCTGGAATGTGCTGCACTGATTATCGTCGCCTTATGGTGGAACCAATATTTGCTTCTGATCGTAGATTAGGCAGTGAATAAATTTATAAAAAGGATGCAACAAGGAAGAGTATCAACGTGTTCAGTACTGGATAAATACAAATAAAATTATTAGTTGGTAACATTTTGCTTTTCATGAGAGAATAAAAAAGAATGAAAACGGATGTCACGGGACAAATTTTGCTCTATTACTAGAGTCCATATTATTTTTGTGTTTACATTCCATTTAATATTTATTTCGTCTCGTTTCGAAACGTAGAGAGCTCTCTGAACACTAGGTCAACTAATTTCCTAAATTTATTTGGAATTTTTTTTTTTACATTTCTCGATCTGTTTGCACGACTGAGAACCCACTTTGGAGCAGAATTGATGAAAAACTCTGTGGTTACGAAGTTGAAAAACACGAAAATATGACAGGATGTTTGTTTTTTCACGTATAGAAATGTAATATCATACAAGGCAAATATTAAGACAATGGCCGAAACAACAATATGAGTTTTTTGTGAGTTTAAATATCGTTACGTCAAAATAAGCGTGGCGTTATAACCTTCCTAGATAACTAAATTACAGAATTTCTGTACTTGAGACGAAATTTCGCTTTTGCTATACATCATAAAAAATGAAATGTATTCAAACACTATATTTATCAGACATTTCTGCCACGTACGAATGTAACATATCCCGATATAAAGTAGTCAGTTTTTTCTAGTTTCGGAGAAATGACTTCATGTGTGATTTGCCAAAGGAAGCAACAGGTCGCAATTGCAGTACACAGATATCAGAAGGCAGACAGCCGACCCTAACTTCAATATATTATGAGGTGTCATCTGGCAAAGCGTGAGTCTGTGCCAGTACACGCCTCCTATACTGGCGAAGCACTCGCCTCCGCCCCTGAAAATCGTCTGGCAGCCGGTCAAAGCGGAGAATTGCATCCGGCACGCAGCGCAATGTCCCTTAATGCAACTCAGATTGCCTCCGGCCGACCGAAGCAGCGCCGTCTGTGCACCCGACTCCAATTCTGCCGGCACAGTCACCGTCATTTCCGACACTGTAACCGCCACTATCGACACCGTTATCACCACTCCCGACACCGTAACCACCACTCCCGACACCGTTACCACCACTACCGACACCGTTACCACCACTACCGGCACCGTTGTTACGAAATATAAATGGATAACTTGATAAGTGTGTTTCAGCTCGTTAGAGATAGAACCATTGAGGTATGTAGCGGGAGGTATGTAGAGATAGAACCATTGAGGTATGTAGTGCTATGGAAGCGAGTTTGTTTAGGGGGAGGCTAGCTAAAGTTTGTAACAAATGGACGCATGACAATTAATTCGTGATATTGAAAGTGAATTATTTGTTTAAATACCTCGTTAGTAGTACCATTAAGTGATTAGCAGATTGGCGAAACCTTGGGTAAGGCATCAGATATAATTAATCGGTAGTTCCAGAATACGGAACAAAATATTCGCAGAAGTTGAGCCGATAAAAGTTTGCCGATCGATTAGCAATCCAGAACTTACAAACAATATGTTATCTTTTTGTTAGAACTTTAGGTGTTTTATTTGACAATCCTCAAGAGTGAAGAGAACGGACTGCAACGTGGAGTAATGGAAAGCAGCGACCGCTGAAATTATTGGAAATACCCATGATCGCGGGCACCTACGGGAGCAAACAGTATTGCGGGACGGAAGTTCATTAGACACGTCACAACCATCACCATCACTACCGACACCGTCACCATCACTACCAACACCGTCACCATCACTAGCGACACCGTCATCACCCCAATGGACTCTGTCACTATCACTACCGACACCTGTACTACCGATATTTACCCTATCGACACCGGCACTACCGACGCCGTCACTAACGACGCCGTCACTACCGACGCCGTCACTACCGACGCCGTCACTACCGACGCCGTCACTACCGACACCGACACCGACACTACCGACACCGACCCTACCGACACTACCGACACCGACACCGACACTACCGACACCGACACTACCGACACCGACACTACCGACACCGACACTACCGACACCGACACTACCGACACCGACACTACCGACACCGATACTACCGACACCGACACTACCAACACCGACACTACCGACACCGACACTACCGACACCGACACTACCGACACCGACACTACCGACACCGACACTACCGACACCGACACTACCGACACCGACACTACCGACACCGACACTACCGACACCGACACTACCGACACCGACACTACCGACACCGACACTACCGACACCGACACTACCGACACCGACACTACCGACACCGACACTACCGACACCGACACTACCGACACCGACACTACCGACACCGACACTACCGACACCGACACTACCGACACCGACACTACCGACACCGATACTACCGAAACCGACACTACCGTCACCTACTCTTTACCGATAACGTCACTGTACCGACATTGACATTACCAATACTCCATCGACATTCTGCCGATACCGCCACTCTACCGACGCGGACGCTCTACCAACACCGACACCCTTCCGCCACTGCCACTATCGTCACCACCACCACCACCACCACCACCACCACCACCACCACCGTCGGCGATTCGGACGGCGACACAAGCGGAGACGCAAATAGCGCACGGAGATGCAAGGTGGGCTGGGAGGCGGCAGAAGCGGGGGCCGCGGAGGCGGAGGTGAAGGCGGCGGTGGGGCTGGTCGATCGGTTGGGCGCGGATACAAGATGCGGCGCCACGCCACGCCGAGCAGAGCCGCCCGACGCATAGTATAAATACGCAGCCGATGCGCCTGCGAACATCGTTTGAGAAGGGGAAGAGGAATAAACAGCGCGTAAGCATCAAACATGCAAGATGAGAAGTGGCCGTTCGTGGGATTTGGGAAATTTCAATTGTCTATTTCGTCACACTTCCCTTTCTCAACCTGCTGATCACATTTTCTTCTTGTTCATAATCGTCTCCATATCGTTTCACTTCATTGTAATCTGCAGGTGGATGTCGTCTACCTGTCTGCCTGATCTCTTTGCCTATTTTTTACGAATTGTTTACGCTGCATCACTCAGTTTGTGCGTTCTAGGCGCGAAGCACATAATTTTTATTTAGCGATTTCATGGACTGAAACTTTTCATAAGGATCTCACGCTTTTCTTTCTAGGTTTCATTTCTTTGCTAATAATCACTAATCTTCCTCTTTTTCATCCCTCAAACACTTCAATTATTCACATAATAATTTTGTATTGAGAGGTTATTTAGAGTTGGGACTATATCCAAGTGCTCCAATCCTCGCCTACCTGATCAAACGTCTTTTTCCTCGACCTGGATATCTTATCATCTTCTTGACATTCATTTGCAGAGTGAAAGTCGGAATCCGCCAAGAGATAAATTGAGGGGAAGGAATTAGAGACAAAAAGAACATAGCGAAAAATAAAACCTCGCAATAAGAGATATTAACTAACAGAAATTAACTAAAAATATTACAATGTTCTAAGCATGCATATGAAATGTATTACTTGCATATTGAGTACCTACAATAAACTTTGCTGAGCCCTTTGAATCACCGTCACCCTGCTCGACGCAACCCACTTGACACTTATGCACGTGGCTTACAAGGTTTGTGCTGTAGCGTTCCCCGTAATCAGGGGCGGATCCAGCCGATTATTGGGGGAGGGGGATCGTACATTTTTGTTAAATAATAAATATATTTGTTATTATATTTCGTAATATATTTCGTATTATTTATGTTCCGTAGACATGAAACTATACAATATTATTGTTTAAATAATTTGAACATAAGTAAATATGTAAATCAAGAGTGCCAAATAATAGAAGGAGAAAGAAAACACTAGTCCTTTTGAGGAGAGGCTTGGCTCCTTGGCCCTCTGGATCCGCCAGTGCATGTAATCGGGAGGCCACATTAATATTTGCTGTAACATATAAGAGAAAAAGAAGAGCAAAGAGAAGATTATGGGTAGGAAGTCGGAGGGTGAGAAAGTGGATAAAAGGGAGGAGAAAAATAAACAAGAAAAAAAGAAGTTAAAGTCAACAAAAGAAAATCGAGAAAGAAGGAGATGAAGAAGAAATAAATAAAAGAAGAAATAAATCAATAGAAGGAGAAAGACCTTTCGAGATATCACCATAATAGAGCATACAAGAGTGGAGAATATGCAAGATCGTTTCCAGAGGGAGGGTCAAGGTGGGTCACCCCTCCCCCAATATTTCAAGTTATTACTTCTAAAATTAAGAAGTATTTACTCATTCTGAAATATGTTTACTGTTCGCAATCCCCCCAAATGAATTATGCCTAGTGAATAAGTTAATATTAAAAGAGACAATAAAAACAAACTATAATCTATCAAAGAAATGAAAACAAGTCACCCTGTCTGACAGAGACTGACACCCACCTGAGAGGAACAGTCAGGGAGAGTTTAGAATGCGGTTGGTCACGATGAGGTCGATGAGATGATGAGAAGTGTGACAAATGCGTTTAGAAACCTGCCAGGTTTGTATTTCCTCAGATTGAAAGTAGTACGTTACGAGTCGAGTTTGTACCATCTCAGCGTGAAAATTGTAAGTTACGGGACAGGTTTGTGTTTTCTCGGCTTGGAAACAGTAAGCTGCGAGTCGAGTTTGTATCTTTCAAGCTTGAAAATAGGAAGTTACGAATGGAGTTTGTATCTTCCAGGGCAGAGCGGTACGGATTAGATTGCTAGACTTGAAATGAATGAATGAAAATATATAAGTAAGAAGATCAATGCAAGAAAGTAATACAAAGAAACGTATTCAATCGAAAAGTTGAAGTTGATTTTAATTTTTATGTAACATAGGAGAGCGGAACGCTGTGACGACAGCAAAGGACACACTTTCTGCCTGCCGGTAAACCGTTAGAGAAGTTGTTTCTCATTAATTGAATTGAATAATTGTTTCTTATTATATGAATTAGACTGGCTTTTTTCTACATTTTCTTTCAGAATATTAGCTACTAGATAATTAAGGTGTTTTTAAAACTCTAAACTTTAAAAAAATATTTTCTTAATAAAGATTTCTACTATGCAAGTTCTAAAAAAAGAGACTTTAAATTTTGAGTTGTCTGGTTCTTTCATTCTCGGACCTAATAGGTAAAAAATAATTCGCTTATTAAATGGCTTATTAAAGAAAATTTTACATTTTCAAGCCTCAATTCTACAGTTCCATTCTAATAGATTTATATTACAAGACAATTTTGTAGTTGAAATTACCCTACAAATGGGAATTATCCCATTAACTCTATGATGTATGTTACATATAACAAAATTATCCTATAAAACCTTAATAATTATCCTACGGGGTTGCAAAATGAACCTTTTCCTTCCGATCGATCCAAGCCGTGCGCAGCATACTGTAAACAGCGACGTCCGGGCTATACTATCTCTAGCAACCTGTGTTATTCATCGCTTGGGTTCCGTGGGCCGCCTCATTTGCGTCACGTATAATTGTCATTACAGCTACTTGTGAAGTAGGTCAAGACAATGGCTCTGGAGCATGCAGTTCGAACGACCAATTAGTTCGTAGTGCTAAAGAACGCAAAAACACACGTTTTTGGAAAGCTTTCTAAGAATCTACATGATAGATCCGAAAAAATCATCAGTTCTTCACCAGAAGACCGAGACGCGTCAAATGGAACATCAATTCTCTCGCTTGGTGGAAGGGTAGGGAGTCCCATCGCGACTGACGGATAGTCGCACGGACAGATATTTCTGGAAAGAATTCTTATCGTTGTATTCTTTTCTTCAAAAACTTTAGAAACTGATGAAAAATTACATACTTTACCTCGCCATTAATAAAGGCATTATTATTATTATTATTATTATTATTATTATTATTATTATTATTATTATTATTATTATTATTATTATCATTATTATTATTTGTAGTAGTAGTAGTAGTAGTAGTAGTAATAGTAGTAGTAGTAGTAGTAGTAGTAGTAGTAATAGTAGTAGTAGTAGTAGTAGTAGTATACTTTCATTTAAAACGTTTAACGATTTCTCAATATGTATCTCCAAAATTAAAAACGTTCCGAGAAGATAAGAAATGTGTTCCCCCCTTCTTCTACAACAACGTGACTCAAACTACATTATCTGTATCTCAAACAGTTACGAAGATATTTGCTGGGGCTAATTTAGGTGGTGAATCCTGTATAGTATACCTCTTGAATGCACATGCCATGCGTATTTTTTTTATTTAAATTACAAGTTTCTGAAATACAAACCCTGTAATATTAGATTGGAGTTGCCACAACTCTTATTGGTGTCAGAACGTTCTGTGTTTTTTTTTTCTCTTCTGGTTATAGAACTCGTCAAGTTAAAATAATCTGGACTCACAGTCATAAGGGTCAGTTAAAAACGTCAGGTCCGTAGACGGTGTCGGTTACGGTGATAGCTCGGTGACTAAAGATTTTACGAATAACCTCATGCATTTAACGAAGTAGATAAAGAAATTGAAACACGCGTGGGCGTAAAATCCGGATCAACCACGAACAGCGTACAACAACCGAGACGAACGACGTCAGTCATATTTCACTTTCGACGCGCCAGTCACGGACGGAAGGTCCGACAAACGCGCGCGCGCACGCCCTGCATCCCGAAGCGCTTAATGAGCGGCGTCGGCGTCGGCGCCGCCTGGCCGAGCTCCCAGCGCCTCGCCGCCGCGCCCAGGGATTCCGCGCATTGTACCTGAAATAGGCAGCGACCGGGCTGCGCTCCCTCCGCGCCCTCCGCCGCCGCCGCCGCCCGGCCTTGCCGCCAGCGCCGCCATTGTGCTCGCCAGGCCCTCCCGCGCGCCCTCCGCCGCCCCTCGCTTGTTCCCGACGCAGCGGCGCAGGGCCGCCGCCATAATGGAAACCGCTGTCGGCCATGACACTTCGACGCCTTCCGTCGCTGCGAGATTGATGACGGCGCCGGGGCCTCGTGAAAGGCGGGGCGCGCGAGCGACGCGGGGTTGTTGCACGGAAATCGCGTGCGGGGCTTAACTTGGTCGTTACTCTGTGGATGAGATAACGCTCGCTCACGTAACCGCGGCGAATGCCCCTGACCTTTCGCGGTTGCACTCGAGCACGGCTTGGGTGGAGTCTTGAGTTGGGACAGGCGAGACTCGTGTGTGGCAATTTGAGACTGTATGAACATAGTTCGCGAAGGCGTAATCAGGTAAGCGACCGCCCCCATAGTGGGAATGCTGGGAAGTTGCTATAATCCCGTTTCAAATTAAGTCTACTCTCATAACTGTTAATTTCTTGACACGGTCTCTGAAAGGCCTTCGAAGGGTCGAACTTCCCAAAGTAATGAATCCGAACTGCAGTGTAATTTGCAGCGTGTTTCAGAGTACATGCTAAATTCGTTTAAAAATACACATCCAATAAGTGCACCCAAAACTACCACCACAAATTCCTTACATAATTATTTGGTGTCTTCAAAGCATATTTTAATTATTCAAATAAAATATAATTCCTTTGTATGTATCTCTGAGATACATTATTCTTGTATATTTCGAATTATTCTAAGGCATCATAACTGGCTCAGTTTTAGCTCACATTTTCTTTCCAAATGGCTTTAAATAAACTTATACTGCGCTCCCAGAGATATCTTCGTTTCTCTGTCAATATTTTTTAACAGAATGGCACTGCAGTTTTGTCAAAATTCTTCCCTTGGGCAATCATTATTTCACTGTAAAGACATTTTGAAAAGTTCAATTTCAAAATTGAAAATAGCTCGACTTGCTTTTTTTCGAAAATGTTAAGCAAGCAAGCGTTCGGAAATGTAAAGTAATAGAAGGGTATTTCTGAACCTCTCAATAATGGCGAATAAATGGTAATAAAATAATCACTCCTGGTCTCACTGGATCAATAAGGAAGTGAAGACTTGTGATAAATTCCTGCCTTGAATTCGAAACCTTTGTTCCGCAAAGAAAAGCCAGGCTTCCGAGCTTTAGAAAGAGTGATTTATTTTCTGTGCTTCGGAATTTGAATACAAAGCATACAATTCAAGCATACAATTCAGCATACAGTTCAAGAAATACTGAAGAGTGAATGAATTATTGAGTATTTATTATTCTAAGCCAAACGGGCAAATACAGTCTCCATGTCGACATGAAAATGTTTCAGGAAATAAATTATACATGATATTTGAAAGGTTATTAAATGTCACGAAAATCGAATGTGAACTGAAATGCAGTTTACGAAGTTCTATCTAGTAGAGTAGAAAATAACCACTTTGAATATTTTATGTAATATCAATTAATCCAGTTTTTAAGCGATAATTTCGTAAATTCATAGTTGAAGTTAACCCTATCATCAATTAGTACTATTCACTGACAAAAATATCCAACGTAAAATAGAACAGAAAAAACAGATTAAATCGTCATCACTTGTAAACACAAATTTCAATGTTACTGTGACTTTTTTGTCTAGTGGTCGACGTCACCTTTCAGAAAATTTAATTCAATTCATAATAATGAGAATAATAATCGAGAAAGAATGTTCAATAAACTCATTCTGTATACTATTTGTAAAGAAATCAAAACAATCTACAGTTCTGCGAACTCAAGTCAAGAACGTGGTCAAGAACCACGATGCTTCAAATCTGGGTAATTTCATCATCACTTTTGTAATTAATAACCGTAGCGATGTGACAGTGCTGCAGTTGCGGAAAATTTTCAACTTAATAATTTATTCCACTAATCGAATATTTATCGTTAAGTCGAATTTCTCTGTACTCCATTTTCTGTTCATTCTCCTTCACCTTTCCTATTCTTAATTTTTTCTCTTTGTGTTCACTTCAATAAGTCGGACATTACGATAGAGGAACTTCTTTTATGCCGCTTTAGTATTCATTGCCAAGTCATGGTTAATGACCTCTTCTAAGAGCCTTAGAAATATGAGAGAGCATGAATCATTGACACTCTGCCAATGCCAAAGAAATGGTTTGTGAATCACTGTTCTATGCAATAGTGAAGGTGATTTGTTTGCCAGAATATTTGCAGAAAACGTATGTATCGTTAATTGATTTGGTTCGCATGTACATTTGCGTTTAGTTTAGTTAAATACATTTGTAATAAAGACAAATGAAAGCGTAAAAATTTTATATTCAAAATATTTCTCTTTATCAGTGTTTTATTCGATCTCATTATCTCTTGTATTTCGTCTAGCAGAACAAAGGCCATAAATTCGACTTGAAACCAGCGAATGGGCCATTTGTCTTCTGATTTTTCACGATTTAGGGAATGCGGAAGGTTGACAGTTCTAATCCAAGAAACAGCTACGTTATCAGACGAATGCGCTCCTTATTTCCGTATTTTGCAACACGCAAACTGTTCAAGTCACGCAAGCAACAGTCTTTCATGACATTTCCGCAATGTTACAAGGTAAAAAACTCTTGTTTCAGTAAACAGACATTTACAACACGACACACAAACTTCTTCCTTCAATAAATTAGAATTTATGCAATTGTTGGAAAATAAGTTTGTTCTCCATATTTTAAATGTCTTTAATAAAAAACAAAGCTCATCGGAAAATGGCAGTTTAAGATAATGCAGTTTGCACCGCATAACAGTATGCCGTTACTGTGAACTATTACGAAGTTTTTTACGTTAAATCTGAACGCTGTAAGGCATATGTATTTTTAGTTCATAGATTATTGCTTTTCTTTGTTCATACTTCGGCGACAATAAAAGTGATATTAAAAATTTACATTTGTTTCAGTATACTTTTTAGCATCGTGAAGAAGAAAGATACAAGCGAAAGAACAATTTAATTTATTTCAATATCCGGCGCCATAGCTAGTCAAGATCCACGCACAGGGCAATACGTGATTATTTACGGTCCACCCTGACATACACAAGGTCAGAAGATTAATTTATCTTTACGTTAAGTTCTTTTTAGTAATTTTTCGTATTTTACTAATTTCTAGATATCAAAGAGAAGGAAACACGGGCGGAAATTAGATTCTTGCAAGTTGTCATGGATTATAATTGTTACGTTCATGGATTTTGAGTAGAAATAAAACTCGAAAGCAATATATTTGTGAGCACTTATGTATGACCTGGCATTTCTCAATCAACTTCACTTGGTATCTGGCACGCATACTACGTAGAAAGTGTTACGAAACCAGGTTTGAAGCTACGATTAGTGAAATGTAACATGGCCTATCAATGCGTTAATCGATACATCCAATGAATTTATGGACATGATCAAGGGTTTACTTACAGAGCGTTGCCCTTGACAATGAGGATGGCACTCACCAGAGGGCAAGGACAGATAAAGATAGCAGAAGTGTTACTCCAACAAGGATTACAGTCCTCACTAAACTCTTCCCAAATGTGGCTGATATAGACGCAAAATCCGCCGGTCAAGTACATTTAGCAGTCCATCTTACGTAACATCAAGGAAAATTGAACACGATTTTCAATCTGTGCGTGCCGCGAGTACGTTCTACTTCTTTTCTCACTCATGTACTGATAGAAATGTCATCCAAAATCTTTTCAGGATCGTTTTTAAAACATCTTATCTTTTAACGATCGGAATACTCCGCTTAATTCGATCCACCAGGTCCATAAATACATTCATGACGTTAATATGGTATGGAAATCATGAGCAGAGAAGAATTGTTAATGCGGAAATAATTAATCAGAACGCTTTATCTTTGGACCGTATTCCTTTCCTTAATCAGTGTAATCAACTTACGAAAAAAACAGCAAAGTGCAAAAACCACCATAATCTGCTTTTGAAAGTATTATAACTTTTTAGCGCGTTAGCGACCAATAATTAAAGAACTTTTACGATTTCGCATCACATATTATGAAACTATGAAGGATGATACAAAGCATGAAGATGCAATGCAAAGGTAATTCATGTACGAGTGCTAGTAAGGAGGAAACCAACTTTGAAATAGGTAACCGTAAGGTACATGATTTAATGAAAGTTAGTGTAAATTACCAAATGAAATTCATACACTGCGCAGGTTCGACCTTGCTCTAATACATGTACTCTGTATTGCAGAAATGTTGCTAATTCTGGCTGTATTAATTTAAATATGACACTCGTTGTAGTACAAATACAGCCCCAGTTGGAAAATGTGTATGGTTCTCGAATTGCCTTTGCCAGATTCCAGACATGAGCTTCATTTTTAAAGTTTTATCTGAAAAAAATAAAGTACCAGAGATACTGGTATGTCAGCATGGTAGTTCGCCAAAATTCCTGTAACTTTAAAGTGTTGACATCACCTCGGCTCGTCGAATCCACCTTCCTCACGACGAAAAAAACATCGATACCACACGGGACAAATTCTACATGTAGTTCGGAGAGATTGCTGACGCAACTATCAGCAGGGGCACCCAGAAAAAAAGATAAGTGTAGTAAAAGGTAGTTGGGAGAGTAGATACAAGAGGACCCCTTTTGTCAAAAGTTCCGTTCCTACACATAAACAGAATTCACCTGTCCAAGCAACAGAAAGAAGTATAGTGGTTGAGTTAGTATATATATATATATATATATATATATATATATATATATATATATATATATATATATATATATATATATATAGTATATGAGTAAATATATTTTTGTTTTAAATGAAAAAAAATCGTGACACCAATTAAGTCGGGGCTTGCGGATTGTTGCTCCAGCCTCCTTCTCATCACCCCCTGACTGCTTCATTTGGTTCGGAACGCAAGAAAATAGGTCCTCGAAGGTCCCCGGCGGGGGCGGGCGGTGGAAGCTGTAGTGCGCCGCGGCGGCGGAGCAGCGGGGGCCGCGGGCCAGCGGCGGCGCGCGGGCCGCCAGCGCGCAGAACAAAAGGAAAGCGCTGCTGGGGTCTAAATCCATCGCGACGGAGGACAAGCGAACGTTGGCGGTCGCCGGAACGCTCCGCCACCGCCGCCGGCCACACAACCCTCCCCTCCCCCTCCCCCACCGCCATCCTCCACGCCCTGGGGGCGACGCTTCCGCCCCGCGCGTCCTTCGCCCGCGATCGATGCCCGTCGCGTGCCGCGCGCGCGCCCGCGCGCCTTCACGTGCTGTCGTCCCTCGAGGCTGGCCCCGCGCTGCCGCCCCTGACGGCTCCATGGGAAAGGTTTCAACCACAGCCCGTCTGCGCCACTTCTCCGCTTCGAACGTCTTCGCCGCCGCTGTTGCTTCTGCCTCTGCTCTACGGGCGATTGGGGAAGGACTTGTCCCGGCGTTTAATTCCGCTCCTGGAAAGCTAGGAGCGCTCAGAGCTGGCGAAATGGCCCGATTCAGGCTGAATTGGGGAGGTTCCCGTGAACGGTAACGGCGTTCCTGTGGGATCCGGATTCTTGCCCGAAGTGTTATTGCATTGGAAGGGGACGCGAATAGGGGCTAGCGCCTACGTGGCCATCCCTGTGCACAATCCCGCGGGTAGAGCAAGAAAGTGTGTATAGACGCACGATTTTCAATCTACTGCCTATCGTTCTCAGATCGCCATCGAGGGGTAGATTTATGTACCAAGTTGATCAAAAGTATTATCTCAATAATCTTAGTGCTGGAAGGTATCAACTTCAAAGGGTAATTTGTAATCTCATTCCGCGCCCATCTCAACCACCGATTCATCACTATCCTGCGGTTTTCGCAACTGTGCCCCTGGCACGTATCAGCTGTTGAGGGATTCATCCAATCGGTCCACGCTTGAACGTCACCATAGTGACATCACTATGGTGACGTTCAAGTTCCCGATTGAATGATACCGTCAACAATTGATACCTGCCAGGAGCAGACTTGCATAAATCGCAGTATACGTCCTCTGCGTCTTACATGAAGACAGTCCCATCTATCGTCATCGCCGAAATCTCTGTCGCCACCGCCTCTCTTTCATTTTCCGCCACTTAAGCTATTAGTTCAGCAACATCTCAGTCCCCTCATCCCCGACATGTCTCTCTCCCTCACGTCTAGCGCTGTCATCACATTCTCTGCTCTATTCAATTCTCTAATTTTTCTTTCTCTCCCTCTTCGTATAGTTTTTTACCATCACCACCTGCTCTGTCAATTCTCCTTCCTCGGTGTCAAAACGTATTCATAACCTCAACATTTCATGCTACAAATACATATTAAATATGAAAATCAATTACGAATCTTTGTCAGGGTAATTGAAGTAAGCTGAAACAATTTGCTTCCCCCTAAACATTTGACTAAAATTTTAGTTCTGAACGTTTTTTTAATATCCATTTTTTTTACGTTAGTGCCCTCTCTTTTTTGTTTCTTTATTTATTTATTTGGAGTTGTACATCTATGTGTTTAAAACGCTGAAAGTTTTCTTTTAAGAAGAAATTTGAGCTTTTTACTCAACAGTGTTTCATGATTTTTTAAACGAAAGATAATTGGCCCTAGATGTGTTATCACTTGCTCTTACTGCTTTTTTAGTAAAATAAACTAAATTTTAATAATGATAATAATAACAATAATAGGAATATAAAATTAATAGAATGAACGCTTGCTTTCTGCCGTTATTTGTCCATTACGTCATTTTCAAGGCCAAGTACAATACAATTGTAGTAGGTCTTGGTAAAATACCTCTACATCATGGGGATATACAAGTAGTTGCCGAAGCCAAGATAGCGAGATTTTTTAAGTTGTTTATAAAAATATTGAATATTGTTTTTAAATGCAAAGATAAGTGCGTGTGCATAAACGCAATGTCCGGCAATCGTCAACGAAAAATGTTCAGTGATCCAAATAAGCCGTGTTTTCTGTGATCACAATATGTAATGTATGTCTCTAAGGAGTGGTGGTGGTGGTTGTACTGGTGGATAGCAGAGTACCCAACTGTATTCAACTACAGCATACTTGTACAGAGCTACGTAAATATGGTAAATATTGGATTTTTTTTAACGTTTAACTCTCTGTCCAGTGAATAGTGATGGTATTGTTTCAGAATTTTTAAACCTTCTCTATTTGATTAGCTTTGGAGAATAAGTACTGAACGACATGAAACAACATTTTTGTGGTTTTAGGTTTTCCTTATAGAGCATACGTAGTACTTTTCTGTTTTAACGTTTCCACAACTTTTCTTGTTGTGCGATATAATTGCATCGGTCAAGCTAGTTCTTAATAAAATAAAATATATTTTCAAGAACACCTACGTTGCTCCTTTGACCCATCAGTGAAGTACACGAAAACAAAAATCTACTTATTTATTTAGTGAGGTGATCCAAATTCAGGACTAAATGTAAAACTAGTGGTATTACAGAATGGTGCAGACTTTCCTTATTAGTCGTTCCTTTAGTCTCGACTAGCTATAACAAACTTTCCACACATTATTGCCAGCTGCCATTTTTTGCGTAAATTAACAATTAATTGCTTAAATGAATTTGCGTTTTTGAAAAAACAATAAGAGTAGAATAGAGCAAAGTTGCTTTTATGACATCTTATAGAGTATATTTTTCTCTATTCCCTAACAAAATCCCTAACAAATGCCAAAATCAACTCTTTCGTTATATTATTCATTATATTCATCTCATCATTATATCTTTATATATTAACTCATATACGTTTTAAGTCTTTTTAATCTGGAAACTCAAAACTGGCTACTCTTTTAAGCTAGTAACTAAAAGTTCATGATTGATGGTATGATAATACGATGAGTGGTAAAGATATTGCTCTTTCATACGAATCTTTCATATTTTGCACTATTAACACATTAACCTTCTCTAAAATTAAGAAAAATTGATAAATAGAAAAAATAAACAATGATAAATTAGCTATGAATAATATTTTGGCATATCACATTGCATACTGATGCATTATTGCACGATTATGAATGTCTCTTTTATAAAACACACGAAGTACTGAATCAATGAGACTAATTCGAAAATAAATAAAGAAATACGATTAATTAGACGTAGTCCTTAAAACTAAATAATTATTTGCCTGGTCAATATTTAAGCTTACTGTTTATATGTTGATCTTTTGACTTTTTACCTCTCCAAAATTTACACCAACCCATAAACATTGAGAGCCATTAAGCTAAACCTAATATTCTTCCACACGCTCGCATGCCACTATCTTCTCCCACGCAACTCCAACAGAAGACTGTAATAGGAGTGGTTCGATAATGCTGTAATTGCGACGTTGGAGCTACCTAGAGAAAGACTTTCGCCATGTCAGTGCCGTAGAGAGCTCAGGCACGTGCAAGGCACACGGGACGATTTCGAATGCGCACTCTGCCAAGTGATTGCGTCAGTTGGCTGTTCTCTGCTTGTGAAGGCTCGTTGCCACTTATTTTCGAATCAGGATAGACGCCCCTCTTCTTAATATCTGAAGGTTTCGATGCGTCGAGCTAGAGTCTCTTTGTTTTACCGTGGGTATTTGCATTTTCAAAGTGTCTGCTATCTTTCTACCCCCAAAGTTATGATTTTATCTATTATTCTCTGTGATAGGACTTTCAGCAGTGACTTGTCAACAGCACCGAAGCCGTTTCAATAGTATCTCTAGAATTTTGGATGAAAATGGTAGGATTATTTTTGCTTTAAACACGCATTAGCTGCTATATATTCAAACATTGTACTCTTTAACTATGGTATTTACTATCCCGTCACACAAAGAGAAACCGTGCCAGTGGCCTGCTCCCTTCTCACCACCTCAGCAAAGGGAAACCAAGCATAAATGCATTCGTCTCTTTATACATTGCCGGTGAACAAGAAATGTGACTATCTAATTTTACAGAACGGTTTTAATCTGAGCGAGTCGTTAATTTCGTGACCAAAGACTGAGTTTATATACCAAAGACAGAGTGTGTATCTGTCTTTTGATGTATCTTTGTAAAATAGTTACTAACAAAGTAGACGAGTTTCTAAACATATTTCTTTGTAGTGTCACTTTTCTTCTGTGCCGACGTTAAGATACACATATAGAATAAACTTTGGGAAAATACAACCAAGCTTCGAATTAGCCTGGCCACTTATTCTTGCAATGAGCGAAACGACTAATTAGATGAGGTCTCAAAATTATAGTCTAGTTTCATGTCATATATTGTGTAAAAATCAATTAATAAGCTAGTAGTATTACTAAAATAAAAAAGAAAACAACACGATTGGTTTTCATCTTTGAAAACAACCAACAGATTCCTTGACCTAACTCATGAATGAATTTGAGCGTCTGCACTTCTGCTGCAGCGGACTGGTCAGAAGAGTGACCAAGAATTGGCTTGGCCAGACGCCAAGGCTTCAAGGAGCTTCTTGTAAAGTAAATTCAGGGCAAGGTGGTTTATCTAGAACATCCTAGAGAATACAATCGTTAATAAGTATTATAATTTGAAAAAAATATTAACGATCTTTTATATCTTAACTTCTGCCAAGACCCTTATTTAAAAATGTTGTAACAACAGATTCAGCAGTGTTAAAATTATGAAATTTCACTTGTTGACATGCTGATGCAATAAAGAAACAACCTTCAGAAATTAAGTATTTTTCCTCTTTTTTGCCAACATATCCATTTAAACACTCCCTCGTTTTGTAGAACATAATTATTATCTTATTTTATACTGTTGTTTTTCTATTTAACGCTGGAAATTGTAAATATAGAGAACTCAGATATTGTGAACTTTATAGTGAACTAAAATCACTGGTTCAACTCCACATTCATAACTATTATTCAGAATTAGAAGATTCAGTTATAAAACACTCTCAACATCGTTATAGAGAACATAGTAAATATAACTTTCAGGGGAGGTTTGTTTCTCAGTTCCGCGTATTCATATAACACTAATATAAATATAATTTGCGCAAGTTTTCGTGATTCGTGCAGTTACATTTCTAGTAAATGAAAGGAATTCAGAAATTCTTACCACTATTGGAATTTCTTCAACTATTCAATGGCATTTCCCCAATGGGCAATGGCCCAACCTGAAGATTTGAACAAACTGAAAACTAGTGAAATCGGATCTAACTAGGATATCGTGAATAGGGTGAAAGGGTCTTTCAGAACAGAAGAAAACAAGTGTGATGATGAATAAGATATAAAATGAAGAAAGTACTCCAGCGCAAGAACCATTGAAGGGGTTAAGATTCCCCTAAGTTATTTAGTGTATGAACAATATAGTTACAACAAAGTTCCAGTAAACCACAAAGATATTGAAAATTTGATTTCTCGGAAATCCTCTGCCACCTCTGCCACTGTAAAGTCAATGGGTTTTCTTGACATGTGAAGGTTTGGTTATTTTGGTTGTGAAATAGATATTCAGGTAATGTTTGGAATTAGGTTTCAACCATTATTCATTTAGTATTTTATGAGAGAAGAAGTATTTTCTTGATGACCTATGATGTTACCTTAGGTTCTTTTTTATTATCGGGAGATATTCCCTTATAACAGCCTTCTTTCGCTTTCCGATCCCTCTTAATCCATTCTGTGACGGAAACAAAGTAAGTTCCATTAATCAAGTGGTTGAAAAACTGTTATAGGATCAATGCTTTTTTCCAGTATGCATTTTGGATGGTACTGAAAGTTGCCGTACAATCCGAATATATTTATATATTGTTATAACAATCCTTTGGCTTCCGACATTTCTCAAGGGCCTTGAGGACTGCTATCGATGGGATGGACAAACAAATCGACACAAATTATGCTGTATGAATAGGTGGTAAAATTAAATAACCAATTTTCGTCTCACCCTTTGAACCACCACCAGTGTAAATGTCTTCATATTTTTTTATATTAAACAGCGAGTTTATAAGGAGCGGAACAGTCAGAAAGATCTTTAAATATAATATGCTTGAGATGAATAATACTCTACAAGATTGATGATTGTTTTAGAAATTTATTTGACGATTTTGGCAATCACTGGCACCAAAGTCAGTGTACTACTACCTGATAGGTAATTACTCGTCAGTTCTCAATCCGACAGATTAAATACAAAACATTCTAGTTTACAGATGATAACATACGAGTAAAAAAGGTTTTGCAACACATTTTAATCGCATTCAGTTCGGAAACTATGTCAGGCCCCTTAAGCCATATTGTTTTGTTCCAAGAACACAAGTTATGAGGGGCCAGATGGGGTCATGTGAGTTCTGTGGGAACACGAGTTTTGGGCGAGGTGGAGTACGTGTTGGAGACAAGGGGGAAAGATGAGAGATACGTGGAGGAAAATGGGAATTGAAGGGGGACAGCTAGGGTCCGAATAAAGTTTCTTAAGCAATATTGTTCAAAGTGAGATCTTTTTGAACATTATTACATTTTGGAAGAGTTGCAGTGCTTTTGGATTCTTTTTCTTCCAGAGGTCAGAGAAGTGCAGAAACCCGAAATCTATGTAAAATTAAATTGAAGTAAAGAGGCATAAATAATATTTTACAATAATATTAAAAAGACTGATTTTCTGAGCAGATTTATCTCAACGCTTATCAATATTAGGTTGCTTTCACACAGTATCGGCCTTACCAATAGTGCACATGAGCTCGCCATTCGAAGTCGGGTTTTTCTAAGCAGTAATTTTTATTTTTAAAACAATTATTTACAAAGTGCGAATTTTCCTCAAGGATCCTGCAAGTTGTAATTATTTTAATTCATGGATAGCTATGAGATGAATATTATATTTTAAAAACTGCAAATGAGGAATAGGATGAACGCACTTGTGTAATAATGAATAAAAACGTAGGCTTCAGCGGCTGAAGTCAATAGATGATATTGCTGGCCGGGAGTCGCTGTAGCTATCTAAGAATGGATGATTTTTCAATATTAGGTTTTCTTAGTTTTAAAATATTTCCCTGGTTTTGGATAGTTTTGATGAATTACATAATATCCTCGCATGGGAGAACTACACCACTCTGTTGGATGACCTACAACCCAATCATTCTCTCCATGTTCTTATATTTTATTTTTAATTATTTTATTGATCTCGTATATATGTTAATTTTCGTATGTACATATTCATGAAAATGATACGGACGAAAATGTCTGGATGTTCACAAATGTCAAGAATTATATTTAAATGCATGTTCAGCAAATATGAATATTACTGAAATGTTTGACAAGCAATGTTCTATTGAATAGCACAAACGTACTGACCTTGCCAACAAGAAATTCCCCCTAATTCCACTATTCAGCACCTTCCTCTGCTTTCCGGCGCGAAGGCCTCAACACCCCGTCCTCGTGCGCAGGTGTGCCTCTCGGACGAGTTCGACATCCTGCAGATCGTGGGCGAGGGCTGGTTCGGCAAGATCCTGCTGGCGGAGCACCGCCACACCGACACCGAGATGGTGCTGAAGGCGCTGCCCAAGCAGTACACGGCGCTGCGCGACTTCTACCGCGAATTCCACTACGGCCTGCACCTGGCGGCGCACCGCAACATCATCACCACGTACGACGTCGCCTTCGAGACGGCCG
The DNA here is from genome assembly GCA_038098605.1 of Gryllus longicercus. Taxonomy (NCBI): domain Eukaryota; kingdom Metazoa; phylum Arthropoda; class Insecta; order Orthoptera; family Gryllidae; genus Gryllus; species Gryllus longicercus. Next base: position 1,566,926 of record JAZDUA010000133.1, read on the forward strand.
GCTTCTACGTGTTCGCGCAGGAGTACGCGCCTCTCGGGGACCTCACCTCCAACGTCTCCGAGACCGGCATCGGCGAGACGCACAGCAAGCGCGTGGCGCGGCAGGTCAGTCACGGCGCTGCTCGCGGCGGAGCCCACGACGCAAACACATGGTGCCCTAGCGTCATGATCTTCTCTTACACGTAATGCTATGGATATGCACCTTTTCTAGAACCAACCCCCTACTCTTTATTAACATTTTATTACTTATTTAATGTTGCTTTTCAACTTCTATGGTCATATAACAACCATTATAAGTAACATTGGGCGTAACGGTAACGATAAATAGACACAAAAACCATCGATGCCGCGTTCGGGATTCGAACCCGCGACCCTTCAAGCACGAAACAGCTACGACTCTTCATCCACAGCGACCTCGGCTATCTCGGCGGTCTTTACTAACCCTAGTTGAATTAAGAATAAATACTTACAATAAGCATTGTTAACAAATCAGAGAAATGTTATAAATCGTGTAATAGAAAATATTTTACATCGAAAAGCGAGCTATAAATTTGATATAATAGCCCCGTCGTCCAAGTAACCAACCCCATACTCCTCTCGCATCCAACGAGATGATGGCTCAAGAAAACGTACGCGGATAATACGAAATTTCAAATCGCTTCCTCTGGGTGGAATGCGCTTGCAGTACCCCTGTAGCTAGTACCTAGAAGTAATCGTGACCACGCTTTCACAACTTATTCGAAACAGTAAAATGCACGTTTCATGGCAACTCATTATTACGAAAAAGCTAACACCAAGATAATTGTCACTTAATTCCAACATCCCACTTACGTACGCAATGATTAGAATCCGATGCCTTCAATATCGATGGCAGCGCTCGTATGCGTCTCCCTTTGAACGTAAGATTCTCCCAAACTTTTTTTTGTTATTTAAGGTCGCATCAACTTCTAGATCATTAGCGACGACTATTGTTTTTAACTTTATGGGTAACTGTGAACTGGGTGAAAATTATATGGTGATGGAGTTTCAAAGGACGAACACAAATACAACCATACGATAGGCGGGACTCGAACCTCCGATCCTTCGGCCCCAGATCGCTACCGCACTACTGCCTTAGCGACCTCGGCCACCGGATAGGCTGTCCCAAGCTTTGTGCTTTCCAAAGTGAGAATTTCGATACAATGAAGTCATTGAACGAGATATGCCCCTCCCTAATGCGGCAATCGTCCTCATACCCCTCCCTCGCCCTCCCCAATGTTCTTTGGTTTGTGAGCGTTGTGGAGAGCCAACTATCCTTACAACGCTAAGTGGCAGCCTTGAAATCCAAGACGCTGCATGTGGAATTATTGGTGCTAAATTTGGGTTCGTGACAGGTTATCTAATTGTTCTCCCGTTTGCCCTGCCTCTCTTTCCGCCGATGTTTCATTTTAATTTATATCATAATCAACTATTCATTAAATAATTATTAGAGAAATGAAATCATTAAAAATAATATATTCTTCATCTTCTTGACGAGAATAATCAGGTTTTCAATGTCTTGAAAAAACTCCTCGTGAAGTCATTTCTTGTTTAAATAATATCATGGTTGTTTGTTCACGAACCCCTATACTCCTGCCACAAATCCCAGGTCAACTGCGTAAAGAGGAGGTCAGAGGGAGCGGTCTGCTCCGAGTGACCCCATTGCAGGGGTATCGCCAGCTAAAATTTAAATAAACAATACTCCACGAGACGTGGATTCTGACTATACCGCCTGTTAGAGGGCGTTATTTACTTGATGTACGTACAAGAATAACTTTTTCAGTAAAAATTCATTTTCCGCTGCAGCATTACAATACTTTCTGTATTCTACGTATGTAGCATGAAAGAAAGTAAAAATCATATAATTTGAATGATTTAATTAAAATAATAATTTAATATTTTTAGAGATAACTTTACCATTGTTTAAGATTTTTCCAATTAAGTCATTATAAAGATACCCCGTGGAGGCGAGGTTCTGACCGCTCGGGGACGGGGGTTGCTTGCCTGCGCAGCTGGCGTCGGCGCTGGAGCACATGCACACGCGCGACCTGGTGCACCGCGACGTGAAGCTGGACAACGTGCTGGTGCTGCGCTCCGACTTCTCCCGCGTCAAGCTGTGCGACTTCGGCGAGACGCGGCGCGTGAACACGCTGGTGCGGCGCCGCAACGAGTGGCTGCCCTACACGCCGCCCGAGGTGCTGCTCACCAACACGGACGAGACCTACAAGTGAGTGGCACAATAAATACTTTAAATAAATAAATAAATAAATAAATAAATAAATAAATAAATAAATAAATAAATAAATAAATAAATAAATAAATAAATAAATAAATAAATAAATAAATAAATAAATAAATAAATAAATAAATAAATAAATAAATAAATAAATAAATAAATAAATAAATAAATAAATAAATAAATAAATAAATAAATAAATAAATAAATAAATAAATAAATAAATAAATAAATAAATAAATAAATAAATAAATAAATAAAATATTAATATGGATGTTTGACAATTTCAGGAGTTTGGATCTGACAATATAAACTCTGTTATTTTACATTACGGGTGCTTTAATTGCCCCTTACGATGGCGTATACAGTCTCAATACCGTCAACTTCCATCAAATTTGGGTAGTTATGTTAATACATGTAAAATATTCGTAGAGTAAAAGTCGCTTAAGCGTGCAATTTGAGAAAGATACCAGAAGACATAATTTTTGTTCAATAAATTTTCCGACAGGACTCAGAATTTTCCAACAAAACTCATTGTATAGTTACATGATTTAAAATAATAGTTATTTACATTCCAAGAATATCAACAAAATTGCTGGTCCATAAAGCAACATACGAATGACTAATATTTGATGACGGATGGTCTCTTCCTTGCATCTTTGCTGTCGCGTGATGACGGTTCTGTCGTACGCAGTGACACACTAAGTAAGTGATAGGTGCGGGGAGAATGAGAATAATCGGAATAACGCAATCAAATGTCTGCATTTTTCAGTCAAAATCGAAACAGTTTCATGTTTTTAATGGAAACATTATTTTGTTCCTAGCCCTATTGCATGTCCAGAAGCTGCGTAGTTTTCTTTCAATTTCTGTGTGAATCAGAAATTATATTTAGACTCTTTTGAATATACATTAAGCACAGCGAGAGATGACAAAACAGCCACTAACCCAGCTTTATTTATTATCGTATCCATTGTCTACAATTATTGTTAATGAACCAAAATTTGGACATGATATCTTGTGTAATTTAATATTGTCTGCGCACAACCCTACTGATCAAAGGTCTTAGAACGTCATTAATGCGACCATCGCAACAAGAATTGAAAACTCTTCTAGAATTAGTCGTCTTAAAGTTTGAAAGGACGTTCAGTCTTACATTACGGTTCTGTCTCAGGAAATGTTGACGTGCGTAAATGATGTAATTTGAATTTTTGACGCAGGCCTACATCGAAACACCTGAAAGGCACGTCAAACACTTTCACGAGAGCGCAATCGTTGCCATGACGCGGTTTGAACTTGTAAATATACAAGAAATGACCTTCGGGGGCACTCAAGGAGGTGCTAATGGGCCAAATCAAAGAACGGGCATTTTTATCGACACGTCTATGAATAGATCTCCGAAAGTATTTTTCTATTTTTTCTAGAAGCTATTTTCTCTCTCGAACGATTCCCAACAGTTATGCTTTGAAAGCATGATCACTTCGGCCTCTAGATTCTGTAGTTCTTGTAATAGCAGCATAGCGAGAACTTATGTAGTACTGAGCGCTCGTTCAATCTACTCTCTTCCTCCAAAGAAAATAGAACATTAAACTTGAATGCAAAGCGGTGAGATTAACTAAGGTTGCATTAGTCAATCAGAACTGCGATGCGTAGACAAAGGGTTGCCAACAGTGGTGCTTGCCTCAAAATTGGCGCTTTAGATGATTACTAGTGGCGCATTGCATCCTTGTTCCTGCTTATTCATTTAATCTTGGCGCTATGTGAATAACCGAATCCATCTGAAAATTTTTAAAATTAGACAGAGTCAATTAAATTCATAAATTCATTGTCTTACACATTAGTTCGTGGTAATTTGTTGAACGTTTACTCATAATATTAAGTGCATTACAGCCTAAGTACTTGTGGTTATTTTTCGACACGCATTTCAATGCCTTCACCTTTTTGTTGTGTGTGACAGGGAAAAACGAAACGAAACACAGAATGTGACACTAAATGTCAGTTTAATTAACAGTGGAAACGGAGTGATTGCATTTAGAATGTTTTTCGGGAAAATCGTTTTGCATCTTTTGGAAAGTACTCTATCATGTAGTAGAAACAATGGCAGCTATAACATCAACATGGTCGGCGATCGTCATCTCGACCAAGAGATCGTCTCTCACTATTTTAATAGACCGTTACACCAACGAACGTGTCTCATTTGATCTGGTATCGCGAATTTATTTGCATAATTATTATTCCTTCATTCAGTTATCCTCTCCTAAGTCAAGCATATTCTATACCTAATGCAATTTTCCAACCTCAGTCATGAAAGTGAGAAAGTGGAAAAGGTACTTGAGTTATATGACATTTGAACTTGTATGTAAAAAAATCTGGAGCACGATTTGTAAGAGTTTGGCCACCCCTAGCGTAGACCTTCAGACGTAATTCAAGAGACAGATGGTGATGGATGAGACAGTGGTTATGACGTGGCGGTGGTGGCAGGTGTAATCGACCCAAAATCTTAGTTGATTGAAGGTAACCAGTACTGACGAGGTAGACTTAGGGGTCATACCAAAATTGCCTAATAATTGAATGGAGTAGGGGATGATTTGACAAAAGCAATGTAAGGTTCCCAATTCGTGCAGTGTACCTCGTCTCCATTCTCCTGACATACCTTTCTCCTCATTATTTTCCTCATCCCCCTGTTTCCCCTACTCGTCAACCTCGCATCTCTTCTCGCCCCCACACAACCCTGCCACTCCTCCACTATTCCCTTGGCCCTTTGCCTCTTGACACGTCGTCCCACATCCCATTATCCCATCGCGTCTCCGTTCTCATGCTCTTCGCCCCTTGATCTACTTCGCTCCTCTCGGACCCCCCGACTCCCTCGCCTCCTCGCCTCCCTCGTCCCCTCCCCCTCACCACCCTCGCCCCCAACGGTTCCATCAGTTCCACAGACTCCACCGACATCTCTCTCTCTCTCTCTCTCTCTCTCTCTCTCTCTCTATATATATATATATATATATATATATATATATATATATATATATATATATATATATTACGAGTGTCTGCTGCCAACGTCTGCTGCCAAGTGACTCGTAATAGTTAATTATGAGTGTCTGCTGCCAAATTTAGGGCTGTTCGATCCGGTGCTTTTCTTTAGGGTGTTTGGTGCTGGTTTCCTTTTGCGCTCTTCCCCCATTCGAGGACGGGGATTGGATTGGAGAGTGAGTTGCAGAGAGATAGGTTATGTGGTCGAGGGGGTATGGGTTATTGCATTAGGGTTTTAGGCGGAACCGGGATGAAGGTTTATTTTACTAGGCAGTAATAGGTTCTTTCGTTATGAGGATGGAATGCACACGTTATGGATGGATTATTACTTCGGGATCGATGGATTGATAAGGGGTTTATTCAGGATTTAAGGGTTATTTTTTCAAGGTATTAGGTTTTAGATTGAGAATATGATGGTTGGGAAACTGTTTTGAGATGATCGGCTATCAAGGTGATGGAGTGTGTTCCGTACAATAAAGTTCATGGTTGGTATTATAATAGTGTCTCTTTGTCAATGTGTAGTTAGTCTTTTTATTTTCTTTCTGCTGAAGTGGATTAACCACTTTAAAGAATAGTAATATACCGCCTTCAGACATAGTACAATTTGCTGTGTTCTATTACTACATGCAGGGAGGGTGTCCTCTCTAGAATCCTCTTCAACTATTCAGTAGTGAGAATTTTTTCATTTTTCAGATATTCGGAATACTTTGTTGTATGTATTTGTTTTAAGGTGAGCTAAATTTGTCTTTGAGAAATCTGGAACGGATCTTGTTTGTAGAAAATCAGCCGATTTACCTAGAAAAAATTTCTGTGCAGGAAAACCAGGTAGTTCCGAGTAGAACTCTAGTTACAGAGATATATAGTTATACTACAAGGAGTGACTGCTTTGACAGCTACTGCTTGGCCACTGCTGGAAATATGACTGTAAGTTACGTCCAAGCAAACATTGTCTCAGTGCGTTCGTTTACAGTTAGCTCATTTGTAAATGGCTTCATCACCATCTCTTGCAATGGCATTGCCCTGCATGACATTCATTTGTTTCCTGACCTGTCAAAGCGGTCCCTTCTTAGAGTAACTCATCTATAGTACTGCCAGTTTCTGTGTAGGTGGATTGGGAGATGTAGGTTGGGGTGGGAGAAGCACCGACTCCATTAGCCCGCCTCCCCTTCGATCTCGGTCCCCTCCCACTCCTCCTCTTGCCCCGCTACCCCTTCGTCACCCCCCCCTCCGATCCCTCACACGCCCTCGCCCTCGTCAGCGTCCCACGCCACTTCCCGGAGACTGACATCCAGACGGCGGGCGACCGCAAAAAGAGGGCTCCACCCTTGACGTCTCGCGCGCGCAAGCAGTGGCACAGCGCCCTCGCACCCACCTTCGAGTTTGAGGCGTCGCCAGTTGGCGCGGACGAGCGCTGTTTCGGTGACGTCAGCGGTAGGAAGGCTCCGTTGTACTTACAGCACGCAAGGCTTGAAGCGATCTGTACTTCAGTTTTGTTCTCAGTGAAGGTCAAAATGTTATTGGTTATTGGTGAAGGTTCAAAATGACTAAATCCAACTTAGGATGTAGCTGTCGTTGCTCCCGATGGAAACTTGGGTTCTGCTTAGGTAATTTTCTATCGATGTATTTATGCATATCGTGTGTTGGCTATTTATAAATCGAATTAAGTAATAGAGCGGACTGTTTCCAAAACGTAATACCGATCAACCCGACTAGCGAGCGTACTGCTTAAAACGGACCTGAAGAAAAACCAAAAGAATAGTGAAATTAATCATTAAGAAGCTTACTATCTTTATACAATTCCATATTTACTGATAACTCATTTTTTGCTTATAGTTGTTATTCGTTTCATTTTTAAATTCATGCGAATCAATAACTTTGACTATTTTTTTAACTACACTCTTTTACCAAAGTTGTCGAAATCCATACGTAATAAATATGAGAAAAGATACATTGACAGTGATATATAATATTTTCTTAATAGAATGAAATTGTGTTTTATCTTATCTACGATCACATATGTTCCACCACTACTCAATCATTCAAAATTATTGCTATTGATTTTCATATCCTTGCTATTTCCGGATGCGAACCAACGGCACGTATCCTTCTACTTGTGAGTCCAACACAAAAGCCGTCTGTGAATACAGTCAATTCTAGATCATTCAATGCGAGTTCGCCAAACGATAGCTGCATATTACAGAACCTTCTTGATCTCTTCCAGGAACTTTTCCGTGAAACTCGTGTGGTTTGGAGATTTCAATCAATCACATCAATCAGCTTCTCAGATCCCTTTCGTGATTTCCCTCTTTATACTCATACTTTCCTTCGCAGAGCGGCGATGGTCCGCGAAATATGCCAGGGGATTTGGCACTTGATCATAAACATGCGAGCCCCCGAACGCGTCGCGTCCGAAGTCGGGGTAACGAGCAGACGTCTACGGCGGCGGCGGCGGCGGCGGAGGCGGCCGGGGCGGCGGGGACGGCGGCGGGGGCGGCGGGGGCGGCGGGGGCGGCGGGGGCGGCGGGGGCGGGGGCGGCGGGGGCGGGGGCGGGGGCGGCGGGGGCGGGGGCGGCGGGGCGGCGGGGGGCGGGGGCGGCGGGGGCGGTGGTGGAAGCGGTGTCGGCGGCGGCGGGGGCGGCGACAGCAGCGGAGGAGGAGGAGGAGGGTGCGGCGGCGGCGGTGGCGGGGGCGGTGGCGGGGGCGGCGGCGACGGGGACGGCGACGGCGGAGGAGGAGGAGGAAGGGCGGTGGCGGCGCTGTCTGCGGGATGCCTGGTGACGCGTGTCCCCGCGGGCGGCTGCTGAGCCAATGGCGCGAAATAGAGTGCACGCTCATGCCCTAAGGCCACGAATCAAAGGGGGCGCTCTTTACGACCTAATTGATGGGGAACTTTTCTTTAAATCTCGGATTGCGAACATCTGCGAAATGTTTTGCGTAGTTCGTTTTGATTAGTTTATGTATTTCAGAGTTTTGGTTGTTTAATTTCTACTTTCTTGCTACCGCTTCTTTGAGTTGTCTATCAACCAACTTGAGTTGCATTAAGCTCGGCTTACATTTTTTAAAGTTTAATGTGTTTTATTTACTGTTAAAAATAAAATGAATTTAAAAATAAAAGTAAAATTTGCTGCATTTTCAAGGCGTTCTTTCTCTCTCCACCTCCCGAAATAATAGCGCTATTGATTGATAATTTAGTTGATTGACAGATTGATTGAGTTTCCGGTCACGTGAACTCCGGTCGTCATTATTTCTTTCATTATTCATTACATTTTCATTATTCACTACACCAGTGTAGTGATCAGCTTGCGGGGAATTTTTCCCTTTCAGGTTTCGCCCCCAATGGGATACCACCCCACTCGGTACCACCTGTACCCCGACATGTGCGTTAGTGTAGTGCATGTAAATGTAAGTAAGATAAGAGGATGAGACAACGAAAGATCACGTGCTGCCCGTTACCATTTTGTTAGGATACTGCTTTCGCCTGGTATTTAGCGGATAAAACCACTGAAAACTACCGATCAAAGAAGTCGATCACTAGAATTCTTCCCCAGGCAGTGGCTGAATTTGACCTAGCTATTGAGCTAGAACCTATTTTAATAAATTTTACAGAATTCATTGTATTCCTGTGTATTTATATCAATTCATGTGCTAGTTATATTTTTTCACTTAATTTCATCTTCGTAGTCACTAGATGGGATAAAATAGTTCCGAAACACGTGTATGGCTGTGTATTCTTTATATTAAACTTAAATTGTAATACACTTTGTGGTTAATACCTCCTCGATCCTTAATTCATAATCATTATGGATTACTACAATATCTCTGCAGTCACCAAGGAATGTAACTAGTGGTACTAAAACAGCACGTACTTTCATGCAAAATTACACGAAAAGAACTCAAATTTTCTAAAAAAATCTACATTAATTTATTTCAAAATACATCTTTAAGAAACAGATTTCATTAAGGGAAAAAATCTCTATCTAATATTTTAGTTGTAGGAAGACGCCGAAAAATGTTTGAATTTTTGCAATGTTAAAAAAATCAGAGATTTCTACGAAAATTGAACCTCCGCCATTGTCTTAAACGTCATTTACACTATCCAACAGCAAAATTTAATTAAAAACGATGAAGCCTTTTTTTTAATTTTGACAATATCTGCAGAGCTTCATGGTAAGTCCCCCCTCCAAAAAAAACAACTAAAATATCGGTTTCAAATTCAAGGTACCGCGACATCAGCCAGATCTATTTGGAAATATCAATTTTTGAGAAAATCAGCTGGACGGTTTAGCCGCAAGCGTTGTTCACAGACGAACAGATAGACAAACGGATGGACAGACGGTTGGAACGACGGACTGACGGACTGACAGACGTTTTGCCGACATTGGATTTTTTGATATCACGGTCCCACAAAACATGGGTTCTGGCTACACCACGTATTAGAGGATTTTTTATTTACCAACTGGATTTATCCACTGTTTCGTTACCAGACCCTGTAATAAGAGCTTTTCTGCCGAAAATTCGCTGCTTTTTCGCACAACATTACTTAACGTTCTCTCTACTCACACTACTACCGTAGCGAGAAAGTAAAAAATGACGTTTGCGGGGAAAAGAAAGATAAGTCCACAAGCGTAGGAAGGTAAAGTTTACTCGCAATGACACTTAAGTGAATACCAGCACCTCTTCAGAGCAATAGCATAATTTTTCAGACCCTATCTTTATTACAAGCTTCATCTTTCCAGCACCCGACAAAACTGCGTTATACACTACTTCTCTTTAACTGTCGGACGTTATGTTATACGAAAGGGAAAGCGATCCCTGGTTTCGTAATCACCGTAATCTAATTCCCTAAGCCTTCTTCGCCACTAATGACTCCAAAGGAAATGAATATTAGCGTCAAAATTAATCTTTGTTAGGTTAAGGTTAGGGAAGCACGGAAATCATCCACGGCCGATTACAACTTCAAATAAACAAGGTAGGTTGTGATTATAGATTCTAAAATATGGGTAATCGTAATTTTAGCCATTGAATGTGTGTATGTACTTGAAGCGAAAGCCCATGAACGGGCTCAGGCCTACCGGAGACGCCCCTGCCTCGCGGCCATGGGTTACGGGGGTACGTGTGGCTAGCACGTAGACATCCCCACGCCGTATTCCGGACTTCTCAACCTGAGAAGTCAATTTTCTCATCGTCACACAGCAACGTATACTGGGACATGGCGAGGAAAACGTACACTATAGTCTTGGGTCGACCGAGAATCGAACCGGGGGCTGCGTACTGGAAAGCAACATTTTAGCCATTAAACGAGCTCAAAATTAATTATCAATTAAACATCCTGGGCAAAGATTAGTTTCGGTGCTATTAAAAAGCACCCACATGTAGTGAATATGTTTGTATTATGAATGAGTGAATACTTTGGTATTGAGAATAACCATCGAAGATCCTTTGGGAGTCCTTCTCCTTCTCAGAGGGAGAGATGGTCTCTACATCAGAGGTGGTGTGTGCTCTCGCAGGGCGGACACGTCGCACGACGTGTGGCAGTTCGCCATCGTGGTGTTCGTGTGCCTGACGGGGTGCCTGCCGTGGCAGAAGGCGGGGCCCGACGACCCGCGCTACGTGCGCTACGTGCAGTGGCAGGCCAGCAACAACGTCATCATGATGCCCGTGCGCCGCCCCAAGCTCTTCAAGCAGCTGTCGTCGCGCGCCCAGCGCCTCTTCCGCAAATACCTGGAGCCGCGCCCCGAGAAGCGACCCAAGGGCCTGGCGGACCTGCAGCGCTTCCTGGACGACCGCTGGCTGGGCGGGCGCGTCAGTGCTGAGCGCGGCGGTGAGTGCTGCTTGTTTTTTATTTTATTTATTTATTTATTTATTTATTTATTTATTTATTTATTTATTTATTTATTTATTTATTTATTTATTTATTTATTTATTTATTTATTTATTTATTTATTTATTTATTTATTTATTTATTTATTTATTTATTTATTTATTTATTTATTTATTTATTTATTTATTTATTTATTTATTTATTTATTTATTTATTTATTTATTTATTTATTTTTGTTATTGAAGGTCGCATCAACTTCTAAGTCATTGGCGACCACTATTGCGTGTAACGGTACGGTAACTGTGAGGATGGTACGATATGACTATGATAGGGGGTGAAAGGACGAACGCAATACGAGTAAACCATGCCCGAGGCGGGACTCGAACCCGCGATCCTTCGGTCCGAGATCGCTACGGCACTCCTGCCTTAACGATCTCGGGCATCCGGTGGCCGGCCGACCGGCACTTTCGTTGTGATTTACTCACTTTTTTTAAGATTCTGTGACGATGACGGCGGCGAAGTTCGTGGGTGGCGAACTACTTCGCTGTCCACGTGCAAGAAAAGATCCAAATCTGGAGCTACTCTACTGCTGAAAATTTGTTTTAAAACCTTTCAATCGAGATTCTATATCAAATATATGTTGGAAATTCACCAAAAAAGTTAGAAAATATATTGGTACCCAAGTAAAATTCCACAGAATCCATTTTTGGTGTTTTTTTAAATTATTTACATTGCTAATTCACATTCTTTCTACTCTTTTGATAAGTAGCATCATTGAAGTATTGGAGTTTCATTAGATTATTTATTATTACCTTTCTTAATTAAGTCACAGAACAGCGAAAATAACGAGTAAAAACGTAATTTCTTGGTTCTGATTTCTTTGGACCTGAATTTTTCTTTCACAAATTATTATTAAAGTGTGATGAAAGCGACGTTTATCTCCTATCTACAAAGTAAATATAGACACATTTTACTGTCACTATTTCAATGTAATTTATCTCAAAGCACGATTTTTCGAAACAGTGAGTTTCACATGTACATCGCCGGTCGTATGCAAAATTGCGACGAGAAACATTCTTGAGTATCACACGGTGTCGTGTTTGCAGGCGCCGAGGACGACGAGCTGTGCCCGTCCATGTACAGCTACCACAGCAGCGCCGAGGAGAAGGACAAGCTGCTGTTCACCCTGACGCAGTACGGCATCGAGACGACGGTGGACCGCTCGGCCAAGAAGGACCGCATCCGCGAGTGGATCCAGAGCAGCGTGATCGAGGAGGAGGGCGAGGAGGAGGCGGAGGACGAGGACGTGGAGGAGGAGCGCGAGGAGCGCGAGGAGAACGGCACCTTCAGCCCGCGCCTGCCGCCGCGCGCGCAGCCCCTGTCGCGCCACGCCTCGGGCAACGACCCCGACCCCGACGGGCCCGAGCCCCTGCCCAGCGCCGCCGCCGCCGCCGTCGCCTCCGCCGCCGCCGCCGCCGCCGCCTCCGCGGCCGCCGCCGCCGCCGCCTCCGTGCACTCGCCGCCGCACACCGCCGGCAGCCGCTCCGCCAGCCACTGAGGCCGGCCCTCGCGCCGCCGACGAGGAAATCACGCGCGGCCAGCGACCGCGCTTGGAAGGCTTCTGCTCCGGCGTTCGTCTGCCATCGGACGCAGCAAACACGGAAAACTACTCACCAGAGCACCCGCCCGCTACAATCCCGAATGTAATCTCCTCCAGACACCAGCTGAATTCGACCTAGCTAGGATCGAAAAATGCAACAGCCGGGACTCATTTCCTAGGATTTCCAGTCAGTCACCACACCGGCAACGGATGTCACTGTCGGTCGTATCACTATCCCAGTCCGTCATGGGTTCGAATTCCACTCAACGGCCTGCTGTCCAACCGGCGCGATCAGTTGGTGTTCAAGATTAGAGTGATGTGAATCAAAATCTATTTTTAATCTGAATTTCTCAGTCCCTTCAAATTTGCGTTCCCCACGCCGTCCCCTAGCGACCGTTTCGGGTCTCTCGGTCTCGATGGTGCCACTGGTCGATCAGTGGCCGCTACATCGATGCTGACGTGGACTACGGCCTGATGCTCGAAGGGAGTCAAGGTCCAGCCCTTCTTCACACACTATGTCGTCGAGAAAAGGACTGGAGGAATTCGTTGTCGTTCGGTAGCCTCGAGACACGGAAGCACTTCGTTTTCTTGTCGATACATCTCGCGCCCCTTGTCGAAGTGTGCGCTGTTGCCTAAGCGTAGGTTGGTGTTATCGCCATAACACGCATTACAGGGTCCTTGCTGTTCCTACGTGTTTCTCTTAGGAGAAAATAAGAGACAAGCAACTTTCCCGGGAACAGCACAAACCGTACAGTATTGTATAGTTTTGAGACAAAGTGTGAAATAATGCCTTTGAAGTTCTTGTCAAAATAATCTACATTAATATTTGGTGTCGGCTATTGGATCTACCTTAGTGTCGATTTGTGAACTGTGAACCTGCACGCGCTTTTCTGAGCTACTCGGAAAGTTAGTTCACAAAATACTATTTTACTATAACCATTTTCTCACTCTACGTACTGAGTGATTTAAGGGCAATAATCTGTTGACAGTGGAAAATTTTGTCAAGAAATGTTACTAATGAAACTCAAGTGTAAAGCAACTTCATTACGGAAAGGGACGAGAATTTTAAATTACTGCATTCTCAATATCGGACGTGATATGTGAATTTCTGAACGAAGTTTTCAAGAGAAATGTCTCCCCTCTGCGAGTTTCAAAGTACATAGTAAGAATCTCGCAACTAAGAGGTACAGCTGTGTCTGTTCCAGAAATTAAATGTGACGTGCATTGAGATGTTTCCATTCATTGTTTCGCGAGTCAGTGGCTCTAGGAGTGAGTGAATAAGAAGTTATGAAAATGTATGTGACCACGTTGATAAGCCATCGCACTTGATGTCATTGGAAGAAGGCGGTATCTAAATGGTACTCTCTTCGAGATGATATAAAAGTGATTCGAACCCAATGTGTCGGATATTTCAGAGACATTCCGCACAGATTAACATCATGTGAACTAATACAACGTTGATTAAAAGACGAATTAATTTTTATGCCATTGTGATATCCACGAAATCGATGCATGTGATAAACGTTTATTATTACAGTAGATTAATTCCCATAACTCAGACGGTCGTTGCTCTTGGATTTTTCTATGTTGAACGACGAAATTGCATCCATCTGGCGTTTACAGACAATTACATTACATTAAATCAATTAAATCCAGCACTCTTCAAAGAAATATCATTCCTTCTTTGTGAGTGAAGACCGGAAAATTTTCAAATCCTGGGTGACGTTCAGATGGCCTTTTCTTGAAAACATGCAATTGGGAGCAAGTGATTACTAAATTGCAATAGAGCCTATTACGGAGCTGCATTCTCTTAACCTTTTGTATCTAGAAATGTTAAATGTCTTTCATTATCTAGAGCATGATTTTGTGATAAAAACTTCTCAAACACTCATTCTCCTGTGCCCATTTTTTATTTCTAAAAAACTGTTACATCATTCACCCTCACACGTTGGCAATAAAGGAAAATTTTAATTCGTCTTCCATGATATTTAAATACATGGGTAAGAAATAGACGTGGTTATGGTTTCAATTTTACTATTGTGGTAAAAACAACAGCTGAAATGTTAAGTGCCGATGATGTGAAAAAGCACAACATTTTTAGATTTTCTTATTTAATGATATAGTGATCTTTGGATATGCTTCCAAAGAAGCAAACAATGGTGTTCTTTGTTATATATTTAACTAAATAATCGTAAATAAAATTAATTTGTGTTGTTTTCCTAAATTTTCGCCTGAAAACAAGGAATGAATTTTTATGACTTAAGTTTTATTTTAATGTACATTTATGGATCAAATGACAAACAATTTTAATGGCTGGTTGTTTGTTAAAATAAAGCAGTTACTTTTGAACATTTTTAGTTTTTCTTTTGCTGCTCTCTGATTTTTCAAAACGTTCTATTTTTTCAAGGTTTATCGCTTAGTTATTAAATACCAAAAGTCAGAATATTTGAAATAACATTTCAAACAATGTTTGAAACTTCAATAAAATAAATGTATTAGTTTATATAGAATGTTACCAATGAACATGTTCAGACCATTTATCATTTAAACCTCTCGGGAGTTAATGTCAATTTACGTATTTCGTACGTATCTTACGTTACATACTCGTATTTCCCCTAATATATCGACTATTATATCACTGACCGATGGAAATTTATCCTTAGGTCTGGAATTGGGTGTGAATCGAATAATGCAGTGTAAAGTCAAGCACTTGTAGTTATATCTCAGTTCTTCTAGAACCACAACACCCTCCAAGTAATGGCTTCGACTGTCACAGAAAGATATGTAGAAGACAAGGTATTGGAGTGCAGTGTTTATTGATTCTAGTAACGATAGAAGAACCCATATAGCCCATAGAAGAATATTTTTTGTATTATTTTTTTAATTTATTGAATTAGGCTCAAGTACAGGATATTCATTAGAAAAACCCAAAATTGTTATTTTTTAATAGTAACTTATGGAAACCCCGTATTATATTGAAATCAACAGTTATAGACAGAAAAAAGAAAACTTCGTCATATTTTTAAATCATTATGTTAATATCAATACCACGAAAACGAATTAATGTAAATCGCAATGAATTCTTTCTGAAACTACGTTCTTAACCAGTTATTGGTTACAATTAAATCATTGATAGATATGTTTGCGGACCATTACATATACAATACAACCAATGAATACTATTTCAATACATTTTATTTTTCTATCAAGAAAAATTAACAACGTACCCTGTAAATCATAACATTGTCTGTAAATAATATAAAGATTTGCGTATTAACCAAAAAAGACATTTTTTTAGTTTGAGAGTCAACTCCTTGAGTCGAGCTGCGATTAACGTTTTAGTAAAGAAAAAACAATGCAAAATTCCAATCCGCAACTTCATGACGTTAAAACTTTTGCAACTTACCAGGCGCATCCACGAAGTAAGTTTTCTTAGGTCGCCAGGAAAAGAACACAATTTCATAGGGAAAAGTGTATTTCAGATTTAGCACATGTTGCACTATTTTTCAACATAATCACCACCAGAATTGCGACGTTTGTCATACCGTAGGATCAACATTTGTGTCTCTGGGTCGGAGAAGTCTACCGCCTGAGATAAGTACCAGTGTTTGACAGTCACCTGCATTTCTGTGTCCCTGTCATACGCGTAATTTTGCCCGGATGGGAATGTCTTGAGAGGTAAGAAATGTTGGAAATTGCCACGCGAGATCCGGACATTAGAATTCCTGGACGGCCATATGGTCCGCCACACACGGCTCGGCTCACCATAGATCTGCAGTAATTCAGCTGAGAGGAGTTTGACCAGAGTTTGACCATTCACTCTGGGCTTTTCTATATAGACTTCTACAACGCATGGACACAAATGTTGATCCTTCGGTAGGAAGAATGTCTCAATTCTGGTAATGATTATGCGGGGACATAGTGCAGCATGTGCTGTATCTACAAAAATAAAGTTTTTCCATTAAGTTGTGCTGTTGACGACCTAGGTAATTTACTTTCAGAATTCACAAAGTAAATTTACTGGGACCTAGTAAATTCTAAATACGCCTTGAATCGGGGAAATCTACAGCGCTAGAGGTCTACATTGTCAGTACGTAGCAATGCTGTATCTGAGGAGACGCAATTCATTTTAACGTGACACATGAATCACTCGACGATTCTCAGATATAGTATATATTTGTTTTACAAGTGTCCACGCTCTACGCCGCACTCAATACTCGTAGCTAAGATTCAAATTCCATTGGTCCGACGGCTGTCACTAATGATCCTACGTATAACGATTTTAATGTGTAAATATCGTAATATTAATATTTTAATGAAATTATAGTAGTTAAATACGACTGCAGCTTTACCAAAGATATCTTTTAATTCTAAGGAATAGTTTAAATTCAGGTATGTTTATTGTACATGTTTACACTCTATCATATTATGTTTAATGTTTTTTACATTCGGTAAGTTCAGAAGAATGGAGAGAATTTTGGTAAAATGGTCTGTCATCTCAGAAACAAGGAATTTGAATTTTACGACACAAACATCCTTAATAGTATTACATATTTTCTTTTCTGATATCCCAAGAAATATTTTTATAATTTTTTTAAAATCAAAATAAAAGTCAAATAATTTAAAAAATCGAATCATTTTACGTACCCAATTATAGGTCAGATATTATTTACTAAGTGACGTGCGTCTGAAAGATAAAAAAAGTTGCAATACTTTCGCAGTTGACCATGGCGGTCATTAACTGAAGCACTTTTTCTCAGAACCTCACATTTGTGATTGAAAAGAAAAAGTACTTCTTCAAATTTTTGTGTATATTTCTGGCCTGGACTGGGCAATTTTTGCAACATTCTGTATATAATGCTATTTGTATGTCAACGACGCTCAATGTATCATCAAGTCACTGTCTCCTTCATTCCATGTTCAGTGTCTTAATGTAACATTTTGATGATATATAGTCATAGTCAATTTGGTCACCTATTCACATGTCATAAGAATGACGAATAAACGATTACAATGTGAAAATTTTCAAAGGAAATATCTTCATTCAACATCAATGGTATTTAAATTCGAAAATAAAGTATATAATTCCAAAAAGAAGGAATCTCCTCTTCAAATAAATCGATTTTACCCATATATATGGCAATTATTCCTTGTAAACAATGTTTTGATTCTTATTCAATAATTGTATTTTATCTTATATTTATCGTTTATTAAATGTGAGAATGTGACTTTATATTCATACTGTCTTGAGGTACATATCATAATTATTTAATATTTGCATCAATTTTCTACAATGCTGAAGGGTATCAGCAATATCTTATGTGATTTTTCATATTGGTTTTACAATTACTATCTCAATTATGTAATAAATAATATGTTCAAATAAAACATTTATAGTAAATAAGTTTTAATTCAATGTTGACTTTTATGTACATGAATCACATTCTTGACGTAAGAAATTTTAAAAGTACTTTTCAGAGCTAAAATAAATCATTGCAAAGTATGACATGCAACAACATTGTATACTACAACAAAAAAATTCAACACACAATTACAAAACTGAACTTCAATTCATGTGAGTTTGATCTGATGACTATTTAAATAAGAACTTAGGCGATTCAACATACGTATATTTCACAAAGGACAGAAGAAACAAATAACATTGTTATCTGCAATTAGGAAAAGTTTCGTAATTGACATATGAATTACATTCTATTTATCTTTCACATAATGCCAGTAACGAGTTTAATGGTAAATCAGTCTTGTAGGGCCCCCGAATTTCACATTTTGTACAAGAAAATAACCTATTTGATAAAGATGCTCTCAAGCAACGTAGTTTCCAGGGCCGAAATGGATTCCAGGGCCGAATGGGGACCTTTACTTGCCTTCGTAGAGTCGCTGCTGCAGTAAATTGCATTCCGTTTCTACTCCAAAATGTGTCTGTTCATTTTCCTTTTTCACATATCGACCCTGAAATATTCTGCTTCTAGTGAGAAATGTTAGCCACTATTGATTCTTATTCAGAATGAAAAAACGCCTTAAAAATATTGCGGATTCACCCCCAAATTTATAAGAATAGACCTGACTAAGATTGTTTATTGGTTTTGCACAATAGCAATGAATATAGAGGCTCTGTTCGTTGTACCGTCAGTGAACATTGAACAAATCGGATTCAATCGACTTTTAGTGAAAGATAACAGGGAATGTATACTCTCTTTTTTTTAATTTATTTTCTGCCTGTTCGGCATAATATGCCTTTCAGGGTTTTTAATTTACAATTTATTAATACACATAATTTTTGGCCTTTCGGCTAACAGTATTTGAGGAGGGCCACACGGCTACCTCGTAAATAAAGTCTGCAGAGCAGTAATTCAGAAGAAATTCATTTTAAGTTTGGTTTATTATTATTATTATTATTATTATTATTATTACTATTATTATTCACCTTTAATTATTCTAATTTAAGGTGGTTTAAGAGAGTCTTTGGGGTATCGGGAAATAATGCGGGTTGGGATGGAAGCATTTTTGCCTAGATTAAATATTTGTGCACTTGTACACGGTGGAAGTAGGGTGAAAAATCTGTTACTCATCTGTTGAATATATTCGTTAATGGAAGGAATGTTTAGCTCTCTGTGAATTTGCTCATTTGGAATAAACCAAGGGGATTGTACGGCTTTTCGTAGGTACTTGAATGATGCGCTACCAAATACGCAATTCGGATTCCGTCTAAACCACTCCATTTGAATGATACTGATTTGAACTCCACTTTGAATGATTTGTAGTTTCTTTAGATGTGTGTTTGCTATATTGTTCCAAATTTGACAGGCGTATGTTAATGAGGGACGTATTATCGTTTTAAAAATTGATAGTGCGCAGTCCAGATTAACCGATGACTTGTTATTAAATATGGGGTAAAGTTTGTTAATTTTTGAATATGTTTTATTCGTTATTTCTTGAATATGTTTTTTCCATGTTAATTTTTGATCCAGTAATACACCCAAAAATTTTACGGGCGTTTCATTATTGAGCCAAGGAATTGCAGTATTATTGATTTTAATTTGTCCTGATTGATGTATTTTTCTTAGTGAGAATATTTTAGGCTGTGATTTGGTAGGGTTTATGGCAATCCTCCATTTCATTGTCCATTCGACAAAATCATTTAAGTCCGACTGGAGATCTTTGCAAGCGTTGGTAATGTTTGAATTTGCATTAAATAATACGGTATCATCTGCATAAAGTGCTATTTCTGAGTAAGTCATTTCTGGATAGTCTGCTATATACATATGTTGAACAATAAGGGAGAGAGTGGGGAACCTTGCGGCACGCCGGCTTTGATGATATGTGCTCTTGATTTATTGTTATTAATACTAACTTTGAAATCCCTCTCTGACAGAAAGCTTTTAATGATATTTTGGAGATAATCGGGGGTTCCTAAGGTTTGCAACTTGTAAAGTAGACCAAGATGCCTCACTTTATTAAAGGCATGTGCGATGTCGAGAAAAATTGCAGCTGTGTACATTCGGTTATGAAATGCTTCAGCAATGTACTCCGTTACTCTTAGTAGTTGATGGCTTGTGGAGTGGTTTAGACGGAATCCGAATTGCGTATTTGGTAGCGCATTTGTTTCGGTAAAAAATTTAAATAGTCGGGATTTTATAAGTTTTTCGAACATTTTGGCAAAGGTCGGTAACAAACTAATTGGTCTATAGCTAAGAGGATCTTGTGGATTTTTGTTCGGCTTGCAAATTGGTGCTATAATAGCAGTTTTCCAGGTCTTTGGATAATAGCCTAATCTTAGACAAGCATTATAAAGAGCTGTTAATGCAGTAATTGCATTGCGAGGTAATTCTTTCATCATTTTATTATTTATTAAGTCATGGCCTGCTGATTTTCTCGGTTTTAAAGCCTTAATTATTTGGTATGTCTCAGACGGGGATATAAATTTAGTTGTTTTTTTTGGGGGGGGACGGAATATCGCGGAATTGATAAATTTTCTTCCACTTCTAATTGGAAGTCAATGTCGGTTACCGGGTTAGTTATAAATATTTTCTCAAAATGGTCCGCTAAAGTTTCAGCTTTTTCGAAATCCGTCGTTGCTAGTCCTGTGTTAATAGATAATTGAGGGATAAAAGATTTTTCTTTTGTTATCATTTTAATTGTATTCCACATTGTCCTGGAGTTTGGAGGGATGCTGCCTAAAACGTTTTGGAAATGTGTACACCTCACTTTATGTAATTCTTGTTTAATTTTTACCGATATACTATTTAATTTTTGTTTCACAGTTTTATTGCGTGAATATTGCCACATTCTACGAAGGTTATGCTTTTCTTTAATTAAATTTAGGAGTGGTTTAGGAATCGGAGTATAATTTTTGGTGAAATTCCTAACTTTAATAGATGACCTTTTGACAGCATTTTTAATTATGATTTCGAGAGAGTTGATACCACTGTCTATTTCAGATGATGTTTTAAGATTCTTAGGATACTGACATTCATTTGCTAGAATGTTTCTATACATGTCCCAATTTACTTTTCCCTCAATATTTTTTTCGTTTTGATGGGCCTGAGGTTCAGCATTGAACGAAATTATTACTGGATTGTGGTCCGAGTCTAATTCTGGTTTCACATTTTGGTAAATCGGAATGTTTAAATTTTGTGTAATAACTATATCTAGAATATCCGGAACTACATTTGGGTTATAGGGGTAGTATGTGGGCTCTGGAGGAGCTAGTATATTTAGATTTCTTTGCAGTGCGAATTTATGAAGAAGTTTCCCATTATATGAAGTAGTGTTACAGTTCCAAACTTGATTTTTACAATTCAGGTCTCCTGCTAATATTATTTGCGATCTTCCATCAAATAATGCTTTCAAGAAACTTGAGGGAAACTTTTTGTTGGGAGGTTTATATGCTGCAATCAAAGTTATGTCAGAAGAGTTCAATTCAATTTTGATAATAATAGTTTCTATTTCATTTGAGGATGGGGATTGTATCAGTGTATGTTTAATTTTCCTATTGATGAGAATTGCTACGCCACCTGATGCTATTTGAGAAATTCGATCACTGCGGTATGATAAATATTTTGGGATCGAAAATTTTTCTACCGGCTTTAGATGTGTTTCTGAAATACAAGCAACATCTATGTCATGGACTTGTAGAAAGTATCTTAGTTCGTTCTCTTGGCGCTTTACGCCATTTGCATTCCAGTTGAGAATTTTGAAGTTTTCTATTTTATTTTGTGCCATTGATATGAACAGAAATGTCTTTGAACCATTTGTTGCAACTGAGGAATGATTGCAGAAAGAATATTATTTATAATTGTTTGGATTAGGTTTTCGTTTATTATATTCAAATTTTGGAGAACTGGGGGAGAATTCCTGTTATCTGACCTAGGCGGCTGACTAGCGCGATAAGAGAAAGAAGGCAAGGGCGTTGAATTAAGCGGCAGAGGAGGAAACTCTTGAGGGGCATAGTGATAAGGTTGCATGTCTGATTTAGTTGGTGATTAGAGAAGTGCCTATTTGGCAGTTTGTGAGCTGAAAATATTTGATTAACCTGATTCCAATTATATTTTTAACTGCTTCTTTGTAAGCTTTGCAGCCTTTATAGTTAGCCGTGTGCTCCCCACTGCAGTTAACACACTTTGGTACATTATTATGTTTAGGTTTATCACATTGCGAGTAATGATGGCTTTCTAAGCATCTCACACATCTAGGTCGCCTTCCGCAATTTGCCTGTGAATGACCGAAAGTCTGACAATTTTTGCACATGATGGGAGTTTTAGACTTTATGCGAATTTGAACTCTGACAATGCTGTATATAAACTGATTTATTCTTAAAATTGCTTTGTTATTTTCATTATCCGTTAAATCAACCGCAACGGTAGTTAACGGTTTACGTTCTCTTCCGAACAGTCTAACAACTTTTAATACTTGAAAGTTTTTCGAAAGTTCGTTAAATATTTCCTCTTCTGAATAGGTAATTGGCAGATCTTTTATTACAACCGAAAAAGTTTTTGGGTAGGGTCCCTATATGTGTGATGCTCGATTTTCTCTTTTTCACAGAATTTTCGGTATTCTCTATAGTCCTCTATTGAGTTGAATTTAATTTTAATAGTGTCTTTATCTAATTTAGTAGAAAAATTGTCTTTTGTAGATAGCTTTTAGTTCACTGATAAATAGGGGATAGTCGAGTATTTTATGGACATAAAAGGGGGGTATTTTAATGATGGATTCTTCACTTTCTTCCCTTTCGTTTGGCGAATTTTCTTCGGTCATATTTTGAAAACCTTGGTACCTATTTTTGACGGGCACATTGTACAGTATTCTTTTAGAAGCATTGTTTTCATCTGGTAGACCTACGTGCATGCGTTTTAGACTTTTACTGTGTTCATTAAAACCATTGGTTGACTGTTGACTAACTGATTGCTGTGGGGTAACACCATACCTGTTAAAATAAGCATCTTTAGTGCTTACTGACTGAAGGTTGGTCAGAGTCCCTTCCGTTTCTCCAACCTGTTGCTGGGCGGGCGGTTGTGACGTGTTGAATTGTTCCAGTTGTTGAATATTTTCCATTTGGGTGGAATGGAAGCACATCTCCATTCATTGTTGTGAACTGATTTGGTGTGTCACCATTTAGCACGTGAGCTGCTGACACTAGTAGACCCCCCAGCGCGGGGGGACTTGTTGGGAACATTGCGCTGCAGCACTACACTTTCACCGTCGACTACTATATTTTGTTAAGCACAATAAAAAGAAATACTGTTTCACTCAAAAAAAAACAACAACATCGTTTGAAGTATGGGGAGCCGTTGGTAGCGGCGCCCGTTTGTACTTGCACTGTGTATACTCTCTGAGAGCAACCTTATCTCAAAAATGCGACAGTATAACCAAGGCTTTGGAGTGAAGTGCATCATAGTATGAACGGTTAAAGATGTTCAGAAAAACTCTTCCCATTTCTCACGCTGTCCATCCTTGTTATGAAAAGGTAAGAGAACTGGAATAGATTCCGGATGTTAAGCAAAATGTTTACATTGTCTCGCGCTATTAGTGTTGTCCGCAGGTAAGATAAATTTGCTCAATGACTTAAGAAATGCTTAAAAATTTGATTATTTTTTACTTGATTTTCTAAAAATAAATGCATAATTAAATAAATAAATTCAAGAAATACGTTTTGGTCGGGGCCTGACAAGTGTGGCAAGTACGAACTTCCTCGCCCGCCGACACAAGAATTACTCTTACATTAGCACGTTTCGAAGATTTTCATTTATTGCATTTTAATTTTTTTTCATTTTACTGAGATTTTTATTTCAGACCGCAATAGGTCAATTATTTTTCATGAAATTGGTATCTAAATACGACTGTAAAAAGTTGGGTTTTAAACAACAAAAAAGCATGATTTAAACAAAAAACTTCCTTTTAAAAAAATAAACCCCAAAAAGTAATTCCAATAATGTATTTTAACCCCCAAAACCTTATTTTAACCCACTTTTCTAACACAACAACTTCTCATTAACTCGAAAACCTTATTTTAAACTAATTGAAGAGCCGTACGATGTCCCGATATTTATTTGTCAGCATCTATTAGAGAGGGAAAGGAATGAACTATATTGTATCTTCGCCCTACCCTGACTCTGTCCGGCCCTGTTCTAGCCTATCCCACCCGTTCAGCTCCATATTGTTCCTCCCCCTCCCTGCCTCGCCTCACCCACATGGTTGCAACGGTCGGGTGTAAGCAAGAGCAATTTTCAGCATCACTTACCAAAAGTCTAATTGCGCTATCGGTGTGAATTAAATTATTCTTAGTAAGACCTTTATAGGATTTTAGGAACGTTTAATAGACATTGGTAAATTTTCTCTCCTTTTTTAGGTATTCGCGAAAAATTAAAAGAGTACACACTTCAATTTTGTTTTAAAGTGACACATAGGCCTAAGTAGGTCCACTAAAACTCACGCCAGTGACTTTCTGTGGTGTTGATCTCTATCTACAATACTGTTAAAAAAATACACATTTGTATAAACAAATATTCTCCTTTGAAATAGAAAATAATTTTAAAAAGTTCAGAAAAAATAATCTAAATAACGCTATACAAAAACATCTTTCTAGATTAGCTAAAACTGGCAGATAGACGGGCTTACAAAGACTGTAAACTAGTGGTGCTAAAACAGCACGTACTTTCTCGTCCGTACTTTGACGCAAAATTACGTGAAAAGTCCTCAAATTCTCGAAAAATTGTACATGACCTTATTTCAAAATCTTTCTTTAAGAAATAGATTTAACTAAGGGAATAAATATATATCTGCATAATTGTAGTTGTAGAAAGAATCCGAAAAAATTGAATTTTTGCAATTTTCGGAAAAAACGAGTTTTCAACGAAAATCAGGTTTGCACCACTCCCTTAAACGCCCTTCATACTATCCAACAACAAAATTTAATCAAAAACGATGGAGCCTCTTTTTTGAAAATGTCCAGGAGCTTCATGTAAAGTACCACCCAAAATTAAATATCGGTTTCAAATTCAAGGGGCCGCGACATTAGCCAGATCGATCGGGGAGTGTCAATTTGAGAGAAAATCGTCTGAACGGTTTAGCCGCTAGAATTGTTCACAGACGGACAGACACGTTTTGCCGTCATTCGATTTTTGGGTATCAAGAACTAACAAAACATGGATTCTGGCTACACCAAGGGTTAGAGGATTTTTTTCATTTAGGAACTGGATTTATCCACTTTTTCACGTTACCAGGGCCCTGTAATACGCTTTTCTGCCGAAAACTCACAATTTTTCGCGGAGCAATATATTACTTTCTCTCTAATGTGTAAGCGGCAGCGAGAAAGTAAAAACAATTGAATGGGTTTTATGTCATGTAAAATATAATCGTTTGAGTTTATAAAAAGGTTGTTATTTTGAAATAAGACAATTTTAATTAAATGCACAAAATCGCTGTTTTAGCCAATAGCCTCATTTTAATCCAAAAACCTTATTTTAACAATAATTAATTTAACAAAACACTTCATTTAAGTCAGAAACATGGTTTCAACAAATAAATATGTTCACTTGATTTTTATTTTAAAAAGTTGTTTTTCTTTCAACCCTGAGATAATGCAACCCTCCATACACTGTCTTCTGAAAGCTTGTGAGTGCGCCGCACAGATGATAATGTTTAGTCCCCAGTACAAACAAATTAACTTAAATTAATAAGTATGAACTGTTCGACTTGAACGCCGCAATGTGGATTGAAGAAACGGCAGTTAGTTATTTGGTAAGCCTTAAAATCCTCATTTTCGTCGCTTGTACCTCAATTTAGCTCTCAACCCTTGCGTCTCTGAGACAATAAACGCGGAAAGTCTTCTGAGTTAAGTAAGATATTTTAGCAACCCGAACTGCAATAACTCGACACAGTACCAACAAAAACAATTTGTTTCACAAACAGCCAGGGCATCATTAAATACCATCCATTTGCCAAGTACACACTCGAAATTCAGATACACATAGCAACCAAACTACTAGAATATTCAATAAGTTACAAGAGACAAAACACAATATCGCGCGAGAGAAACATATGTAGAGATGTTTATGGCGGCGGCACGCCGCTTATATCAGCCGTGTCCGAAAGGCCGCCCGGCTCCTCTATGACGTCACTCGGTCCGGGTCCGTCGCACCGGCCCTCGTCGCTTCCTGCGTGAGCCGAGGACTCCGCATTGACGCGAACAATAAGTTTGGAATTTGATACAAATTGAAATGAATAAAAAAAGAGTTAGCAAAGGGGTCTATGAAAGTTACTCCCCTTCTGACGATGCACGTTATTAGTCGTATGCAGTAATATCTCTCATTTTAATGGGTTTAGGAGTTTTGCTCCTTGAAAACATGAAAATTCTATGTAGTCAAGTATATGAATTGCTTATAACTACTATAATTAGCTATTAATTCAAGCTAAGCCTGCTTCCGAAGTAATTCAGAGAGTAATAACAACACTGAACTCATACCTTAGAAATAAATAGAACATGTTATTTTATAGCATAAGTGAAAAAAAATTATTCACAAAACTTTTGTGTTAAAAATGCTTACAGTATTTTATATTACTTAGGTACCCTTATGTTTACTTTCCCAGAACGGACGACGCTTCGTTATCTGAAGGGAAATTCTTATCTGCTAACTCATGGCGTGGCGTACCACAACGCGCGAGTCGCTTTCGATTCGCTTTTTCAGAACCGGTAAGTAATTTTACTGGTTTCAATGAAGCGGTACAGGTTTTATCAGTTCACAACTCATTTTCTTCTGTACTGTTCTAGAGATTTTTGTGGTAATTTAATGAAGGGGGTGAAAAATATGCCTCATCCTTATGCTTCATTGTGCCATACTTTTCTTTTCAGATCCTATCGGAGTTAATTGAAGGCTCTTGAATCTGAATCCCGTAATTTCTCCAGAGGATGTCTTCGCAAAGACCCAGGAATACTTGCCTTCAGTCTGCAGTTCGAAGTGGAAAGCCTTAACTATGCTACCAGGATGACGCAGATGATTGCGAAGGAATGGGACCAATTGGATTTCTTCTCTTGTGTTTGTGTGTTCCTGTACTTCCGGTACAATTTTGTACCACAACAGGATCGTGGACAGTGTGTCAAGGGGAATTAATGGCATTTCCTGAGGACATACCTACCTCAGTGACTAATTTGAATGTCTCGAATAATCGCCTCTCTTCTCTGGAACAAAATACATTGATCAAGTTCGTCAATATCAAGAAACTCAATATAAGCAGAAATTTAATTACGAATATTCATAATAAGGCATTTTTCCGGCTTACTGACTTAGAATTATTGGACCTTTCGTTCAACAATCTTATCGAAATTAGTGACAAAATTATTTTCAACAATGTCAAATTAAAATGGTTCTCCATTGCCCATAATAAGAATTTAAAGTACATTCCTCATTTACAAAGTAAATCTTTACAAAGGTTCAATGTCTCTTCTTGTGGAATACAAGAAATGAATGAAACAACATTTCAAGAGGTGGAATCAATAGAAATTTTAGACCTTTCTTTTAATGAAATAAAAGAAATTCGGGATCATACCTTTGATGCACTTACTATGCTCTGTGAATTAGATGTTAGTAATAATGAATTGCAGAGTGCACAATTCATTAACAGTGATTGCTCGCTCTCTCTTACTTATTTAGACATTTCTTCAAATAATATAAGTGTTTTGGACTGGATAACTTTTCAGACATTACTCTCCTTGAAGAAAATTCACTTTCACAATAATCCTTGGAGATGTGATGAACGTATGAAATATGTGTATGAAAACATGTTAAATAATGAGACTACTCTGAATCTACAATGTGTTTCTGCATCAGACAATAAGAAAATCTCATGGCATGAATGGTATCACTCAGTTAACAAAGTAAGTTCTTGTCCTGTTAATTTTGTGACAGATAGTCCCACAACGTGTTCAACAAGTATAATTAATAAGTGCCCGAAAGTCTCCTGTAGTTGTGATTCAAGTTGGGTTGTTTTTTATGTTATTGCAGCTATTATTTGTTTACTGAATATAGTATTTATGATAGTAATTTTTAGAAAAAATACATCTTCCAGAAATAATTCCCAATGATAATGAATGAAACTGAACATTTGTGTATTTAATATTTAAATAAATGTTAATTCTACATTAGTTCAAGAAAGAAAAGAAAAAAGTTAATAAGGGTGTCTTAAACCACTAAAGCTTTCAAGTTTTGAGAAAGATGATGACACAGAAGTGCGTATAAAACCTTTTGCAGACAGTCTGCTTTCTGTCATACATTAATTAGCAAGATAACGAATTTCTTATATTAGCAAGATAACGAAGAGAACGAGATAATTTCAATCTTTGAAACGACTTAATGAAATAGACCACTTGAAAGTATTTATAAAACAAATCTCAAATGCTGCATTTGAAATAATTGGAGCCCCCTGCTATAACATTTATGCTACCATGACTACAATAGGAACCATCAAACAGTAATCTTGAGTTAATGATGAATCAAAACAATTGACATGCTCAAATTGGCCCATTATTGATTTTTCGTCAGGAGTTTTCCTACTTCTACCAATTTTCCAGATCTATTACCATTATATACATTATAGCCCTTCATGATAATTTTACAAACACAACTAGGGAATATTGTAAAATCTCCATGAGTGATTATACTGAAATTATTATATTCTGAGAGTTTGTTATTGGTAATAGATCTGACAAAATTGCTTTTGAGATGATCATGGCTCTTTGAAGCCCCATTTTTCCATCTCAAGTTCTCCTCCATTCTTGAAAGAATGAATTTCATCAGTTACTATTAGGTCAGATGCTGTATTAGGTCATCTCAAAATAAAAATTTTACATGAAAGAAAATAGTAATGAAATGATTTATGATTGAATGAGTCAAAGTTTAAGTAATATTTTAAGGCAATTAACTAAGGTCAATGTCATATCTCCAATACACTGGATTTTCTTTGCAATTTACATGTTAATTATATAAATTACATGTAACTCACCAACAACTATTGAAATATTTCATATAATATATTAATTCTGATAAATGTGTGTATATTCAAAATATTTATTGATTTACTATGTATTATTTAACTTGTATCGAGCATTACATAATTGTGTATATTAGATAGTTGTTTGGAGTTCAAATTGCTGATCTTCTTAAATAGAGAGTACAGTTTCAAGTAGAGAACATTAAACCGCTAAATCTCAATAGTTAGTTGTAATTTTTCGTTTCCACAAACATCAATGCCCATAAAAATACATCAGATATCATTTGAACATATTAAATTTGTGTTTTTATTTACTTCCAAAATTTTGAGATGGCAAATCCCATGTGACTGGAGAGAGAATGGGGAAGGATTCAAGTCCTAAACAGATTGACATGGTAAAATACAATTTACATCATTATTATATTTTAATCATCAATAAAATGTAGGAGTAAATGTTTGTTTCATTTGCTTCTTTTTCCATAGTTGTTAAAGTTTCCATTAGTTCAGTACTGAATATACACAGTAGTTTAAATAGAGTAATTGATACAAAATAATTTTGTCTGAATTTTTCATTAACAGGGAATCAATAAATCTGGATTCATTTTTAATATTATTGATATCATTGACATATGATTATATGTAATAGTAATAACAAAATCATATAGTAATTAGATATTACTTTGCAGATCTGACATGAATTGTATTCAATGAATTCTGTATTTTATTTGTATGCCTCACGCAGCACTTTCAGATACTGGGTTTTGAGGCCTCAGGGTTGGGCAAGTAGGTCTTTTGGCCCCCTCTCCACTCTCCAGGATATGTAAACCCTGAATGTGTAAATTTGGATTAACGAAGACAGAACACAATTGCCCCTGGCCTCCTGAACTTCACCACCTTAAAAGTTTTAGAAACCTGGGTAGCCCCACCCCCATCTGTCTAAGGACTCTGAGGATGGTCAGACGCGAGATATATTTTATACACCAGCATGCTCTGCATCATCCGTCTCCATTTGGACCCATCCTACACAACCCCATCCCATTCTGTCTCTCCTACCATGTTTATTATGGCCATCATTGCTACTGGCAGCTGTAAACAAGTGCACTGTTCCCAATAATCTTCCACTACCTAAAAATGTTGACCTTCAATTATTCAAAACCTAATTGTATGGACATTGTAACAATGTTAGTAGATTTCCTCACTGTTTTCAAGATACTCCCAGCAATCCAAAAAGAATACCTACTTAAATTTTGCTTTAAGTAGTAGGAAAGTAGAAATAGTGTTAGTTTTTATGAAATCTCATGTAGACAGAAATTTTGCTTGTGTTTTGTAGGTCATGTAAACAAAATTTCATTAAGATCAGAAAAAAATTGAAATTTTCAGATAGAGGCAAACAAACATGCTTATTTATGTGATAAAAAACAATTATCTTGACCTAACTATCTTTTCTGTGACTTTATTCAATATTCCACAACATTTTTTCTTTGTTTCTGACAGTATTTGTAGTGAATTCAACAATATTAATTGTAAATAAAAGCATGATGGATTGGTATTAAAATTCTTTCAATAGCTTAACACTGTACATGGTGAGTGAAACCTGCTTAAACTAGCCATCTCAATCATGTGGTCACCTCTATTATAAGCCTTTTTCTTGAAGTGGAACCAATTGTATACATAAGCTTCCGTGGCTCGAATCCATAAATTCTCGGCTATCTGGGAGACGCCGCGCCTGAGTGACTGCCCTGAGGAAGCCTGCGACATGTCAGGCGAAACGTCGGCCTCCCAGTCAACGACACGGCGTCTCCCGGATAGCTGAGAATTATGGAACCAATTGACTTTTTCATGAAACACATGTAAATATTCCCTCTTTTCAGCAGCCACCTGGCTACATGGCCAACAACCCAGACACACTTCGTAGATTGACCTTAGTAAGCAGAAACCATCAGTGATGTTGAACTGAATAATTAGGTAATGCTTGCAATCCCCACCCCTATCATTTACAAAATGTAATTTGTGGTGCAACAGAATGGCACAAACTTTCTCGAACTAGTTAGTTTTCTAATTTCTTACATCTGGGCCAGTTTTACAATCTTGTGCCATCCTCTTGCCAGCTGCTATCTATTGCTGCTCAAAGTAAATTTGTTTCAAAATTTTCAATCTCATAATGGCAGAACCAAAATATTACTTTAAGAATATTAAAGAAGAGTAAAATCTTGTCCTATATTGAAATTTTTGTTGAAAACTTTGAAGCCCTTTTTAGAAAAATAGCGTTTAAGCAATGCGAAATTTCAAGCTATCACATAAATCTTTTGAGTTTTCAAAAAACTTTATTTAAAGTCATTTGAAGCACTCAACTCACAAATTCAATCACGTATACAAATCTCCAGAAATAAGCATATTAAAAGTGTAATAATAAAAAATAAATAAAAATTGTGTAATTTTTGAAAAACAAATGAGTACATCAAAATAAATTTTATGTCATCTTAAATAGTGCAATTAGCACTATCCATACGCAAAGTTTGAAGAAAAAATTGAAGCCTTTTTGAAAAAATGGCATTTTAGCTTTTCTGAAAATGTGAAATTTTGAGCTCATTTTCACAGGGAACTTTTGAGTTTTTGAGAAACTTTATACATCATTTTAAGTACAT
Source organism: Gryllus longicercus (assembly GCA_038098605.1). Lineage (NCBI taxonomy): Eukaryota > Metazoa > Arthropoda > Insecta > Orthoptera > Gryllidae > Gryllus > Gryllus longicercus. The sequence continues at coordinate 1,598,778 of JAZDUA010000133.1, forward strand.
TTACCTGTAAATGCAATAATATGAACAAATCGCCTAATGCAAATAGAATCAATGTGAGAGATAAGTCAAAAAAATTATATATTTGTATTTTTTTTTAAACAAAGGAGTAGAGCAATATGATGCTTATGTCATCTCAATGAGTACTTTGAACCAAAAGTTTAAAGAAAATATTTGGAGCCATTTTTGAAAAAATATTGTTTCTGTTTTCTTAAAATTTGCACGCTGTATTGCATGAAAATGACTACAATTTTCAAAAAACTACATAACCTTAATAAGTAAACTAATTATGGACAACAAAATTCATTTGAAGGAACAACCTCTATTATCAATTTTGTAGCTGTAGGAAATTGCAGAAAAAAATCATACTTTTGTAATGATCAAAAATTCAGAGTTAACAGTAAAAATTGTATCTATTATAAGTGTACTGTACTCTATTCTCACAAGAAATTTAAAGAAAAACTTTGGAGCTATAGGGCTTTATGTAAAGTACCTCCCAAAATTAATGAATGCTTTTCAAAATCGGAGTGCTTGGACTGAGACAAGATCAGTGAGGGTTTTTTTATTTTGAGAAAAGTCCTACGTATGGTTTAGGCGCTAGTGTTGTTCAAATACATTGGACAAATGGACGTTTTGCCGTCAATCAATTTTTCGGTATCAGAACACACAAAGCATGGATTCTGCTACACCACGTGTTAGAGGACTTTTTCTAAATTTAGCAACTGGATTAATCTACTTATTCGTTATCAAGGTATAAGAGTTTTTCAGCCGAAAATTTGCCGTTTTTTGCGCAGCATTACATAACTTTTTCTTTATTGCATAAGCGGTAGTGAGAAAGTAAACATAATTTACACAATGAAAACCATTTGTATCTTTTGAATTGTGATCTATATATTTAAATTATTGATAATTAATGTCTGAAAAAATTAGTGATGCTGACTGCTCCTAACCATTTTTTCCTTTCTGCTTTTCTCTAGTAATATACAAAAACAATTAATTTATAATTACAACAGTGATGTGGTAACTGAACTGAATGTGGATGTGAAATCAAGTGGTGAGTATCATGCCAGTCCTCTGATTTCTTGGCTGTTGTCTACTAGATTGAGCACCAGATATTTGGGGTGGTTCCCAAGCCTGTATCTGCAACTTAAACTGTTTATTGTTTTTCAATCATTTTTATTTGTAGGTCATTGTGAAGGATTGTATTAGGGATAAACCAAGGGGCATTTGCAATGGTATGTAACAATTTAGGTTGAAATCTTTGTAGGATTTTGATATACAAGTGGCTTGCAGTACCCCATAATTGGATACCACATTTCCAAATTTGCATTAACTGTACTTTGTATAGCGAAATATTGTTTTTAAGAGTCATAGTTGATTTGGGCCCCAGAAGCCAGTACATTGTTTTAAACTTCAGTTCCATTTATTTTCTTTTTCTAATTATGTGCTTTTTACATGTTAGTCATCTGTCAAGATGCATCCTAAGTAGTTAATGGTATCTGCCTCTGGCAATAATTTATTATTCATGAACAATAAAATTGACGGACAATTTGTATGCGAGGGAAGGAAGCATTGGCGAGAAAATTTCTGACTCTTGCGCGTATTATTGTGGATGACGCGTGGCAAGAATCTACTTGTCACTTTAATTGTATTCTAAATTATACTATAAATCAGTTTCGAATATTTTCTTTATAATATAAGATTCAATCAATTGATGAATATATATTTTAAATTATTGTCAACATTTATACATAACTTTTTAATTTATATTTTTTAATTTAATTTGTAATTTCTTTTGTGTAAGACTGAATAAAATGAATTATTTCAGCAAGTGTTGAAATATAATAATACAATACCAGCTGGCGTAACACCTCCCCTCCCGCCCTCCCCCGTAATGTATCGATACTCCTTTAGTCAAGAGTCATAGCATGAGGGAAAATGATGCTACAATGCCACGTATTTATATTACATTCAACATCTCAAATTATGTGAAACAGTAAAATAATATTATTTTATTACAGCTTGTTTTCTGCTAATATTTCAGCCAAATATGCAAAAAATTTCTTCATCGAATGAAAATTACAAGGAAAAAGCAACAACATATCTTTAATTTTTTTAAACTCAAAATTGTATATAAATATGGCATTTGTGGCCATGAAATTCAGTTTATTGTGCTCTATCCTTTAAAAGATTTACAGAATAATCTTGAAATGGATTTTTGAGAAAATCTTGATAGGGTAGTATTGGAAAATTGCCATGATTTGGCTCAAAATTATGTGAAGACATCTAATATTTTGAAAAAAATTACATCAAATTATTAAAAGTTCTAATTTAAAGGAATAGACTGCATTAAGAAAGAAATTGTGAACTTCAGCAATGGAGAAGAAGAACAGGTTCAAAATAATAGTTGCTTCTGCAACTTTTGAAATTTCAGAAGTTTTACTGAAAATCATACTTTTACTACGTTTATAGTGGCATCATTTTCTATTTAAGCAAATTTATAGGTAAACTTGGAGAACTACTTGAACTTTTAAGAAAAGTTTCAGAATGTCCTTTGGACTTCATACAAAGTACCTCCGAAAATTAAACATCCCTTTCAGATTTATAGGACCTCAAGTTCTGTATTCTGGCACTCATGGCCCAGAGCAAAGTCGCTCGCCTTTCACCAACGGCATCCAGTTTCGATTCCTGGACAAGCACATGTGAAATTTGTTTCAAAAAGACAAGTTTGCCTACGTCAGAGGGGCTAGTTCAACCCCTGTGAACCTTCCTCATCCCTACCCTTACTGTAAGTCCTTTCCAATTCTGACCACGGGTAGTGACACAGGAGTGCATAGTGGAAGAGGCACGTGCATGGACATGCTATTTGGCAGTCCACTTGACAACTGATTGCAACAAGACACAACATATAATGACAGATTATGTGAATGGGGGATTGCTTCAAAGCGCAGTTCTTAATGAAGCATTATTCCCAAGCGCAAAGTGCTCAACACCCTCCAAGAGACTTGGAGACGTGTTGCATCAATCTAGATGCAACAAATGAAAAAAACAATTTTGGCTAGATCATGTAAGGAACACACATTTATGATAAAATCCTGAATGAATCATGAAAAGATTAGCTGCTTGTATTGTTAATTGATGGACAGATGTCTTTAAAAAAAAAAAAAAATTCAATATCTATTGAATTTTCAATTTCAACAAAATTTCAATATCTATTGTTTGCATTATTTAACTTTCAATTCCTCTAAGTTATTTAACTTACACTATGTAAATGAGAAAATAATTAATAGAATCTTGCTTTTGTTTTCTATTTAACATGTTCTTGTGGAATTCTGAGACAAAAATTTGAGCTATAAATCACAATATCTCAACACATTTTTAGTGGGAAAATGCAGTTTTCAGAATGCACACAATATGGACAAGTTCTCAAGCTATTTTTATTTCTCTCTATAGACAAATTAATTTCATTGAAACTTCTATGAAAATTTTGATTTTAACTAGGTCAATGTAAAGACTTTTATAGCCTGTTGAATACCTAATTTTATTTACCTGATTTTCTCTCCAAAAAGATTTTTCAGAAAATTATTTTTCCTCTCTAGTTTTTAAATTTTTAATGAACCAAAATATTTCCCATAATTATATTTTTCTTTTGCATTTAGTAAAACAAGGCTTTTAACTTCAAATGCAAATATAGAGGTCAGCTCTTCTAGCATTGCACTGACTAATGTATCTTTAAATTTTATTGCATTTTCTTTGTTCATAGACTAAGCAACCATATCTGTGGAAAATGATATTAAGGTGCAATGAACAAACAATATACAAACAGTAATCTAATTACATTATTACTTTATTATTACAAATTCAGTATACTATACAGTATTCATTCAGATTAATATCAAAATTAAACATTGTCTAATTACTCACAACAATTACTTTCCAAAAATAACACTGTAAACACAAAGCTGAATCACAAATAACTCATTTGGAGAATTTCAAAGAAATTTCTTATTTTTACTTTATTTTCATTTGGAAGATATCATCATAAAAATAGTTATTTTGAAAATATTTGAACATTTTTAACCATTTATTAGTTTGTATCATGAAGATCTCCATTAAAATCTCAGTCAACAACCAGCAGAGGTAGGGTATAAATGTTCTGAAAAGTTTCTTTAGGTGATAGAAGAAAAAAGTGTTTCAAATGATTCCTTATCATACATAAGGTATATTTATGAGAAAATCTCACAAAACACTCAGTACATGTTTCATGAATACATAAAGTAACTTGTACCCTAGTGGACTCAGTTTTGGAGACATAGGAGTGAAAATGACAACCATTGATCCATAAATATTAACATAATTTTTTTGCATCCTCCATTTTATATTTTGTGAAGGGAATAACAACCCATTTCCAAATACATCTTAACCAATCCTATTGTCATATGTGTGCAAAATATTTTCAGCAAAATTTTAATTGTAAATCTTTCATAAGTTGCAATTTGAATTTAAAAACGTGTGAACATCACTTTACAGTTTGTTGGAGTATGTGTTTGATAGCACTTAAAAACATTTTAAAAAGTATTTCAAACACAAAATAAGTATGTAGTCCTTAAGTTTCTGTAAGTCGTTATAGAATGCAATGTTATACACTTTTCATGCTTACATTAATTTTATATGAAAGAAAGATTCTGATATCACACTGAGATATCACATATCAATTTAGAAGAATAATACAATGTTTACTTGATACTCCTTAAATTCAGTAAATACAAAGTAGTAATGATATAAGCAGAGTTATTAATGCTACTCAAATAAAAACAATATTTCTACTTGAATATAACTCAGGTTGGTCCACTCCCTCCTGTTAGAATTTTATTCGTTGCTCAGTCTGTGGCATCAATTTCATTTTGGATTCCCCCCTCCCCCCCATAAGGATTTTTAAAATCATTAATTTTAATCATTAGCTTGAAATAAAAAAAGAGTATCTATATTATTAATGAAAATACTGCTTTGGATGCAATGAGATGATCTACATATACTAATTATTTTGAATATATCGTGTTAAATTACAAAAAATGTTGGCTTTGGGAGGGGGCCCCTAGGGCACCCCCTTGAAACAACCTTTGATCTAACCACTTCTTTAATTCATAATCTCTGTGGTTACTAAACAAAAATGAAGGGTCTAGGAATTATTCTGTGATCTCTTGCAATTGTAAAAGGGTCTTCATTTATTTATCAGTCTTTCAACTTCATTCTTACAATATGTGGTAAGTTATTTTATTTTACAGACTTCATAAATAAGAATGAAAATTGAATGTACCCTAAATTTCTGATACTGTCATTTATTTTCACATTATTACAGTCACTGTAGAAAAAAGTACTGATAGAATGAACATTTTATGTACGAAACTTAGAAAATTAAATTAAATAATTTAAGCACTAATTGCAGTTTTGTGCATTAAAATAAAAATTAAAATGAACAAACATAAGTATTAAGTAATGTTATTGATGTGACATTCTTTTTCTATTATAAAAACCAAACAGAAATTCAATTGAAACATAATTGAATCAAAAGCAAAAAATAAACAAATAGCTGTTTGTTCACAAGGAACTTATGGCCATTTTTATTGCACAAAAATACAATACTCTTCAATTTTTTGAAAATCATCACTTATCTTTCACATGGTCATGCATTGTCAGGTGACATTCTTATTTAAATTGACCATTCAGACATAGAGCGGCTAGTGGCACAAGTAGTATCATCAGAAGGAAGGATGGCTTCTCTCCTTTGCTCAATAGCATTCCTTATGGCATCTGCCACATCTTGATGAAGGGACTTACTAGCATTCTTCTTTTCTTCATTATCTTTTGAAGCTACCTTAAGACTGGCTCTTTGTTGTTGTAGCATTTCTGGTGATATATGCAACATGGTTGGGCCACAACAATGACATCTATCTGAACTTGGAGAGGAACATGAATTTAATAAATATTTTGAAGAATTTAATTGTTCAAGAGATAATTTGTGAAAATCACTGTTTTCCCTTTTCTCTCCTGGTACCGTTTTAAGAGAACTTTTGTCATATAAGGGGAATTTATTTTCAGAATTTAATGAACAAGAACAATTACTATTTGTTCTTTCAGGTAGAATCAATTCTTGGTCTATACTCTGTTCATAATTCATGCTTCTTACAGGATATCTTTGTGGTGGTAATTGTCCTTTGTTCGTTTCTTTTTTGTTTTCCTTCTGCTCTTTATTTTCATGTTGATTAGAGATGGCATTGGGACTGGTATTCAAAGCCTCAGGAATATTATCTAGCATAACAGAAGGGTGTTTCTCCTGAGAAGCCCATTCTTCATCAGAATACTCCTCCCATGTCACATCACTTAAGTATGATGCTTCAAACTGCTGTGACGTGCATTCCTTGGAGGAACACTTAGGTTGTGAATGTTTTTGAATAATATTTTCAAGAACTGTAGCAAGCTGACGAGCATAACGTGCTGCATCCTTAAGTTCTCTCAGTGATAATTTTAAGTCTGGAGATGGTGTATTAGAGTGGTTACATTGAACTCTGGTGAATTTAGAATTAGTGGAATTCACCGGGGATATTGAATCATCTTTATCATAGGTGTTGGTTAATTTTCTCTCCTGATCAGAAAATGAATCTTTATATTTTGAATCCAGCATTGAAAATGCTGGAGTTTTTTCTCTGTCAGCAATATCAGATTTCAATATTAGATTGCGTTCTAATGCTTCATCTACAATTTTGGGAGAATGCATGTCGTCTCTCTGAATGTCAGAAGTGTAATTACTTTCTCTAACAGGAGTATTATTTTCATTACTTAATTTTGTTAAAGTCAGACATTTGTTACCTTCTTGAAAACTTGTGACATGAGAAAAATCATTTTCACATAACAACACTTTAGATGTAGTACTATATTCACAGTTTGTTGAAGTTTTATAATCTGTTTCAGATATACCTTTGTGAGGAGAAGGTGTTAATTCTTTGAAGTTAGTTTCATTATTAGCATGTGAAACTTGTTTGTTTGAATTACTGGTGTAACTGTATTTTGGGATATTCAAGGATGATTTTTCTGCTTCAGTGGTTCTCATAATGTGAGATGTTAACAATGATTCAGAATTACTCAGAAGACTTTCTCTGACATAGGTATTAGAAGAAATGGCAGAATGATTTCTCTCTTCCAGGAGAGGATCATTAACTTCACACAATGTAGGAGATGTTTTATTGTATTTATTAGAAAATGAACCAGCATTTTCAATTGCTCCTTTTTCTAGAAAAGAGTCCTCATTTAAGTTTTTAAGTAGAATATCACCTCTACTTCCAAGAACTAAAACACTGGTGGACATTGAATTATCATTCTCTCTGTGATCACTTATTATATATAAACCAGAATTACATGCATTATCTGCAGAAGAGCAGCTAGCATTATCAGTAGTTGACTCTTTTGAGGGTGAAAATTTCATGTCTTTGAAGTAGTTATCACTAGTTTTTAATGTATTATCTTGATCTGGTGGTATATTTAATTTCCGAAATTGTATTTCATAGTCTCTTTCATATATTTTATCATCTAAATCTAAAGTGTCCTTACAATCATCACTATTCAAACCTTCACATGAATCCACATCAAAACGAACATGATGAGAAGTGTTTTTATTTTGAGAATCTTTATTAGAATTTCTAGGTAACTGAGTGTTATATTCATTGTAATTAGATGGATTATAGGGCTTCTTAACAGATTCATCAGAAGATATTTTATCTGAAAATAATAATGATTTTTGTGCTTTTGTAGTAGGGTCAATTTCTTTCAAGGGGCTTGTGCAATGGTTGGTATAGTTTTCTTGAATTTCAGATAAACATAACATATCATTTTCGGTGGTGTTATTGGTAATTGTCTTGGTAATATTTTCTGAATCTAATTCCAAATTGTACAGATTATTAGAGATGGGATTGGAATTAATCTTAGAGTCAGTGCTGTATGACCAGTTCTTATATTGAGATATGCCATTTATTTCAAATGTGTCTATAGTTTTGGTGTTATATTCTTCATTATTTGAAGATGAAGTGTAATCTTTCTGCTGTAATGAAGAATTGGAGTAATAATCTTCAGGGTCAAATCCATTGTATGAATCTTGTTTAAAAGAAAGACATGGTCCAAAATTGTTAACAGATGGTAAACTTTTTGTTCGAGACAATAAATAACCATCATAATTCTCCACCGAGCTTGAACGACATGTTGGTATAGCACTGTGCCCTCTTACATATTTCACTGATGTCTGAGGGTAATCATAAGTTTTATTTGAAACATAAGAGAGGGGGGCACTTTCTCTCCCAAACGGTGAAGAACACAAGGGCGTTGTTTCCTTTGTGTCTGAAATATCACAATAAAAGGTCTCTCGTTTGGTTGAATATCCCAGTAAGCTCTTCTCATCGTCTCCAAGCTCTGGCGTCGCCGAAGGAAGGACTCGCATCGGGGAGTACCTCAAGCAATCAGGAGTGCTGGAATTGCTCGAACGTCTCTTTTCGTATCCGCTCTTGAACCTGTCTCCCTGAGCGAACGGCGAATAAGCATCCCTGAGCGGGTACCGCAGCGGGGCGGAAAGCGCGGGGCTGGAGGCGCCAGATTCGAGACCGAGACGAAGGCCGACGGCGGGGGAGGAGCGCGGCGCGGGGGGCGGGGAGCGGGCGCGGAGCTCGCCGGAAGCCCGGCGCTGGCGCACTCGCCGCTGCTGCTGCTGCTGGGGCGGGCGAGCGACGCGCGGCGCGGGGGCGCCGTACAGCGTGAGGTTGAGCGGGGGCGTGAGCAGCAGCGCACTGCGACTGCGCCGGCTAGACGACGCCGACGACGAGCGCGAATCGGTGGCGCTTCGCGCAGACATGACGCCTCCGCCCTGCCGCCAGCGCCGGCATCGACCCGCGCCTCGGCGCAGCCCTCGCCCGGACTCCGCCCCCGCTGCCCTCGCCCGCGCGCTGCGTGCGACGCCGCGACCTGCGCACCTCCTCCTCCGAGATGAAGACGCACGCGACGCACTTCGTAGGCTTCGCACGCTCACCCACGCACCCTCACTCACGCACGCACCCAGCCGCCTCCCGACACTTTGACTCTCTAATACAGCTTCTTACAATGCATCACTCGATTTGGTGGGGGGCGAGGAAGGCAGAGAAAATGCTCCAACGACTCCTACTAAATGTCGAAGCGGAAGTAAAAAAATGTTACACGCTTGGGGACAACTTAAATAAAACGAGTGGGCACTATAGCAGACTTCGCCCACCGTTGCCCGTGACCGTTTGATCACCTCGCGCTACTCACACGACTCCGACGCAACGCGCGGGTTGCCATGGCAACCAGCACACCTGTCGGAAGGGGCGCCTGCGGTAATGAGAATACGAATGGAACTGACCCCTCCTCGCACTCAAAAGCTTTTTAGGTGCCAGGAAAGATATCGATCCAACACTACCAAAGTAATTCTCTTTGAAAAGAATTCGTAAAGTCATTTTTAACAGTCATTTGAAAGAGTAAAACGTAGTTTTCTATCGAACTATTCGGAAGGAGAGTGTTTCAATTCTTAATGATAAAAACCATTAAAAAATTTTTCTGAAAATGAATAAGAGAAGAAAAAAACAATAATTGCAATATGCCAATATCAGACTTTCCTAAACTTGGTTGCGGATTGCACATCGGGAAATAACGTAAACAAATTATCTTAGTAAGATTGTGTTTCAAATCAAAATTGTAAGAAAAGTGAAAAGATTTTATTTAGATCTTGAGATGCTTCCAAATCTGCTATTTCTCCAATTCTGCAGCAAAACCTCCCGTAAATCAATGATAAGATTCCCAAAATTAGAATTTCCTATAGATTGAGTAAGCAACTTTTTTACAAACATATTTCTAGAAAACTACTTTGCAGTGCTGGTCCTAGACAGGGTGTTCGCCTGGGGCAAGTCAATAGGCCCAATGATGGGACCAATGGGAAAAAATTAGTGAAAAATTGAAAAAGAAAGCAGAACTTGAGAAAATCTTTATTGTAATTTTATAACTCTTGGTACAGTATTATGATATTTCATAAAATTTTCAATTTCACCCCCTTAAGTAGTTAATTACAGTCAAATTCACATCTTTAAGTTCCACGCTTTTTCGGGGGGGGGGGGGGAAGCTATCATTGCCCTGGACCCAAAATCATCTAGCTCCAGCATTACTGCTTTGCCTTTTGCTGCTTTTCACCCCCTTCTATTCACAGTGTTGGTGACAATCAAACCTACATGTATAAATTGTAAACAATTAATCACAAACCAAATATTTTAATTAATATAATTAATTCTAACAAAACTTAAAAAACACATGCAGTATAAAATAATTATTTGCGGTGACTTCAATATAAACTGCCTCACACCATCCAGTAAGAAAAAGCTATTTAAAGACCTACTAAAATCATACAATGTACAAACAACCATAAATACACCAACCTGAATATCCAAAAATAGTAGCACTGCTATATCAAATAATAATAGATGCAAATAACCATTATTTTTCTGTTGCTACATTTACTGCAGGTATCAATGATCACACTGCCCAGATTCTAACACTTCAAAAAGAAATAGAAATCATGGAACAGACAATTTACCAAGAAACCCATAAGTATTCCCAAGGAAACATAATAAAATTCCAAAACTTACTCAGATTCGAAAATTGGAATGAAGTATATAAGGTAACTGATACAAATTATTAGTTTAATTCATTCATAAATATATATTTAAGACATTTTAATGCCATTTTTCTTCAAAAATTCAGAATGATCCAAAATAAGAAAACCAAATCATGGATTACCAAAGGCATCAGAGTGTCATGTGAAAGAAAACACAACATGTATAAAATACTAACAAGTAACAAATGTAACTCCTACTTCATTTCATACTACAAAATGTATAATTCGATTCTAAAAAAGTTAATCAAACAAGCAAAAATGATGACAAATGATACATACACTGCAAATGCACGTAAGAAAACAAAAGCAATGAGGGACATTATTTAAATTCCTTCAGAACCAATTAATAATAAAAAAAATATATAGAGAGCTCCACTACAAAAACAAAACTTAACAAGACACACAAGAAATACCTGATATATTCAATGGACACTTCACACAAATTGATGAAAAGTTAATCTCACAACACTCTCTAAATGATAAAACACACCAACCAAACACTAATGTTACACAAATCATAAATTCAATATTTTTACATGAAACCATCCCCTCTGAAATTTTTAAAATCATTGGGCAAATGGAGAATAAATTTTCAGCATTCCTGGACAACATTCCAGATTTTCTTTTCAAGCACAGTGCTTCATATATCGTGGAACCACTCTCTCATATCTGCAATTACTCTCTAAAAACAGGAATATTCCCAGATATATACAAAATGGCAAAACTTAAACCATTCTTTAAAATGGGCAATAGTTATGATCCAATGAACTAGAGACCTATCTCCCTGCTATCAGGATTTTGAAAAATTCTGGAAAGGCTTTTTAAGAATAGACTCAAACAGTTTCTCATTGCAAATAATGTTCTCACAAATGCATAACAGGGAGTTATAAATCCATACACATAGCCATCTTCTCCTTTTCAAGTGGCATACTTGTTGCACTAAATCAGAAGGAAATTTCCTTTGGCCTTTTCTTATATTTGTCAAAAGCCTTTGACATTATTGACCATCACATACTTTTAACAAAACTAGAAATGCGGATGCAAGACATTGCAGGCCAATGGATCAAATCATATATCAAACAGTAGTCAAATAGTTGCCCTCCAGCAACTAAAGAAAACAAAATCTCCTCATACTACTCCTGCCCTCAGATGATAAATTGTGGAGTCTTGCAAGGGTTCATCTTTGGGCCACTACTATTCCTTACACACATAAATAACGTGCCTTTGGTAATAACAAAATAATTTTGTTTGCAGATGACACAAACATAATCATCAAAGCAAAAACCCAACAATCATTAGAAAAAGAAACTCACAAAACCTTGCATGCGCTAGTAAAATGGTTTCAAAACAACAAACTCATCGGAAGAACCAGCAAGACAGTCTTTCTAAATTTCATGAATCCTCAATCTAAAGAAAAACTCTCACAGCATTTGTTCATAACCCTGTAACGATATCTCATGAAACTACCTTCCTCGGTCTCACAATTGAAGAAAACCTAAAATGGAATGCTCAAATCTTAACAAGAAGCTCACCAAATCTTCCTATGCCCTATACACCCTCAGGTCAATCTCTTAACTTTGAGACACTTCGGACAATGTATTTTCCAAATGTGCACTCACACGTAAAATGCGGAATAATATTCTGGGGAAATGCCCCCGAGAGCGCTTGCACATTTCTTATCCCAAAAAGAATATCGAATGAATAAGAATGATCGAATGTGTCATATTACAGATTATATAGAATGACGCAGGTTAATTCGGCTCATGCCTCGATACGATTTTTTCATTTTAATGATTTTCCGACAATATTTTTATGGAGTTGAGAGCAAGTTATATAATACTCCACGTAAAAACACTTTTCGCACACACAACGAAAATACATTTCCCAAATTTTCGACAAAAAAAAAGGCTCCATGATTTTTGTTTCTTTTTCGAAAATTTGAGTAAGTTTCGCGTAATATTGCGTGAAAACACGGGCGAGGAAATACGTGCTGTTTTAGCACCAATTATTACTTAAAAGTTTCGGGAGAAGTTAAATTTATACGTCACTGAAATATTTTGTGTGTGTGTGTGTTTGGGAGGGGGAGGATTTCCCTCTATCTCCGCCCCCCTCCCCCTTTGGATCCGCGCCTGACTGTAAAATGTAGTTTTTTCTTTCTTTTTTTTTATCACAGTATTTAGATTTAATGTACTAATATTTCTTTGGAAAAGTCTAATTTTTTGACAGATTTTATTTAAGAAAAAATCCCAATTATTAATATCGTATTTTTACGACCTTAATTTTTGAAATTTTCGAAAATACACTCCGCCGGAAATGGGGCCAGTAGGCCTACCATTTCCCCCCTCCCCGTCCTTTGCTATAAACAAGAAGGAAAAATTGGGGCACTTTTTGAGAAAATAATTGTTTAAAAATTGTCTAATTTCTCGCAAAATTGCGCAAAAGCTACAAGCATTTTCGAAAATTTGTACATGTTGTAAATGTTTTCGATGCATCACTTGTAGTCAACATTCACGTTTTGCAAAGTCCTCGTTAACAAAAAATCGATTGACAGGAAATCGTCTGTCCGTCTGTTCGCCAAGGCTAACGTCTAAACCAGGGATGTCCAACTTGCAAGGCCTGAATTAAAACCTTTAATATGGTTGCGTACCATATTTTTAGTAGTCGGGCGATCCAAGCCTCACCTCCTCGTATTAGGGATGGAAACCATTGCGGATTGGACCCATGCGTGATATCACGCCGTTTCTTGCATAACTCAGTAAAACACTTTGGGATGATTCTGAACTTACTACAAAAAATTCTTAAATTTTAACTTGACCTTTTTTTACATTACGGGGTGTTAACACCGACAAGGCGCGTGCGCTAGGCGCGCTGTTTTCGCTCGACGGACTTTCGCTTTTGACTAATAACCTTTCGCAGGCCACAATACATGGCACCACGGGCAGCCAGTTGGTCAACTCTAGCTTAAATCGTCCACACAATTTTCTCCAATTTGATATTCTCGAATCGATTGAAACGAACTCGTGGCCCTACTAGTTTGAAACGGATATCTTGATTTTTAGAGGTACTACTTTACACGAAGTCACATTTTCAAAATTTTCTCAAAAAGGCAAAAGTAGATAGTATAGGCAATATATTCGATCTTATGGGATACAACATTGGATAGTCCATCTAAAAAAATGAAGTGGAACATACACAGACTCCACGTTAGAAAACAAAAGAAACAGAGCATTTTGCATTGCTTCTACATTTTTTAAATGAAGCCAAAAAACAAGAAATAAAATAATCTTGCCAGTTGAAGAAATGAGTGCATGACTGAATGGCATTATACATGCAATGACAAAGTGACGTTCTCAACTAGGAATAGGAAGGGGTGGGAGGTTTATTATCTTTGTAATGACTTCATGTGCAGTTTTGCCATAGCATTTTAATTCTGCAAAAAGCTTTTGCAGCTATTTTCAGTTCAATCCTGTGCCAGCTGCAGGGCTGGTAACATTAAGTCAAAGACTCTGCTTTGTGAGAAAAACAGTTTGAAGTTTAATACTCAGTATTATTCAGTATGCAACTTATAATTAATGAAGAAAAACTGCTGATATTGGCATATATCTAGTTCGTCCTCCAGATCAGAAACAGCAATACCCCACATATAAGCACCCACTTCACACACCAGAATCATAATCAAATAGAACAAAGGAAACCTCAAACAAAAACTTTTTTTTCTATTGGCACTTAGTCTGCTGATGGATAATGCCATCCAATTCAGATGTACACCGTATATCACTTCTAAGATTTCACTTACTGATGATTTTTTTTTCTGATTTTCAGGGTTTTATAATACTAAATTGGATACCATCTTTAAAGAAGAATTTTAAAACTGAATCATGCTGCAAACAAAATTTTATTGAAGAAAATCAAGATCACTGTTTAGCTACACTATATAATGTCTCTAACTGAAGAACAATGTATACATTCATGTAATTCATTTCTACAACACAACAGCATCACAACTATACTGTACAACATCAATTAGAAACTGATAATCATGTTAAGTCTACAAATTAATAAAAAAAAAGAAAATGTCAAACTATGATATACTGATATAAATATTAAAGTTGTAGTGTCTGTCATGTAAATGCAACTGCATTTACTTAATTACGTATCTTTTATCTCTCCAAATGAGATTAATGGACCTAACTTGAGAAACCTACACACACTACTGGTTTTCTTTGTGCGTGGTTGTCAAATGAGCCCTTGCATCATTTTATGCTTTGGTGACAGAATAATAAACAGGTATTATATTTTGTTGTACTCTGAAATAAAATAAATAGGCCTATTGTAAAGTACCTGCACGCTGAACAAAATTAAAATAACAGCAATAAATACTAGAATGAGAGCAAATTTTACAATGCAAATACAAAGAAATATGGATGAATTTGCCAACAATATTCTACCTTGAAAATGTGAGCTGAAATAAACACCAGAAATAATATATAATATATGATATATAATATACATATATTTTTTCTTTTACACATACTTTATATGCTGGATGGCCTATCATTGCAACAGTCTTATACAACACTAATAGTTTTACAAACTATTTAAAATATTGTTCAATCAAGGAGTATATTTTGTGAAAAACAAACTAAAAATTGCAAATAAATGGACAAATTCATTAATATCATAAATAGCATAACATTAATATAAATTCATGCTTCCCCAATTTCTCAAAAGAGAACATTGTAACTTACAATTTTCTTATAACTACCAAAAAGTTATAAAAAATATCTTATTAATTCAAAAACTAAATAATCTTCAAATCAAAAGATGATGAATTACAAAATGCAACAAAAGCATACTTCATAATATTGTCTATATCAATAAAATAATGACTATTAACTATTTTCTATTGATATACAATGTAAGTAGCAGATACACAATCAATGACCACACATATTTTAAACAATTATATCAATCCATGATCGCAATAGATTTGGGTAACATTACATTAAATGCTTTCGGAAACATACAAATAACTAACATTGTCTCTAGTGCTAACAAACAAGCAATACATGCCAAAAACATAACAAGTTTTGATAATGCAATGTATTCTTCACTAGTAGATTCCCAAAATATTCATCCTATAATTAGTTATCACAAATAAATAATTAAGCTACCAATGGAAACTAACATCATTCATAATGTGTAAATTCAAAAAACCATTATTACAAATATTTTAAAATCGAATTACAGTAACAAAAAACAACACTAATCATCCTAAATTAAAAATAAAAGTGTGAGTAAATAGAGAGTGAGAGAAAATAAAACTGATATGTAACATAAATCTTCAAAGCTACTATTTGTCACTAATTATTTTTTCTTAGGTAAAATTAGAAATTTTGCACACTTAACAGTGAAGAAAACCACTATTGGATACAGACAAATTCAAACATGTAGTCTACAAAAAGGAGAAAAAAGAAAGAAAGGAAGAGAAGTGATTATCACAGAGAAAGGGGTGGTAACATGAACTCCTTTGGCACATGTCAATGACAAAAACTTGATTTGAGTAAAATTAGTAGAGCATGTTCCATCTACCATTTTTGAGCAAACCTAGAAGATATGACTTATATCTGTTAATAGAGAAGGAAATTAATTATACAAATGGATTTACATTCAAAGTTCAGAGATCAGTTAATCACAATTATTTTTGTTTTATTTAATTATGGGTTTCTTTTTCAATGCACATTAACACATGTTACTTACATCCGGACACAAAATACCACAAAAAGAGGTCTATATAACTGCACTTTACAAGTGCCCTTTGACACATCAATTTTCAGTAGATAAAGTTGCTTCAATATATTTCAAAAGCTATACATTCTAACAATTGATTCTTTCTATTCTTCTTAAATCTCTGAATTCATGAGGTGAAAAATAAATTTCAATAATATCCTCTACAAATTATCGTCATTAAAATCAAATATTTTATGGCAATATTAAATTAGAGATTGCAATATTATTCTCATTCAAAATTTCATTAAAAATTGTTGTGTAATCTTATTTATTTTTCACCTCACTGATATACATATATTTAATGCACTATGTACTTCTTTTCAGTGAGCTTTCATAGAACAACAATTCACAGTTAACATTACAATAAATAGGGGAAAAGAACTCTCAAATATATATTCTTTTACTATGTAAACATCTATTAATTATCAACCTTTCGAAAATAGAATGAATCAAGATATATTCTAACTTCTTTAGGGGAATGCTCTACTATTATTTTTCCATGTGTTTTGTGAAAGTTCTTCTCACTCTGCAGCTCTTCACACTTCTTCTCAGGATGTTAAATGCATTACATTTCTATAGCTGGTATTCAATATTACATTTTCTGCAAATTTAATATTTATCCAACATTGAATAACATAACAGCAACACACAAATATGCATTCAGTAATATAGAAGTGCACTTAATATTCATCCTCTTATTAATACAAGTATACAAAATTCAGAAAACATCGACAAATAAAAAAATTACAAGAGAAAACTAACATACCTTCATATTTCACAGTCCACAATGAGAAATAAGATTGTTGTATGAAATTTAAACCCAATGAATAGAAAAATTCTGGTTGAGCGGAAGAGCCAAATTTTTTATCCTCAAGAACTGAAATATAATAACAAAATTATATTACGGTCTAAGTTTTAAAAATGTAATTTAATCATATAAAAGAAAAATGCAGGAAAAATTTGTCTTTCTAGAAACTGCATTTCACCAAGCAAGAGACCATATAGGTATTGTTTTTATTTTGATACACAATGAAATATGTTGTATTTTTCAACATCAAACAACAAATAATATATTTTTAATACTTTGAGTGCTTTGTCAATATTCTTGTGTTTCTACATTTTCATGGGGAAGACAAATGTCTGCAATATTCCTGAGCTTTCTAAAGAAATACTTTGTCCACAATACGAAGAGATGGCTTTTCCATTTACTTGCTTACTTCTATTAGAAATGTAACACTCCCAGAAATATACAGCTTACAGATGATTTTAGTTTCTCTTTCTGCCATTTAAGTGTATGATATTAAGGCTGAAACACTCACAATGTAGTGTTGTTACTATCTAAATCACAGCAAAAGGAGTATTTGGAGCAGAACAACCACCATGTATTTTTAATTCCAGTTTATATATTACAAACAATGTAAACATGATCTCCTGGTTTTCTATGTTTTTAATACAACAATACAGAATAGTATTTTCAAATTCATTTAGTTCTGAAGAAGAAAACATTGAGGGGTTTCAGTGCAAGAAACACATTTCTAAATTATTTAGGTAGGGTACCACACCAGATCAAATTATGACATAAAAAGCTGGGATACAGTTTACTTACGGGAAAGAATGGCATTATTGCACATCTTGTCGCAGCATCAACCTCTTGGAATTTTAAAAGTGAAATGTGGATTGATTTAGCCAAAATAACAAAACGAGTGTATTTTTGTAAGCTTGTACAATGAATACTCAATAAATTACTTATAAGATACAATGATGCTTCGCTACTGTGATAAGCCACAAACCTCGGGTTTAATTTGAATAGGAAAAACAGCATCAAGTGGGTGTAATACAATGCAAATGTATGCAGGCTTGAGAACTAAACATTATATGTTGTTGGGACAACCAATAAATAAAGTATAGTATTCCATACTTGGTGTCATAGTGCTGTTCATTTGGGGAGGCTCCGCCCCAGAGATATTACATGCGAGAGGTATGGAGATGACATTGGAAGCTGTGATTCTGTGGGAGTATGAAAATACTCTCTAAAAAACTACTAAGTTGAACGCACATAAGCAATCGGTGCAGTGCAAATTTTTTTTTCAGCATACACTGTGGTATTTAAATGATAGTGAGGCAGGCAACTTATGATTAGTTTTGATAGCTTGGCATTGTGGAGAGTAAGAGGTTGAAGGTGTTATTCATATTGAATTGTAATTGTAATTTTTGTTAATGTAATTTGGGATTTGAATTCAAATAGACTCCGTATTTCGAAGGGATTCATATTCGGATAGCTTCGCTGATGGGGAGTAATTTTTAATAAGTCGACAGAAGATAGATAGTCGAGCGTAGGTATTTTCTTTAAAGCACAGCCAGGGCAAGTCTCATCCCTGAATTAATTTAATAGAAATTACTGAATTCTATAAAGTAACACATTTTCGAAGATATTCCAGGAACATTCGTATTATATTCTAAGTTTAGGCAAGAGCACAATAATTGGGGTATTGAGGACATTTTAAGGACAACATCAAGCCTGAGGACATCTGAGAAATCATCGCAAAAAGCTTACGAACTTTATTCAAAACTGAATGGTACTTTAATGTTTACACGGAGGAAAAGTTAATCATTTCATTCACGAGCTCAACAGAATTTTGTAAGAATAACAGAATAAATGTTAAAAATTTATTTTTGGAAAGAAAAGAAAAGGCTTATACTTTATAGGAGTTTCCATCAATTTAATAATTAAGTTTGAATCCACAGAACTTCCAAGAATCATAATTCTGATTTGAATTACATTGTCCACATGCAGCAGGTTAGGATAAAAATGTATGTTAAAACCCATGATTTAATTTAAAACTGAAAATAGTTTAGTAATAATATTGAAACAATTAGAGAATTTACGAGCATAGCAGGGCAAGAAAAGTAATAATAACATTGATAATAGAAGAGGAAGTAATCCCATCGTAATATCCATAAGATTGTTTGTAAATGGTAAAATGATTTATTAATATTAACACAAAATGACTTGCACAACGTGGGGCAACAAAAGTATAAGTTTGGTAAAGGTAGGTATTTCACATTACACTTATCCAATTTTGTAGAGAAGCTCCGGCCTTTGGCCTACAAGGTTAACAAAAAATATACTTCAATTTATTCAATGGATAATTTCCAACGCATTTCTTTAGTAAATTGGAGACAGCGGCCTTCAGGATTTACATAAAACATCATGTGCATCGAAAACAAACTAACAAGGGAACCAATTTTAGTTCCCAACACCACTGTAAACATGTTTTTTTTTGTCTTTCACAACTTTTACTAACTTCTATGCCAGTGTTGTGCAGCACTTACCACAATCACTGTACAGTTGGTAAAACGACTTATAATTGATAAGTTGGTAACAAATTTCAACAAACGTAATATGCATGCCATGTATATTGAAGTAAGTTTCAGCCAAAAGAGTGACTGTGAGGAGATAGAAAAAATGAATGTCACTGTGGCAGAAATTGAAATAATTGTCCAGCACTCAAAGTGTTAAATTAATTATTTTTCAATGTTCGCAGCTAACATCACAATGTTAACTGAGTTAACATTGTTAACTGTATACACAGTTAGCATTACCTTGGAGGGCACAAATCCAATCAAACAATTTTCTGAAAATTTTTTGAATGCATATTTTCTCTTGCAGATTTCTAGGAGAACTTTAAAACCTGCATATATGTTATGAATATTTCAACAAACCTGGTTGCCAGAGTTGTATGAGAAAGAATGAGCAACTTGGTTTACATATACAGATCTCACAGGAATACCAATCCCCAATACATGTACTTTACCAAGCATCAAAGGAGCGTCATAACCCCACCACACAACAGTGCCTCGAAGGCGAGATTCATTAAGAGTGAATGTCACATGGCTGTACTTTTTATCTTCATATGTGTCTGCAAAATAAATACATAGCATTAAAACCATTAGAAATATATTTGCTCATTAAATGTTTATTTCATGTAGGAGAGTTGTAAAACAAATACATGATAGATATCACACACCAATTTAATGACCAGACTTGATGGCGTCCCGAGTGGGGGTGGTGGGCGGGGGTCAGGAGAACTAATTAGGGTCCCCAAAAAATTATCTCTCTAATGCAATGGACACTGCAAATATAGAGTCAAAGCATCTGCACCACCTTGACAATTCAAATGAAAGGACAGATGATTTAATCAATATCACACTAAAAACTAATTTTTGATGAGTATTTTATATTTTAAAATACATAGGTGTTAGTAATAGTTCAACAATATCCTTCCTTGATTTTTTGAAAAGTAAGAAAATATTTGAATTTATTATCATAAAAATCTATAATATGTTTTAGTATTAAAGTGGGAGGGGAGAATTTTGTTAGAAATAAAGGGCCCCTGTTCATCTATTACCCACTTGCCACACCCATCTAAGGACTCTCCTTTTCTCTGACCCTTGCCTCTACCAGTATCTGTGATCAACAAAATGTGTTTTTCAGTCAAAATGGTATAATTAACATACGAAAATGATTACACAGTGTACTAAAATATTTTACATTAATTAACCCACAAACAACTAAAAACACTAATTCATAAGAAACAGAAAATAATACAGGTTGTTCACTTGAATCAATTTCTCCCTGTATTTTCCTTTCAGTTTCCAAAATTATCTGCCTTAATACACAGCTCATTAAGATTGTAAAATATGCCTCCAAGCAAAATGAAGTAAACCAATTTGAACAATGATTCCAACAAGTAAATGAAAAAGAAAAAGTTTTTCAACTTGTTTCAACTTGAAATTCTCCCAGCTCTTTTAAACAACAAATTTCCTCCCTATCCCCTTTCATTCAAATCTCAAGGACTCTATGCTTCAAAATAAATGAAATAACATTACTCTCACTTTAAAAATAGATTTTCTTCAAAATATTACTTAGAAAATACGGAAATTCCAATTTTTCTCCCCTTCTAATCTTGGAAAACTATTTTTTAAAGCCATTGAATCAATGAAATATTTTCTATAATCTGAAATTTTATTTTAAATGCTTAAAATTTACTGAATTTAATAAATTAATTAACGTGTAAGTCAAAAAGATAACCAATTAATACCAAATCATAGTTTTGGGTAAAAATTATGTTTTGAAAAATAACTCGGTTTCTGATTGGAAGTAAAATTAATTGATAGTGTCAGATCCAATGCCAACCCTGAGACAGGTAAGAGGTACAAAGAGCAAAAACCAAAACACTACCGATACCCTACAAACAGCTCCCCCCCCCCAATAAATGTTATCAAAATATTATTTTATAAGTTTTCATATCAACATTTGACCTATTGTACTTGCTGCTATTACATGACCAACAGCCACTTCCCCCACAAACAAACAAAAATCGACTCTTGAAGCTCAAAAGTTGGATCAAATACTGGAGAGTAGTCAGATGCCTTGATGAGTGTCTGTCTCCATTACTGTCAGAGAGCAATTACTAAATTTCTAATTGGAATCCAGTGAAATGTTACACTGCTCTGATTGTATAAATAGTAAATTATATAATATTATTTCAGTATTAGTTGGTTAGTTAAATCAGGGCATTCCACAGGCACTATAGGAAGGTTAAGTTCCTCAAAATGATTTCTTGAGGACACTATACAGCACCTTGCGAGTGTGTTTGTTTTCCCGGGTACCTAAACTATCTTATATTATCATCTCTTTATTGTCTTAGTATAGCTAATGAAGCATCATTTTTCAATTTTGACACTTCAGATCTGTTATTAGAAAAAATAAATATTCTAAATTGTAAAATATTATTTCTACAAGAAAAAACTCCTTTTTAGTGAATAAAATATGATTTGAGGTGTTAACAGGTCATTCTTTTCAACTTAACGTCACCTCAATTTTCGACTTATTAAAAAATTTTCATGCGGACATGGCGTAATAAAACTTTTATTCTCAAATGAATTTTTAAAATCAAATTTGACATAATTTTTCAAAAATTGTATTATGAAAACATTATATTTAAACAGAAAAAAAAGAAAAGCTTATGCTAAGCACAAAGACTGGAAAATTAAACAGTAAAATCACTTTTTTTTTTTTTTGTACAATGGCAGTTTAAGTGGGTGGGTAAAATAAACTGAATCAAATTTTGTTTCACCTCGGAATCATTATCATAATATACTACAGTACTTAAATTTGCTTAGGGGCACTTTTATAGTCTTACCCAATCAGATCTTTCTTACCATTTGGGAGTCTATGGAACTCAAATAAGACTTAAAGAACTTATCCCTATAAAAACTGATTTAAAAATAAAAGAAATATACCCTAATGGTTTTACTTCAGAGCATTATGCTATAGAAGGTGAATTCCATAATAATTATGAGTAATCCATAACAGCTAGCTTCCCTGCATTGTGAGTATTACACAGACAATTGGTTACATGATGTTAGGATTAGAATACAAATGCCAAAACAAAATATGCTTAATTTGTTTTGTTAAAACTATCGAAACAGATATTTCATTACCACTCATTATACTGATTATTCCACTCATCAAATTTGAGCCAATAATCTGTAAGAATTACAATGATACAAACCAATTAGGAACAAATTATGCAAAATAATTGCTTCTTCATTACCATTTTCTCAAAAATTTCATTTCTTATTGCTACAGGGATTCACAAAGAGACCTTATATAATTTTGCTAATAACTACACATGCATTGCACACTATACATTTTGCTGATAACTGCATTTTAAAGGTTCACCAATTTATCTTAATACTATTCAAAGTGTGACATCAAATCTTAATTCTTTTCATTCATCAAGTTACCAGCTGTTTCCCTGCATTTTTACCAGCTGTTTTCCATAATTTTTGCATTGCCATTTTCATTTCCTTGTATTTACCAGGTTTTCCCAGTTTTTCTCAAAATCCAGCAATGTTCAGAAAAGAACAGACATAATTATTAGATTATTGCAAGAATAGGTAACTTACTGACAGAATCCCCATCATCCCAATACAGGGAACCTGTTGCTTTTCCATCTTCATCTTTGGCTACAATGAGTTCTACAGGATTTTTACGACTGTAAAAGTAAAAGACCACGTTAAAGAAACAGTAATATCCCATGAAATTATGCACTTACATTTGATGGTTCAAATAACAAGAAGAAGAAAGAGAAGGAAGAAGGAAAAGGGAGGAGATGAAAGAAAAAAGAAGAAGAAAAAGAAAAAAGAAGAAGGAAAAGAAAAAAGAAGAAAGAAGAGAGAAGAAAGAAGAAGAGAGAAGAAAGAAGAAGAAGAGAGAAGAAGAAAGAAGAAGAGACAAGAAGAAAGAATAGAGAAACAAGGAGACAAGAAGAAGAGAGGAGAAAAAGAGAGGAGAAGAGAGGAGAAGAGAGAAGGAGAAGAAGAGAGAAGGAGAAGAAGAGAGAAGGAGAAGAAGAGAGGAGAAGAGAGGAGAAGAGAGAAGAAGAGAGGAGAAGAGAGGAGAAGAGAGAAGAAGAGAGGAGAAGAGAGGAGAAGAAGAGAGAAGAAGAGAGGAGAAGAGAGGAGAAGAAGAGAGGAGAAGGAGAAGAAGAGAAGAAGAAGAAGAAGAAGAAGAAAGGAGAAGGAGAAGAAGAAGAAAGGAGGAGAAGAGAAGAAGAAGAAAGGAGAAGGAGAAGAAAGGAGGAGAAGGAGGAGAAGAGAGAAGGAGAAGAAGAGAAGAAGAAGAAGAGAGGAGGAGAAGGAGAAGAAGAGAGAAGGAGAAGAAAGGAGAAGAAGAAGAAGAAGAAGAAAGAAGAAGGAGAAGAAGTGAGAAGAGAGGAGAAGAAGAAGAAGAAGAAGAAGAAGAAGAAGAAGAAGAAGAAGAAGTGAGAAGAGAGGAGAAGAAGAAGAAGAAGAAGAAGTGAGAAGAGAGGAGAAGAAGTGAGAGAGAGAAAGAGAGAGAGAAAGAGAGAGAGAAAGAGAGAGAGAAAGAGAGAGAGAGAAAGAGAGAGAAAGAGAGAGAGAGAGAGAGAGAAAGAGAGAGAAAGAGAGAGAGAAAGAGAGAGAGAAAGAGAAAGAGAGAGAGAAAGAGAGAGAGAAAGAGAGAGAGAGAGAGAGAAAGAGAGAGAAAGAGAGAGAAAGAGAGAGAAAGAGAGAGAAAGAGAGAGAGAAAGAGAGAGAAAGAGAGAGAGAAAGAGAAAGAGAGAGAGAAAGAGAGAGAGAAAGAGAAAGAGAGAGAGAGAAAGAGAGAGAGAAAGAGAGAGAAAGAGAGAGAGAAAGAGAGAGAGAAAGAGAGAGAGAAAGAGAGAGAGAAAGAGAGAGAGAAAGAGAGAGAGAGAGAGAAAAAGAGAGAGAAAGAGAGAGAGAAAGAGAGAGAAAGAGAGAGAGAAAGAGAGAAAGAAAGAGAGAAAGAGAGAGAGAGAGAAAAGAAAATCAATAAATTAACTTCCTTTACTTAATGCTAATAAAAGTTTCATTCTCAATAAAATCGTGTCTGAAAACTTTAAGAACCGTCATAGTAGATGAATAAACAAAAACCAAAATATTTCAGAGTAAACGTTAAAATCTTAAGAGCTTCTAGCAAAAAGTATGAATGAAGTCAAGAGCAATACAAAACAAAGAAAGATTGCAGCAACAGAGACAGAATGAAAAACTGAAAAGAAAGGCAAAACAAAGAAATCATGAAAATTATTTAAAGTGCTAATTCATTTCGGAAAAAAAATTGTATAAAAATACATGGTATACAAATACCTGGCAGTAGTAGTCATATTAGGAGACTGCAGAGGTATAATGTGACCTCCTCGATAAAAGAGTGGAATAGTATCCAAAGGCGCTGTTATATCATGCCAGGACTGTTGTTTTGCTGTCACAGGGCCCAATGTATGAAGATTATACCAAATTGACTTTGGGAAATACCCAGTCACAAATGTCTCACCCTGTTTAAGTCATAAAGAATTTAAAAAATTAATTTTATGAAATATAATATTTTCAGATGGAGTTTCATGATAGCGTATTTTGAAAATTTTCAAAGAAACAAATATAAAATTATTACATCTATGAGACTAACATACTGTATGTACTAATATAAATAATTGTTGTTAGAAACAGCTATCTCTTTTTGTGACTTTTGAGTTGATGATGATTTTCTTCCTTTGTGGCTCTACATTTAAATTAAGAGACGATCCCCACATTATGATATTTCATTCAAAATAGGAACATCAATGATCAACTGAGGTGTTCTTCCAAATAATTCTCAACTAAATAATAAAATTTTTTGTGCAATCCATGCTGAATGTTACCAGCATTCACACATTTAAACAATGTTGGGACCAATTTTATACTCTTCTCACTTGATAATCATCTACCATCTTTCTCTCTTTTTTTTCGTTGGTTTTCTTTCGTTGGTTATATTCTCTATTAACCATATTGTAATTTTATATTTCTTTCTCATGTGTATTTTTATTTTATCATGAACATTATCAGGATTGTCTTGCCTGTTCATGTATTCAGTAAATCAATAAAATTGATACATTGAATGTCCTCTGTGTATTCTCTCTATTAGATTCCTATCTTTTTACTTAAATCATAACAAGAGTTTTGACTGTCACAGTCAACCTATATTACTATTCATAAAGAGTGATGCACAATGTACGACCATAAAGTTCAATGCTGGGGCTTCTCTTTTATGTACACCACAGACCTACGCAGTTTTATGGATGTGTTTTTGATATCCCTAATAGATAACCTAAATGATCCGAAAATGATCTAGATCAAATCACTGAATGGACTAACATCTGGTGGCTACTCAAAACTGCTCAATCTTTCCTATTGGTAAAGGTAACCCTAAAGAACAACTCACTAACATAAATTCACTTAAACTAGTGACGCGAAAGTGACAACAGAACATCGATGTTGCCAAACATTGTTGTTTACAATAAAAACATCTATGTTAATAATACATCAACCAAAAACTTCCAATGTTTTAAAAATCTATGTTTAATGGTAGTTTAGTAACCTCTTAACATTAAATTTGTGCGTGACATAATTTATATTGACAGTGGCCGTGAATATTAATTTGGAATTAAAATTTAACTGAAAACAATATAAAAAAACCCTCTCCAGTTGTGAAATACGAAATAAATACCAGGGCATCACAATCTTCTCAGGCAAGTGATAGTCTGCTCAATGTAGGTAGTACAAACCATGTTTGTTTGGTTTGAACACATAAACTGACAATAGAACCATAAGTTATTATTTCATATTTTAACTTTTACACAATTGTGGTAATGAGAATTTTTCATCCACAAACAAAACATCAAAAATGAAAAAACATTGATGTTAAAAAAATATCAGCTTCAATACATCAATGTTTAAAACATTGACATAGATGTTGCATCCTTACTCCACAATAAAGTCAATAACTAATTCCAACAATTTCACTTTAATTGGTCCTGGGTGTGCATAAACCTGACCACACAGTGAGTACATAAGAATTTTTTTTTAAAAGTAAATTTATTTATATATTATAACAAAAAAGTAAATTCTCTAATATATTTAGTGAGTGTTAGCATAAATTTACTTACCCACTTCAAAACTGGAACAATCATAAGAGCTGGTCCCCACAAAAATTGTTTATCTATTCCATAGGTTTCTGGGTCATCTGGAAATCTGTAGAAAAATTTATTTTTCTGTAAGATGCATACATCAATAATGAGAGGAAAGAACTACTGAAAAACATTTCAGAAAATGCATCATTTTACACTGGTTCACCACTGTCACAAAAGACAGAATATTTCCAAGGAATATACTGCCTTTTGTTGAAGCACCTGACTTTACTTGGGTATACATTTACTGCATAAGAAAACATTTATTCATCTACTGCATAAGAAAACATTTATTCATCTACTGCATAAGAAAACATAAATTCTATCAGAACTGTATTTTCACCGTTCCCTACCATGCACTGTTTTGCTAGGACTTGCTTCACAAGGAGCTGCTGATCTGATTGGTGTGTGTAAGTGAGTGTGTGCGATTATGCAAGTGTGTGTGTGTGTGTGTGTGTGTGTGTGCATGCATGTGCTTGTCTATTACCTATTTTAGTGATTAATTCTCGGAATATTAAGTTTCGAACATAGTGTATATACTCTTATTTAAATGCAGTGTTCCTTCAAGGTCATAAGCTGGAGGGAGATGGGGACACTTTCATCCAATCGGGAGCTTTAATACCAAAAATTAAATTGTGTGACGTTCCCAATAGGATGATAGTGTACCTCTTTCCACCTGGCGCACGCCCTTGAAGGGACACTACATTAAAATTAAGAGTACAGTAAAATATACAAGCTCTTATAAAACATGATTAGATGTAAGGACTTAAAAGTTAAAGATATGCACAAATATTTTTCACAATAAAGTAAATGGAAACTTACTCAATGAACAAAGGCCTGGCTACAGTATCACCAAATGCATGAGCACGCCAGAAGAGAGTGTACAGATATGGCAGAAGAGAATAACGAATTAACAGCGCCTTTCTGCTTGATTCAATTACAGCAGGTCCCAGTGCTGCTGGGTCTTGTGGCTAGCAAATGACACATAAAATTTCAGAAACTGTCTGCACAAATTTTACACTTCTTTGACAAGCATGTTCCATCTCTATGGCAACATTTTCTCATGAAAATAACAAATTCACATACTATGCCATCATCTGTATTGTGATTACGAGAAAAGGGGTAGAATGCACCGAGCTGCATCCAACGTTGACATAAATCCACAGTAGTATTCCCATTGAAACCACAAATGTCAGTACCCATTAGAGGTATTCCAAAAAGACTAAAACTGAGCAATTCTGCAAAAACAAATACAAAAGATTTGTTAACTGTCATCTACAATCTACCTAAAAGATTAAAATATAACCTCTTACTCACGTGGAATACTCATTTCCATTGAATGCCAGTCAGAATATACATCACCACTCCAATGACCAGCGTAATGACCATGACCAGCAAATGTTGATCGAGAAATGACAAAAGGTCTTCGTCCTCGAATCTCAGTCAAAGCACTGAAATTAATTTTTAGATATACATTTCACTCCTTTAACCATTTTCATACAAAAATTGTCACACTTGGCACTTACAAGCTGGTGACAATTGCTTCAGAAAACCCATATAAGTTATGAGTATTGTAATGATGACCAGCATGCTGAATACTAGACATGCACAGAGTACGGTAAAATAATTTCCCCCCATTTACAGCAGGCACATAAGGAGGATGTTCTAAATTATTGTTTGGACAACCAGATGACGTTCCAGAATAAAAGTTGGATGGTTCATTCATATCCTAAAAAAACATGAAATTACATTATTTCAGTGAACTTAACTGTAAACTCCACTCCTGAAATCATTGCATACTCACAATCCATGCTCCATCAAACGGCACCTGCCAATGAAGTCTATGCAATTGTTTCAACCAATATGCAACAGTTTGTGGATGTGTGAAGTCAGGCCATACAGTAGATACACGATTCCACACCTACACAAATAAGTCATCAAAAAGAACATATATCCCCTATAAAAATTTTAAAATAAAACTATCTAATACATACTTTCCCAATGAAAGGCTCGCCAGATGTATTCTTTACAAAAATCCCCAAAGCTAAACCTTCATCATAAGGAGGATAAGATCCAGGTCTCTCACCAGCACTAACACCAGCATCGATTATTGGCACATAATGCATTCCAATCTGCAATGAGATATATTTTTATGACATAATGAAACAGTAAAAACTAACATATCATTTCATTTACAAATTCACCTTATGCAAGTGATCAACAAACTCAGGTAATCCTCGGAACCGTTTCTTGTCATACGTAAAATCATTACTAGAATCCATATAATCTAAATCATTCCACTGAACATCCTAAATCATAAAAATACATTAGTAAAGATGACATTTATTCAAATTATAAGAAGTTGCTACAATTAACATTTACACATCAACAAAACCTACAAGTGGTATTCCAGCATGACGATTTCTATTCATTACTTCCTTGGTTTCATTTAAGGAGTGTAGTCCAAATCTAAAAAATAAAAAATACGTCATTAAAGTATAACACTTTTAGAATAACATAGTTCCTTTACATTTACTCACCCAGAACAACTCAGAAACTAACCTGCAAAGATGAAATCCCAATCCCCAATAAGGAGGAAAATAAGGTCTGCCAACAATATCAGTGTATTGACGAATAACATCAGATGGTGTTGGCCCCAGAAAAATAAAGAAGTCTAACACTCCGCCAATTGTTCGAAATGTAATGGCCGGGGCAGGTTGAAGAATAACCTCTGAAAAACATTTTCAATTCAAATGAGAAATACGTTATTATTTATGCAATTACCAATTAAATGACAGGTGTACTTTATTACACTAGCAGAACCTGGCAGACATTGTTCTGCCCTTCAACTCCCTCTTTGTCCTTCCTTTCAGTCTCTCTATCTCTCTCTCCCTCTCATACACATTTAGTTGCAGGTTCCTCATGTCTCTGAGCAGGTGGGGTAATATCAAGAAGCGCTGGACCAGCAAAAATGTAGTAGAATGTTCAAGATGATCTCATCCTGTAGATTATAGATTACAGGTACAATTTGAGAAAAATTTGAGTTTTTAATGCCCTAAAACGCTTTTTTTTTTAGGATTTATTTAACAATAAAGAGTAAAAAATCCTGCTGTGTATTTTATATATATATGTAATTTCTTACTTAGTTATTTTTTTCTACGAATTTTCCGATACTTTAATTATTCGGGATGGAGATGAATCCAACAAATCAGAGATAATTAAAATTGCTCCAGCCGTTTTTGAGATATAAATGGAGAAACTAACTCGACATTGTTTTATTTATTTAGATATAAAACAGTAGAGACATGAGATTTTAATAAAATAAGAATCCTACACGAACAAAAGTCTTGAGCACACGGTTTCATAATTCTCTTTGTTAAATGTATCTTTTCATTTGTCTTTTCAAGTTTGTCTTGTATAATTTGTTCTATGAATTTTCCAATTAAATGCTGTTGTAATATTGCTTAAAAATTTCTATTCTATGTTCACGCTTCTGAGAAACATTAATAATCAAAAACTTGAATCTTTCGTTTTCAAAGCAGAAAATTGTCTTGCTTCTCTAGAAATTCATATCGCTATCATCAAAAGCCTTGAATCGGATGCAAATAAAAAAGCAGATGTACCAAGTTTTACCATTTTACAATACAGTATTTCAGTTTCTTCTCATATTCCATCTCTTATCACCAAACAAATATGAGGTTGTACTATTGTTAAATGTACGTTGCCATCTTTTTATATCTCAAGCATAAATTATAAGATACTGTGAATGATCCCAAACTAAATGATGCAATAGCAGTTTCATTATATAGAATCCGCAAAATATTTGCAGTTAATACCTTGTTTCCTTTCCTTTCCCCTCACCCAGAACAATTTTATATTATGTTAAAGGTAACTTATCACTATCTTGATTTTTAAACACATCCACAAAATAACTTCAGCTTTTAAAATCCATGCAAGTGTACTCAAATATACCAATTACACCATTTACTTTATTTCCATCCTCAGTTCATGAATTAAGGCAATTTTTGGCTTGTTTCCTATGGTTTTAAACTCATCACATGTCCTCAGAAACTGTCAAAACCAAAAAAGGAAGATTTTTGGCTGGGAAAACTGACTTTGATTTTTATTGCTTTATAATAAAAAAAAAATCTGCTACAACTCTATTGTGGACAATGTTGCTAAATAGAGTGTGAAATGATATGATCCTGCTAATTCAGAAAATTTTCAAATGTCTTTTTCTCAAAACAGCTTTTCCTGTGTTAGGACAGTTTTTAGATTGTGTTTATAGATTTATACCTACAAAACTGATTGCACATATTCAACAATTTAAATATGAGATAATTATTCACATTCAATTTTAAAGAAAAAGTCACAAAAATTTTCAAAAATATTACAATGGAGATGACAGAAAAAGGAGATTGATAACAGCGGCAGTAGCGATGGATATTCTGGCTGTTTTTACTTTTCTGTACACGAAAAAGTGTTTTTTTCAAAACGTCTGTCCATCTGTCAGTGTGTGCTCTCCATTAGCATCTAAACCATATGTATGATTTTTTCCAAAATGGCATTCCTCAGTCAATCTAGCCTCACCTGAAGTGCTGCGATTTTGAAAAACATTTTTCTAAATTTGGGGGTACTTTACATGAAGCCAACCCACAACATTTTCAAAATTTTCTCAAAAACTGCTCAAAATTTTTTCTTTAAATTTCTTGTAAGAGTAGAGTAAAATACACTAACAAAGATAGCATAGGTCCAATTTTCACAGTTAACTCTAAATTGCAAAAGTTTGAATTTTTTCCGTGTCTTCCTACAACTACAAAATTGTAGATAGAGATTTTTCCTTTATATAAAATTTGTTGCCCATAATTAGTTATTTTATTAAGGTCGTGTAGATTTTTTGAAAATTTTAGTAGCTTTTCAAGCAATATTGCATGCAATATTAGCAATTTTAAAAAATTACAAAAACAATTTTTTTTTAAAAACAGCTCCAAATCATTTCTTTAAACTTTTCATACAGATTATACAAAATGCACTCTATAAGATGATGTAAATGCCATATTTTCTAAACGCTACATTTTTTTGTATTTTCAAAAGTTATAAAAATGTAAATGTAAAAATGTTTTAATTAGTTTCACACATCTCACGCCTTTAATATGCACATTTCCAGCAATTTGTAAACAATATTGCATTTGTGACTGAAAAGCAAACAATATTTGCATTTGTGAATTTACAGGAGTGCTTAAACGTTATTTTCTTAAAAAGGGCTCAAAATTTTGTTTGCGAGGTGTTACAGTTGTGTTTTAATATTCTTAAAGTAATGTTTCCTTTCTCCTATTAAGAAACCAAACAATTAGGGAAAAAAAAAATTAACTTTGAGCAGCATAGATTGCAGTTGGCATTGGGATGTGGCAGTTCTGAATAGCTAGCTGACACCAAAGGAAATAGAAAATTAATATGGGGAAAGTCTGTTATATTCTGTAGCACCACTAATTTTGAATTACTTTTTGTTTATTTGGCACCTTTAAAATTTTATCAAACAACCAGCAGACAATGACAAACTAGCTGGGATAAGGATCGATAGTCGACCGAAAGTGAGTCAGTAGTGGTCAAAGCGGAACATCTGGTAAACCTAATTAAGAAAAGTCCATAATACAAGGTCACTGTGTATTTTTGTTCTATCAACTCATTCTTGGTTCCATTTCCCATGATTTTGTTTCTAATCTTCAGACCTTACACATAACCATAAACTACTTCAAATTAAGAATTCAGAGTTTAAAAAATAAGCTAGAGAAGTTTATAAAATCCATACAAACATTTTACAGATATCTTAACAAATGTTAGTGTACAACTGTATTTTCTCAAAGTATTAATTTCTGCAATAGACTCTTTTAAAGGTTTGTTTTATTAACAAAACATAAAATTATAATAGTTTATTTTTTTAAGCACTTGCTCTTCGATCTTAGAAATAAGGGCAAGCTGCCTAGAGTACAACAATACCAAAATATTCTTAAGGTATCTGGTCATCTGCCAATGGGTTCTATACCTAATCATTAAACTTGATATAAAATTATTGAAATGTAAAACTTTTCATGAAATAAATTTCACTTGGATCATAACCAAAGAAAAACCTATTAAACTAACTTTACTCAAAGAGATATTTTTTTATCATCATTTATCATCATAATCAGGCTTCAACACTTGTTGCAAACTCCAAGAGACTAAGATTAACTTTCTTTCAATATCCTAACTTCATCTGCCTTTCAGTATGTAATACAATTAACTCTGAGTACATACTTCTGTACATTCTGTGTGTCCACCCATTTCTGTATGCAGAGTTCCATTTCTTTATGTATGGTATTAATTTTTAGATATTCTCTAACACTGCATTTTCAGTCCATTATAGTAAATCCAAATAAGAAGCGATAAAGCCCACCGATACCAGTCTCAATCTCTCAACACTTCTACTTAAAAATGTAATTCCTGAGATATGAGAAGGAAAACTGACAGAATTAAAAGGGTGAGAAGTGTAACAACAGCCTTACATATGGGTAAGTTTCACTGGAAGTAAATTTATCCTTCCAAAATGGAAGTTGATGATTAGCAACCCTATCTTGTAAAAAGTAGGTAGATGTGATATGAAGTTGGGGAGAAAGCCATATATTTGCATAAAATTCCAAAATAGAATTCTGCATCCTTGGAAGCCAGTGAGATGACACCTCATCTCCAAATTTAACATAGGCAAAACTCAATTGCGGAACCCGAGGATTAATCGATTTCTAAATCACTCCAAATATAATTTATAAACACACACATAAATATCCTACTCATTCATTTTCATTACAATGCATAAAACACAAATATAGTGAAATAAAACAATCACATCAATATCTGAATTGGTACATCTGTCTATCAATCACCCTCCTCACAAAAAAATAATAGATAATTGTTCAGAACTTAAAATATATTCACACTAGAATTTTATATCCTAGGTAATATTTAAAATACAAATGTTACTTTCTTTACACAAGTACGCATAATATCAAAAATATCTAATTCTCCTTGTATTCTACACGTAAATGATCCCCAAAAAATTACTAAATCCATTTTGTATCAAAACTGAATGTTTAATATATTTCAAACGCAACACAACATACATGCTCAGTATCATTTAAAGTGTTTCATGCTCCTAAAAAAAAGTTGTAATACCACCACTAACCCATTGCATTGCTATTCAGCAAGAAGACGCCATGGCTATTCTTCTCTTCTTCCATTACCAGAAAAAAGGGATGGCTTCCGTACAAATTTTGCTGTAATTTTGTATTTCATATTTGAATTTTAAATATAATTTAATAAAACACAAAAATTATAAACAATGACAAAATGCTTACATTCTCTGTGGGTACTGTATCATGATTAAACATAACAAATCGTTGCCAATCAAGAGGAAGACGTAAACTTGATCGATGTTCACCAAGACCATACACATTACGAGAAGGCAACAAAGATGATAGTTGTAGAAACTGATCAGCTAATATCAATGCACCCACATTTTGAGTATTAAATCTACAAAATGAAAAGAAGAATTTTATTTTTACAAAAAATGTTATAACTCAGAAAAATATTTAAGTTATGCGAGTTAGCAATAAGATAAAAGTTCATACATTGTAATATTATTGGCATCTCTGATAATTTTCACACCACCAGTCTGGGTATCCACTTCAACACGATAATCCTTCTGAGGTACAGCTTTCTGTAGTGATGGTACTTCAGGATAAGGAGGTTCGAATCTTGGTGAAGATGGATCATAGAGCTTTAAAACAAAATTAATATAAAAGGAGCATTTAATGGCATACATTCTTTTTAATATATAACAAATCAAGCAACCAATTAAATTGTTTTCTGATCTTACCTTCAAACGAAGCTGTTGTTCATTTCCATACATAATTACCATTTTTACCATTGGCACATCATTTGGGTATGGAGACTTAAAACTTCTTTTCAAGAATGCAGTTATTCCAGTAGGAGCATGAGTAATGTTATGAACAGTATATCCACCAAATCCTTGAGGATAAAAGCAATAAGGGACATCCAGTGGCACAGAAGAATTCTCTGTCTGGGACTTCCCAGCAGGAGCCCAACAACAGCCACGCTTTTTGCACTTGTCCTCAGTAGATCCTTCCTCTGGATAGCAATCAAATTTCATTGCATTTGGGATACTAGAACACTGTGAAGGCAAGGCAGGTTCTGGCAGAGGCAATTTGCTTATATCATCTAACTCACTTAGATGCTGTTTCGAATCATTATACGGATGATATAAAACAGAATGATAATAATGATTATCTTTTCTTGGATTTGAATGACTATGGTCAGTGAGCACACGTCTGAATTCATCATTTGGCCAGTGAGTATTGAGCAAATCAAAACAATGTAGAAGATAAATAACTGGCAAAATTACAAATACTTTAATGAGCAAAGTAATTACTAAAAAAGTGGCCATATTTGGGCATGGGAATTTACGTGAAACCACATCAACAAATGGTTGGGAATCCTCAGATTTTGAATTCTGATCAGTGCCGATTTCATTGAATTCTTTCATATTACCACCTGAATCAGAATCTCCCTGTTCATTGGTAACACAATTTGCTGATTTATTTGCTGTTTTTTTACTTGCATGGGAGTCTTTATACTTTCTTAACATAGTTTTTACCGACCCAAACATTTTGAAGGAATTTGTTTTCATTCACACACACAAGGAAAATTGCTCCCTGAAAATATTATGGAATGAATATGATTATATGTGTTTTACACGATCAGAATTACAGTTGGTTCCAATAAACTACATCTCCAAAGAAACGTTGAATCTTATACTTCTGAAAGAAATCACGTATCGAACACAAGATAATTCGGCGAAGTTGCTCTCTGTATTACTGAACAGTCATCGGCCTCCAGCTCACATGACACGGGATATCAGAACTGGTATTTGTTTAATAATCACTTCCCTTAGCGTTCGTACCAGTTTCTTATCATTACGACGGTATTTATATTACACAATGTCAACACCAACATTCGAACCAACACCGGTCTCCATTGATCTCCATTCCCCTGCCCACACACCTGTCACGAAACTCAAGCTACTTCCCAAACAAAACACATACTACAGCCGCGGACTGTCATCTACAGCCTCCGGGAAGACGATAAAAAGAAAGATATGAAATCACTCTAAGTGATTGTCTTGTCCGGCGCACCACGAGGCATTGGGATTGAGAGCAGGCAGGCGTGACAGTAATCGCGGGTGCCGAGTTCATTACATGATATAAATTTCATAAATACGCATCAGAGACGATAAAAATATCGGGGTTGTCAGTCAAATTATATGCATCAGTATCTATATCTCCGTAAAATGACGGAAGTCAGGAGTGAGATAAATTTTAGTAAACTGATGCAAACACTCGTAGACCTGAATATGAGCCCAATTTCAGTTACTTTTATTGGCGATCCAACTGGAGGAGGCAGGGGGAACGGGCCCCTTTGAAAATTCTGAAAGGGGCCCCGTCGCTCATTATTAATGACACGCTGATCGGACTTAAGCTAACATATTTCCGGTAGCTTTAACTTTCTTTTTTAATTAACTCCTAATACATTTTTCTGATGCTCCACCTGTGTGCTTCCTTACGCATGTCTAAGGGTAAGAGAAGTGTAATAGTAGAGGTCTCTTGCGTGATGATTATCCCCTCAGGTCGCGTACGACCTCTGGAAATCCTCAGGATTTTCATAGCAAGAATGTCAGGTCTTGCCTTCCCGTATTCTTCTGTCTGTCTCTTTCTGTTCCCTATCGCTAATTGACTGCATCTCTCCACACATTTCTGTCCTGAGTGTTGCATATAAATTAATATATGTCGAACTCGTTCACAGTGTTGCCATTATTTCTTAGATCCATCGTGTTCTCTGTCTTCTATTTTCCTTTTTCCACCTGGCCCAACATCAAGTCCTTTTCCAGTCAATTATTCCTTCTCATAATGAGTCCAAAGTACTTCATTTAAAATTTTGAGGCTAGTGCCTCTAAAGAGTGTCTAGGTTTTAATTAATTTATTATCCATAAATTAGTTCTCTTTTCTGTCCAGGGCATCCTTAACATCCTCCTTCATGCCCAAAGCTCAAAGTTGTCTAGTCTATTTTTATCACGTTTATTCAGTTCCCAACTTTCGCACCTATAGAGCGCCACAGGGATTACCATCGTCTGTATCATTCTGATTTTTGTGTTCATGGATATTCCGGAGCTTTTTTATTACCTTCTTTACCTTCTCCATTGCTACTTGCCTATGAATTTGCCTATGCCTTCTTTCTTATTTGATCCGTCGACGGTAATGAGTGACCATAAA
This sequence comes from Gryllus longicercus, assembly GCA_038098605.1. Classification (NCBI taxonomy): domain Eukaryota; kingdom Metazoa; phylum Arthropoda; class Insecta; order Orthoptera; family Gryllidae; genus Gryllus; species Gryllus longicercus. Next base: position 1,636,211 of record JAZDUA010000133.1, read on the forward strand.
AAATTGTAACTATCTACCATACAAAGTTCTTCACCATCTATTATCATGTTCTCTTGTACCCATGTAGACATTACGTTCGTTTTCTTTATGTTTAATTTAAAACCTGCTTTTTCACTTTCCTTCACCTTTTTTATTATTTTACTCATGTCAGTTTTGTTTTCCGCCAGAGGTGTATTATCAGCGCACAAGAGATTGTTCAATTTTCTGTCTCTAATCCTTATTCCCACAAGTAATACATCGTCCCGCTTTTCGTATTACGAATTCACTGTGTAAGTTGAATATAGCTGGAGACATGATGCGTCCTTGTCGTACTCCCTTCTGTATTCGTACTCTCTTCTATCCATCGTAAGTCGTTCCGTTTGTCCCTCAGCTTCTTGGCTGTAAGAGTCGGCCGTGTCCAAAATGTAGTTGGTCCTCCTTGTTTTTTAGGCTGCACGCCTATATTATATTGTTTTAAACAAATACTTCTTTTTTAACTAGACAACATGGAGAAATATAGAATTATGTATGGTAGTGTAGTGCATGTTAGTGTGTGTAAAAGGGTGAGGGTGAGGATAGGACAAGGAAGAGGAAAGAAAGATAGCGCGCTGCCCGTGGCCCGTTTGTTAGGGTTCTGCTTCGGCATTCGCCTGGGGATGATCGGAGATACCACGGAAAACTGATACCGATCATATAAACCGGCCTCTACAATTCTTCTCCAGATAGCGACTGAATTTGACTTAGCTGACAAGCGAATGTTGAAAATCTTGCCACTGTCGAGACTTGAACTTAGGTCCTCCTCCTAGGTTCTATTAGCGTTCGGATCTTCAATAATCAATTTAGCGGATAATATTAGTAGGCGTCTACATTTCTGATTCCCGATTCTGCTTTTTTCTAAGCTGTACAAAGATGGAATGACTTATAAATACTACGGTGTGAATTCACAGAGAAAATGCATTTGTGGAATCCTTGAGGTAGACTCAGTGGGGCCCAGCCAAGAGGGCTCTTGGTCCCCATCCCACCTTGGGCCACCCAGAAATAGATTCGAACCTAAGAGAGGGAAATTGGAATGTTGGGTTTTTCTTTTTTTAAATTGAAAGCAACAAACTCGCAATAGGAAGAGATCGTCTAACAGGTAAATGTTTTCAATTCAAATAAAATACAATTTTTAATAGGTATCTTCTGTGAACAAATTACATTTTGCAATTAATAGATTTATTGTAGGTTCATTCATTGTACATTATATTCAGTACTTACTCTTCGTCTGTGTACAGTATATTACTCTTCGTTTGTGCACAAGAAAAGTGTCGCGACCCAAAAATTGCCATTAATTAGTCTAGCGAAGAAATATGCTTCCATTTCTAGTCATTTTTTACTAGAAAAATTTCATGAAGGTAGTTCACAAGATCGCTGGAATATAGAGTAAAACCATAGAACAACACCCTGGTAAATGTTGTTCTATGGTATTCTTTCAGACCATAGAATTTATCTATGGTAAAACTCTCTTCGCCCTCCATATAAACTACCCCGTTGCGGATTAGTCAACCTGCAAAATTATAATGTTGAAGACGTGTTACTTTTTGTGTACTTATACTTCGACTTATCTTTTTCGATTCTGCGCATGCAGGTCAGGGCCTAGTCATTGTTTAGGTGTACCAGGGAAAAAGAGTATTTAATACATTGGGCATTACAAAAAAAGCTGACTGAATCAACATCTGGAATGACACGTAGTATGATTTTGATGATACCAGCACGAGCGATAAAAATATTATTTATTTATATGTGCAAATAATTCTTTGTTTTACTATTACTTTAATATTCACTCTTCTGTTATATTTCTAAAAGTAAAATAAAATTATTCTGTTACTTAAGTTCACAAAAAAATATATATTTGTCGTGAAGTGATGGGGATAAATCGAAGCTTGAAGTCACAACCCTTACAGATTCCGAAAATAATTCGAAAAACATTATCTTAGGAGCGATGTAAGTAATTAAGCCGTTTTACGCCAATGAGAATTTTACAGCTTGAGAAGAATGAATTTTCTTGCAGTGACACCGACTGTCATTATGTTTACTCTGAGATTCAGTCTAAAAACCTGTCGGTCGCTTTTGTGAGTGCGCTCAAACAAAATACTATCGGCGAGAATATTTGTTCGTGTGGTGCTAAAGTAACTTGTAAATATTGTATTTAATTTATTGTTAATACATAGTTCTTTAATTCATGCCATTTGTGAACAACATGGATGCTAATGGTAACGGGAAACGACGTTTCAATAAAATTGGTGATTTGTACAGCCGTCAAAGACAAGATTCGGAGAGTGGTCCAGAATGTCCTGACTTGGATTTCAACTATGATGATGCTGATTCTCTTATAAATGAATTAGCAGAGTTGTATAGTTACACAGAACAACCAGAATTTCAACAAAATGTGAAGGCCTTCGAAGATCTGATGAGGGACTACAAACTAAATCCATTCTGGTTGAAGTTTTCAGAGGAACAACGCAAGTCTATAGTAATGAAGTTGCTGGATATGTTAGAAATATCAAATAAAACTTTGCGTATGAAAGCAGCAAGATGCATATTGTACTTAGCTCAGGGCTGCTGGGCAGAACTGCAGTCTGATGCAGAGCAATTGGAATGGACTCGTAAAAACTGTATGCTCTTGTATGAATGTGGAGTATTTTGTGCTTTTATAGAACTTTTAAATATTGAAATCGAAAATAGTACGGCTGCTTCAACTGCTCTACGGAAACTTGCTGTGAGTTTGGCTGATTCAACAGACTTGCGAGTTGTTTTAAGTGTGATTTATGTTATGATAGAAGTTATGCGTGTGCCCCATGATGATGACACTGACATGTACAAGACTCATCGTGATGCATTCAAAAGTGAATTAGGGAACCCTTTAGGAGATGAGTTACTGGTAGTGAAATTGTTAGGTATGGTCACACGCTTTTGTAGTGGTACTGCTCCTCATTTTCCCATGAAAAAAGTTCTCCTAGTTCTATGGAAGACAATTCTTGTGTCATTGGGAGGAATGGATGTGTTACGTGATTTAAAGAAGGAATATCGTGAAAAAGCAGGTCTTGGTATAACACAAGATACAATGGAAGTGGCCCGTACTATGCGAGCTTCTTCTCCACCAGCAAGTGCTGCTGACCTGTTAGAAGCTCAGAACCAGAAGCGTAACAGTAGGCCATTTCGGAGAAGTTTGATCAAGCAGAGTTCAATGGATGAGCCTATTGAATTTGATGAGCCTCCTGATCAGACAGATGAGGAAGTGAGAGATTTTGAAGAAAGACAGGCATTGGAAGAAGCTGGTGAAGTTCCTCAACCCCCTAGCCCTCGGCCAAGTACACCTTTACCCACTAAAGGAAAGGGCTTACCATGGACTCCAAAGGCTCGCCAGAAAGACTTGGATCAGTTTTTAGAAAATACAAGAGTGAAGTTTGTTGGGTTTCCATTGCAAGGAGACAGAGTTTCTCTTGCTGGTCTTCCACAGCCTATTCATGAAGGTGTTGAAGTGTTAAAACATAATATGTACACTTCACTTGCTGAAATACAGATACAGAAAGAAGAAGATATTGCTAGAAACCCTGTTTCTACTCCTGAATTAAATGTGCCTTTAACACCTACTGAAATCTTATACCAAGGCATGCTTCCTACATTACCACAATATATGATAGCATTGTTGAAAATATTACTTGCAGCTGCCCCTACATCAAAAGCCAAAACAGATTCCATTAATATTATGGCTGATGTCCTTCCCGAAGAAATGCCTATGACAGTTCTTCAATCCATGAAATTGGGTATTGATGTCAACAGGCATAAGGAAATAATTGTAAAAGCTGTGTCAGCTATTTTATTATTACTCTTGAAACATTTTAAATTGAATCATATCTACCAGTTTGAATTTATGTCACAACATTTGGTATTTGCCAATTGTATTCCTCTTGTTCTCAAATTTTTTAATCAGAATATCATGGCATATGTTGGTGCAAAGAACACAATACCTATTCTTGACTTTCCATCGTGTGTAATAGGAGATCAACCAGAGTTGACTGCAGAAAGTTTGGAAATTGGGGACAACCAACAGTATTCTTGGCGCAACATATTTTCCTGTATAAATTTACTTAGAATATTAAACAAATTGACAAAATGGAAACATTCTCGAATAATGATGTTGGTAGTATTCAAATCAGCACCTATATTGAAGCGCACATTGAAAGTACGCCACGCAATGATGCAGTTATATGTTTTGAAGCTTCTAAAAATGCAAACAAAATATTTAGGGAGGCAGTGGAGAAAATCTAATATGAAAACAATGAGTGCTATATACCAGAAAGTCCGTCATCGGTTGAATGATGACTGGGCTTATGGCAACGATCTGGATGCTCGACCTTGGGACTTTCAAGCAGAAGAATGTGCTTTGAGAGCGTGTGTTGATCGTTTTAATAATCGCCGTTACAGCAAGGAAGGTAACAAAGATCCTGAATTTGAACCTATGGATACTTGTATTACCAGTGTTCTGGGACAACCATTTGAATTGACAGATTATTTCAAGCAGCACTATGAAGTTTGGCTACAACAGGAAGTTTTTGAGAGATCATTTGGTGACTTCTTCTCATAAAAGTTTATATTATTAATTTGAATGTGAAAAGCCTTGAATATAAAAGACTACTGATTTTTAGTACGTGCTGTTCTTTGCTAGTCGTGGTCAGAAGCAAAATATAATAAACTATATGTGAACAGTGTAGATATTTTACAGACATCCATCAGCTCAATTTGTTGTTTCTTTTTTACTTTTTTTGTCGTTCCATGTATATATTGAACCAGTATAAATAATCTTTTGTACTGTACTTTTGTTGTTATGAATAAGGAATCAGATAATTGTATAGTTACTTTTCCTGTTGAAAGCATGTTTTGAAAATGCTTGCAGTGTGTCAGTATCAGATTTGAATGAATTGAAAAAAGATAAATGTGTAGAAAAATCTGGTGTACATGGAGTTTTGTGTGCAACATATAGAAAATAATATCATATGAAAGAAACAGGCAATTTTTGAACTGAAGTAGGTTTAACAAATTCATCAAACACCAATGCAACCTGCTTGAAGAAAGTTCATTTACGTTAAAAAAAAAAATGACAACTACACATCAGATGCAAACTTTTGTACATACTATTTTATTAAATAGTTTTGGAACACTATATTTTACTTCTGAAGCATATGCTATATGCGTACTTGCCACAGATACTCTTCAATTTGCAGAGAGAGAGAATGCAGTAAAATAAAAAGTATTTAATAAATATGTATATAACTTATTTTCTAAATATGTAGCAGTATGAAATGCTGATGATTTCAAACTCATAATATGCTTGAATGTGTAAGCAATATTTATTTTTCTTATTACTGTTAGTATAATTTATATTTTTGAGGTTTCTCCTTTAAGATGAAAATCATTTCTGTAATTGCAGTTACACCTAGAGGCAAAGAAAAATTGTGAATCAAGATTGTACACTTTGTTTGTGTTCTTTAGAACCGTGAATTTTCTTCTTTATTCAGTTTGTCTTATTATCACAGGTATTAAATGTAATCAATTAGATTGGTATTTTAGAAGAATAGAACAACTGAAAAATTCCTGCAGAATTTAGAAATATTTTAAAATTCTTGTGATATTTTTTCTAAAATAATGTTGCTCGTCTCTTTTTTCGTGTATTTATAGTATATTGGCCTATTAATTATACTCATTTTCTGAAGTGAACTTTCAACTGTATTGAAAGTGTGATGCTGTAATCATTAATTGCTATGAGATTCTGTGTACCACAAGATTTGATAAATATTTTCCTATAAAAGTAGTTCAGTGAGATTTGTTCATTTACTCAGTTTTAGGAAATGGAAAGAAACAATGTGTGAAAAGTAGTTATTTAGTATCCTTACAAACAATATTTACTCTTGTGTAAAAATAAATGTAATATACTTATTATAAAAACGGCTGAAACGCTGTAAGAAAAATTTGATTTTACAGCATTCGGTGAGATTGCAAAAAGTATATTGTTTAGTTCATAGTTTTCTTATTTCAGTTGAATTTATATATATGTCCTGACTTCAAAATATATACTATGTACACTATTTCTAGTCATGGCAACTCATATGATATGCTAAGAAGTAAAATGTTACTCACAATAAAACTCTTTTACTCACTGAAGAAGGAATTAATTTATTTTCCCTATTGTCCTAAAATATGTTTTACAATAAAATACAGTTTCTTCACAATCATATCTTCATTGATGACCACATTTTGAGAGGAAAATATAATTAAAACTGATGTAAACTAGTAAAAGTTCACTAAATTAATTTGTTTCCATTTCACTCTCTGCTCTATTGAAGCACTCGACACAAATTTTTTTAAAACAAAAATGTAAGTCATTGTAAAACAATTTTCAAACAACCATCCTTGAACTATTTTCGCTCTTGAAATATTATTTGCCAATTGGTGTAAACACTTCATAATCTACAACTGAAAAGTTGTAGTCGCTCATGAGGACAGTGCAGGAAGCACTATCACCATCATAAGAATGAGGGAGGTTACTGTAGCTGTCCATGTTGGTGTTACAATTACTGGCAATAAGTAAATCTGCACCAGCTCCAAATATTGGCCCACAACTGAAAAAAGAAAAGGGAAAAAATACAGAAAAAAAGAAAAGGGAACACACCTAAATTAAAAATAATAATAATAATAAACACCCTCTGCAAATGCTCAAAATTTATTCACTTACTCAGGATGATAGCAAATTGCAAACATTTTTTTGACAATCTCATATTTTGTGGGTGGTACATCTTGAGTATTGGTCAGAGTAAAAAGGTAAGCCTTTTCTGAGGGAATATAGTGACCTTTTGTATTAGTTTTACCCCATGGTACATCACTAAACCCTCCACAAATTTCTCCACGTGGTCCCTGGAAAACAAAAGTAATTACATAATTCTCACAATGTTCCTTTTTCATACTGCATATAAATGAAATTAATTTTTTAACATACCAGGACAATAACATAAGTTGGAGCAACACCATCACAATGGCGATGAAATGATTCTGCTGAATACCCATGACTGGATGCTCTGTACACCAACCTCCACACTTGTTTGGATGTACCATACCAGGTATTTAGAATTCGCTGGTAGGAAGTTTTTTCCTGGAAGAAAAGGGGTGTTAGATGTGTTTCTCTAAAATAATAATAATAATACATTTGTTAGAATAAGAAATGAACCTGAACTAATATTTGTGATCCTGGAAAGAGTTTTAATGACACTCGTGGCTGAAGTCTTTTGTCTTCACAGTTCTCCCGAAACTTATTTGGGAGGGCTGCGTATCGATACCTCTCCAGAGATAACTCCATAGGCACAGCCCCTGTAGGTTCCACTTCTTCAGCAAAGACTTGACTGTCTATAAATTTATAAATCATTTCTTAAATACTTTTAAAATTGTTTGTTATTCTTTAAACTTGATAAATTAAATTAATAATACCAATCAACAAAAGTCGAACATGCCCAATAACACCTGCCAGGTGTTGGCAAACACGTGCACGTTCCTCTTCAGTCCAGTGAGCTGTTGGTTGAGTAACACCAGCTTGGTATTTAGCCCAACTAAGCACTGCTCTCCAAACTTCCTCTTCTTCAAGAGCCAACTAATATCAAGTTAACATTTGTGTTAAATACCAAATGTGAACTATTTTCCAATTTAAATTTTACTTTATGCTGTTAAATCACAAGACAAAATAAATTGCTGTATTTATCGTTACAATAATATACGTACATAATCAGATGAAATTAGTTTTACTAAAGCATCTTTGGGCAAATTGAGGAATGAATTAGTCTTGACACATTCAATTGCATTATCTCCAATGTAAGATATACATCGATCCACAAAAGTCTTGGCATTCTTCCCTCCTGAAATGCAATCAAGACGTGAAGAACGGTAAAACATGAAATAACTGTTTGTTAAATATATTACAAAATGAAAATCTGTAGTGAATATATTTATGTTGATTTCATTGTGTTATGTAACAATTAAAGTATATAAATATAATTTAAATGCTAATAAAAAGATTAAATTTGATTTTTTTCCTCTCTTCTTCAAATTGAATTTTAGCATCATGGCATTTAAAAAGAGAATGTCAGTAATTTATGAATACTATTAAAGAATACTTAAATGTATTTGTGCTACTCAATCATGTGCATTTCTAAGGATTTTAAAATATTCATTTATCAAGAGTAATAGTTCATTTTTATGGGATTTATCAAATCTGTGAATAAAATTTTCTATTTATAATTTAAGAATTTCTTCATTATATTGGGCATTTACGAAGAGGCGCAGACAACTTACTATAATAGGTCTTACCTGAAAAGACAATTAAAACTTTATTGCTTTCAAAAAGCATGCCTAGTTTGAAAGTAAATATTTTTTTATATTATATAATTGGCTAAAATCTCAATGTTGATTCGTTTTCTGTTTTAATAACTTACCTATTCCTCAAAGAGCATAATAGTTTTCTGAACAAAATAACAGGATATCAGTACATGAGTGAAACCTACTACGTTCACAAGCATGTAACAGAACAGTGAAAACGTTCAGGAAAAATACCCTGAAATCCGAACCTGTTTTTTTCCTTCTTGTACCTTACAAACAATACGTGTGTGTAAAAATAACCTTGGCTTTGCCTCACATCTAGCAAAAAGATATCAAGTACACAAATTTAACAGATTCTTCAAATTTATTTATCTCAAAATAATGTTTTTGGACTAAAGTGCGTTTTACTTTTATACTAATGAGATAATTTTGGTTGGATGAAAAAGTATCTGCATTCTACATTGGAAGGTAAGTGTCATTGAGATTTTTGAGTAAGTCTATACTTTCATAATGTATATGGAATTAGAACTGTTAACACTGTAATCTTGTAATGAGAGTGCATCTAAGTCGTGCAAAATATTTGCAATTATATTTGGAGAGATATAATACATATACTACAAAAACCTTTCCAGAACTTCACATTAAATTACCTAAACAGCTAGTAGTTTATAACCTACCACTTTTGTGTGACCATTTCATAAGGAAACGTTTTTAAAAAATTTTTCTTCAAAAAAATTCCCAATAATTTTTGGTTCTCAAAGTCTGTTTTTACACATTGATTCCATTTAAAATTTCCATTATAATACCCAACAGGTTTTTCTTTAGTACGCCAGTGTCTACCTTAGGAAGCATACTTAAAAAAAAATTATAAAGAAAAGAAATAAAACCATGATCTTCAAAACATTCTGATTACAAAAGGTTAATTCTTTTTTTTCTATAAGTGATACAAACTATATTGTTTTGTTTAGAAACTTTTTTCCCCCACTATATCTTAATTTGATTGATCCCAAAAATTCCAATCAATATGCTGATGAAAGAAAGAGGTATACCTTATCCTAGGAGAAATTCAACTAATGAGATACTAAAGAACTGTTGACAATTTACACGCTTTAAATGGTTTAAATTAAGTCTGAATAAATGAGGAAAAATATTCAGGTTTTGAAAACCATAAAATCAACTAAAAGTCATTGATGAGAATCCGTCTCAACCAAAAAACGGTTATTTTTTTATTAAGTATTATTAAAATAAAGTTAACTACATAAAGGACATGAATTTTACCAAAAACTGTAAAAAGATTTGTTAGTGGCAATCACATGAACAAAATCTACACATTAAGACCAATCATCAAGGAAAGATAAACTCCTCCATGAACCAACAATCCAATTATGGTTAGTTATACTGGCAATTAAGTTCTTCAGAATTGATTTCTAACACTTGTAACAGAAGCTGCCCTGAAATCATGTATACGTGTATTAAAAGATGTTTTTCTTATCAATATCTTTCACATCTACCCAAATTCAAATGCCATCTCCTCATCAGTAGTTAACTATGTGGGATCAGTTAAAACACTTTCTACTTTTATCTTGACACATCTTATGTTCATGTTTCAATGATTAAAATAAAATTTATGAATATAAGAGGTGAAGTCAGGCCTATTATGTTTAGAAATTTTATTAATAAACATAATATATATCTTCTTCCGAGGCTAAGGTTTAGATAATCTTTGAAACTGTTTTGTAAAGATACACATGCTTAATTATTTTTTTCACCTTTCCAAGAAACTCAAAGAAATATATTTTTTGAAAATTCAATAGCTTTCATGGAAACAAAATTGCCATAATAATATTACCACTATTGTACCCACACACTAGAAAAACAAATTGGTGCCTTTTAAAGAAAACTTTGAAAATACATTGTGTTTCATATTAAGAGGAGGGTTTGTTATTGAGGCAGATCATCAGCACAGCCTGGAAGATTATGCAAATTTTGTCTATAACCAATACATCATTTCAATTCCAGCTGCCACAGTTTCTCGATTCTGAAATGTTCACTATACAGCAATAAATTACATCAATATTGAAATTTATTGACTAAATCAAACAGAACATTTTTATAACACATACTTTATCACTAAAAAATGACATTTTCAATCACCTGTTACAAAATTGAGAAAAGTGCCTTGCAAATTAAAATGACAAATCTTTACTTGTCATACATTTTTTTCTCTGCATTTAGCTTGACATAGCTCAGTACTGCTAGACCATGAATCAACATGTTAAATTAGATTTGAGCATGTGCCGAGGCACATCGTGATCCCATGTATGAAGAAAATAACACTACGCACAGATATGTTGAAAATAAATAATTATATGCTGAGAAAGTCAAATTTCTCTCCCTAAGTAATTAACCTGGAACAATTAATGATTTCTGGTTAATGGATAGGTAATTCTGTGTTATTCCTTTTCCTAAATTAACTTATATGAAAAATATTCAGAGGTGTTTACTAAGGTATGAACTTAACTTTAAAATACCCTTCACACTTCATCTTCTTAGTTTTAAAATGAAAGCATACATTTAATCCACATGCATTACATCCATATACTATCTAAACATTTGGACCTAGGATACTCTAGGATTATGGAAAACCAGGAAACCATTTGGAAGAAAAAATTACAATAAACCAGTGTGGTAAAATAATTCTATATAATTTCACAAATGCTCGACTTCATACCATTAAGAAAAGAAATTCAATCTATAATCTTATTGACAATTAACACAATACACATAATGAACACAAGCATGTCCTCGCACTTTTGATATTGTGGGTATTCTTTTACAGATTGTTCCATAAGTTGGAAACAGAAGAATGAAATAGTTTTTCCTGAAAGTTATCCTTTCAGCACGAACACTGACGTCCAATATAAGTTCCGATGAAAAAATATTTCCAAACATTTCTCACATGTTCATGGATTGTGGATTCACGTTCTGGATTAATGTTATGTTATCTCCTTTCATCATTATGCGGCCTAACGATTTCCGCGATTTCGTCTTCGAATGATACTCCTCTGCATCATCCAAAACCAAGTTCATATATTCGTCAAAGCCTACGATGTGGCCTTCGATGCGTAGGTTAACGTTTTCATACAACCACACTTGCACTCGAGATCTATTTTGCAAATATCGAAATATAAGGTTAATGGGTTGCACCATAACCTTCTGAACTTTTTGTGGACCTTTGTACGACATTTTGAACGTTTAATATCACCTTCGCAGAGAAAACTTATCCTTAAAACAGGAATTTCTCTAAATTCCAAACACTCGTACGTACAAGACCGGCGTTCCTTCGCAAACAAGGAAATGGAGGAAACAACAACGCAACGCAAACGTTTGCAGGGCTGGCAACTACACCAGGTGATTTCGAGGCAAAGAAGTAAGATTTTTAAAGTGAAGTTTAAGCTATTACACGGCTTAAAGTACTCTGTGAATACAAAATAGATATATGATTCCTTTAAATATTCGAATTCAAATTCATAACCATTTAAGCGAAAAAGGAAAATAGATTTCTCACTTTTGTGATGGTTTATTGGCACACATGCATAAGCCAATTAAAAACAAAAGAACGAAACAACGAGATGTAAGTTTTGCCGGCGGAATACTTGAAATGAGAATAAGGTGCACACTGCGCACTATTCGGAACACACACCTTCGTAAAGAATGAAGAGTTAATTCCCCTCAATTTTCTTTTTTCCTTTGATGAAAATGCAACTGAAAAATATTTCTATAGAACATCTTCAATAAATTACAAATTAATTTTGTCTGAGGTTTCCACTATAAAATGTGTATATATAATTCCTATTCCTACACTTGGAAACGCATTATAATACATAAATAATAACAATATATAACATAATAATATTTATAAAATATATAGTAGGCATAAAATGTTGAATTTGAGGGTAATGGTTTGATAAAATGCAGTTAAAACAGACAAGTGATACCAAAGAAGGTAGATCATTTATTGAAGATATTGCGTTATATTTTACTGCATGAAAAATGCATACTTGCATTTGCTTTGATATGATAAAGCTTAGTTTTAATCATTTCGAAAATTTATTTTAAAAACAAAAATAAAGAAGAAATTTGATACATAATTTTACATGTTTAGTGTCATTAACTGGTATATACTGTAGAAGACATTAATAGAAATAACTGCTATAAATTTAATTGTGTATTTTATACTTTACCTGACGCTCTTTCTTGAATTTCCATTGCTGCTGCCAAGAAAGTGCATGCATTGAGAACAGAGAGAGTGGATGTAACATGATCTTCACAACTTATGCGTAATTCATCAACACCAAGTTCCTGAGCTACTGTCAACATTTCAAACACTCCGTTATCTTGAAGAATGATCTGAAATATAATAGTAAATTGAGCACATCTTCTATTGAAATATAAACATTAGTTATGTTTCATCTTGTCAAAGTTATTTACACTTTATGATCTTATCATTGGGTGATCTCAGAAATATATTGCCTGTGCACAAAAAACATCTCTAAAATTGTTATTTTTGAAGAAGAACTTTAATCTGAGTTGAGTGTTTATTTTGTGTCCATAGACAAAGTATGTATTATAAACCAATTGTTTTGTGAACTATCTTTATGAAATTTTTACTAATAAAAGGAGGCTATTTACAAAACATTTTTACATAACTCAAAAATGATGATTTTTGAGACCTGTCACATTTCTTGCACTGCAACAATAAGACAACCTAGCCAATAAGCATGCTTTAGTTTACATATCATTTTTATCCCTAAAACAAAAATGCAGAAAATGTAAATTAAAAAAGCATATCAATCTGTTCTCAAGACAAGTGAAAAGGATCATAATTTTGACAATAAAAATCTATGGATCTGTCAATTAACATATTATTTCACACAAGTGAAATCTATGAATTAGTAATACATCCCATGAATTTCTTTGTAACAGACAATTAATTTTAAAAAATTAAGAGAAATTCTTATCCTGTTCTTACCTTTCCTGTGTAAACATATATAATGAACTGCCGAAAGGTTTCTGGCTGAAAATGTGGTAATCGAATAGGGGTAGGAGATCCAGGAACACTTGGTGACACTGTGCATCCAGGAATACGGCATATTTCACCACGTTTCGCTGTTTGGAAACTTTTACATCTAAAAAGAAATAAACATTTCATTACAAATAACATATACTACATAAAACGAGATATATTCACCATAAAATATATGTATTACTCAATTTGCTTATACATAAGAAGAGATTCAATAAATTATTATAAAATCAATGTTAAAAGCAAGCAGTTTTAATACCTTAAAAAATGCTGTTGTAAAATCTACGTAACTGAAGCTTCATAAACTTTTAATCTGAACTGAGTCTAAACAATATCCTTGACAGCAGAATAGCTTGCTTGTGATCAACAATAAATGTATGACTTTTGCAAGAAATTTTTATAGTTCATTTTCTTACCCAGCCATAAACTGTAAGTAGTAGCTACACTTTTGAAAAATATATTTCTTGATGAGTAAAGTTAAAATAGAAAATTTAAAAAAACTTTACAGCAACAAAGCATGATGTAAATGTCTCCAAAAGAAATAGGGATGCTTTATAGCATCAGACTTTCTTATACTAGTTGGTACCCCAATTCTTTTGATTGTGGACTAGCTTTTTGGTTTTACCCCACCCTCTTCCTCTGGGAACATTCCCAGTGAAGAGCTTCTTTGTGCTTCCTAAATATTGCAAAGGCCTATCTCAGTACTATACTTTACAAATTTCCCCTGGTATCCCTTGACCCTATCTGGGTGGTTGTTCTCACTGTAGGGATCCAGATCCTCAATTATATACACAGATTGCACATACAGCTGCATGTCAGGACAAGAGATTATGGAAGCATTTGAGTAAAGATGTAATGCACAAGGGACTTGAAATCCCCCCAAAGCCCTAAACATAACTTAAAACATTCATGCCTTATGAGAGTATCAAACCCACACCATGGAGGAATATATGCCCACAGCCTTAGGGTCAATGTACTTGAGCTCACCTGGTCTAAGCCACTGCCTCATGAGCCTGGCTCACTTGAAAGAATTATTTGTCAATGTGTCATGGTTGGCAAAAGTAATACAAATTTGATAAAATTAATAATATAACTAAAAGTGACCGTTTTATGAATATGTGGCATTTAATGTGCTTTATAACACAGAATCTATATACAGGGGTGGATCCAGAGGCAAATTTTGAAAGGAGAACTTTTTTTATTAAAAATGTTTTGGTTGAATGTGTCAAACATATTACAGATTATATAGAATGATAGAGGCTAAACTCAGCTCATATTGCAATACAATTTTAATGTTTATAAGAAAAAATGAAAGTTTCGTGATAAGTTAAAATTAATAGGTTGTTACTGAAAAATTTTGGGCGGGGAAATGTCCGTCCGTCAGTCCGTCCATCCGAATTAGGTGAAATACACTTATAAAAATGGCATCGGTCTGTTTTTTAGTGTTAACTCTAAATTTTCGAAAATTGAAAATGTATGAATATTTTTCCACAATTTCTTCCAACTACATTGAAGATAGTTTTTTCCTTCAAAATAAATTTGTTGTGCGTAATTAGTACTATTATTAAGGTCATGCACATTTTTTAAAAACTTTTAGTAGTTTTCGCGCAATATTGCGTAAAATATGAAAATTGTAAAAAAGTATCAAAAACAAGATTAGCTCGAAAACAGTTCCAATTTTTTTCTTTACATTTTTGGTAGTGATAGTGCTAAATGTACTTTTTGAAAATGTGAGTACTTTTCATGTAATTTTGACTTACAATATTGCGATGAAGTGTACACTGTTTTTGTTGTACTATTTTTATCGCTTTTTTTTACCATTTTGACATATTTTATAACTAACACAGGTCAACGATGAGAAATCATCAGAAATCTCAAAACACATACGATGTCACATTATGTGGCCCTATTTGCTGGAGAGTCACGTGTTGTCAATGGAGCTTTCTTGAATCTCACCTCGATGTTCTTGCTGCGTGCGGGTGTCTTTTTGCTTTGTAAGTGTATTTCACCCAATTCGAACAAGAAATTTAAAGAAAATATTTGCAAGTCTTTTTTGAGAAAATTTTGAAAATTCCCCTAGGGCTTTATGTGAAGTATCCCTAAAAATTAAAGTATATATTTTTCAATACCGCAGAGCTTCGACTCCTATGCAAAAAAAAAAAAAAAAAAAAAAAAAAAAAAAATCCTATGCATGGTTTAGCTGCTAATGTTGTTTACGTACACCGAACGGATGGACAGACAGACGGAAGGACAGACGGATGGAAAAATGAATGGACAGACGAACATACATTAAAAATCTCACTTTTTCAGTTTTAGTGTCCGCAAAATCGTGTATTTCCGTCAAACTCTCGACAGAGTTTTTGCAACATTACATAACTTTCTCTCCAACTATAGGAGAAAGTAAAAGGGCATATAATTATAGCACCTGTTACTGTTCACTTTTTTAACATCCCAACGGAGAAAACCATTCGCACCCTGACACGTATTATCCGATCACGTCCAATAACGTCTCCGTAATCTGCATGTAGCGGTTCAACTACACCTTCAGGACTTCCTGCACGCGATCGCCGAGCATCAGCGTGGGTGGGTTGGGTTGGAGTCGGGGATAGCGATCAGGAACCGCTTTGCTTCCGGCCAATGTGGCAATGCGCCTGTGAACGTGTGGTCCCGCAGTAGGCATCGGAACGACGGCAGCAGACGAAATGGAGAGGTGTTCTGCGTCCACTGGGTTCTAGGCGGCGCCACCATGCCATCCGATGCCGCCGCCACGGCCGCCACCGCCGCCGGCACCGGCACCGCAGTGCGTGCGAGCATTTTCTTTCTTGTGGTCTGCGTAGTCGCCAAACCCTTCGATGGCGGCGCGGGACATTTCCCAACGGTACTGAACCCATGCAGTCATGATAGCTTTAACCTTTAATCTCATAATAAGAAGTTGCTGGCGCGATTGCAGGTTTGAATAACCACTGCTCGTATTCGTTCGAGTAATTCTCAAATCTATTTACACAATAGTGGTACAATTGATTATCATTTTTCCAACGGCAGTTTTGTGTACTTTGAGCAGCAATTTTTTAAAGCTTCTCGTTCTTTCTTTTCCGCCGAGGTTTGCAGTCGTGCCTTTAAACTCGTGTCGTTTGCATTCTCGTTGGAGAGCTGCATCTCCAAAGCTTAATCGTAATATGACCAAAACGGTTGGCAGAGCACTTGCTAACCTCGTTCCGGCCAGTGGAAAGGAGAAGAGAGTGTGTGTAGAATAGCGTTGTTTTGTTGTTACTACTATTGATTACTACTAAAAATCTACAATTTTGCTAGCATTTTGCCAGAAAGCATAAACGGAGAAATAATTGGTTGATATTTCGTGTTTCCGGGCGAATCATTGTCACAATTTATTGCTCCCGTACGTGTAGTGCATATTTCTATCACGAGAGGTGGCAGTGTTCCCCTCCTACTGGACTGTGAGATCCAGCGCCGACCAACACGACGGCTTGCGGGATTTCCTCTAGGTGTCTCCCACCAGTGGGGCACCGCTCAAAGCTGAGAGCGTAGGCTTCCGCGGCCGGAGTCAACAACTTGGCTGTCCGGGAGACGGCGCGTCCTACACACAGGTGCCAAAACATTTAGGATAGGGCAAGGAAGGGGAAGGAATGACCGCGCACGGCCTGTGGTTTGTTCGTTAGACTACTGCATGGCATCCGCCTGATCGGAGGGACTGGATTCGCCTAATCGGAAGGATTGGACGGACTTACTGAACGGAGAGACCAAAGAAAACTACCGACCAGAGCAGCTGGCCGTAATTCTTGCCCAGACAGTGTTAAATTCGACTTAGGGCCGGTTTTACCAAAGAGTACGACTTAACTCTGATGTAAATCATGTTTACTCAAGAGTAACTTCTTAGGGCGTTTCACCAACACTTTACTCGAGTGTAAATCGCTTACACGAGAGTAAATTCGAGAGTAACTTTACACTGCGACAATCCGTCGGGTAAAGAACGGAGTAAGCTCAGTTTTCAACGTGCGTGTACCTCCGAAGTGTTGTTATGTCTCGACGATTACGAATGATATTATTTGAAGATGATTCCAGTAATGATTCGGAATATTATCCACTAGTGCGAAGACAAAGGGTGCGGGAGAGAATGGATTGGTTTTAATTATGACGATCGAGATTTTGTCACGAGGTTATGTTTGACCAAATCAGCTGTTAACTTCATCAGATACATTGTAAACTGTAGAGAACTTGTAAATTTCTTTTTCACCCATGTGGTTAATAAAAAAATGTAGTACTTACCGTATACGATACAAAAGGAAAAATAATAAATACAGGGACTACAAGTACTAAGAAACATTTATTTATTTAGTAAAAACTGTATGTGACGTATGGGGGAGATCATTTGCGCGTTTTCTTGAGTTCCAGAATCTCCTTCCAACATTTTAACAACAAATACTTGAAAGGTGAATAAAAGTTTAAAAAATAAAATGAACAACAATAATAACAACAACAATAATAATAATAATAATAATAATAATAACAAAATTTAGAAAAACGCGAGATCAGCAACATTTGAAAAACTAAACATTTTCGTTGCCGAGTTATAGAAAATTTATTTGCACCGCCACCGGTAAACGAACTGCAAATTTGATTTTTCTGCATTGCTAACAAAATAGTAACTCATCTCCAGAGAAGAAGAATTAATTTATTACAAAATAAAGATACAAAAACTAAGAAATAAACTATGCTAACTCAAATTCCATTACACCACACAAGATAACGCCAAGAGGAGTAAATCGGAGAGTATGTACTCTAGAGTAAAATAACCCCCTAGAAGCATGGTGAAACTCTTATATTCTACTCGAGAGTTACTATCTTAGAGTAAATGCTTACTCTCAGATAACTACTCTCAACTTTACTCGGCTGTTGGTGAAACCGGCCCTTAGTTATGCATAGAAAACTCTACCACCTTCGGGACTTGAATTCTACGTCCTCCCGAATAGAGGCACTGCAGTGACATCAGTTGATGTCGGGATAAATAATTAATTAATGGTTAACTGAATATATGGCTGAGCATGTAACTAATACATCTTATCATTCCTATTACTTGCTATTAATTACTTTTTAGAATATCAAACATTTTATCGTAAAAAGAAAACAGGTTTTGCAACATCCTAGGAAGTGTACGTCAAGTTGCCAGTGTATTGCCAGTTCATTAACGGTGGAGTTAAGAGACGTGTGTGTATTTGGTTTCGAAGGTTTTAAAAATAGATATATGGTGCACCAGTAGCGGCTGCTCCTTAAGGGCTCTAGGGCGGCGCCCTCTCCAGAAAAAAACAACCTCGGGAAAAGTTGCAGAAAGTATTAACATGCAATTAATTAATTGTTTAAATCGTGCGTTCTACCAGATCAATTTGAGGAAAGATTTTTTTTGTGTCTGCTTAAAGGAACGATAAATGTTTTTGGAATGGATGGTATCGTGGACTATCTTGAGTCCATTCGAAACTGGTGCATGGCAGGCAGTAGAAACTTGTACCGAGGGGGTAGTGGGGGGTGGGGGTAGTGGGGTTACCGAGAGTTGGATGGGGGCGGGGGACACGGCCCCCCTCCAATATTTTCTAATACATACAGCACTTTTTTTCTAATACGTCTGTGCTAAACGCTCATTAATTGCACCTAAAACAGACAATACGAGATTACTCTGCCAATTTGTACCGCATGATGAATTTTCATTTTTGTTCTGCTCGTGAAGGTCTCTTTGAAAACCTTCACTTTTTCACTCACCGCATTTGACCTAGAGAGGTAAGCGCATTGTGTTCGAGTAGAACCAGTTACGTTGACTGCACATGTGTTATTGTAGAACATTCATTTTATCTATAATTTGTAACCTTGGTAATTCCATCTCCTTAATATCCTAATTTGTTTATTGCTTTTGTCTTTACAGGATGAAAATATGGATACAAGCACCCTCCATTCGGAGACAGAGCAAAATAGTACGGATGAAATTAGTTCGGCGACACATTTGGGACCGGCAAAGAAGGCTCAACGTCAAGGCTTCAGCTTTAGTTTTGGTAAAAGTCTTCCATCATCCAGGAGAAAGGACTAAAATACACTAGCAATAAATCAAATAACAAACACCCAGTGATGACATTAATCACGTGAATTAACGGATAAAACTATTCAACCGACCATATCTCGATAGTCTAGTCATGTGTGATACGGGATGCGGAGTGAACATAAAGGGAGCAGGTATTATTTTTATTCTAAGGAAACAAATCTTAAATGTTTCATATGTGTAGTTACACCGTAGATGCCATCAATCACAGTAACAGTGTTCTAGGAAAATATTGATTTGCTTACATATTTGTTCGCTTTGAAAAGTTCAGTTATAAAAATAAGTAAAATGACACGATATTAATCCAGATACTTTCTGTTTATAATACTTCTTACCAATCCCGCATAACAATATTATTAATTGCATATGAAATATAGTGAGATATTATGTACAGACATATTTTTAAGTTATCTTCTTCCCGGCGCATTTTCCCATTACATTTATTTGTTATTGTATAATTCGTTATTGTTGCAAGCCACATGCAGATATCAGTATACACAGTAAGTACATACACCAATTACTGCACTTGTATGCCTTTTAGAAATTAATTTGAAACGCATGTAGTATTCATCAGTTATTAAAAATATGAGTAATATCCTATAAAAACTAAATTTGACACAATATTGATATACAACCCTTATAATAACCATACAATGTTTTAATACATAATAGATAAATGAAAAATATTTATTTCTAAATCGCTTCATGATAGTAAAACAATCATTTTGTCCAAAGTGTAAATAATACACGTTACGTAAAAGGAATAAATAACTTTCCCGTTCCTAAGAGGTGGTGGTATGTGTTAGATTGTAACCATATGTACTCATTAGAACAATTAAAATACATGTAGGCCCTAATTGGGATATCGTACTTTCTTATGTGTTTATAAGAATATAAAACTATGGAAGTAATATATTTTTACTGGGAATGGTGCATATTTGCCTTTTCAGATCTGGTTTTGAAGGAATAATTCAGTTCTCCAAATTAATTTCTATTTTTGTACGAAATGTCCGAGTTTGCATTTGTAGAATACATTTACACTACGAAAAAAGGAATCTCATTCTGAATTATGCTAAAGATATTTCTGCACGATTATTTTCCATTGCACTTCTTTGAGCGATGAAAGGCGATGAAAAACGATAGAAAGGCGGGTTTGTGAATTAACTAGTGGCTCGCAGTAGCACCAGTGCTGCTTTCCAAAATGGAGCACTCACACTGCTCAAGAACAACAAATAAAACATTCCCGTATAACACTTCAACTGCGAATATTTTTCCAAAAATATTCTGCACAAATACTTCAGTTTTTGTTTACTTCAGTTTCTATTTACAGTACAACAAATCTTTATCAAGTATATAAAAAAGTTGCTGTTTCATAACGCAGCATTTTAATGGAAAATATTTAATGGTGGACCACGTTCTCCTTGGAGCCTTGCCGTTGCATGACGACAGCTTTGTCGTAAGCAGTGAAACACTCAGTATGAGAGTTCAGTCGGAACGCGCAATACGAGAACAGAAGTAACAAATCAAATATTTTAATATTTCCGTCAAAAGCAAGGCTGTTTCATTGTTTCTGGATTTTTCCTCGAGTTCCTGACTAACGAAACCATAGGCATCTCTCACATGGCTGACGACTGCATATTTTTCTTTCAAATTCTGCAATGGACATTAGCAATAAAGGCTTTTATGAACTTAATACAAATTTTAGTGGTGAAGATAGAGCAATAAATATCTCGGGAAGTGGCGGTGTTCCTCTCCCACTGGGACGTGAGATCAGGTGCCGATCTAACAAGTACCCACCCAGCGAGGCACCACCCCAGCAGGGGACCGCCCGACCGTTAAGCTCCCGGTGTGTGGAGTAGTGTGGTGTGTCATATGTGGTGCATATAAGGGTAACGTATGTGTGTGAATGTGAGTGGTACAAGGGAGGAGGCAAGGATGAGGAAGGAAAGATCGTGTGCGTTCCGTGACCTGTCTATTAGGGTTTCTCAGACTCAGGCTTTCTCCTGGTATTAATCGGAGAAACCACGGAAAACTACCCACCAGAGCAGCGAGCCGCTCCGACTGCTAATATTCATCTCCAGATTGAATGAATTCGACACAGGTATGTATGTAATGTGAAATACCTGCCACTCTCGGGGATCAAAGTATCAGGCGAGGAGATTATCATAGGTAATACCACGAGCTTTGGAAAGTGTCGGTAAATTTCCGGCTTGCGAAGCGAGGAGTGGATTTATCTGAGAATTTTCGAAGTACGAGTGGTATATAATAGGACCATTCCACAAGTGACATTATGTCCAACAGAGTTCCAAAATGCTTCAAATATTGAAAATAACTGAAAGCGTATGTTAACATTAGAGGTTATGTTATAGTACATACGCTATTTATTGCACATCGACATGCGATCTATGTATAACGCCTCCTAAGATAGATGAGTCACAGTTTATGATTGGCCAGTAGGTAGAAGCGGTAAGCAAAATCGTATAGAAAAAGCGATAAACTTTTTGAGATACACCGCCCTCATTGGGGCATTTCGTATGTACATATAGTTAAACACTATTGGTTTTAATTTCACGCGTGGAATAGTCTTAGTTTGGAGACGATTTCTAGACTTCTTACTCCGCAGTTCTTCCAAACTTGGCGGTGCGCGCGCGTTCCAGGGGATCTGAAGGTGAACATCGGCGACGGCAAGACGCGGGACTGCGTGCAGGTGCTGAGCAAATCGGGCAACTTCACGATGCGGAGCTGCGGCAACCAGACGCGCACGGTGCGCGTGCGGAACGGCAACCAGAGGGGCGGCGCCCGACTCGTCATCCGCCCCGGGGGCCGCAAGGGCGCTGGAGGTATCTAGTAGGTCTATTTGACTTTTCTTTTTTGAATTGAATTGAATTGAATTGAATTTGCCTTATTTTACGTGGCGAGACTCAGACCATCAGGCCCGCTCTTCCGTCTGACCACGCAAATTTCGCTACGCTCCTTTCTTCAACTAGCAGAGAAAGGAGGTATTTCTTGGGCGAGAAACAGGCAATTTGAATTTAGCTCAGAGGCGTCATTTAGGCTTGAGGATCTTTTACATGCAAATAAATCTACTAACATGGGACAGCCGGCTTTACTTCCCCTCTGAAGGAAGGTGTATGAAGGATTTTTTCGCCCTTAAAAATCCACGGCTTCGATCAGGGTTGATCCCGCGTACTTGGGTCCGGAACGCTAACCGTTACACCATCGCCGCCGCAAACCAAATAATTTAAGACCACGAACTGTTTCTACCAACTCTTCACGATTACACAAATATACACACTTAAACGAAATTCAGATAATTCAAGGCAAAGTTTTTCGAAAATTCGGATGTTTCTTGGGCGGCTTGCTAGCTTTCTGTCAGGAGGTCTCGAGTTCGATTCCCGGCCGGAGCCAAAATGAATCTGAACCTTTCTAATACAAATGGTTTTAGTTTCTATAGCTGTGTAACGACAGAAGAAGCTCAGGCCGACCAAGTACGATAGGAAGGGTGATGGGAATACGTTATGGTCGCCACGTGACTCTCTCACCACTAGGCTTAGATAATAAATAAAATAAATAAATATATATATATATATAAATAAATATATAAATATATATATATATATATATATATATATATATATAAATAAATAAAATACAGGGCCCAGATCTGGGAACACTGCTAGCCACCAAAAGTTGGGTTAATCCGACCCTAAAATGCCAAATACTTGTACGTTGAAAACAATGAGGAAACTTTTTTTACCACCAATTCTTCACGATTACACAAATATACACACTTAAAAAAATTTTAAAAGTTCAAAATTTTTTTTCTCTTGAAAGTTGAATAACTTAGAGCAAAAAGGTTGTAACCCGCATATTAAAACCAGCACAAGATACTGCAAAATGGATTGTAACTATGTTGGAGAGTGCCAAGAGAATGTTGGCTAACTAAACTTCATGTTAATTACTAAACGTTATTTAATTTATAGAATTACACAATTTCTATTGATATTAGGAATGCAATCACTAAGGAAGCTGGAAACACAAATGCTTTCTGCATGAACAAACTTTTTGCCCAGAGATATTAAATTATTAAAAGCAGAATAGCAGTTCTAATCTATGTGATTAAATCATATTAATTCAAAGCAACAAATAACTTAATTTTTTCAACATTTTGCAATTTTCTCCTACTAAAAAATATTAATTTAGGATTAAACTATAAAGAGAAAAAAAGAGATTATGTACAGTTTTTAACTAATTGAAGGTATTATTCCCAAAGTAACGGGACTAGAAGAAAAAAAATTTCAGGAAGAGAAAGATTCAGCCTTGAACTTACGATAGGATTCAACGCTTTTCGGATGTCATTTAACCTAGGAGAAATCCAATATTTGAACACAATATTTGGCAGCATGATGGGCAAGCATCATACAAATATACTGACTCATAAAATTAGAAACAAACGAAATTGAAGATACCATACATTGAAAAAAATTCATCGATTCTCCATGAAAATTAGCAAGACATGAGAGATTAATCTGAAACGTGTGTCTTGGTTTCCAGGAGGCGGAGGTGCTGGAGCTGGGGGTGGGGCAGGTGCTGGAGGTGGGGGTGGGGCTGGTGGGGGCTCGGCTGGAGCCGGCACCAGCGGATCGGCAAGTGGTAGTCCGAGCGGGACCGCCGGGGCATCTGCCAGCGGGAGTCCCAGTGGCAGTGCGAGCGGCAGCGCTAGCGGAAGTCCTAGCGGAAGTCCAAGCATGGGATAATGGAGCCTCACTCTTGGCCAGGGACTTAGACGTATGGTGTTCAAAAGAAGGCGTCAGGGCGCCTGATACTGACCTGGTATTCACTTTCATCTGTTATTCACGCTATATTCTAGCAGTTCTCTTGCGTTGTGAGACGACGAGGGAATAAAAACATTAAACAGGAATGAGTAACTGATTTTTTTTATTTCCTTAACCAGCAACATTACTAAGCCTTTTAAAAAAGGCATCTACATGATTCGTTTTGTGAGGTTTTTTAGATATTTATTCTTTTGTTTTCTCAAAAATTACAACAATGTAATTTTTTACTTGCCTATCACGTTGTTAATGTTTGCATTAGTGGCAATTTGTTGGCATTATTATTTTTATGAGAACATGAACTTTAAATAATGTTCTATAAAGTTTCTCGAAAACTGAACAGTTTTTTGTGAAAACTAGCTCAAAATTCCACATTTTCAGAAACGCTCAAATGACATTTTTTCAGAAACAACTCCAAATTTTTCTCCAAACTTTTCTAACGGATAGTGCTAATTGAACTCTTTAATATGACATGCAGTTCATTTTGGGGTATTCTTTTGTTTTTCAAAAATTACACAAAATTAATTCTCTTTAAGATCTATCACGCCGCTAATACGCAAATTTCTAGCAATTTGTAAACTCTATTGTATTGTTGAGTTAAAGTGTTTCAAATGACTTTAAATTAAGTTTTTGGAAAACTCATAAATTTGCTGTGAAAGGGAACTTAAAATGTTGAATTTACACTGGCGCTTAAACGCTATGTTCTTAAAAACGGTTCCAAATTTATCACAAAAAATTGTCATTTAGAACGAGGTTTTACTGCTTTTTAATATTCTTAAAATACTTCCCTTATACTATTAGGAAACATAAAAAATTAAGAAATTAAAAAAAATGGCGACGAGGACGAATACTTTTGGCGACGAGGACGGCAGCTGGCAAGAGTGTGGGAAGCTCGAATAACTAGCCGTGACCAAAGGAAATAGAAAACTAATATAGGAAAGTCTGCGCCATTCTGTAGCACCACTAGTTTCTTTTTTCTAGTATGCTAGTATGGTCGGTAAATTGCTAAGGTTACCGATTGGAAAGCAAACATTAATTATAGAACGCTTCAAAAAATTATCATGTCGACTGAGGTGACTCCCAAAATGTTTTGCAGAAAGATAATTAAACACGTCTGTCCAGCGGGAAGGTAAACCAGCGCTTTTTATGTTCGTACGTTAATATGGTTATTTGTCATTTTATTTTGTTTTCGTTTCGCAATTTATGTTGCTTTATAAGTATTATAATAGTATAATACTTATAGGGTCTAACGATAGTTACTATTACTTTTGTTATTCGTAAGCTTTATGGAGTTTTATGCCAGCCATTAAGAAAAAGAATAAAAGAATATTCTCGTACTGTAGTTCTCATTCAAATCATGAAAAGAGAAAGTCACGATTTCAAATTCTGAATAACTATGGTTTCGCTTGAGTTCTCTCGGCTCTATTTCTTGATAGCACAGCCTTTATTTTCTTTTTATACAGATTTTTTTTTAAAGAGAAAGCAATGAATCAAATGATGAAAGCTGAAAGACTATACAGATTTTGGGGCCGTAAATTAATATTTTCATATTTGAAGTTAGCCGTGTACTTCACTAGTACGTTTATACTTTCTGTTGTCAGCTTCTGAACAGAACTCTCTGCTTTATGGATAATGAAAATCGACCTAAATATACACATTATTTATTATTAAATGAATTATGTAAAGCATAGTATTATTGAACATAAATATTAAGCAATCGTTAGCAATTAGGTAGTTTTAATTCAGTTAACTCAAAAACACGGACAAAACTATTACATCAATTTTCATTACATAATAGAATTCATTGTTTTCACTAGTTACCACATTGAGCTTAAAAAGACCCAGACAAGCGGCGGTTCTCGAAACTATTCACGGGGCGGAGAGGAAAATTAAGTGGGCACCGTCACATATTTTTGAAATAATAAATGTTAAGAAATTGTTAGCCTGGATTGTTTTAAATGTGTGTTCATAATAGGAATACTGCTTTGGAATGTAAATCCATCAATAGATAGTATTTGTTTTGAAACATTCGTGTAAAATACAAATAAAGAGCTCTTGGATTTGATGATGGCACGATTCCACGTCTAAAGTGGCGAGCCCTCAGGGTGGAGAGAACCAGAGATATGCAAGGGGAGATGGGCTTTTCCGGGCATGTCCACTGCTATGGTAATTAGTCCCGTTAGTGTAGTTATTTTTTAATGTGGTAGGTAAAGGTGTTTCTCCCCCGCTGGATGGTGAGTCAGGCGCCTACCGACACATTGGCTTGCGGGAGAATTCCCCTGCCAGGTATCTCCTCCAATAGGATCCCCCCCCCACAGCAGGGTCAAGCTCTAAGCTTCCGACTGCTCTCCCGTCATGTGTGGTAGTGAAGTGTCTGTGACTGTGTGTGTGTGTGAGTAACGGGTGAGGTTAGGGCAAGGAAGAGGAAAGAAAGATCGCGCGCGGTCCGTGGCCCGTTTGTATGGGTACTGCTCCGGCATTCGTCTGGTATTAGCTGGAGAAACCGCGGAAAACTACAGATCAGAACCGCCGGCCGCTAGAATTCTTCTCCCTCTAGAGTGACTGAACTGGGCCCACCTGCCCCGCTCTTTTTAAATTTATTTATGTTCTGAATGAGATTACATAGATCAGTTCATGTCAACTTTACATTTGCATTTCTAGCTTACAATCTAACTTTATCTATTTTACTACTAACACTAAGCTACATCTGACGAGGGGGGTCACAGGGGAGCACCTCAAGCTGCCCCGCTCGTGTGGAAACCCCGCCCCCGTTCGCGGAGGGGGAGCGCTCACCTGGCCATGAGGACGACGCGGTGCGCGTACACGGGCGCCTCCTCGCGCCCCACCAGGAACACGACGTCGGCCGACTCGTGGTCGTCCGCCAGGCGCTGCAGGTCCTCCAGCAGGCGCGGCACGCCCGCCAGGCTCTTGTCCGGGCAGTGCGCCGCCACGCGGGTGCCCATCGTGGCTGCCTCCTGCGCCTTTGACCCTGCTGCACACACACACAGCGGCGGATTTAGGCACTACACGGCAACCAAGCCCAAGCGTAAAGGAAGTTGGGGTCTTCGATAGCAATGAAATCCTCAAGATTTAATTAAAAAAAACAACAACACAAATTATAATAGATTTTTACAATGTACATAAAATATATAAATACAGTGCTTGATTTATATAATTTTACGTCCCGGACCGCGTCCCAAATTAATTTCTAATTTAATAGAAATATTTTCATATATATAATTTAATAATTATAAATGACAATAACAATAATAATAACAATATCAGTGGTAGCATCGGCTCTAAGTTATAATGATAATAGTAAATAAAAGTTACGAGTTTATAATATTTTATTGTTTTTTACTAATAATTTTATTACATTTTTAGAAATAATGCAGTCAAATGGAAAATTATTTAATTTTTTTAAGTTTACATAAGTTGGTCGAATTTAAAGTCTAAATCGCTGAGTGTTTCTCCTCTGCTTTTTTGTTTATTTATTTTATCACGTTGCGTTCCCGAGGAACCGAAATCTTTCCGTCGCGTTCTGCCAGAAATCAAGCCATGTGTAAACAAACTGCTTATAAATAGTTTTATTTAAACAATTGTAAAATTCTTGTCTTCAAAAACAAGTATATCTTACATCCCCATGGACTTCGGCCTTTAAACAACTGCTTATTTTGCATTTCACTTTTATATGAATTTGGTCGTACGTGCTCACAGACGTATTTGCTAAGTCGAAACATAACCACAGGCACTGTTCAAAGTTGTTAGTTATTCGCTAATTGCGATGTGCGCGGACCTTCAACCAAGCGAGAGCGATGAGATGATTTGAATCCACCACGCGTTTCATTTGCTCCCAAAATTATCTTATTGCTAGATTTCGAGATTTGTTCAATTGTAACTTCGTATATCTCGGATCATTTTAACAATTATATTATCTGAACGTAGTAATTTATTACATAAACAATTTTGGTTCTATATTGTATAAGCCACAAATGGCCTTCAGTGGTCCCATGGTGTAATGGTTAGCACTCTGGACTTTGAATCCAGCGATCCGAGTTCAAATCTCGGTGGGACCTGTAGCAATTTTGTGAAATGACGCAAAGTTCACTTCAATCGAAAAGAACACTTAGATATCGCCGCAAAAGGACTACTACGAATTGGAAATAAAATGTACATAAAAAGAAAGAAAAACTCTCAACCGACTCACAATTTCTCAACAACACACTGATTCACGCTTCCTCTACGAGCCCGGATAGCTCAGTCGGTAGAGCATTAGGCTTTTAACCTAAGGGTCCAGGGTTCAAGTCCCTGTTCGGGCGTAAATTTTTTTCCCTACAGATATGAATATAATCTTGTATGAAATTAGTACTGAAATATTAAAATCGCCAAATTATAAATTAAGCTAAGAATAAAGAACATTTTAGTTTTATTGATAATGCATGAAATGTATTACTTTTCTGGTTTTAAAATACAAACAATTCTCAAAATTTACAATTAGCATGATTATTATGGTAACATAATTGTTAAATTAACTCTTGAGAACTACACTGCATCTCACTTTTATTTATAACAAAATACATATACATAAACTCTTATTGAACGTCTTTGACGGTCTTTTACAAACACTACATTGCTGCACCGTAAGACAAAAAGGACGAATGAATATGATCATTCGTTTACATACCAAAAACAGATGACGACAGTGTCGGCGCGTTCACAAACCTCAATCTCTCAATATAGAGTACATTTCCAATAATATACTAGACGCAGATGGCGACACTGTTGACATGTTCACAAACTTCAACCTTACAATATAAATGTATATTTCCAACAATAATATTAAGCGAATGTGCATCTAAAGAAAAAAAAATTCCACATTAATTTACACAGATACCTGATACTTTATTAGGGTACACGATTTCATCTCTCTTCCAAACCTTGATCAAAAATTTCTGGAAAATTGTCAAGATATACGCACAAATTACGCAAAAAACATTCTTATTTTTAAATAATTGTACCTAACATAATTTAAAGTGCTCATTTTGAAGACCAGATTTCCTCAAGAAATAAGCTATGCCTTCAAAAATATAGTTGTAGGAGAGGTACGAATAAAATTTAAAGTTTGCAGTTCCCGAAAATTCAGAGATTTTAATGAAAAACGGAACTTCACTACTTTTATCGCCGTACGTTGCTCTTTTCGAGCAATCGAATATAAAACAATTAGAGGACTTTGTTTAGAAAATTTTGAAAATGATTTAAGCAAAGTAAATCTAAAAAGTTTAAAAAATCCACTTCAAATTCGCAGGGCCTTGACACCGCCCAGATTGAGGGGAATCCATATCAGAGGAACTCCTGTGAACGGTTTTGGCGCTAGCGAGGTTGTCACAGAGACGGGCAGGTGGACGTTTTTAAACAAAAAGCACTTTTGCGATATCGGAACCCCTCCCATAGAACGCGTATTTCTGTATAAATATTAATATAGATATTGCACCCTTCTCAACTTTCTCTGTACTGCGTTGTACTTATATTGTAGTAAGCCTACACGAGTAAGTAAAACACCATTTCCTTAATCTCTTAAACGAATGTAAAGCCGTGTATACATGGTACAGTTTTCGTACAGATTCTCGTACTGTTTCTGTACAGAAACTTCAAGATTCCAAACTGGAAGTATAAAAGCGAAAAGCCGCACATACAAGGTCTGTACTTTTTCTGCATCAATTCTGTTCCAATCGCCATAAGACGCCGCTAGGGGGTCTATCGATTAACAACTGAATTGCACCGTCGAAGTACTTTTAGTGGCAGTATTTCTGTGCTGCGTTAGGCTGTGTGATCTTTATTAAGTACTAATTAACCACGAGGAGCATAGAGAAGAAAAATAGGAAGGCAGGAATCGGGAAGGGGGTAGTTTATCACAATTTCACGTCACGCGAACGCACCTTGACACATCTAACCACAAAATCGAAATGACCGATTACTATGGCGTCGAGATATTGAACGATTCTGCGACAAGAGGCGCCTGAGTCAAACTGTAAGCTTTCTGCATGAAAAAATTACGAACATGTTCAAAGGCTTTCATGCAGAAATCGTCCTGTCCAGACTGAACGTTTTGTGTACAAATCTGCAAGAAAACTGTATCGTGTATACCGGGGAATATATAATTTACTGTGATATAATATGTTCAACGAAAATATTTTCTCAACTAGTAGGGCATAGTATACCCATGAACTGCAAAACGAACAAATACATTTCAAGAATACTTTGGACTGAAATAATAATGCTTTTTCTGCGTATGATATTGTTTTTACTGATGATTTTTTTATTGGATTTATATATTTATGCATCGTTTGGGAACATTGTTTACAAAATTTACATTTTTAAATGATTCAGATGAACGGATCACATTCGCACGTATGCAAATCAAATAACCGCTTAATTTACACTTGCTATTTAATTTGTGTTTAATAACTTAAAAACAGGAAATGATGCATTTTCTTCAGTCTAAACTGTATATTGTGCATTTCAGTGAACGAACTTCTTTCCACTGCAATTCTCCGGGGCAATTCAGTATTCCATTATAGATTTCATCACAATTCACGTCCACATACATACATAATGCCGTCAGTGAATAGAAATGGCACTAGCACTGTCGTCCCCAGTGGCGCAATTGGTTAGCGCACGGTACTTATAGGACAGTAACTGAGATATGCCGGGGTTGTGAGTTCGAGCCTCACCTGGGGAATACTTTTATTCTAGATGTTTGCTTTGTGGTAAAGATCAGAGCATGCAAAACCATACTCTATACCTCAAAACGACCAAGTCATAATTACAAACTGAAATATTACGCATATTATAGAGAGAAGAAACTACACAATCAAACGATCTAAATGCGATGGCCCGCTGAAACTTCTGACTCTTTGCTTAAGCCCAATTCATTCTCACCCAGCTTCCGACCATTACTAAATCAGTAGTTTGTCTCTATACTTCTGTGTATAAAAGCGCTTTCTACCGTAATTGATTCTGAATACTTTACTGATCTTCCTTAGACGTTTTCTGAAAGACAATAAATTAAATGCCCGAGTCTTAGCACACGCTACACATGTTCATATTCTAGAATAGAGCGGCATGCTGGGATTCTTACAGATGAGGTAGATAAAATTCAGAAAAGGACAGAAAAGATTATCGAATTTGTAGGAGAAGTATGGGAATCGTTAGCTGCGAGAAGCGAACGACTGTATTAATATGTAATATTCAAGACATACATGGGATGTAAAATGGGCACGTATCGGTAATATATTACAGAAACCTGCTTACAAAAGTAGAGTATACCATCCTTAGAAAGCACGTCGTAGAAAGCAAAGGACTCTTGCAGGTAAGTTCTCCTTTCTGAATCATCCGTAATAGACTAGAATAAACTACCAGCAAAAGCACTAGACGTTCTGAATTCGAACATAAACAAATTTAAAAACATACTTAATTCCATTTAGACGTTTGTTACTATGATTACTGACATTTTAATTATTATAAGTATCATTATTGGTTCCATTATATTATTAATTATAGAGTTATTGGCACACAAATTGTGAAAATGCTGACATGCACACTGATTCTAAAAACTAATTAGAAGAGTGGGGAAATTTATTTTATTTCTCCAAAAAGTTTATTTTGTATTTGAAACAATTTGAATGAAAGCGATAAAGAATGGTGTGGTGAAGTAATAAATAAACAAAGTAGTAAAGTGTTACCTTACGGAAATGGTCCTCCTTTGGTTTTCGTCGAAGGTCGGCATGGAAAGATATACGAGGCTGTTTAAGTGGTTATAGAGGGAAGGGGGTTTAATGACAACAGACAAAACAACTTTGCCAAAACACTCACTTCCCTTCCGGTTCAAATCGTCGGTCTCTTTCTCCATCGTTTCAAAAAAGAGGAAATCACAAGAGGACTGAGTTGAGAAAGAAAGGATGTTGAAGCATTTCCAATCTAATTCCTGAAGGGAATTCCTGTTCTACTTGGCAGTGCGTGGACAATCGTTACTTCTCAGTTTAATGCTATTCGTTAGTATTTCATGGCATTTCGTCTATTGGCTCAGTTTCTTCAGAGTTTGCTCCCAAGACTTTGCATTAATTGTAGCACCATTCTCAAAAGTAAAGCAACAAAGAACGCTTGAAGTTGACAAAGAACGTATGACCCACCTACAAATGGTAAATCGCGGCTTAAGTTTATTTTCCATTTTTTTTATTTTGTCACTTTATTTCGTAAAAAGCGAAAGTATTGCAATCGTGAAAAAACACAATTTTTCCACACAAAACACTACACAATACACGTAAAACAAACACGACAACTACCTCATAATGTAACTAGGACTGTGTCTGAGGACGGACAACTCACGCACTTGTATTATGATTAAATTTTTTTTTATGAACACAATTTTTACTTTCTCGCACTTTCTTCGTAAGAAAAAGTATTGCAATCGTGCGCTGGAAATCAGCGCATTTTCGGTAGTCAAATTTTCGGCAAACTCTCCGTATTTTCGAAAATTGGAAAAAGTTAGCATTTTAAAACTACAGAATTGAAGATAGAGATTTTTCTCTTAAACAAAGTCTGTTATACAATTCAGGTCTTTAAAAACGGTTACGGTCTTTAAAAACGGTTACGGTCTTTAAAAACGGTTACGGTCTTTAAAAACGGTTACGGTCTTTAAAAACGGTTACGGTCTTTAAAAACGGTTACGGTCTTTAAAAACGGTTACGGTCTTTAAAAACGGTTACGGTCTTTAAAAACGGTTACGGTCTTTAAAAACGGTTACGGTCTTTAAAAACGGTTACGGTCTTTGAAAACGGTTACGGTCTTTGAAAACGGTTACGGTCTTTAAAAACGGTTACGGTCTTTAAAAACGGTTACGGTCTTTAAAAACGGTTACGGTCTTTAAAAACGGTTACGGTCTTTAAAAACGGTTACGGTCTTTAAAAACGGTTACGGTCTTTAAAAACGGTTACGGTCTTTAAAAACGGTTACGGTCTTTAAAAACGGTTACGGTCTTTGAAAACGGTTACGGTCTTTAAAAACGGTTACGGTCTTTAAAAACGGTTACGGTCTTTAAAAACGGTTACGGTCTTTAAAAACGGTTACGGTCTTTAAAAACGGTTACGGTCTTTAAAAACGGTTACGGTCTTTAAAAACGGTTACGGTCTTTAAAAACGGTTACGGTCTTTAAAAACGGTTACGGTCTTTAAAAACATTTTTCATCTAATTTCTGGTTGAAATTAACACAAATAATAAAAATACCGTTTTCTCCAAAACCGCTCCAATTTTTCTTTAAATCTCTTTTGCATGGATAAAACTTAAAATAATTATGAAGGTCACATTTCCATTGATCACTGTGAATTTTCTAAAATTGCGTGTTGGATATATTGGGTTGAGAAAATTAGATATTTAAGCTTCGCCGGGACGCGTCGGCCAGAGTTAATGCGCCAGAGTGGCTGGTTTAGAGTAGAAGGTCCAAGAAAAGCGAACTCTGAGAAATGGAGTTGAGAGTAGGTGCGGAAATTGTTTTTGCTAGTTGAAAATACTTTATCAGGTTCATATAGGACAATAATATTGTGTAGCAGCTACAAATAATGCGAGAAAGTATGTGCTACTGTAACACCACTTCTTTAAAACACATGAAACACAATACATTTTTTAGAGGAAACTTCCACCTGAGCACCACTCTTCCACGTAACATTTACCGAATGCGTTAGCGTAAGTGAGCACAAAAGTGGAGCTTCGTAATCCTGGAAGATGGATCCTGGAAAAGTATGTGCTGCTGTAACACCACTTCTTTAAAACACATGAAACACAATACATTTTTTAGAGGAAACTTCCACCTGAGCACCACTCTTCCACGTAACATTTACCGAATGCGTTAGCGTAAGTGAGCACAAAAGTGGAGCTTCGTAATCCTGGAAGATCTTTCGATACCAGTTACGTAGCTCAATGAAGATCCGTATCCGATCTACCTGGATAAGCATTCCCTTCCTCTAGGTGCTCGATAGCTCATTTCAGAAGGTGTCTCCGATCAATTCAAAGCAGATTCTCGAAGCAAGAGTCAGAGACCGACCGCAATTTTCCCTCTCATCAGGGAGCTTTAGTGCCATGCATAAAGTAGCGACGTTATCCACTAACAGTCACATGAAGGACTTTGAAGTCATAACATCTTACCTTAAGCCTAAGGCACGATCTTATACATTTAAGCACAAATTAACGGAAAATGATGGCAAGATGACAGGAAAAAAATTCGCGGAAACGAAGTCCAAAACCTATATTCCTATTCGGTTATGTATTACGCTCATAATGAACGCTGTTATTCTTTATACTGTCAAGGAATCCAATTCAAAATATCAGTCTGCATTGCCATCACAAAGGGCCAGATCTTGCATGATTAAGATTAGTTTTGTGGTTCTTAAGTGATTCATGTCTCAACAATTGTCTACACTTATTGATACAGACGTTCTGCCATTTATTTGATGAACGCTTGAAATGTTTCTTTTGTGCATAAAGCAATGTTACAATCGCTAAAGCTCATTTCAAAATTGATCCTTAGATCTCATAACGTCGTTAGTAATGTGATCAATAGAGTTAAAGGATATCGCCTCACGCTTGGTGATATAACTCCCTAATCATGGCCCCCTCTCCCATCCTTCGAGTCTGACGATGAGCGGATATCCCATCCAATGTGACATATCCCTCATGATCCAGAAAAGACTCCAGCAGCGCTGAGAGTTCGCAGATGAGATACCAAAATTCCGGGATAGTTGAGATGAAGAGAAAGAAGAAGGAGCTTATATGTAATTGAATTATAGGTACTAATCAGAAAGTTCGGCCACTCGTCTCACAATAATTGAATTGGTCTCTATGACATAATTACAAGGGAAGGAATGCAAATATTCGTTCTGAGAGCTATATTCGCATGTTCATCAAGCGTTGGTACGTGTTCAAATCTTTGCCAATTCGCAATAAATCTCAACGAACAAAGTAGTATGTTCAATCTTACGTGAGACAAATAATTGCGTTGTAGAAGAAACGGAAACATACACAGTGTAAGAATTGATTAATAACAAATATTGTAAGGTGCTTCAGAGTCTGTGAATCTCATCTTAGTTTTTCATCACTCTTGATCCGTAGAACAAGAAATTTACAGAAATATGAGGTAGTTTCTGGGGCGCTAACTAAATGTAAAGCTTTTTAAATCGATTTGTATAATATTTTCATTCACTACTCTTTCAAAAGAGCCTTCTTAAAAATCACACGCAGACAACTGTTCCAAATAAGTACAAGTGCCTCGTTTCCTGTTGCCTGGAACACTTTAAACAGTCATTACTTTAACATGAACAAGGCGGATCGTTGCTATTCCGCTAATAATTCGTACAATGAAGAACCCCACATATATATTGTGTATCCGCAAAAATGTATCTTACAACTATTGTAAATAATTTCATTTTTGGTTTGATCGAAAGATCAAAGTGCCAGAAATATTCAGTCATGCTTCATATTGTATCTCACTTGTAATTATGTGAGAATATGACTTTTGATATTGTGAACGTTGTGATTGTCTTAATTTGCGCTTCTCTCAGTAAAACTGCGAGTGAATTTATTACTCGTTCACTTTACATTTGTCAGTCGGAGCGCTGCGATCTGTTTACGTGAGGTCACTGCCGACTAAATGTGAATCGCACATGTACAATAGAAATTGATCAATTAGATATGATATAGAGGGCGGTAAGCGAAAAACGGGCCCGTTAATTGCAGGGTGTGGCAGAGAAAAAACGGGCAATAAAATAACTATTGTGTAATAGATATGTGCAAAGGAGAAATTAAAAATATTTTCCGTTCCTTTTTTGAAGAGCATATATTGTCGATGAGAAAATGTATTGCAGCTCTGTCCGTAAGTCTTTTTAATGCTGTCCTATTTTATTTTCTTCGCGGCAATAGTTCCGATTATTTATAATTAGTTTACTGCCAGAATGCATTCTTTCATACCGAAGTGGATTTGATTTTTCCGCAGATATCAGAGAAACGAGAAAAACAAAACAAGCCCTTTTTTTCCCCGGACTGTCTCAGCATTGGTCAGATTCAGTTAGACATCGGCAATATTTGAGAATTCTCAGATGTGTGTTTGGGCCCTCACTTTTAAAACAGTAGTTCGTAATTCTGCCGTCTGCAAAAGTGTAATGAACGAGTAATAATTGTATTAACATTCATTTTTGTTGTTATTTCAATTTACCTTTGTTTCATGTTTTCTTGATTCCCATTCCTTGTCACCTTCTATCGATTCTAATCAGTGCCGTATTTTCCTCCGAGCCCGTAACCTTAAGTGCAATATTCCCCCACAAACTATTGTACTTCAGTATTTTTTTCATTTAGATGGCATTTAAAATAGAATGAGACCTTACAAACATTGATTGTGCAAGTTACTATGATCCACCAAAAAGTAATGCTTTCCACCTAATTCAAACGAATATTGGCACTCAGTGTAGCATTTGGAACCCTTTTATCATAAACCAGGAAAGGTTTTTTGGAGAGCCCCTTTCGTGTCCCGTGTTATTGTCAGGAAACACAAAGAGTCTCATGAATGTCCAAGCCCAATGTAGATACTATAAAATGAAATAATTTGCAATCATTACAATGTTTAGAAGGTTTCGTGCGTGATACAAACTGTATTCCCTTGGTTTGTTGACTTTCAAATCAATTCTTTCCAATATTACAGAATTTCATAGATTTCATGTTGCTGATACACCATCACGAAGAGACAAAAACTTGCGAGGAAACAGAATGTTAGAAAAATGAATTCGCATCCCGTTTCATAATACTTATACGTGTGGACACTCCTTCCGGTTCCCAATGATTACGACCATTATAAAAGTAAATAATAAAAATACTGTTATTTACACCAAGGCAATGAAATTTAACTTCCTTTCTGAAAAAAAATTTCAGATTTATCGTAACAAAATATTTTAATATGGCAGTACAAATGACAGAAAATTACGTTTATTAAGTATTGTCTAGGCAGTATTACGACAGAAAAGATCGCACTTAGGTATTGTTGTTAGTAGATATCGAGTGTTTTGCAAAAAGCATTTGCAGCATGCGTTAATATACGTTACACAAGACGAAAAATTTGCATTATATCATGCCGTACGTTTATACGAGTTAGTAGCTATCAAAACAGCGAACATAACAGAACTACGATAGCCGGATTTTATCATGCAATCATTCAAACAATAAGATCTAACGGGTAAAGGGGTTCCGCGGCTACAGCACTCGGCTCATCCCTCCCAACACGTCGCCTCATACTTAAAAAACTGATAGATTGACAGGTGATTGCGGACATGTCAACTGTTATGGTTATTAGTCCGGTTTGTGTAGTGAATGTTTTATCCCAAGAGATAGTGGTGCTACCAATCCTAGTAGATAATGAGATCCGGCGTCGACATACACGTCGGCTTGCGGGGGGATATCGACTTCCAGGTATCTCCCCCATTGGGACACCGCCCGAGCCGGGCCAAGCTCTTGGCTCCCAGCTGGTCACCCCATATGTGTAGTAGTGTAGTGCATTTAAGTTGTGTGTGTGTGTGTGTGTGTGTAGAAGATATATAATAGGATATAATAGAAGATAGAACAAGGAAGTGGAAGGAAAAATCGCACGCGGTCCATGGCAATGTTTTCAAGTTACAGATCTGCCATTCGTCAGCGTTGGCCAGAGAAATCTCCTCCAGAGAGCAGCTGAATTGGGCGTTGTGTCGACAATCACTGCAGTGACAGCAGCAATCCTGTCTCTGTGCTAAACACGGTCAGCGTACTTTAAAACTTACTCTAAAACACGCCTTAGAATCATGAAGAGGACTTTCAAAATATTTTCATAGACTCTTCCAGCTTCGATTACACTAACTGAATTGACGCCATTCTAGTTAACACGATTGTATTTTTAATTACAAATTCAATGTAAACAAATGGTTTTACTGGAGTTCTGAGACTCATAGCTCGCCCTCCGTTTCGGAAACGACTAAAAATACTGAGGAAGGAACTTTATTTCGATTCCTTCACTCACTGCTCGAGACGGTTATCATTCAATGAAGCATACCAAGCCTTTCTATCAAACGAAGCTCCGGCAACACTTAAACAATTCCACTGACATGTCCTTACCATAGGAAAAAAAAGACAAGCTCTCCCCTCTGACATATTGAGGGCATAGAGCAAGCACACCTGCTAAAATGACAGCCACAAAACTGACTAAATAAATCACCAAAGTGGCAAACGACAAAGGCCCGTCGCGAACCTACACAAACAACCTCACACTTAGCAGTAAAACGCAATTTGCGTGCGCACTGCAACATGATCCAGAGACCAATATGATCCAGAGACCAAAACTCCCATCGACCTTCGGGTACACCGAAAAAAAATGTAAAACAAATGGAGTATAATGCTGCGAATCGCCAGTAGTTCCCAACCAGTTAATGGATCTCAACCGGTGTTAGGACTGAGATGAATCAATGCAAAAAGTCTTAACTGGGAAAATATATTATTTTAATTGGAAATAGTTTACCAACTCTCTATAACAGTCCTGGAAGGAAATGGCGAATTGTCTGACACTACACGACGGGTCGCCCAGTTTCAGAATGAGGGAATAAAATAACAGAATCGGAGAATGATGGAAATATAATAGATACAATAAGTTATCATATGTAGTCGATTTTAAACCTCAACAAACTGCAGAATAATAACTGTGGTCTCTGGGCATAAGTTGGTAAGTCCCTATTCGTATATTACATTACACGTACAACTTATGCCCAGACACCACATATATGATCTAAAATCGATAATTTGTCATTCTTCGATACCATAATTTTTCAGTACAACACTAATCGCGTAGATGTATCAGAGAACTTAGGCTCTCAGAGATCAGAAGCTAGCAACACCCCTAAACCAAACCACAACGAAAATGAAATGTCAATTTTAGGCTAATTAAATACTATATTCTCGAACCTTAGGCTATTTTGTATTTCCCAAAGTTGAGAACTCAATTTTTAGTCTTAAGCTTGCAGCGCCCACCTGGAAAATACAACTTTGCATAATTGCAGCCCTGATTTCCTGAATATACGGACCGGAACAGTACTTTCCCCTAGAGCCTTTAATCAACCTTCAATTTTGAGCTTTGGTTTGGTCGAGTTTGGTTTAGGGACTATGTTAGCTTTAGATGTCTGAGAGCATAAGTTCTGAGGAACATCATTTTGATTAGCGTTGCCATCGCCTTGTGAAATATTTTGGTATCGAACAGTGAAAATTATCGATTTTCGATAAAAATATCTGTGGTAACTGGGCATACGTTTTTAGTACGTACGTGCAAAGAAGTATAAGTTAGGACTTACCAATTTTAACCCAGATACCACAGTTATCATCCTGCATTTGCGTTTGGTTTTTGGCCGCCGCTAGATGGCTAGCCACTCCGACCGCGGTCGGCGCGAGTCGTCGGGCGGGCGGGCAGCGGGCGACCGGTCGGGCTCCGTCCGGCCGGTGCTCGGGCGGTTCACCCAGCGGCGCCGCCGCCGCCGCGGCCGCGGCCGCTCGTTGTTGTATACTGCGATTCCCCTCCGGGGCTCCGACCGTCGGCGCGAGCCCCTGCCCCGCCCCCACCCTCACGAGGTTCGCCCACGGATTACTACGGTTCAATTTGCCCAGGGCCCCG
Organism: Gryllus longicercus; assembly: GCA_038098605.1. Lineage (NCBI taxonomy): Eukaryota > Metazoa > Arthropoda > Insecta > Orthoptera > Gryllidae > Gryllus > Gryllus longicercus. The sequence goes on from JAZDUA010000133.1 coordinate 1,676,323, forward strand.
GCAAAAGGTTTGTGGAATTTCGTGGGAACGCGTGTATCACCGCCCGATTTAAAGTCCCTTCGTTTGGAATGCGATCTCATCTGCCGTAACAGAAAACCGGTTGCGTGCTGTTTGCACAATTAAATTTTTACAAACGTTTCACTTCCACAGAAACTGTTCCACAAAAACAGGCATATAGGTTTCACTTCCACAGAATCAGGCCCAGTAGTTGTCATCGAATGCGTACACCACGAACAACTTCAACCACACCACACACTTTGTTTTTTTTATTCGACATTTTTCTTTGTTTCTTAAAAACCATTTTCTTTCCGTTTCGTCTGTGAAGTGACCTTTCGAACTCTAGCGTCCCGTCGCCATCGCGTGCCTACCTGCAGCCGAGATGCGCCTCTCCCCGCAGGTGCCGCCTCGCCGCTGTCAGTCGCCGCCGCGCCGCGCCGTCCGCTCGCTCCGCAGGAGACGCCGGGAAGCCCACAGGCGCGGGCGAGGAGCAGGAGGAGGAGGTACGGAGAGCCACCCGACGCCGTGGCCGCCGCCTTCCCAGCTGGAGCCGGCCGGCCCGCGCGCCCGCCCGCTCGCCGCGCCAACCGCTTGCCTCGGCTGCCAACCGCGCGCAGGCGAACGCCTTGGGACGGTTTTTGTAAACACGGCCGTCCGCGCGAATCGGTTTTGGTTGAAGACGCTCTACATGGCGGCCTCTGTCACACACTTCTTGTCACGGCTTGATAGTACACGCTCTATCACACCGTACTAGTGTTACTTAAATCATTATTACAATTTATTGAACATTTTTTAAATTATGATCTTGGAATGTCAGTAATGTTATGAAACCTACTTTTACACAGTCTTATGTCAATAATATATAAGGAAATAATAATAACCAACTCTAGGTTAAATTTATACTAGAAATAAGCCTCCTGACAGGGGGAAAAAGAACATGAAATAATGGCAGGATGCATGTGCCGGGATACCACTTCGAAGGTAAGTGCTGGCCGTTGGCCTCTTGGTTCAGACCTGCGACCCAATGACGCGGAGGAGCCAGGGGGAGGTTGTGCAGGTTGGCAGCGCCGTGCGACCGGCCTTGAGGGCGGACAGGTACCCGTCCGGAGCGGGATGGAGCGGGACGGGGGCGGAGCGGTGACGCGGACCGGCGCGAGGGCTGCGACGGGGGCGGGGGCGGGGGCGGGGGCGAGCGGTCAGGCGGGCGGCTGCCGCAAAAGAAGCCGCGTCCTGCCCCGCTGACCGCCCGCCCGCCCGCCCGCACACCACACAATGAGCCCTCGCGTACACCGGCCTGCACGCCCGCGGGGCATTTAAAAATAAAGCCCGCTTCCTTCCGCGTCTGCGCCTCCAGGGTTGTGGCAGGTGGTAACAGTGGGTCCTGGAAGACCCTTGGGTGCAAAAACAGTGCGATACATCCGTTGCCTCTACAACGTTTCTGATCGGGAGATCTTAGCGATCTAGTCCCCACGTTGGCGGATTCTCGACACTAGCTGTATAGTCGCGTTAAATACAGGTGTTGTCTGGAGAAGTTCTAGCGTTCGGGTGCTTTGATCGGTAGTTTGCATTGTTTTATCTATTAATATCAAATGTCATGGTGGAATTCTATACAACAGGCCATGGACAGCGCGCGATCTTTCAATTCTCATATTTGTCTCTTCTGCCTCTCCGTTACATTACACGTTAATACACTACCATTCACAACACTACCACAAATGTTGGGAGACCAGTCTGGAGCTTAGGGATTGTTCCGGTTGCGGTGGTGCCCCGATATACCTAGGTGGGGAAAATCTCGCAAGCCGACAAGATTATCGGCCGCAGATCTCACGTTCCGAGGAATATCATTTCTACGATATAGCATGAACTACACTTACAGGACTAATGCTCGAAATAGTTGCTCGCACCCAGAATCACTACTCATAAAACTGGTTTATTCATCCGATTAAGAGAAATGACAACACGAAGAAAGTATTGTGTAATCAAAAGCGGAGTAAAATTTCACATCATTATTATCATCCATACCATCCATTTGTCATAGCTATTTTGTATTTTAAAATTATTACAATTTGGTTAAGCAAATAAAATATGATTGCTTTAAAGAGGGTGAATAGATCCTAGAAAGACTGCAGGAAATATGCAACTTGAATCACAGCATCAGTGAAAACGGGCGATCGATTGACCATGGGCTGCAAGTAAACGTAACTACAAGTAAAAGCATATCAACGGCTTATGGTATGACATCGTCTTCGATATGTGGCTACGGCCCACAAGCCTCACATATTACACTTACTTGAATATCAGGGGAATTTTGCTCGCCCGCAAGGCGGGTTGCTAACGTTCTGCACTATCTCGATTATGTATATAATGAAACAAAAATAAATGATGCGTGAACGAAATATATACATTATAATCATAAAGAGAAGGAGAATAAACAAAACATTACATAACAAAATTATTATTATTATTATTATTATTATTATTATTATTATTATTATTATTATTATTATTATTATTCCGTTAAGTGAGGTATGCCAAAGTGCTACAAAATAACTAATAAATTAGATTTAAGCTAAAATTAAGTTAGATTTAGTTATTTTTATTTATTTAATCTTAAATGGGTTGTAACCCTTACAAAAATATATAGAAACAATTTGATAACAGTAAGACATAAGTGAGAAATTAACAGTTAACTGTTAGACACGTGAGACTGACACTTGATTAAGACAAGTGAGAAGGAATACCGTCTGGAGCTTAGAACTTATCCCGGTGCGTTAGTTTTAGTTAATTATTAAGAAAAGCCCTCCCTCTCAGCAGTTTACTGTAACCCCGATTAAGCAAATAAATTCCCGCCTCCTCAGGGGGTACTGTGGAGGGAAAAAAGCAAGGCACCGTCAGGTTGGCATTCATGTGACGCTGGAACGCAACGTTTTTCAAGGAACGTCTTCCTGGGCAGGACCGCTTCGCCAACTCGGAGCTGTCAACTTCCCCGATTTGTTCCTGTCGAATTATACATCACTCACGATGTGTCGGGAGAGACCCTCCTCAATAAAGTATGAGCATCCGACACTGCCACGACAATGCCAAGAGCCCACCTGGTGGCCGCCCGGGCTGTGAACTCCGATCAGCACCTCAACAAGCCTACTCGTCGCACTCACCGTAGCACTAGTGACGCCGGAAATATGTCACCCAGGCGGGGATTTCACTGGCCTGTCAGGACTGGGACTGCGGTCCCAATCCCGGACAATCCTATGGTGTGACAAATGGCTAGTTGATATCCACATACGTGATTTTAATTGAAGGGCAAAGTTGGACGCACCAACATGGTTGCCAAAGCAAGAGACTGGTTTAGGTAAATAAGAAAGTTAAGTAGGTAGGAAAATATTTATTTTGGTACTGTTATAATGAAATATTTTATTATTGGAATTAGGAGTTGCAAAATTTAACTCTTAACGTAATTTACATATTATTTGTTTCTCAAAAACATTCTAGCACCAATATCACAAAGATCACCTACTCACATTTTCACAGGAAAACTAAGGTGTACATTTAATTATGTTCACAAATATTAGTATAATTCAATTATTAACATACGATTCTACAAATATCCGGTCAGTTTGAAGAGGAGTGGAATTTTTTGCAAGAGCATTTAGGCAAGCTGTCAACAATTTTCAATCTCAAATGGTACCACCATGTAATCAGAGGCACAGAAGATAAGGAGAAAATAACCTTTCTCCCCAAAACACCCATTGATAACCTCTAGATAAGGAATTAACTTGCCCCAAAGATGCTTGAAATGAAAAAAAAAGCTTTAAAAATGGTTTCTCACAGTGTAATAATGCCCCTTATGATCCAGTTAGCTTTACCAACTTAGGTGGCTCAAGACATCAATTGATGTCATAAGCACTACGCTTATGACCGGACGGTTCTAGGGCTCGACTTCTAATTGCAATTTTTTAGACACTAGCTAGATAACCAGGTGGAATTCAGACGAAATTCTCGACGAATGCCGGAGAAATGCCGTAACAAACGGGTCATAGACCGCGCGCGATCTTTCCTTTTCCTTCCTTGTCTTATCCTCACCCCTCATACACATCCACACTTACATGCAATACACTACCACATACGTCGTGTGACCAGTAGGGAGCTGAGTCGAGAGGTGGGGTGGTGGCGGCGGCGGCGGCGGCACGATTGTGGGAGATACCTGGTTGGGGAAAACCCGGCAGGAGGTCGTGAAGGTCGGCGCCGGATCCCGCCATCCTGCAGCAGGAGATCACCGCAAACTCCCGCCTCAAAATATGCACTACACTTACGGGTGTAACGACCTTAGCTGTTGAAAGCAGTCCGGATGCACAAATCAACCAACCCAATTTGCATTGTCTTCATGGAACTATATTTTAAAATATAGGCGAGAATTGGAATCGGCAAACAAAATTGAAGTCGTTACTTCTGCGTTGTGTTTCCCTGCAGTAGGCGAGAGGGGTCGTGCCTACCTTGTCCCGTTGCACCATTACACGCGGGCGTTTAAAGCATGCCTTCTGGAAACACGCGGCCCGAAGCACCGACGCTACACGCAAGGTGAAGCGCAGGAAAGGAGATAACGGCGTCAGCGGTCAACACACGTACTTACAAACCCGGAGGTCACCTTTTTTCTCTCTTTTCCTTCGTACAAACGCGCTTTCCCTCCGAGTAGGCTGAACTGCCTGTGAAATGTTTTCTGTGGAGCTGAAAGAAGAGGATAAGGTTAGGGAGTTCTCCTAGACGATTGAGAGATTCAGGGAAGAGTAATTGCCGAACGCAAAAAAGTGTGTTACCTTCCTATTTTTACGCTAGTCACAATGATATATGTATATGGTACGCATTCTGCATTCTGAATCCAGGAACCCCAGTTCATGTCTCGGCAGAACCTCATTCTTTCATCATTACGTATTTACATTATCTACATTTTAAAGAGAGCGAGGTCTGAGAAATACAAAACATACTAATGATAGCTATTGTCTCAGCACACTATTCTTCATGTTAGTGTGAAACTTGTCAAGTTACGCTTTCCGTCTTGTGATTTAAGCGAATGAATGCGACACTGCATTTTTCCGAAAAGTTATCTTGCGGCTGCCATTACTTCCGGGGCGCGCGCCCAACAGATTCCAGAGAAACAAATACTACATATTTAGTGCACTAATACGGTCCGCGCCACGTAAAGCTTAGCTACAACCCATGTTTTACCACTGGCCTATTTACTGGACTTTGCATTTTTTTACTCCTAATTTTGTTCATTTTTGCATCAATCACTACTCATGAAAAGTAGTGAAAAGTAGTGAATAGTTGTCAATGTATAAATTAACAGTTACATTTTTAATTATTTTATTTGCAGACTAAACTATAATGTATTGAATATTTTTAGCATACTTAATAAATAATTATTTCTGAATATTCCTTTTTTTCTTACCAAAGGTCAGAGAACTCAATAAAATACCAACGCATTATGTCATTCAAATGATGAATCGTGAATCAATTACTATTGTTCTTTTAAAGTGTTACAATGTTTATTTCCCAATATTTTATTTCATCTACGAGAAATTGGGAAAACAATTTAGGTGTCCTATAAATATGGCTGGTAAAAATCGATATCAGTGGTGGCGTCATACTAGAAAACATTTCTAGCTAATTTCTTGCCCATTATTTCGATTGGGAAATACAAATGAGAGGTTGTTATCTGCGTCAGACGTTCTGAGAGCTGAGATAGATCTATTCCTATAAGCCAGTTTCGAGTAAATTAGCAGAAAGCCAGCGTGGTAAAGTTGAAGTGCTAAGAGACGAGTGATAGAACAACCGTATGACCATTGAAGATGGTATTATCCGCCCACGTTTTCTTGAGCCCTCGCTTCGCTAGATGCGACAGGAGTGGGGAATTTGGTTATTTTCATGAAAGGAATTTTACGTTGAATTTGTAGTTCATTTTTCCATGTAAAATAGTTTTTAATACACGGGAGACAACATTCCTCAACAACAGATTTTGTCTACAACTCTCATTGCTATCATTTATTCTTAATGCAACTAATGTTGAGAAAGTAGTGGGGCTAGATATTCTGGGGCTCAAGAAAACGTGCGGATATAATAATACCGCCACCTTGATGAAAACCACTAAAACCATTACAATTCGTTTGTACCTCGTTTGCAACCGTTTGTTCCACAATAACATTGGTTTCTACAAAAACCACATGTAAGATAGAGCTCGTTCAATTATGGTGTTGCCAACTTCACTCTGGCACCGCCACCATTGTAAAATAATTGGAACCCATCTAAATCGTTTGTACTTTGTTCCAACCGAAATGTTGGACTAGAATTTTGGTTTGTACTAAAAACAATTACAAAAGTTTTGTAATGCTGCAGGGAAAAGTGTCGATTTTCTCATTGGAAAAACTTATTGCGAGTCATTGATGCCGAAAAAGAGGACAATTCTTGCTCCCATTTGTAGTAAATTACTTTCTTTAAAACGTAGTCAACTCAGAATTGACGTTTTGAGGGTTCATGATTTCTATAATCGGTTTATGGCAAAACGTCATGCTGTCAATTTGTTTATCCACCCGTATGTTCATCCATCCGTCCGTCAGTCTACCCGTTTATTCGTCTAAGTTCTAGGTCTTCATTTAAAAGAAAATGAAGCATTTAAGAATTAATGTAATATATCTTTGCAAAAAATAATTGTGTGTATTCGAAACAAGCAATAGTGTTCCATAAAGACAGCCTTAGAAGAACATTCATAAACCACCACTTTGAAAAACAGTTCCATTTATGGCAAAAATGACGCTTTTTGCAAGAATCGATATATGCCCATTGTTGGCAGCGCCCATCGCTGCAAGCGCGCTTTGTTGTCAGCGCTCATTGATTGATATGTGTTGATATACTGTATAATATTATTACATAACCGTTACTAAGGAGCGAGAAAGTATGTGCTGTTTACCACCACTAGTTTTGTGAAGAGATATGTTTCAAATAATTGCTGGACATTGCATTTACATACACTATCTAATCTTTGCATTTAAGTACACTCAATTTTCATACTTAAAAAATATTGCTATCTTCTCTTCACTAATTATAACCTCACCGTCCCACACGCTCGAGCTAGGCTAAACACAACTACGGAATGAACAAATGTCGGCAGATAAGCGTTAGTTCTCTTAATTTATGATTTCAATAAAAGTTAGTGTTTAAACTATAAAATCTGTTAATGTTAACAAGCGACAGCACATCTGGACCACACTATTTTTCCATTAGAAGTAATATCTCAAAGTTTGATTAAATGGAAAGCTCAAACTACTTGCTAATCGAAAAATTTAGGATCTTAAATATAAATATTTTTGCAATTTTCAAAATATCAGAAGTTTCAATGAAAATACTATACCTTTTTTATAAATGCATTTGCTCAAGAGGTGGATTTACGCATAGGCACAGTAGGCACGTGCCTACGGCGGCAAATTTTCAAGGGCGGCAAATTTTCAAAGGCGCAAAATTTTCTTGATATTTTCTAAAACAAATTTAGGTTCTCTAAAAACTATAACAGCATAAACCATATTTTTATTTTAAAAATATCATATTAATATTTAATACAAGCTATTTATTTGTCTACTTCATTAGAGTATACCTTATGATTTCAGAAGTATGTGAATCTGAAACTAAGGCCCGTTGACGAAAGAAAACATGTTGCAATTCTAGTTGTCATGTTTTAGTTTCCTTTTAATGTTAACGTTTCAGTCTTAAAACGTTAATAATGTTGAACGTTACTTGCTATGAAGATACAGTTTATATCCAAAATTAGCTAATCCAAAAAAATTATTTAATTTAAGAAAACAATGTGCAAAATATAATGTTACTTTTAAATTTAAAACGTTTAAATTAATGAGGAATTGTTACTGGAACGTTACAATTTGGTATGTAACATTAATTTTAAACAGGGGGCGGCAAATTTGATGTGCCTACAGGCGGCAAAAATATTAATCCGCCCCTGCATTTGCTTCTATTTGATCAAAAAATTTAAAGAAAAAATTGCAGCCATTTTCCAAAAAAAATTGAAAATGGCAATATAATTAGTTCAGTGTATCTTAAAACTGACGTATTCACCAATTCAAAAAGTTTTTCAGTTCAAAATCCGTCTACCGCCTACCGTCTACTAATAGTCTGAGGCTGGAAATCTTATATGCGGGAAGAAAATGCCTAAGATGTATACTACTTTGGGATTCAATTTAAAAGCCTGTAAGAGTAATGGATGACATATCCATTCATTCATCAATCCATATGCACATAAATACACACATGCATATACGATATCGTATATATCGCACATATACAACAGACGTGCCGTTTTTTGGGGTACAAAATTATATGTATCTCCTTGGCAATTGAACTGATCTAAACCGTGTTTGAAAGAGTACTAATTTATCAAACCTTGACGTGCGCGCGAACAGCGTTAAAGACTGTACATTGCAGAACAAAAGTTTAAATTCTTTTTTTCGACATAAAAATCGAGATAGTATTTTTGAAGTGGTTTCAATAGTTTTCCTCAATCTTCAAAATTTACTATTGTATAGATTTCGATGTTTTGCATAAAAACTCCTATATTTCTCGAATGATATTTTCGCGGTCTAGAATCCATACTTATGAAGTCTTTATTAAGGATGTTTGAGAGTAAACTAATGTTTCACCCAACCTGCCGTTTGAGAGTATTTGTCATTTCGACTTCTTTTATTCGTGAGGAAATAGATTCCTCTGAAACCAATATTTTGTCTTGTGGTAGTCTGAGGAGGGAACTCTTACATGCGAGAAGTAAATGCCTAAGATGTGTACATTGGGAGTCAGAAGAGCGTAAGTTATCTGTTAAAAGTGAGGTTCTCTTAAGTATAACACGGTTTCAATATATTGATATTTTATTCTGCAATGAGTTCTACAACTTTCTCATTGGAAATCTACTCATCAGTTACAGGGTCGGATCCAGAGACAAATTTTGGGAGGGGAAATTCAAGATGTTGTCGTAGAATATGTCAAATTACAGATTTTGTACAATGTCGCAGGTTACCCTCAGCTCGAAGCTGAGCTACGATTTTATTCGTATTAATGATATTCCGAACATACTTTTGCTTGAAAGTCTCATGACAAGTTAAAATTAATAGTTACTGAAAAAAATTACGGGGGGGGGGAGGGATTTCCCTCCCCTTGGATCCGCGCCTCCCAGTTGTAACAGTCCTTTGAATGGAGTTTTTGTTCACGATATATCATAGAAAAGGAAAATGTGCCGAACCGATTTCTCTTCGCTTTTGAGTCAGACATAACACCGATCGTAAAGTAATAGCTAGGAGTGGCCTTGGAAGAGTAGATCGAATTTCATGAATTCTATGTAGACCCATTGTGACAAATAAAAGTATATTTTAAAATGTCTGAGTCAAAATAATAATGCTGTTTCGATAGCCGAGATCGCTTAGGCAATAGTGTCGTAGTAATCTTGGACCGTATGATCACGGGTTCGAGTCCCGCCTCGGGCATGGTTGTATTCTGTTCGTCGTTTCACAATCTATCATCATCACATCGTGTCATCCTCACAGTTACCACACCGTTACAAACAATAGTGGTCACTAATGACCTAGAAGTTGATGAGACCTTAAATAACAAAATAATAATAATAATAATAATAATAATAATAATAATAATAATATGTACTAGAAAATGTTGCATTTCTAATTTACTGTTAGAATTGACAAATATGAAAATAAAAAATTAAATGAGGGAGAATTGTTTTGATATTATGTAATAAATTTGAGTTAGATTCGAAACGATGTCTTAGTCTCTCATAGTTCATAATCTCATAATTCAATTCCTTGAGCTAAAAGTCGTGCTGAGCTAAATAATCGAATAGCTTTGTCAACTTCTCGAATGGCCTGTTAATTGCCTCGAAGAGCATCTCCAGTGGCGCAATTGGTTAGCGCACGGTACTTATAGGACAGTGCCTGAGAAATGCCGGGGTTGTGAGTTCGAGCCTCACCCGGAGAAGTACTTTATAAGATAATATTGATTACTTTTGTATTCATTTGTAAGGCAAAGACAGGTGCCAATACTACCCCAACAGTGAAATACACATTATTTTCTTGTCATAGGATACAATCGTTTCCTAACACGGACTAGGTTGGATACTTCTTTCTATTCTAAAGGTCACTTCACATTTTGCAATATTTTTTGTAAATAATTTATGATAAGTATTAGGGAAATTACTTCATTAGTAAAATTATGTAACTCGTTCTGAAGCATATAGTAGAGTTCAATAAATATAGTGTAGTTTTCCTCAAGAAAATTCTACTACTATTGTGACCGTCCCGTCGTGTCCCTATCTTTATTATAAATATTATTACATCTATTATTTATTTTACCTGATATCCAAAATCTGTTTATCTAAATTTTATTTCTAATCTTTCCTGTACGAGTGGCATTGCCACTGGAACATTTGTATTAGGGTCGTGAGACTGAAGTCTCCCCTGTACAGGATAGGGAAATGATAACTATCATTATTGTATTGGAGATGGGAGGGGAATTTACCTTTCTTTATCTACAAACAAAAAAACAGACACCATTCAAATATAATCAGCACCATGATCAATGGTACCGTTTAGTTATTCGGCGGCATTAATTCGCGCCGTCACCACTTTCCTGTGTGACGCTGCCAATAAAAATCATAACACAAAAAATACCCTTTAACACAATAAAAAATAATCTAACTTCACATTCACACTTCACAAAAAAATATTTACACAATTCCCATTCATACTGAGCACGTTATTATTTTGATGGCCATCCACGTTATTTCAGGGTGTTTACCAAATTTATTACAGTGCTTGGCCTTCTCATTACTATATATTCTGTACGCGCGGGGTAATATCTGGGGATCTCCACTTCCCTGAATATGATGATGTCGTCAGCCCGTGAATTCGCTCCATCTCCCATTTCACCATACCATTCCGTCAGCTGGGCTCGCCATTTCCACATTACCTCACTTCCTATGCGTTTCTGCACAAAACCTACTAAATTCAGTACTTCCAATGAATTTCAACTATATATTTACTGAAGTCCGCGCATACTCCAACACGCCTTTTCTCCGATAACTAATCTCACTCTCTCCAAAGAACACGAAAATTGTCAGCACATGCTACACCATATTGTCGGCTCGGCATCTATTCTGCCTCTGTGTTTTTCCTCAATCACTCTTATCTTTCTATAGTTTTTCAATCAAACAACGCTCGTTTTCATCTATCACCAATGCCTTTTGAAACCTTTTATATTTTCGTTAAATTTATTCTAATAAGACACCTTTTCAAGGTTCTGAAAATTTCGCTTTTGAAATCGCCGCGTTCCCCAAGGTTCATTGCCCTCTGGTTCACCTGCTTTGCCGAAATTCCAGCTCGTTTAGATAGTTATTTATCAAAGTTTAGAAAGTTATTTATCCCAAATTTCTAACTAACTGAAGTAACCAGCGGAGCTTGGCTATTTATTACCGACAATAATCTATTAGACAGGGGAATGATTGAATTTTATGAATGGTATAACCTTACTCTACCCTATCCAACACTATCCTACCCAGCCACGTCCCGAAAGACGGACTGACCGACTAGGCTGACACAATTTGTAAAAACAATAGAATGTTTTTATATAACGAAAATAAGCTTATGCGATTATATAAAGGCAGTCATTTTTAAATCATATGCATACGTTCCAATTGTATTTATAGTGATTTGGAAAGTAATCCAATTTAATGTTGGGGAAGGTGAATGTGGAATCTGATATTATATTTCTTAGAACCTGACAATCAGAACGTGTAAACCTATCGAGACTTATCGCTGAGTTGCCACAGACAAACTGAACATAAATGTTATTCAAACATTTGTTCAAATTCAAACAATTCTTTTTAATTTAGGTAATATAAGAAATCATATTGCTGCTGCAGCACTCCACAAGGTATTTTATCAATTTTCGGTGTTCAGATTTCATAAGGGTGTGCGCCTCTAATCTAGAATGTTCTAGTAGTTCCAGTGGAAGGCACAAAGATATCTGTGAATCACACTCGAGTGAGTAGTCTATTTTATTTGTTTACATTTCTTACGTGAACAAATATAATATTGATGGTCAGTTGGATGTCCTGTCATTACGTTTTTGTTTCTTCTGGCAACGTCGTCGGATGAAAATTAAACTTTTCTTCCGTATTCTACTTATGTTACGTGCAGGTCTGCTTTTTCGACGACAGTTTTTCAATGTCTATTCTGGCATGTATTGTATTGCATTGTGATTAATTGATTTATGTTTCCGAGCACGTCAACTGCGGGAGGTGCGGGTGATTCCTTCCATGCTGGATGGTGATATCCGGCCATGGCCATGCTGGATGGTGAGAAGCCTTTACGTCGGCTTGTGGGGGATTTCCCCAGGAATCTCCCCACAGCGGGACACCGCTGCTGATGGGACAAGCTGTCAGCTTCCGACTTTGTGGTAGTGTAGTGAATGTAGGTGTAAGTGCGTGTGTAAGGGGAGAATAAATGGCAAGGAATAGGAAGGAAAGATCGTGCGAGGTCCATGGCCCGTTTGTTAGGCACTGCTTCGGCATTCGCCTGGTATTCGTAAGAGAAATCACGGAAAGCTAGTGATCTGCTAGAATCTAGAATCTGCTAGTCGTCTGCTAGAATTCCCCTGCAGACAGAGGGTGAATTAAATCTAGCTCTCTTGCTCGTGTTGAAAATCCGGCACCGTCGTGACTCGAAACCCACGGGTCCCGGTCAGAGTCGCAATTGCATTGTGTGTTGTATCTAACGTAGTATGATGTGCATAGTATCATGATATCGTATATGTTGTGGATCGTATCGTGTTGATCATCGTTGCGTGATATCTTGAAACAGAACATCGTAGTAAGATTTTTTGTCGAAGTTTGTTGTTGGTGTGAAGAGAAAAATATTAGCAAACTAATACTATGGTATGTGTCGATAATTTTCTGTGGATAACCAGTAACTTATCTACAATACTATAATCACACCATCTTTAAAATAGTTACATATCAGAAATATGTAAAATAATTTTAAAGCGCATTGCTACCAAAATTCATAAACCTTTATACAGTTTAAAAAAATTATTCATAAAAATTACGTTCACGCCGTCTTTATTTGAGACCTTTGCGTTTTACTGCCTGACAGGAAAATGTCGTGTGTTTTAACTAGTTCTTAGTATAGATCTTAATATTCATGTATCTTTTCCATTCGTCATCACGGTGTCAGATATACCCGTGCTTTGATCTGATCAACGCTTACTCCTAAATCATTCAAACAATTTTCTCTAAAATTGATATCACGCGATCTAACTCAAGGTCTAACTCTGATCTAATTCAAGGTACTGCGAGTTTGAAATGTATATTTTGATTTTTGGGAGAACTTTACAATAAAAACAACAAAATTTTCTCAAATTATTAGATTGGAAAATTGTCCCCGGATAGCGTAAATACTCTTAAGTGGCATGGACTCATTTTCTTTGAAATACATGATTTATCGAAATGTATAAACGTTCAACATTTTTTTGGTGTCGTACTACAACTAAATTATTAAAGGCAGAGATTACGACGCATAATTTCTCGAAAACTCAAATGTTTTCGCAGAAAACGAGATCAAAATTCCAAATTTGTACTGCATTTTTAGAAGTGCTCAAACGCCATTTTATTAAAAATTGCTCTATTTTTTTTTACGAAAATGTGCATGTGGAACATTTCTATAATATTCTTAAGGTCATATTCAGGTCGTCCATTTGGGGACCGACAAATTGAAAAGAATGAAAGAAAGAACCGCAATTAATGGTAGCTGGAAAAAGGAAGAAACAAAACCGAAAAGCTAGTCCAGACTACAGAGATTAGAAAATGAACTAGTATGAGAAAGTCTGTGCAATTGTGTAGCACAACTAGTTTAAGATATAAGAAACATTTCGAGAGAAACTGAATCTTTTCTTGTCAAATAAATCAACATTTTATAAAGCAATTTGTAAGCACAAATAATAACATCCCTCTTTTGAGATTAAAAAAAAAAAAGATGTGTGAAAATGTAGCTTTCCTTTTAAACTATGTGACTAAAAACTGGTCCTGTCTGTCCTGTCTGTCAGTGTTTCTAGACTCTAGACTCATGTCTGATGTAGAAAGCAGGAAGTGAATCGGAATGTCAACAAACAGAGGCGCCTGCTACCCGGGAGAAAGAAGCAAATGCTTCTGATAAGCACACACGTGCGCCTGGGAGGGGGACAACAAGATCGCGGGGAGCAAACAGACAGGCAGGCAGGGAGGACGGGCTGAAGGTAGAAAGGTACGCGGAGGTGCGGTGGAATTGCGGGAGAATGGTGAAAAGTGAATTGTGGAACCCAGATGGAAGATAAAGGGGGAATGGACAAAGAAAGACAATCTATTATTATTATTATTATTATTATTATTATTATTATTATTATTAATTATTGTTAAATTAATATTTCTGTTAAAATTTACAAAATGAGTCTGTGGTGTATAACTTTGTATTTAATCATTCTGATTGTTATAAGATATAATAAATTGCTATTGATATGTAAATTAATAGTGGTCGCTAACGACCTTAGTTGTTTATAAAGCGTCCTAAAATATATAAATTAAAAAAGAGGAGAATGGATATGTGGAGAAATAACAAAGAAATTAAATCAAGAGGAAATGAGATGTGAGGGCAAACAAAAAACCAATCAGTAGGACCAACACCCGTAGCGTCCGGGGTTAAGGCAGTGTCTTCGGGTGGAGCGTCCTGTTGATTCGGAGGTCGCCGTGTCGAAGACTGCCGTGGGCCGGAAGTTCGGGTGATGCGTTTAGCATCAGCGAGTTTGTGGCGCCTGCCGGGCCGAATTCATAGGCCGATTGCGATGATCAGTAGTTTCCACGAGTCCTGCCAAGAGAATGCCGGAGCAGCACCCCAGAATTAGGCCAAGGACCGCGCGCTATCCTTCCCATCTTGTCCTATTCCCTTCCTCATACTTAGATAAGAGCGATGGGCTGACCCACGCTCGAATGGCCCATCCCCCCCCCCCCCCCGATCTAGAAAAATCTCTGTCAAGTGTCGGAGTTAGGCCAAGGCAGAATTGCCATTCATTGCCCACCCATCGAAGGGTAAAAGGAAGTTACACTCTTTCAGAATTGTCATGGAACACGTAATAATATAAGACATCGTCATTGTGAGGGCGTCAGTACGATGGATGATTAAGTAGACGCCACTAGTATGTTTCCACTCGTAGTAATCCACTCGCCACTAAAGGTATTCCACTCCTGAAATTAAAACCAACAGTATTTAATCATATACATAAAAAGCCCCAAACGAAGCGGTGTATCCCCAAAAGTTTATGGATTTTTCTATTTGATTTTTTCTTGCCGCTCCTCCCTACTGGCTAATAAGCTGTGAGTCGTCTTAGGAGATGGTATATATCGATGGTATATATCGATGTTGACGTTCAAAAAATGCGTATGTACGTAATATAACATAACCACTTTGATTTTAACATGTTTTCAGTTATTTTAAATATTTGACACATTTTGGAACCCTATTGGACGTAATTTCATTCGTGGAATAGTCCTATTAAAACCCACTCGTGTTTTTATGGACAATTTTCAAAGCACTTGTGGTATAACCTACGATACTTTCTCAATCAACATTATTTTTAGTTTTGGATAACCAGATAGCTTTGCTAATGGGTTATTCATATCAGTTCACTACAAGAAATCCACATATGTGCGCCACTTTACAACATATTGCCAGATGACTTTAAACAGTTAAAACCGATACACAACTAAGTTACAAGTAAAATATTTTCTGCATAATTGTTTGTATTCAATTAGAGACTACACTGACCATAAAAAAGAAAAATAATATGTATTTTAATAGTGATTTAAACTTATGATTAACATTTTTATTGTACAAAAAACTAAGTAAGACTGAAACAAGTAATATACAACTTTTGGACCAACGACCCCCATCTTGATGAGGTTTTCCATCCATTTTTCCTGATCCATTGAGCAAATGCTGAGATGGGCCCTTGTTTTGCTTCTGTATACGAATGTAGTTTCACTATAAGCACGTTTTGTTGAGCTGGTCTTTAGCTAATTGAGGTACATGTAGAGCCGGGAGTATGGGTTGCTATGTTCTCAGTAATACATAAAAAACACCTCTGTAACTACTTTACCAATGCACATAGGTGCTCTATAACTCCGGAGCGAAAATATCAAAGTTTCAAACGTTTCAAAACTCGCTTTTTTAGTTTCATTATTAAACTACGTATAGTAAACATGTGGGAAAGAGATTCTGGAGCACACGAAAACGGGTGCAGATTATACCTCTTCCCCATACGTCGCATCCAGTTTATACCTTTTTTTGTGGGGCGGAGGAGGGAGCCATGACTCCTCCGCCGCTGTGAATGTGCCCTCGCGCGAGTGCCAGAAGGGAGTGCAGGTGAGCGAGGGCATCCCTCGCCAAGGGAAAGGAGGGAAAGGCACGTGCGGAGGAGGGTGGGGGGCCGCGCGCGGGTATCTCCGTTCGCCTCTGATAAGCGCAAGGCGCAGCGCCAATTAGTGTGGCTTGGATAGCGGGCGCTCCGCGACGCCTTCCTGCTCGTCCTCCCCACTTCGCCGCCATGCAGGTAAGTGCTTTTTTTGGTTTTAATTTATTTGTGTTCTGAATGAGATTGCAAAGTTCAGTTTGTCAACTTTACATTTGTGGTAAGTGCTCAGGGGGCTCTCCTGCGCGGCGCCCTTCCGCCGACCGCACGCGACTGTCACTCGCGGGGGAGCGCCTGTGCTCTTGCTCGTGTTTTGTTTACTGGAATGCGGCAGTGCCAATGAGGGCAATCCGTATATTCTCGTAATTGTGAAATTCTAGCAGAATTTAAACAATTTTTCGATATAAAATGGTGATCCAAGGTGCAAAACGAAACAGTTCGTGTATTTACGAAAAATGAATGTCAACATAAGAGAATTGAAAGCCCTTGAGGTTAATATAATTGTAAGCGAACATGAAAACGTAGTTTGCAAGCATCGAAACAAAGTTTAGTTAATTTAACTAAAAAATATACACGACGATTAAAAATGAATGGTTTTTAACTGAAATGTTACTAGTTGTAATTCGAAAATGTATTCTGTCGTCTTTAAAGACATCTTTAAAGAAGTGTTTAGAGTTGTAATATACAAAATATTTTGCTGTGACAGTATTTTAAGCATTTAAATTTGTACTGGAAGTAGTATCAATTGCTTAAAACGCACGGAAATATTCATTGCAATACTATCCTAATTAATCTTCCGTAATGAAAATCTAAACAAGATGGAAGGTCACAAAAAAGGAATTACTAGAAGAAAATTATTATAATTAATCGAAGTGATACTTAAATTTTAATGTGTCTTTCTGCTGAAAAAATAATATTTTTAAACGAACCCAAAATTTACAGAATAAGGAATAATTCAAAAACAATATCGTAAATGTATTTAAGAAATCCTCTTTTGATTTATGACAGTTATCTCCCGTTGAACATTCCGTCACAGGAGTTTCAAGGAAAACATTCGCAGCCCAGGCAGAACACGTCGTCAGATACGAGTTGGAGATAGCAGTGTCAACGTCTGTTATCACTCGTCGCGACGAAGGGACCATGGGCGATTAGTGTGTGCGATCGCTCTAGCGAGATCGGGACTATTTTGAATCAATACCTTAATGAAATGACACAGTTATGTACCCTCTCGCTACGGAGTAGAAAGTTACATAATGCTGCGCACAAGAACGGTGAATTTTCGGCAGGAAAAAACTTATAATAGGGCTGTGGTAAAGAAAAGGTGGATAAATCCAGTTGCCAAATTTAGAAAAAAATCCTCTAACACGTGATGTAGCCAGAATACAAGTTTTGGGGGGTCCTTCATTACCGAAAAATTAAATGACGGCAAAACGCCTGTCCATCCGTTCGTCTGCGAACAGAGTTAGCGGCTAAACCTTTCAGCCGATTGTTTCCAAAATTGTTATTCCCCAATCGATCTGACTGATATCGCGACCCCTTGACTTTAAAACCATAGTTTTTGATTCAATTTTGTTGTTGGATAGTGTGAAGGGTGTTTAGGAGAATGGTGTATCTTTCATGTTCGCTGAAAACTAATTTTTCGAAAAGTGCGAAAGTTCCAAATATTTTTGGAAGCTTCCTACAAGTAAAATAATAAAGTCAGAGATTTTTCCCTTAATGAAATCTGTTCCTTAAAGATAGAGTGTGAAATAACGGCAGGTATAATTTTTCGAAAATTGGAGTACTTTTCGCGTAATTTTCCTTGAAAATACGAGCGAGGAAGTACATGTGTGGCGTCTTTGCCGGGGCAAATAATGACAGACGTGAACGGCTTGTAAATATTTAGTATTTATTAGAAATAAGATATTCCGACACCATAACACTATATACAATATTTACAATTGAAGTTAACCGTTACAAGAAGGAACTTTCCCTGGTTACCACCACCGCTGGCCCGATAATTAATTACCATCCCCGGTGTGATGCACCAGTACCTTACGCGAGCATACATGCGAGTATGCCGCACCTGCTGTCACGACGTAGCACGCCGGCTTCGATTCCCCGCCTCGGTAGCCTATGCATTACCATGCAACGCCGCGCACAACCCTCACGACGCCCTACCGACGCGCTCACCTCTGAAGAATCATAAGAATAGAAGACTGCTTTCAAGTCGAATTCTGCTTATATACCCTGTGGCAGGTTGACGGAAGCGCGTCACCCGCAGTGCCCGCCAGCGCTCCTCCGCCGGCTTTGGGGTTCCCAAACCTGCATTCACGACACGGCATACCTTTGTGCAGCCCCGCGTCACTTCCGCCAGGGCTGTCCACATGGCTAATATAATACGTTTGTACTGGCGACAGATATGACGCCACAAACTCCTCTATACCCCCCCGGGAATTTTCGTCGCAGTTGCAATCAACACAGAAGGAAAATTCCACAAGTGTGAAAGTCCTAGGCCGATCGGCTCACATTATATACAACTGCGCCTGACTTGGCTAATTACACAGATAAAGAAACAAACAGAGAAGGCCCTACTAACCTACCCCATTGACATATTTTTACTCTACATTGTACATTGTACTTGAAATATTAAAAATCTTGCCGTACGGTCGGTCCCTCTTATGCATTGTTAAGAATTTTCAGCCTGGTGTGGTAACCTCAAATAACCATAGTATGTTCCTTTTCCTTTTACAACCAAATTCTTGAATTAAATTAATTTTGTACAATACACCCACTACCAAAATGACACATACAATATCACCAATATAGCCACAAACATTACATCAATAAACATTCAAAATCATATACAGTTCTATACACACAAACTGACACACTGAATGACAAACCTTATACAGTGCTAAATGCACAAAAAAACAACAATAAACTAACATTTACCGTTTTACATTTAAAACCACATACAGTGATACACTTAAAATGAAACAAATAAACAATTTTTTTACATCTCTCTCTTGGAGGATTGTACAAAGTTTTCTTCTTGCCAGAATGAATATAAATGAATACAAAAGTTCATGATATTTGCTGGAAACTATTCTTTCGTAGGTTTCTTGGGAAAAGTTTACTCAATCTTGACACAACACAACAAACATCACATTCACTTATACATCATTCTTCTTGCACTATTTGTTTTGCACTGTGTTCCAGTGTTTTCGGCGCACACGTATCGGCATTGCCGGGTGCAGTGTGCCCCTCTACAACTTCGGACACTGTCTGGCGCTCATTTTCAAACACCCTACTGAGAATGTCAGCATTTACGTTTAATATCCCTTTCCTATGGCTTATGATAATGTTGTAATGCTGAATCGCCAGAGACCACCTAAGCAATCTAGGATTATTCCCAGCATTCTGTTGTAACCAGACTAACGGGTTATGATCCGTTTCTATCTTTAGCAAAACATTACCGTCTAAATAGTAACGCAACTTCCCTAAACCCCAAATTAAAGCCGCACACTCTTTCTCCGTGGTGCTCCATTTTAATTCCCCGTCTGAGAATTTTTTACTGAGAAAAAGAATCGGATTTTCATTCCCTTCCTGATCTAACTGTGATAACACAATGGCTGCTCCCCTAAGTGCCGCATCACATTGCAGTAAAAATGGCTTACTAAAATCAGGTGCATGAGTGACTGCCCCCTGACACAGTGCGTCGCGAAGCTGTATAAACGAGTTTTCACACTCTTCCGACCACCGGATTTTTCCTTGCCTATGTGTTCCCCTCAATAGATCAGTGAGCGCAGCTGATTTCTCCGAGAAATTTCTGATGAACCGTTTATAATACGATATCAGACCTATAAATTTACGGATTTCCTTTTTTGTCGTAGGCCGTGGATATTCTTTTATTACTTGAACTTTGGCTTCATTAGGTCTCATCAGACCACTACCAATCTCGTATCCTAAGAACGTAACCGATTTCCTAGCGAACTTACATTTCGCCGGTTGCACGCGTAAATTGGCCTCACGTAACTTTTGGAATACGATTCTGAGATGTTTGCAGTGATCATCCCAGTTGTCGCTAAAGATTGCTATGTCGTCCATATATGGGACGGCGAACTCCGCGCAATCTTTCAGTAATGCCTCCATAAACTTGCTGCAAACATATGGTGCATTTTTGATGCCGAAAGGCATCCTGAGGGGTTTATAAGACCCGAATTTCGTCGTAAAGGTGGCATACCGTTGAGCGCGCTCGCTCATTTGGATCTGCCAAAATCCTTTACATAAGTCCGTTGTGGTTATGATTTTGGCCCTCGCAACTGTTTCAATACGCTCGGCTAAACTCGGAAGCGGAAAATATTCAGTACGAATAACCTGATTTAACTTGCGGTAGTCAATACATGGCCTGGGTTTTTTACCGGGTGCTTCCACCAAAATCATGGGGGATGTGAAATCAGAATCTGAGGGCTCGATGATACCATCCCTTAGCATTTTCGTGATTTCATCCTGGAGGATTTTAGTTTGGCGATGTGACGTGCGATACGGAGCGCTCCTCACCCTTGCATTTTCGTCCAGCAATTCGATGTCCATCTGAACGTTTTTAGTGAGCCCTGGCCTATCAGAAAAGATGTCCCTAAACTCAATTACAAGTTCTCTCAGCCTTTCACTTCCTTCCGGCTCCATTTCTGTGCCTGCGAGCATTGCCTCTACATCAAATTCCTCCGGTTCTAATTTTAAGGCGTATTTCTCTATTCCGTCCTCCATAAATTCACCTATTTCTTGATCGACAATAAAATTAACATACTCTGTCCTTTGTACGTATGCTTTGATCATATTGACATGATATACCTTGCCTGTACTTTTGTTCGGCATTTGTATGACGTAATTCGTGTCAGACACCTTCTCTACTATCTCTCCCGGTCCTATCCATTGCACAGATAATTTACGTACCTTGTTCGGAGCAAACACTAATACTTTGTCTCCTACATTAAATGTGCGTATCACTGCTTTCTTATCATACCAGGTTTTTCTTTTCACCTGAAGTACCGATAGTTTTTCATGAGCTGCATCTCTAATTACTTTCAATATATTCGCCAGACGAAATATATACTCCGTTACCTCGCTACTTTCCGGCTCTATTCCAGAGAGATTCTCGTAAAGCAACGTAATAGGAGTCCTTAAATTCCTACCAAATACTAATTCTGCGGGCGAGAATCCAAAACTTTCATGAAAACTTGTTCTTAAAGCGAACAATATGGCCAGGATCTGTTTTTCCCAGTCAGTTCCAGCTTCAAGACACAGAACTTTGAACAGCCTATTCATAGTACTATGTACACGCTCAACCGGATTGGTCTGCGGATGATAAACTGAACTATGGATCAATTTAATTCCGAATTTATTTGCGAATTCTGCCATCAGCGTGCTTCTGAAGCACGGGCCTTGATCCGTTTGAATTTCCCGTGGGAAACCGGTTCTGCTGAACAACTGCAAAAGCGCATCAATTACAGTAGGAGTTTGAAGATCTGGAATCGGTATTGCTTCGGGGTACCTCGACGCAACACAAATAGCAGTAAGTACGTGGACATTTCCGGTACTGCTTCTCTGAAACGGGCCTATCGTATCTACATTTAATCGCGAAAAGACCTCTCTTATAGTGGGGACCAATACTAAAGGTGCCTTCTTCCGATCACCACTATGACCTACGCGCTGGCAGCTGTCGCATGAACGCACAAATTGCTCCATCTCTTTAAAACAATTTGGCCAGAAGAAGTGCTTAGACAAATTGTTCTTCGATTTAGCGATTCCTAGATGAGCACTGACAACTTCATGACAAATCCTTAATATAGGCCCACGAAATTTACCGGGCACAACTAACATTTCATAAATGTCGCCCTTTTTGCTCTTCCGTTTCTTAAATAATAAAGAATTCCTAACAAAATAGGTATCTCTTTCCGATTCTGCTTTTACATCCTTATACTTTTCAAACAAAGTATTTACTCTCTCATCTCCCTTCTGCGCCGCGCTGAATTGTTCCGTATTTACTTTCAACATTTCAGCGATCGGCACTGCCAATTCTAATTCTTCTCCGTCTGCTACTAGACAGATTTCCGGGAATTCCTCCGACGGCTCATGCTCGTCTTCGCCCGGCTTTGCTGTGCGGTCGCCTTCCGCCTCCGGCAATTTTACCTGCGAGTTCCCCGAATCCTCTGCTTTTGTTCTGCCTTCGGCCGCAGCCTTACTGCGCGTCATAACCATGTTCACAGTTTGTTCTTCTACTAAGCCCTGTTTAATATCCTGCAGAAGTTGATACGTTCTGTTACTTAATAGATAATAACGAAGTTCGTTTTCCTTCGGTACTATAGCGGCCCTAGTGATTACACTTCCTAATTCTGAATTTAGGCGAATTTCCGCCACCGGCAAATTAATGGCAGTTGAATGAAGCGGCTGTTTGATCCAGACCGATTCGCCCGTGTAATCACGATCTGTGACTAGATTCGCGGATACAAGATCAAATGACGCGCCCGTGTCTCTTAAGATCTCAGTCGGCTGCTCATTCACGGTCCCTGTCACAATGTGCTGCCTCAGGAATTCCCTTGCCTCGGGTTCACACACGTGATTTACTTGATTGCCCTGTTTCCGCGGACAGTTCTTTATCAAGTGCGTTGTCGACTGACATTCATAACACTTGCGGACATAAGGTGCCTCGAATTCTTTCTTCGCGCTATGTTTCTCTAACCCATTAGTACTTCCTGCCGGCTTGGGGGCCACGTGAGGAGCAACAGGTGCCCTGTTGTTTCCGTGTTCTTTCCGGAATGTTCTTTCCGGCCGGAAAGATGGTAACTGTGGCTTCTTCCACCCTTGCCGCGCATTCTCGTACGCATCTAGTCTTTTCGCGAACTCAAGCGGATTCGAAAATTCGGCCCATTTATCCACAAAGTGTTCCCGCATATCCCCTGGAACTTTATGCTTCATTTGATCGGCCACGATCAAATTCAATAAACCCTCGAATGTGTTTATTTTAAGTCCCGCTACCCACTCTCTGGCATAGTTTAGCAATTCCCTCGCGAATATGCTCCAAGTCGCTCCGTTTTTGCTATGTTTCCTAAATAGTTGCCGGAATTTCTCGGCATCAAACCGGTACAATTCTAATAATTTCAATTTCAACTCCGCATAATCTAACGCTTCTTCTTGTTCATCTAAAGTAAGCCATGTGTTAACATTATGCGGAAGTAATCCTATTAAATTCACAACCCAATCTTCTTCGCAGATTTTCAATTGCCTGCACTGGCTTTCAAACGCGCTCAGATAAGAAGTGATATCGTCCTGCTCTCCTTTAAATCTACCAATTATTTGGCCTATTCTAATATATTCTCTCGCGTGTTCCGAGCGCGCTTCCGAACGAATCTCAGAATTTGTTTCGCCCGTCTGGGCATTCTGCGCTCTCGCAAGTTCTAATTGATATTCCCTTTCTTTATCTCTCTCATGCCTTTCTTCTAATATTCTCCTATCCTCCCTATCTCTTTCCTCTGCCAGCATTCTATCCCTCCTATCTCTTTCATGCTGTTGCCCCAATTCCTCCGTTAATTCAACAGAATAATCCTCATACTCTACTATTAATTTCTTTAAAGTCGGATTTGTTTCCGATCCATCTAATTCTATTCCTAAATCCCTGGCGATTCGGATCATTCCCTCCTTTCGAAATCTCAGTAAATGCGCCATTGCTTTCGAACAGTGCCCTACGCGTTGCAAAAGAACACACTTACCCTTAGCTTCCACTGCTTGCACGTGGCTGCTTCCTGCTGCTTATGCGTGCACGTTCGGCGCTGACGGATGTCGTGATGAGATGGATGGATTGGCTGCAACTCGTCCTTCCTTCCCGTCCTTCTTCTTGAAGTTTCGCCCCGCCGATGTACTCGCACGTTTTCGTTCGCGTTTTACTTTATTTCGCGCACTATGAATATTTGTACGTCGACTGTTCCCTGGCTCAGTCTTGCTCGCTCGCCCACTATTTAATCTTTCTCCGGCGGATACCTGCGGCCAAATTTACTTTCACTTCCGCGTGCACGATCCGCTGTTCTGGATGACTGTCCCGCTGGTACTAAGCGCCCTACCTGCTGGGTGTTTTGTTCGTTTCTATAGCTGTTGCTACACTACCGACCGAACCTAGAACGTGAACCGCAGAATTCTATCCCTTCTACGCTCACTAATTACCCATGGACGGATGAAGCCCCTTACTGGCGTAATTATTCTACTTGCCGTTCCTGGCGTGCTTCCGTGTGATGCTGCCTACCACAGACAAACACCGCACATACACAACTGCGTGGTCGTTTACCAACCATAAACTGCGTGCTTGAACCGCTACATACACTACACTTGCGTAGTAGTTCCAGAACTGCTGCCTACATTATAACTAGACTAGTTCTTGAACTGCTGCCACCATTCTACACCTACGTGGTAGTTAGTGATCCGCTGCATACACTACACGTGCGTGGTAGCTCCTAAACCGCTGCTTACACTACACGTGCGTGGTAGTTCGTTTACCGCTGGCACCATTCTACGTGCGTGGTAGTTCGTTAACCGCTGCCACCATTCTACGTGCGTGGTAGTTCGTTAACCGCTGCCACCATTCTACGTGCGTGGTAGTTCGTTTACCGCTGCCACCATTCTACGTGCGTGGTAGTTCGTTTACCGCTGCCACCATTCTACGTGCGTGGTAGTTCGTTTACCGCTGCCACCATTCTACGTGCGTGGTAGTTCGTTAACCGCTGCCACCATTCTACGTGCGTGGTAGTTCGTTTACCGCTGCCACCATTCTATCCCTCCTACGTCTGTGGCGTCTTTGCCGGGGCAAATAATTACAGACGTGAACGGCTTGTAAATATTTAGTATTTATTAGAAATAAGATATTCCGACACCATAACACTATATACAATATTTACAATTGAAGTTAACCGTTACAAGAAGGAACTTTCCCTGGTTACCACCACCGCTGGCCCGATAATTAATTACCATCCCCGGTGTGATGCACCAGTACCTTACGCGAGCATACATGCGAGTATGCCGCACCTGCTGTCACGACGTAACACGCCGGCTTCGATTCCCCGCCTCGGTAGCCTATGCATTACCATGCAACGCCGCGCACAACCCTCACCACGCCCTACCGACGCGCTCACCTCTGAAGAATCATAAGAATAGAAGACTGCTTTCAAGTCGAATTCTGCTTATATACCCTGTGGCAGGTTGACGGAAGCGCGTCACCCGCAGTGCCCGCCAGCGCTCCTCCGCCGGCTTTGGGGTTCCCAAACCTGCATTCACGACACGGCATACCTTTGTGCAGCCCCGCGTCACTTCCGCCAGGGCTGTCCACATGGCTAATATAATACGTTTGTACTGGCGACAGATATGACGCCACACATGCTATTTTAGCACTACTACTTTTATTCTAAAACTCTTATTGGCTTTTAATTCTGATAAATAACATTTTCTTTGACGATACATTTCATCAACATGTTTTAGAGTAATATGTTGCTGTAACGTAGTTTTCATCTATCGATAAATGGTTCTTACGTCAATAATAGGACCATCATTACTACTTTTTCACATTAAGCTACTAGAAATTTCCATGTAATTAAATTATCATTAAAATAATTCAGTACAAACTTTGCATTGCAAATCAACTTGTATTTGTCAAGTGAATTTCTTAAAGTTTAAGAAGTCCACGACTTAAAACAGGTATTTATTCGAGTGGCTATTTACTTAAGTTTAAAATAAGAGTCATTACATTTTAAAATAACAAAATAATATGAAATAATAATTAATAAATTACTTCTTCTCACATGTTGCAGCGTCAGTAACCATGTTTGTGGGTCATTGACGCCGGAAAATCTATTGTTAAAAAACGCCCGTTTGTCTTTCCGTCTGTGGTCAACGCTAGCGCTTAATACTTCTCCTAATTTTCTCAAAATTTGATATTCCCGGATCAATTTAAACGACCTGAAAGCCCTGCTTTTTGAAATGTATATTTTCAGTTTTGGATTATACATCACTCTTCTATATTTTTAATTTTTTTTTAAATATGCCTCCAAAGGTTTTGAATTTTGTCGTCGGATAGCAAAAAGGACGGAAATAAGAATGGCATTTTCGAAAACTGCAAAACTGCATTTTTTCAGCAACTACAATATTGAAGATACAAATTTTTCCTTAATAAAATATTTTGTCCTCAGACAGATCGTGATATTAAGTCATGTACAATTTTTCGAAAATATCAGCAATTTTCGCATAATTTTGCACGAAATATAGGCAATTGGTAAACAATTTTTCTCAAAAGCAACTCCAAATATTTTCTCTAAATTTTCTCCTCACGTGTTTAAAAGGACGGTAAGAAGTCTTACTAATTCAAATTTTCGGTGAAGTCTCTGTGTTTTTGAAAATTGATAGAAACAAATAACATTGCGGAAGTACAATAGAGAAGATATAAACTTTTGTCTGAATGGATTCTGTACTAAAAAATAGATCTTTAAAAGGATCATGTAATTGTATTTGAAAAACTAGTAGTTTTCGCGTATTTTCTGCGTAATGAATCCAATTCATAAGAAGAATTTTGAAAAACGGACCCGAATTTTATTTTTAAATATTTTACACGGCCAAAGGCTCTTGAAGAATGGCGCAAGTCTAATTTTCATTGAACCATCCTAATTTTCGAGAATTGCATTTGCGAGAACGCACGTGCCATTGTAGCACCATTAGTTTTAATGGTTCCTAATTATATAGTGTTATTGAAATAATCTGACGTTCTCATTTTAATATTCCAATTCGGATAACAAATTTTAAAAAAACATAAAAATAGAGTTAGTCCTATTTTAATTCTGTTCATGTGATATCAAATATCCGCATGATAAATGTCGTTGATTCAATGTTGCAAAATATGCTTACGTTTCTTACAGATCAATGTAGGAGTGTGTGCCGCTGAAAAGCTTCCATTTCTACTTACAATCTTCATCCGGCCAGGTTCTTGAACCTTGAACCGCTAGGGTGGAAATCTGATTTACTGACATGGCTATCAAATCTCATCTTTAAGTTTGTTTCAGTATGTTTCCTCTTAGCCCTAACAGTTCTAGGACGTTTTTATATTCAAGCAGATACTTTTGAAAATAAATTATGTGCACTGGAAATACTTGCCTACCACAAAACAATTTCGATTTCTTTCTTTTAAAACATGGCAGGTCCCACCGAGATTTGAACTAGGGTTGCTGGATTGAAAGCTATGAATTCTGGTACATCATGGGACGATTCACTCACGAAATGATTTTAAGAGAATAGAAACTTTGAAGATGAGTATTAAATATACAAATTTTGGTCACAAGTGGTGGTAAGGCGGGTGGAGAGGGCCTGAAAATACATTCGACTGTCATCCCTTATCGGACTGAACGTGAAGGAATCAACTCACTTCCGAAAATATGACAAACAACGAAGCCAATCCGCGTGGACTGCCGTCGTATTTATGTATGTATATGTAGTAGTAGAAGCAGTCGTAGTAGAAATAGTAGTAGTGGTAATAATAGTAGAAATAATAGTAGAAATAGTAGAAATAGTAGAAATAGTAGAAATAATAGTAGAAATAGTAGAAATAATAGTATAAATACTAGAAACAATAGTATAAATAGTAGAAACAATAGTAGAAATAGTAGAAACAATAGTAGAAATAGTAGAAACAATAGTAGAAATAGTAGAAACAATAGTAGAAATAGTAGAAACAATAGTAGAAATAGTAGAAACAATAGTAGAAATAGTAGAAACAATAGTAGAAATAGTAGAAACAATAGTAGAAATAGTAGAAACAATAGTAGAAATAGTAGAAACAATAGTAGAAATAGTAGAAACAATAGTAGAAATAGTAGAAACAATAGTAGAAATAGTAGAAACAATAGTAGAAATAGTAGAAACAATAGTAGAAATAGTAGAAACAATAGTAGAAATAGAAGAAACAATAGTAGAAATAGGAAAAACAATAGTAGAAATAGGAGAAACAATAGTAGAAATAGGAGAAACAATAGTAGAAATAGGAGAAACAATAGTAGAAATAGGAGAAACAATAGTAGAAATAGGAGAAACAATAGTAGAAATAGGAGAAACAATAGTAGAAATAGGAGAAACAATAGTAGAAATAGGAGAAACAATAGTTGTAATAGGAGAAACAATAGTTGTAATAGGAGAAACAATAGTTGTAATAGGAGAAACAATAGTTGTAATAGGAGAAACAATAGTTGTAATAGGAGAAACAATAGTTGTAATAGGAGAAACAATAGTTGTAATAGGAGAAACAATAGTTGTAATAGGAGAAACAATAGTTGTAATAGGAGAAACAATAGTTGTAATAGGAGAAACAATAGTTGTAATAGGAGAAACAATAGTTGTAATAGGAGAAACAATAGTTGTAATAGGAGAAACAATAGTTGTAATAGGAGAAACAATAGTTGTAATAGGAGAAACAATAGTTGTAATAGGAGAAACAATAGTTGTAATAGGAGAAACAATAGTTGTAATAGGAGAAACAATAGTTGTAATAGGAGAAACAATAGTTGTAATAGGAGAAACAATAGTTGTAATAGGAGAAACAATAGTTGTAATAGGAGAAACAATAGTTGTAATAGGAGAAACAATAGTTGTAATAGGAGAAATAATAATAGTTGTAATAGGAGAAACAATAGTTGTAATAGGAGAAATAATAATAGTTGTAATAGAAGAAATAATAATAGTAGTAGCAGCAGTATTAATGCATGGATATCATGGAATCCTTAGCGATTCCACTAAGAGGATATTCAAAGCAGTTCCGGAAGCCAGCTTCGTTTTCGACCCAGGTTTCCTTGGAAGACTACATCCGATGCGGGTCTAGGGACCATTCGTGCAGGCGCACCTTGCGGACGATCCTCTGATGCGCCTGGGTTGTGAATCTCATTTTCTTCCCCAGACGTCGGTCTCATTTGCATCGAAACTATTGTCATGTATAGAGATGAAGACCGATTTAGATGTTACGGTCATGTATATACATGACCGTAACAGAAGCGAAAACAAGCGTTAAATGAATAAAATATCAAAGAGAAATACTAAGTGCTCCAGCATTCGTCTGGTGTTGATCGGAGAACCTACGGAAAACTACTGATCAGAGGAGCCGTCCGCTAGAATTTTCCAGTCAGCAGATCAACTATGCAGTTACTGTCAAAAATCGTGCCACCGTTGGGATTCGATCCCTAAGACCCTCCAGTCAGTAGCAGTGCACTGACATCAATATGTGAATTGAGCCACCTAAGCCTGCACGTCGTCACAGTGGTACGACGAGGGATAAGACACACGCTTTCCATTTGAATTCCGCAAGCGTAATTCATATTCTCAACATTAATACGAATATTCTGGTTGATGAAGTATGTTCCTGCATAATCACTGCCGGTAAACTTAATGCCCGAAGGTACTAATGTGCAGCAAAGGATTCAAATGATAGCCAGAGAAAACCTGGACATAATTTTCGGAAATTAATAGAATACAGTGCGTCTCCATGATAAATTCAGAAGACTATTAGCATACGACAGTACGAGGCACTAGAAGATACTGTATCCACTCTAAAAATATTTATATAAAGAACGAAAGAATATACAGGCACATTGAGACATGCGTTTATTCAAAAATTGCAAAAATAAAAGAAATATGAAGTCAGAAAATTCAAACTTACTAAAAGGAAAAATAGTCAAGATGCAATGAGATATTTTGCGAATCTTATCATTGCACCGAAACTATTGTCATGTATATAGATGATTACCAATATAGATTATTACCAATATAGATGTTACGGTCATGTATTGACATGACCGTAACAGAAGCGAAAACAGGCGTTAAATGAATAAAATATCAAAGAAAATACTTAAGCAGAAATCTTGAAAAGGAGAATAGGAAAGTTTAACTTAGTTAACTTAACTTAGTACTAATTAAGTAACAAAACTTTCCTTAATCACAAACAATGATAAGTATCATGGATATAGTTTTTTAATGATATTTTGTAAAATTATCCTTAATCACAAACAATGGTAAGTATGATGGATATAGTTTTTTAATGATATTTTCCTATAAAAAAGACTGGAAGTGAACTGTCATTCATTTGTCTACATTCATGTCATTAATCATTTCAACACTTCCCTAACCTCAACTAGAATACCAAAATCAAGTGACGAAAAACCCAAAAAATTCTACGCGACAAATTCATTGGACAGAAGGAAGGTAGAAACGTCTAGAAACAGACGTAGGAGAGAGAATTGTCCAGCAAGTTGGAGACGTAGTAGGGTCGAGTTGTCCGGATGGAAACTACTATTTACAAACAACGAATGTAAGGCGGAACAGTTAAAATTAAAACAATGAATATACCCACAAAGGATTGAGCAAGTATCAAGTTTTTCAACGTGAGCAGTATTCGCTCTCTAGAAATGCATAGTGTGTTGTGAAACAGGATAAACTGAAATGAGTAATTATAAATAAAACATCAGGTAAAAAAGGTTTAGGACGGTGAATGTGTAACAAAGGTTTTGGTAAAGAACGGAGGAGATCAGACACAGCCTGGCTTGTGTTCCTATCAATGTACACTGTGAGTATATCGAAAAATAGTAAAGATATAAAATGTAAATAAAAAAATAATTTGTAAAAGTTAATAAATTGTAATGTCTAGATGGTACTTCCTTTCATACTTTCAGAATGAGCTTGGTACTTGCATGCAAAATCAATAAGAATGACTCTAATGTATCACAGACACACTTTTCGAGTTAAACGACTTACAAAATAATTTTCTTAGGACACCAAAGTTATTTTATGCTTTATTCAAGAATGAAGGATGGAGAAGTCTGAAATACTGTTGGTTACTGGTTAATTAAAGGGTACTGGTTAATTCGCATATTAGCCTGACCGTGAATGATGACGAACGGATCATTTCGGACTTCTGGTTAGCGATAGTTTTATTCTCCGATTTAATTATAGTAACTTCTGACGTTCAAACAGCTGGAACGCGGTTATACAATCAAGTCCTTCAATGCTAAAATTTAAGTCGTAAAGAGGGTCCCAACTAGGTAACCGTGTCCAGCTGATCAAGACGGCTAGTCAGAAGTCACTATAACTAAATCGGAGTGTAGCAAGAGGCCCATGATTAAGTGAGGCAATTTTTCGAGTATGAGGTGTCTTGAATGTTCGCATAAAGTATTTTGGGATAAAAATGCGTTGCATATTATGTGTAGTACACACTAAACGTTTTATGTAAATCTCAAAAGGTAAAGCTTCGTCGCCAAATCGTAAATGCGTAAACCGAGGTTTAACTAGTGAGGTTATGTGGTGTAATAGAAATAGAAATATACGACCGACTCGCGGAACTCGAAACCACTCATCTTGTCTCGCAGCAGCCTTAGAAGCTTCCCTATAGCAGTTTTATCCCTTTTTAACTCATACCAGCTATTCGTCGTCAACATTACTTTCGTAATTCACCTTCTCTTTCCACTTTATGTCGACTAACATGCAGTTTAACCCACTTGAGTCCGTAGTATGCTACTTACTTCAGACTTTTCATTCATTCTATTTTAGTGCCAATGTTTGAAACGCGCTCAAGACGTTTCTCAGACGCTACTGTGGCTGCCACTAACAGCCTACTCGAAGTTTTCTCCTTCGGAATCTGACCAGCGCTATGTAGATCCCGTCGGTAGGCCCATAGCGGCCGATTCAACTTGCCCCTGAGGTTCGTGAACCCATGGAACATTTTATCCTTTAGGGAGATACGGTGGCAACAGACACCGCTGGCATCGCAGTTCGAGCCATCGACGTTGCTTCCTCCATCTGTCCGCTGGCTGTCATAATTCACTCTCTCGTTTGGGTATGTTTGGGAAGAAAGAGGAAAAGGAAGGAATGACTGTTTTATTAGGTAATACATGGCGGTCTAGAAAGTCCCAGCTATTCCACGGCTCACAACTAAACATCCATGAATGAGGCGAAATTCGAACTTGCGACTCTTCGGACTCTCACTGCTAAGAAGCGACCGCTACCTAGATTAACGGTTCACGAGAGAATAATAATTGCCTTCTTTTTAAATAATTTATCAACAAATACTTCCTGTGTCACAATAAAATATTTCCATTTGGATTTAAACTCGAATTGCTGGATGTTAAGCCCAGTGTACTAACCATCAGACTATGAAAGATGTTGATTATGTCAATAAATTACGTTCACCAACCAGTAAATATCGCACAAATACGCTTCCGCACTCTCACACATTCGTATACACACCCATCCACACCGAACTATTAATATTTAGTCATCTACCAGGATAATGAATGCCTGTTTATTTCCAGCAGCCCTGGCGACGTCATGTCGTAGGCTTGTTGACTATTGAGTATCACTTGAATGGGGCTATTCCAAAGCGGACCCGGACTGATTGATAAAAATAAATCTTTTATCAGCACGTACAGTATTGGTTGTGAAAACAAGCCCAAATTTGAATTAAAGAACCCGGTTCTAACTTGAGAATTTGTTCGATAAAATGCAATTATTATAAAGTTCGATTTCGACTTTCTTTTAATATCGCAATTTCTTTTAATACCTGAAAATTTTTTCCGAAGAGATTTTTGCGTGTTGGGTTAGTTGCACCTGGATCTTGTGAAGAGAGGATGACACAAAGTACCTTTTCGTAAAAATGCGTTGCAAATGATATGTAGTACAGTTTTACGAGAATCACAAAGGCCCAAGTAAATGCGTAGAGAAGGGTAACTGAGGCATAAGTGGTGAGGTTAAGGCCGGTTAAGAGGTATAATAGAAATAGAAATGTACAACTGACTCGTGGAACTCGAAACTACACATTATGTCTGGCGAAAGCCTTGGAACCTTTCTACTAGTAATTTAATCCCTGATTAACCGATATTTTAAAAAAAAAATAGAGGTATCTTATGACATTTTAAAATTCTTCTGGTATCTTACGACACTATTGGTCTTCTCATCTGACCAGAAAAATCTTAATTTTCATCAATTTATAATTAGATTCTAAATACAAATCATTTTGTATTTTTCCGAGCTCCTGGATAACTATTGAAACTACAGACTCATGCCCGGAGGCTGTATTGTTTTTTGCCAGTTTCTACTACGCACGTTGGGAATTAATGTAACAATAATAGTATATTAATAGTAATATAGACTTTTTTGTATTTTCCTGGGTTTCTATATAAGTAAACCATAGACGTCTTTCACATGGTCGGAGGCTGAATAGTTTTCTTTCAATTTCTGCGCCCATTAGAAATGAGTAATACAAGCTAGTGATCGGCTGGGCCTAAAATGCTGCTGAAAAAAACTATACAAAATTGTTTTCCAAAAAAGCGCTCGCACACTTCACAAGAACAACAAATAAAATATATTCACTTATCACAGTCATAAATTAAATACTCTATCAAAAACAGTCTTCACAGATACTGCAATAACATAGCATCGTGTTAGTACAGTAGTCAGCTTTTTACGTGCCAGATATATTGAAAAAGTATGTTCCATAATGCAAGATGTGAATAGCAAAAATTAAGTGACAAGCAAACTTTCCTTGGAGTGTGAGAATTGAGTGGTTCGCGCAGTATGATAATAAGCTGTATAACAAAATCAATTATTTGAATTTTTCAGACAAAATTGATGGGTTTTTTTATTATTTTTGGAGTTTCTGGTTATCCAACAAAATTGTAGACACCTTTCTCATGGCCGTAGGCTGCACAGTTTTATTTCAATTTTTGCGCGCGTTGAAAATTAGTAATATAGATACTAAATTATTCAGTATTCGTGAAGAGCATTTTATTTCACAAAATTTAATTTATTGAAGCACTGTTATACGAGAGTAATTTATTAGTTGTTCTTGAGCAGTGTGTTAGCTACTTTTTGAAAGAAGCATTTTTAGATGATTTCTTCAGTAGAATTTTTGCTGTGCAATTCTCTAGTTAATAACAAAATACATTGCTTTACAAGTCCTTCCAACTATCTACATATTTATACTGTAGACCTATGAATCTAAAATTATCTGAAGTATAATGATGATAATGCGATGATAATATTAATAATAATAATATTAATAATAATAATATTAATAACAATATTAATAATAATAATAATAATAATAATATTAATAATAATAATAATAATAATAATAATATTAATAATAATAATAGTGCAATAAAAATAATATTAATAATAAATTGAGCGAAGTGACTCGGTGCGTAGCGCGCTGACTTGGCAGTCGCGAGATCTGGGTTCGATCCGCTCGCCGGCCATCCTGACCAGGGTTTTCGTAGTTTCCCTCGATCACACAGGCGATTGCTGGCGAAATTTCTATCAGATATAATTCAATTAAAACTCCCTGTATTTTAAGGTGTCATTGAGGAATATCGAATTGCACTTCCCAATCCGAAATATCAAATTTCATTTTTCATTAGTAAGCAGTAAATCAATATTATTTTAAAGCAAGAGCAATTACTTGGACTTTGACGTGTGTCAATGACATATCTCCTAATGAAACTATTCCTGCCGTCTCCGCAACCTTAACTACCGAAGTAAGCCGCGTCAACAGCCTCTCTCGAGTGCTCCAGCTTGCAAACCACACCAACAAGAGCCACACCTCACAACGCGGAAGCTTCCGACCAACACGCCCGCATGGGTGAAGAAATTATGTTTTCGCGCGATGATCCCACAACTCAACGAATCCCGCGACCCGGCAGGTTCCGCTCGCTTAAATATCAGATCAGGTGACAGATCGCCTTCCCAGCCTTTTGGGCTCGCTTGCCGGCCCACACACTTGCAACTTTACCCACAATGCTAAATGCCCGTCTAGGGAGGCCAGCCAGCCGTTGCATACCTTTTCAGAAGTTTGGTAGTATGCAACCACTTAACTCGCCCTCTAGCTCACTGGAGAGTTCATAGTAAAGGGAACATGCGTCACTTTCATTGCATTTTTCATTTTTCATTTTCGATGAACATTCTGAATTTTCGAAAATTGCCAAAGTTACAAATACAGCGAAAAAGTGTGAACTGTTTGTTGTAGCACCGCCTGTTCATCTTCACGATAGAATGAAAATGCCGAAAATTCTTCAAAACATTTACCTTAGTTATTTTAATTTTACCGGAGTCTCGTCGTTGAAACATAGAGTAAATGCTATGTACCTCCTTAGTCTATGGTTGTACTATAAATATTATTGGAGCTATTTTTAGCAAAACCGTTCTCGAGTGACTGACACTTCTTAAGTAATTTAATAATTAAATAATTAATCTCTCAAATACCCGAAATAAACTATCGGAAATTCAATACGGTAATGATTGATTGATTAGTGATTCCGGGCTCGTCAACTGCTAATGTCATTAATGTCGCAAGTGTAATGCACGGTTCAAACGTGAGAAGTGGCAACGATCTTCCCGCGCTGGATTGTGAGATACGGCGCCGACATACCCGTCAGCTTGCCGCTATTCTCCTTGTCAGGTATCTTCCAACAGCAGGGTTCGCCCTACCTGAGACAAACTCTAAGCTCAGCACGGGCCTCCCGGCATATTGGGTAGTGTAGTGATTGTATGAGTAAGTGAGTGATGATAGTACAAGAAAGGGAAGGAAAAACCGCGCGCGGTTCGTGGCTCGTTTGTTTAGGTACTGTTCCGGCATTCGCCTGGTGTTGATCGGAGAAACCATGGAAACCATCAGAACAGCCAACCTATTGAACTCCTTCAGACAGCGGTGAATGCGACCTAGCTAGTGCCAAAATTCTGCCACCGCAGAGGTTTCGACAGTGCATCGTCGGTACTCGAACAGTCCTTTTCAGAAGCATAGAAATAAGTCTTCGAATGACTGATATATTGAATATTTTACTTTCAATGAAAAAAGTCGCAAAATTTGTAGTCTTGCAAGTTTTCTCTATTGTGTTTCAAGAATGTTCCGAAGAGTTCCGAAGTTCTGCCGCAAGGAGAGACAGCCTATGAAAAAACCTCCTATCTGAGTTTCTTACCCGACACGCCTTAGCCGGAACACCATACCAGCATATGCAGTACCAACATATATCTGGTATCTCTTAATTTCCCTACAAAAGGATTCGATTTGATAAGTAGAAATATGTGTGCAGA
The DNA here is from genome assembly GCA_038098605.1 of Gryllus longicercus. Classification (NCBI taxonomy): domain Eukaryota; kingdom Metazoa; phylum Arthropoda; class Insecta; order Orthoptera; family Gryllidae; genus Gryllus; species Gryllus longicercus. Next base: position 1,712,998 of record JAZDUA010000133.1, read on the forward strand.
CCTGAAGGGGTGCAAGGAAACAAGGGTTAGGGAGAAAGGAACGCATAGTTCGATTGTTAAAATTCATCTTCAGACTAGCATCGATCGATCCAAATTTACCAGGCCTCGAAATTAAACTCATTTCGAGTACTTAGGTACTCATATAATTAAGGATTTGTTTCCTGACAAATTTACAAAATTCTAACTCAAATTCATTATAGATAATACTGGGAGTGCATTGGAAAGTTCCGATGGAGAAATGGATTTGAATAAGAATAATCTACGAAATGGAATGGAAGTATGTCCAACAGAGTTCAGAAGGAGCAAACTATTAATTATATTAATGAAACTTATACCAAATACTTTCAGTGCACACCGCCTATGGCAGATATATCGCAGCTTATGATTGGCTGGTAGAGAGATATGGTATGGAATATCGGATAGAAAAGCGATAATATTTTTTAGATGCACAGTTCTGATTAAGACGAAGCATATATGTGTGTTTTGTGTTAACTTCATTAGAGGAATGGTCGGAATAACACAGTGGAAAATTTAAAGTAACAGATACTTGTCACATTGACAAGATAACTTTAAAGGGAATATTTTCAAGTAATTATTCAATTATTCGATTTATACGTTTCGAATTATCCAATTATTTGATTTGCTAAACTATTGTAATTATCCACTTATTTGATTTATCCAATGATCCAAATTACCCAATAATTCGAATAATGATAAACCTATTCTGCTGAACATGTACTTCTCGGCGGGAGAGGCGCCGCGCGGTTGACGAGCGTTTGGGCGGCGGGCGCCCAGGTGTCTGATCGCGCCGCGAGGGTCGCTGCGCTCTTCCTGAAGGCGCGCCGGTTATCGCACGTGACCTCGCAGATACGCTATCTGCCGGCTGGACCGCGCGCTGGCACCGCGCTCGCGCCGCGCGGCGCCGCACCTGACGAAGCGCGCTGAACGCTCACAAAGTAGAGTCCCTAGATTAGGGATCCAACCCTGTGGAGGAGGAGGAGGGGCATGGGGCTGGGTCTTGCGAAGCGAAGGGCCAACTGCGCAGGAAACGTTTTAGGTAGTTTGCCGGTGTGCCATTAGAGGCAAGGTCTCCAGTAAAGTACCAGGTAGAGTCCTGGCTTTTCACATGCCTGCCTCCCCTCATCTTTCCAACCCAAAACAATCGAGAATTTTGTACACCTTGTATTACTAATTGTGTCTAAAGAATATGCAAAATTACATAAAATATAAATGTAATATTATTTATAATTATATAAAATTTAATTAATACTATTTATATAAAATTAATCACACTATGTAAATTAAGCGCAGGCAGTATTATCAATTTCTGAAGAAAATTTTAAGAGAAACAATTTGCGTACATTTGGTCAGATATTGTATCTAATGGCTGGATAAAGTGATCAATTCAGCTTCGTTAATCATTTTGACGATATTCAGTATATATAAAATGGCTCGATAGCATAGATCCAGCATAATGGCTGGATTAATTACTTTGTGACTTAAAGCCATCGTCGTACAGAGTTGTAATGGTATTTTAGAGATCTTCACAATTACTATAGACAAAATGTGAATTTTGTGACAAATGTACAATTGTGAAATAGACGGCATTATCACAAACGTAATAGACGTGGCATATTTTAGAAATAATTTTCTTTGAAACCCTTTATACAAAATTCTAGTGTGTCAAAAATACCGTCAGGGCATTCATTTTTCAGCACTCCTTTCCTAATTTCCTTTTTTTTCGCAAAGATGTCCTCTCTTCCCTAAAAAGGATTTTATTTTTTGAATGGACACAAATACATTCATTGATATTGGCATTCACTCCCTTCCCAGATATGAAGCTGCCTGTTTAGACTGCCTTTGGTATCTCATCAGAAATTTCATTCGCTAGTGGATGATTCTTGAAATGATCGTATTCCATAATTATGTCTATTGTTTATTTTATTCGCATTCACGAATATTAAGGCCTTCGTCCGCAGAAAATAGAATCCAATTAAATAATGTTCTATAGATAGATACTTATTCAAAATGGATAGTTTAAAGAATATTTATTAATCCTTGTTCGACAAAAAGTTGTCTTTCAAGGATGTAAACAGTTACATTAACGAAAATACAATATGAAGAGAAAATTAAAAAGTAACCACTAAAAATGCTACTGACATGTGTAAGTATATATTTGAGTTTAATTTTGGAGTCATAATGGTCTTAAAAATAAATAATCGTTATAAATAGAAAATAATACATGAAAATTTATACAATATATAATAGATCTTCTTCTTCACTTCACGAATTAGGAAGATTTCCTGTTCTGGTTTCATAACACCATCTTTGTCGTGGGCAGTCAGTATCTTCCCCTTGGTCTGTATAGAAAGGTATGTCGGGGTGTCTTTTCGTGAGACATTGTTCCTAAGTGCTCTCCGAGATATGTATTCAGTTATATTTTCATTGATAGAAATTATGTTAAGTTCTTGTATTATATCTTCATTTTTTATTTTATCCATTACGGTGCAGCGTTTTACTCTCCGGAGGAATTTCATTTCAGAGGCTTGTAGCTTCATTTTATCTTCTTTTCTTATTGTCCATGATTCACACCCGTAAAGCAGTTGTGGCACTGCCATGACTTTATACAATTTTAAGTTTCTCTTTTCTAATTTAATTGCGAAGGAATTTGTTAATTGTTTCGCAAGTATGTTGGAAACGATGTAATTTTGTTTTCATATCATCACTGTAGTCGTATGTGATTTCACAGCCCATATAATTAAAATGTTTTACTTCCTCTATTACTTTGTCTTCTATTATTATTTTAGTTCTGATAAGATATATTAGCCTCTGAATACCATCACTTTAGTTTTAGACATAGATATTGAGAGACAATATGGTTTGCATTTTCTATTTAACTGGTACAAGGTCTTTTGCAGACTTATTTCGTTTTCTTCTATAATTATATGGTCATTCGCATACAGAAGTGATTGTAGAGATGACATTGGATTTATCCAAATACTTGTGAACTTAAAACTTTCCTTTCCCTTCGAATGTTGTCAATATAAATATTAAACGAAGTGGGGGACAAGCTGCACCCTTGTTTTACACCTCTGTTTATTTCTAACTCTTCTAGTATTTTCTTCCCAACTTGTAAATTAATACTTGTTTTGTGATAAAGGGATTTAATAACTCCTATCAAGTGGAAAGGATAGCACCTTTTTCAAAATCTGCCAGAGAAGTTCACGACCAACTCTATCAAATGCTTTCTCATTATCTATAAAAGCTATTTTGATTTCTAAATTGACCTGTCGTCTCTTTTGAATTATTTGGTTTATGGTAAACACATTGTCGGTACATGATCTTCCCTGCCTGAAACGACTTTGTTCCTTCATTAGCAGTGTATCTGAGATTGTTGTGAGCCGTTTATTTATTATTTTTGTGTTAACTTTATAAGTGGTGATCAAGAGGCTTATACCTATGTAATTCTGTGGCTGGCTTCTATTTCCTTTCTTAAAAAGAGAGATGAATTTTGCTTTCTTTCATGCACAAGATATTTCGCATTTTTTCCAACAATTATTAAATAGTTGAAGTCTGTTCTTCAGTTCTTTACCTTCATTTGATATCATCTACCCCAGGAGCTTTTCTATTTTTCATGCTTGACAGTGCATATTCCATTTCATGTTAGCTCAAAGTGCCAATCTGAGGGTTGTTGTATTGTGACTTATTTTCGACCATTACAGTTGAGTCATATAGGAGATCTTTATAATATATTATCCAGTCGTCTTTCTTTATTAAATTTAGTTCTTTTTCTTCTGATTTTAAATGTTTCATGATATTGTAAGAAGAGATCCTGCCTACCATGGACATCTTTTTCATTAGTGCTAATGAAAAGGTCCCTCGATTCTTGGTGAGCTTCTGTCACTAATTGCTCTGCGTGGTTCCTTCTTCGTATGTAGTTTTCTTTCCACTCATATGTTCATTTCTGAAGTAATTCTTGATAGGCATTTTTCTTTTCACGTATGGTTTCAGCAATCTAATCGTTCCAGATTTTCAGGCCTTTTCTTTTTCTGTGTTTGATCCTTTTCCTAATAGCTGCAGTGCTATTAGGAAATCACAGCTTTTCATATGCTGCTGTGTTTATAATATTTTCAATATTGCTCCACTCTGAGTTAATGTCACTTTTTAATGATATATGCACGTTTATTTGTTTCAGACGTGTTTGATAGATTTCTTGTACTTTATTCTCTTAAGAGATGCACTTTGTAAATTTCTCTGCTCATAGATTTCCCGTTTTTATGCTGTTTTGTCATACTTTTCTTCCATAGGGCTATAATTGAGATCTTTGAGACTACTAAGTACTGATCGGATGATATATCACTGCCTATGTAAACATTAATGTTCCTAATTTGAGGTGCTAATTCTCTATTCGCTATAACATAATCTATTAGCGATTTTGTGGTGCCATTGCTCCAGGTATATTTATTTATATCATTTTTCCTGAAGAAGGTATTCATTATCTTGAAGTCATTAATAGTAGCAAATTCCCTATGTTCTTGCCCATTTCTATTAATAATTTCTTCTTCAAAGCACCCAAAAGCATTTGGAATTATCTGTTTTCCTACTCGGGCATTTAGATCTCCTGCAATTAAAAGAAAATCATTTTTGTTACATTTATCTAAAATATTTTGAAGGGTTTCATAAAATGTATCACTGTTCTCTGTTCTGCCTTCTTCTGATGCGTACAATGCTAGTACAGTTAGATGTCCTCTTGGAATTTGGAATCATGTTTCAACTATCCTGTCACTAATACGTATAGCGCAAGAGCTTCTTTTTCCATTTCGAATCCATTAATAAAGCTTCCCTACTGCACGCTCTTTTGTTGGTGTCTTTTCCGCTGTATATTTATGTGTAAGTCATAGAGATCTTTTGTCCTTCTACCCTTCTTTTTGGTTTCAGGAATAACTGCAATATTTACATTCCTTGCTTTTAGCTCTCTCTCCAATTCTACTTCTTTATTATTTAGTACGCTCACATTCCATATACCTAAAATTAGTGTATCCGTTATTCCCAATCGTTTTTACTTATTCTTACTAGAGTTGTTATAGTGGCCGTCTTGTTTCACCTGAAGCTTTCGAGAAAAAGTTTTTCCTGGTAAAGTTACCAGCCTTTTGCGGGATTGTGATCTTACAGGGCTGCTGTTTTATGACTTGATCACAAACCATCATGCGTACTAACGCCACATGGGGGGGGGGCTCCTTCTGTCCTTTTCTGGCCATTGAAGACATCTTTTGAGTAACATGATTTAACCCGCGGAAAAGGATTTACAGTGTTCCCAAGTTGAAAAGATTAATAAGGAGGAAAAGAAAAAGTGAAGCATAAAATTTATCTGAGAGACGAAGGATCCAAGATTTGAGAGGAAGTATACAGAGTTCGTGTAATATTTTATCGTTTATTATGAACCAGGGTTATTTCTGTACTTTCCTAACATGTATGATGTTGAACAGGTGTTCAGTGTTTTCAGATTAAAATAACCTTTCGATTTCTTGTACAATGTTCGACAGTAATCTTGTAATATATATCATGAATGTTTCTGCCATTGTTTGAATTATCAACTGCCCCGGGGAAAACTAATCTGCTACTGTATTACTTTTCGTTCACAGTCCAGCCTAGTGCCAACTATCTGTCGCATTTGCGTATTAAGGGATATAGGAATATGTTTCACTTTGGATACATATTTTATTGCAATCCCAATTATCGGAGTTCTGTTGTGTAGATCACTATTTCGGGTAACTATTCATTTAATTACATGCCCAAGAAATTCTTGGGAATGTTAGATACTACAAAGTGCGCGTAGTGACTTGTAAATAGTTTTTATATCGTGAAATTCTACAGCGATCATGGGCTTCCTTTTCTATCAACCGATTTCTATTACACGACCTCGTAAACAAAAGTGAGCGGGGACTGCGGAAAATAATTTTCCCGGAAAATACAAGTGAGCCCGGATAGCTCAGTCGGTAGAGCATTAGGCTTTTAACCTAAGGGTCCAGGGTTCAAGTCCCTGTCCGGGCGAATTTTTTTTGTATGTATTACTGACATTCACTGGCAACAATATTTGCACTATAAACTCTTGTTCCGGCTTCATAGCACTTGATTGACGCCGATACAATACAATGATAACCAAGGTTCAATTGATAAGAAAGTTTATTTTTCATGGTTGGACGTCGTATTCGAGGCTCTAATATCTTTTATTCTTGACGCATAAAATAAGGTGAACAGAGATTGATTATTTATTTCGAATCAGAGAGTGTAAATTGACACGAAAATAATGTTATCACATTAATTTGATTTTGCAAGATACTGCTCTATTAAATGAACGTGCATGGACAACTGCAAGAAGCACAGATGAAAATGTAAATGCCAAAATTTAAATGAATTTTTTACTCAATTTCTTTATTTACACAGAAAATAAAATAGTGATTTCAACTCTTGTGGCTTCTGCATTTCAGACAGTGCATTCATTGTCCCTTCCACTTCTATACAAAATGACTGAGTTTATTTCAGAAACAGCATTTAGGCAGTCCCTGCAGCGACTTTGATCAGGAGGTCCTAGGGGTTGAGTTCGACGGTAGCAGATCATAGATAGCAAGATTATACATAGATAGCTCGAATTTAGCCGTTGTCTAGAGGAGAAAACTTGCGGATGGTGCTCTGTATGGTAGCTGTACGTGGGTTCTCGGATCAATACCAGGCAAAAACCGGAACAGTACCCAAACAAACAGGCACGAACCACACGCGATCTGACTTCTTTCTTGGCCTATCTTCTCTCCCTACTTAAACACACTTGCATGTACGTGCAATACATATCCACTGGATGGTGAGATCGCACCTACTCGTCGGCTTGGGGGGATTTCATCTTCAAGGAATCACCCTCCAGTGGAGTACCACAAGTCAGAACCAGCTCTAAGCTCCGGACTGGACTCCTGACGCGGAAAGCACACGCGAGCCCGGATAGCTCAGTCGGTAGAGCATTAGGCTTTTAACCTAAGGGTCCAGGGTTCAAGTCCCTGTTCGGGCGAAGGTTTTTTTCTTCTTTAATTTTCTATTCACATGTTTAGAAAACTAGTTTGGTTTAATGGAAAGGGACCGGGTAATATTGTGATTGTCTTCATTTTTGAAATTTGTGTAAGCCAGAGATAGAACAAATTCAAGTAAGTCTAGTAATTTCTTTGTGTATAAGTTGCACTTAATTCCGAACTCAATGACCGAAACTTTTACCACAATACGACGAGTATGTAACAAAATACATAATGCATCGAGTATATTTCTGTTAATTCATTGTCCTAAATGAAATACGCGATACCCTGACGTTTCGTTTAAAGACATTTGTTCATTTGCCGATTTAAATATTAATTTTTGTCTTTGTATAAATACGAAATACCCAAAATCGAAACATCAAGCAGAAATAAAGTTTATAAAAACCGCCAAAGAATCTCATTCTTAAATTTGTCGGATGGAATGTAATAGTTACCGTTTCCAAGTTTGTGACCGATTAGTTCCTCGAACGGCACTAGATGGCAGCACTACGGAAAGCGCATGAAGAGTATTCCACACTTCATGGTATGCTGATCGAACAGATTATAACAAATCAACAAGAAATCAATTTCAACTTGTTTCAAATAAATTTCTTACAACTGACGAGGTACCTGAAGCACACATTGATAAAAGAAGTGGAATGGCGGCATCTTTCAAGGTTTCTTTTTGTAAATGTAAGAAAAATTATTTATGCTAAGAATTTTACAAATGTTTAAATCACTCGAAATTTATTTCAAATGGCGCACTAGGTATACTTCCTTAAACGTGTATACATAGCAAACTTTATCAAATATAAAAATTGATTTTATTTCAGTTGTGATATAAATATACTTTTTATTATTTGGTATTTTACCAACAGAAATTCGTCTTCATACGAAAAGAAGTAGTAAACGAAAAATTACGTATGAGGCATTCTGTTCGCAACACGTTGTAGTATTTTGTACTTGCACAAAAAAAGGAAATTAATGTTCAAATCGATAATTGACCTAATGGGTTTATACGCACGACGCAACATAGCTATTTTGGCTCATCCTCGACGCTTTTCATTCATGTCACTGAACTTGGTGCCTGAGTGTAACATACACACTGCAAAATAGCGCATAAGATTCAATCGTTAACAAAACACTGATACTAGTATTTGTATACCGCAACTCCAAAAATTCCACACAGCAGTACCCAAACAAACAGGCACGGACCACACGTGATCTGTCTTCTTCCTTGACCTTCTCTGTCTTCTCTCCCTACTTGAACACACTTGCATGTACGAGCAATGCACGTACGTCCCTTAGGTTACATTGAGATTTGGATATCGACCGCTGGATTTAGTCTTCAATGCTCGCTATTACACCATCAGATCGAACGTCTTTATAATTAAGTTAACAATTGCGTTGACTTGGCATATGCATTTTGCAAAGTATTCCTTAGTGTCGAGTTTTCAGTTTCAGCGTACGAAAGTTTTCATATATGCCAACTAAGTAATGTACTACCGATTGCATCAAGAAATGCAAACTTTTTTTAGATCTTGCAAGTTCTAATATTGTATCATTTATTGTGATATCGCACAACTCTTTCTTCGGGAGTCAAGAATGGTTCTTGAGCTTGCAATTTCATATATTGGAATTCTATGATATGGATATTGGTCGAAAAATAGAGGAAAACTTGCAAGCAGAGAAGGCCAGGAAAATACGTGTAAATATATGGAATTTATCCTGATAGGATACGCGAGAAAAATGACATTGTGATATGAATGATTCAAGTACATTACTTCATTAATTTTTGCACGTGGCAGGCAGCATTTTTGTATTTCTTTCCTTCTATTTCTTATGTACATGGCTAAAGGAAATTAATTTAGGAAACGAGTGGTTCTACAACACATACTTTCTCGCATTGTTTGTAACGGCTTTGCAATGTTTTACTGCTACATGAACCTGCGAAAGTGTTTTCAACCTACAAAACCCTTATTCCGCACTGACACTCGAACTCTCGTCAAGCGCATTAACTCGCTACCACGCAGTTACACTGGCGTATTCACTTGGGCCGATGCGTAAGAATCTAATCCTCTCCCAACATGCAATTTTCGAAAATTTAGAGAGTTTAACGAAAATGAGATTTGCACCATTCTTTTAAGCATTCCTTGCTTTATCCTTGAAAAAAAATTTAAAAAATAACAATTAAGAAACAATTTGAAGCTTTTTTGAGGAAATGTTTCCTTTATAAATTGCATTCATTTCAAGCACAAATTACGCTGAAACTACACTGGTGTTTGCGGAAATTGCAACACAAAGGAGGAGACATACTATTACAATTAAAAATGTATTCCACGATTCTGAATGGTTTAGGCGCTGCTGTTGTCTATATTTGAAGACACGTTTTGCCGTAAACCAATTCCTCTGTATCAAGGACCCATGAAACGTGAATTTTGACTGCACAACCTATTAGAGGAAGTAGGTACAAGAAGTATCCACCTTGTACCTACTTGTACCACTTGATATCTTCGAGATCAGTATATCGTATATTTCAATACGAATTTCTGTATCGAAAACTCGCCACTTTTTACTGGTGCTTTACAGATTCTGCTCTTTACTGCGTACGTAGTAGATGAGAAAGAAAGAAATGAAGTTACGAGATAAATATGTTTTAAATTTTCATTGGCAATGGAAATGCAGGAAGCACATAATTAATAATTGATAATTTAAGAAGTAATCGTTGTTGAAAGCTTCGTTGGATTTGTTTACAACCACTGTAATGTTATAAATAGGATTGCAATGTGCCTCGTGTGATTAAATTCTCATTCAGTTTTTGCCGTAAAAGATCATGTCAAACATATTGTGATCACATACTTAGTTACCTCCTCCACTGAAATTGGAACAAATATTTCGTTTAAGATTTTTAATAGACAAAGTACCATAAATGGTGTCGAGAGGTCGCCTACAGCATTGATTATCCATCGTCGCCTTTTCAACCGCCGATGTGGATGAACACCTAGCTAACAGGCCTGGTATCGGTATTGTACATTATTGCAAATAGCTATTCCGGAATGCGACAATGAATCCGACAGTTTACGGCATGTCAATTCTAAGCAGCCTTAAACATGGAGACAGAGATCGGTGGATTTCAGAGTATGTCTCCTTGATACCCTGTGGTGGTTCAGTTGCTTATAACGTTCTGCAAAATTCAATTATAGTAAAGTGGTTTTCACGACAGAGTTTATCAAAAATTATTTTCATTTTTATTTGTGGTGCTTTATTTTCTTGTCTCTGTACTGTAGCTTAGTATATGTTTCTTTTTGTTTTTTTCATTTATATGAATTTTATCTAATTCTGTAACACACTTGTGTAGTAATAGTGAAATTATGTTCATTATTCCTGGTAAAAAAGAAATTAAGTAACCACCTGCCGCTTTAACTATATTACTACATTGCACTTGAAGCAGAACAGCCTTTCCTGTAACAGGACCGTTACGAGGGTCGGTGTGGATATTTTTTGGTGCTTTTATATAACTAACGGAACTTCATTTTTCTCTCCATTTGTTATGCTTTAGGTGACCGTGAATAGTGCATTTGTTTTTCAGAATTGATATGAAAACAGAAATCTATGAACCCGCTGCACAAGCTCCAATTCTTTTTCGTAATAATGTTCTATTATATCGATTTAAGGTAACCAGAGAATCAATAATCCTCACTTAAATGACGTTGTCTGTTAATATTTCACGGTTTGCTGACAGGAGAATCAAAACATTGAGTAGGAAATTATGGCGAATACTCGCTCCAACGTCTGGTATTTCTAGTTTATTCATTTTCGTATCAGATGATGGTTTAGAGAGTACAGAATGACACGGCTGAGAATACAAATAAGACTTCGTAGGTGATCGCTGTTTATCGCCCTAATGACGTTAATAATTAGAGCATATAGTTGCAGCATATAGTTGCAGCATATAGTTTCCATATAGTTAGAGCATAATAACACAGTTCATGTATATTATATTACAACTCATTGACAGATAACATTAAATTATATTAAATCAATACGAGTTTAAGTATCAAATAAAACTCAAATTCTATCATATTTTTAAAAAATGATATATTTTAATAATATTAGACGCAACATAGTAGTTTTAAATAAATTAACAGAGTTTACGAAGTCGTGCATTAACAGCAATTCTGCGATGTGTGAGCGGGACCTGCAGTAGAACAAATGCTGAACAAAACGACACAAAAAATGTTTTTCCAAAAAGAACCACGCACGCTATTCAAGAGCAACAAATAAAATGCTTTCGTGTAAATCTGGAATATATTAAATATTTTAACAAAAACAGGCTTTACGAATACTACGACAAGATACTAGTGTAGTAAATGTACAGTTCAACAGTTCTTTACACACCACGAATATAACGAAAATGCTATTCCGCAACGCAACGTGTGAGTAGCAAGTATTTCTTCATGCACTTGTTCTCGGAACCGTGCTGTGATATGCCGTCAGTTGTGTAGTAGGCAGTTAAGCACTGTTTAATAATTCAGTCGGTACGCGCAGTATAAGAGAATAAGTGGAGTTTACATAACAATAAAATATTTGCCTTTTGAGTAAAAATCAAAACATTTTCATTGTTTTCTGATTTCCCGAGTTCGTGGGTACCTAACGACTGCATATCTATCCGTCTGCCCGTCGGTCCGTCGATCCGTCTATGAACAACGCTAGTGGCTAATTTTCTCCAAAATTAATACTCGCCAATTGAGATGCCTGATATCGCGGTCCCTGGAATTTGAAACCGATATTTTAATTTGATGCGGTACTTTACATGAAGTCCCTCAGACATTTTCCAAATTTAAAAAAAAATGCTCTATTGTTTTTTATTAAATTTTGTTGTCGGATAGTGTAAAAGACACGCAAGAGAATGGCGCAGGCCTCATGTTGGTGGAAAACTCTGATATTTCGAAAATTTGCAAAAGTTGAAAATTATTTTGGCGTCTTCCAACAAATAAAATAAAAAAGTTAGAGATTTTTTTCCTTAATGAAGTAAGTTTCTTAAAGACAGATTTTGAAATAAGTTCATGTACAATTTTTCGAAAATTTGCGTACTTTTGGTTAATTTTGAGTGAAAAAGTACGTGCTGCTCTAGCATCACTAGTTTCTATTTTTTACTTATTTCAGGACGATATTCAACTACTAAGGCTCTATATCGATCACTGTAAGTAATATTGGGGATAACGGTAACGCTAAACGGACACAAATAATCATCAATGCCCCGGGCGGGTTTCGAACGCGCCACTTTCCAGCCACGAGGCAGCTACAGCACTTCAGCCTTAGCGACCTGGGCTACACAGGCTGACCTACCAGATACTTTTATTTATTTATGTTGAATTGAATTAATGCCTTATTTTACGTGGCGAGACTCGGGCCATCAGGTCCGCTCTTCCGTCTGACCACGCAAATTTCGCTACGCTCCTATCACCAACTAGCAGAGAAAGGAGGTATTTCTTGGGAGAGAAACAGGCGATTTCAATTTAGCTCAGAGGCGTCATTTAAGCTTGAGGATCTTTTACATGCAAGTAAATCTACTAACATGGGACAGCCGGTTTTACTTCTCCTCCGATTTTTTCGTTCTTAAAACGGCTTCGATCGGGTTTGAACACGCCAACTTGGGTACAACAGTCCGGTACGCTAACCGTTACACCATCCCCGCGCGCAATCGTCGCGCGCATGTTGTTGCTAAAGCAATTATCAATTATAATTGGTTCGTTTTCCAGGGTAGAGGCGTGGCCCGGCCCGCGACAGTGGCGACACTTCTGCTGTTGGCGGCCGCGCTGTTGGTTCCCGCCAAGGGGCAGCTACTTGCGAGCTCGGAGACGAAGCCGGGGGCGGGGGCGGCGGTGGAGGAGCCCCCGGCGGAAGCGGAGCCCGTTTGCCCGGAGATCTGCGAGTGCGGTCAGGGCGAACTCGACTGCTCGGCCGCGGGGCCCGCCGTCGAACGGTTGGACCTGTCGGGGCTGCAACTCGGCGCAGCTCTGGCGGACGCGGGGGACCCAAAGGAGGATACTTCCGATGAAAGTGAGCTCAGTCATTATTCTTCCAGTACTTCTCCAAAGGCACGTATCTTCGGCGGACGACAAAAGTAACACTTTAACAAATTGTTATCTTGTCGGAGAACGGTTTTTATCCGAGGGGAGGTATTAAACTTAATTATCAGAGAATTTTTGCACGTATCTGAAAAAAAGAGTACGCCACGAAGATGAGCCCTACTCGACTTACATTCCGTTTTTGCCCATTTTGTTGGTTACATCTTTACACCGGTTTGCCTTTCAATTATAGACATCTATTCGATGAAAATAAGATCCCATCCTTGAATAAGTGTGTGGTAACAAAGTCCATTGCTTCGTAACTCAAGAGACAAGGGAATAGTAGAATTTCTAGCTGAATAGGGAGAGGCTTACTATGTGCGCACGTTTTCTTGATCCTCGATCTCCCTAGTTCTCGCTTAGCCCGGCACAGCACGGCCCGGTAAAAATACGAGAAACTCGGAACGTCACGGCTCAGTTGGCAGTGATGCCTACCCTTTTCTTTTACAAGGAGGCCTCAGTTTTCGCTCTCTTTTTCTACCGACCTCTGCTGTATACTATTAATTTATCATGTAACCAATTTGGAACATCTAATATTGTATTAATTACTGTTTCTTTACTGCAAAGCATATTCGTATCATCAGCAAAGAGATCTATTCTTCTGGTTCGAATCGATGTCTGAATGTCCGTTACATATAGAAGGAAGAAAAAACACCTAAGGATTGAACCCTGCGGTACCCCATTTGCGATTACAAATGAATCGGAAACTTGAGTAATAATGTTATTTCGGTGCGGTATTTCTAATTTCTGAGATCGTTGTTTAAGATAGGAACATAACCAATTTAGTGCAATACCCCAAATTCCATTCGAAGGTAATTTTGACAGCAAAAGGTTATGATCAATGATGTCAATTGCCTTTTAAAGAATTAAATTTAGTCCAGAAGGTACTTTATTTTGATCCATTGATAGGGCGACATTGTTAAGAAAAAAATGCTGTTTACGACTTTGATTTTCTAAAATCATGATGGCAAACGGAAATGGCTTTGTATTTACTAAACAAAGTTTCTGTTCATACGTAGAATAGTATTAAAAAACTGACAAAGAGAAATAGGCCAATCATTTTTAATTTCCTGTTGTTGCCTTGTTACAGAGCGGCCTAATCTCAGCTGTTTTGAAAATATTCAGGTGCATGAGGTAGCATTAAATATGTGAGTAAACGGATGTATAATGACAGGCGCAAAAGTCTTTAATAAGCAATAAGGAAATTCATTTAAACCAGTCGAACATTTACTTTTTAGTTTACCGAGTATTTTGAGAATTTCATGGAAAGAGGTTTCGAAAGCAGTGTTAAAATATTTGGGAAACATCTTTTTATGGCTCTAAACCCCTCGTGGGATCAACCATAATTCTCGAAAAATATTATTTGAAGAGACTAGCCACTGCTGCTGGATATCTATCATTATCATTTGAAACATTTGCTACAATTGTTTTCATTGGTGTGATCATTATTTATACTATATTTCATTTCACTTTGTTTAATTATTTGCGTGTAAAATATTCTGACCGTTTTACATGATTTTATCTTACCTCTTGGCATTTCTTAATAATGATTTGTAGTTCTGAAAGCAAGAGTCAGAAAATATAAGGTAAGTTATTATGTTTACAAATAAAATATAGAATTCGTTCTGGTTTACGTGCTGTTCTAATCCCTCGTGTTATTCAAGCATTATTTTCCCGTGTAACGTTTAATTATGTTTTTTAAGAGGAAATCGTGTATTACAGTATCACGTATGAAAGCGTCGAAAATATGAACGTGGGATCTCACAAAAGGCAGAGTCTTATTGCTACCACCATGACTGGTACGGTCTGCGCAAACAGTGACGACAGTAATTTTTTAAAAGAAAAGAAAGATTTCCTTGCCGCGCAATTCGGCCGGTGAACCATATGTCTCTAATTTCCAAAGGCTTCTGAGTTTTCAAGCCCAGTGCGTGGTAATGGGCGGCGGATGTTTGCGGACTCTGGTGAAATGTTTTACCTAGAAGCCATGTACACGAGCAAAAACTTCCAATCTTGCGTGACAAATTGTAAAATATTTGATGCCGCCGCTCGAGTACATCAGAATTCATGGTTTCTCTTCGAATTATCTGTTCACCCTTGGTTCATAAAAATTATTTCAAACGTATTACGTCAGGGAGAAAATATTATTGAAACTTAGGTGGGGGAAATACCGACATATAATTACAGAAAATAAATAGGTTATGTAATATCTACAAAATTAAATTTTCCTACATATCAAAACCACAAAATTCATCTGATTCTGTAGAATAGCATTAAAACTTTGGTTGATGGATGATGTCTATCAACTGTGTAAAGTTTCATTAGTATGGAATGTTGTGTAATAGGATTTATCTTTAAAAGAACTGCACTAAAAATATTAAAAGATAACTGAGTTGCCATGAATTGGGCATGCGCTATGTGGTATCGTATTATATAAACTAACCAAATGTAGTTGTGCAAGACTTCCTTATTAATCTTGCAACAGATTTTGTTTTTACTATTCCTGTGTAAAAATTTCAAAGGTTATCATTATATTCTTGAGAATGGCAGATGAAACTTGTTGCCAGCGGGAAAAGCATGCGCGTATGTTTTACTCATCGTTTAGGAATATTTGCTTAAACATCTGTTACTTCTCTGAGCCTAAGGAAGCATTGCCAAGGTTCAGATGTGAGTTCAACGATGCATGAGTTATTCATACTTGTCTTTTCATTTCTCCAATTGACACTTGTAAAAATAAACAACAACTAATCGCAGCCCTCGGCGCTTGACTTCATGTCTCTATTACCACTGTGATTGCCTCTCATGTCATTAATATTTATATTAGTGGCAATTTGTTCACATTATTGTATTTATGAGTACATGTACTTTAAATAATGTAATATAAAGTTTCTCGAAAACTCAACGCACAAACGCCAATTTTTTTCAAAAAACGGCTCTAATTTTTTTCTTCACACATTTCGAACGGATAGTGGCATTGCACTCTTTAATGTAACGTAAAGTTTATTCCGGTGTATTTTTTCTTTAAAAAATTACACAAATGTAAATTTTTGGAAAGACCTCTCACACCGTTGGTATACACATTTCCAGCAATTTGTGAACACTATTGTATTTGTGAGTTAACGTACTTAAAATGACTTCAAATTAAGTTTCTCGAAAATTCATTAAATGTTTGTGAAAAAGCTTCAAATTTCGAATTTATAGTAGCGCTTAAACGCCTGTATTTTAAAAACGGCTCCACATTTTTCGAAGAAAAATGCTATTTAGGACTAGTTTTACTGTTCTTACAAATCTTAAAATAATATTTTCGCTCTAGAATTGGGAAACCTAAAATTTAATGTTAAAAAAATGTAATTTGGACGGCGTTAGATGGCAACAGATAAGATTATGTGGCAAGTTCGAATAGATAACCGAGACCAAAGAAAATAGAAAACTAATACCGGAAAGACTGTGCCATTCTGAAGCACCCCTAGTTTCAATATATATTCATTCTTTCATAAAAATGTCCAATAGTTTTCTACCTAATATTCAGATAAACAGAACATTAATTGATTGATAGACGTTTATCTGGATGGGATTAGATGATATCTGGTAGCTCTCGACACAAATATGTTGTTGCAATATTCTCAGGTACAATCTACCTACAGTTGCAAACTTATATGTTAGTAGCAGATTCGATTAGGTCACCGACTTCACATACGCTTACCCAGAACATTTCCTTTGCTCAGATGAAGCAACGAGCATTACATCTACATACCCATACATCTCCCCGAGAAATGCTCTTTGATTCTTAAGGTCACACTCGCTTGTACACCAATGAATACAGTTGAAGTGTGCAGTGGGTGTGGACGTAATTTTCATCTTTCTCATCAAACCCGACTTAAATATCTAAACAAAATATGAAAATAATACCGTACGTAGAGTCTACACACAAATACGTAACAAAATAGCTTGAACGGCAAATTAATGAATGTCAGTGAGGTTGTGTGGTGTACTTTATTACAATGTTATTCTTTAATTAGTGACAATCAGGTAAAAGAAAAAGAAGATATTATTCAATAAAAAATGTTAATGCAGTAAAACTTACTATTGATTTTAACAAGTTTAATTATGTACAATACAATTTATGACATTCCAATGATTAAGAACAACTTTCTTCGAAAAGTATTCCAATACATGGTTAAAATTCACTCACTCTTCTACCATCCGATTATCCCTAATTAAAAGAAAACATTGGAATAAATATATTACATTGGAAATCGCCTAATATCATCAATGTTCTATGAATATACAAAAAATATTAATCTAAATAGGCCATCGGCGGCTTATTCTTTGCCGTTCTCTCTTTCCACGACGCAATCCCGGGTTCGATTCGCGCTTTCTTTGCATTAGCGCTTTCTTTACAAATGCTCCAATATCTACTGCTATGTGGCGATGAGAAAGCTTACCTTAAGGTTATGAGGAACAGTGTGGTGGAGGGATGTCTCCGTGCTAACCACACGAACCTCTTATCGCATGGCAGAGAAACTGGGCCACCGCTGGAAGGTCAAGGCCTGTATTGGGCAGTCGAGCCAAAGAAATGAATTAACCTAAAATACAACACGCGAAGATGTAGCACAGAAATTGAACTATTTACATTCACAATACATATTTAACCTAAAATATATAGCCGGATTGTTAGTTATACATTCTATCACAAAACCATACATGTTGTAAAAGTTGTTTTGCTCCCACATTAAGGAGAAAGTACAGTAAATATTTGATGGGGGAATGAGGTCTTTTGAATTGAATATTACGCAAGTGGATGGTCGCTAGCCAAGTCAACGTACGTAGCAACCTCACTGACGTTTTTAAGTTTATCCACGGACTCGTGCCCTTAACCTGCATTAGGCAGTTTCTCCAATATGTATCGCCTATTTTAAAACGCGCAATGAAAATTAGACAAGATACTCAAATATGTATCGCCTATTTTAAAACGCGCAATGAAAATTAGACAAGATACTCACATAAAGCAAACCTGGTACATTCGCTAGCGACTCGGAGAGCGGTGCAACTACGTGTAATCTTGCCTCATGCATCGATCAAGTTTTGAGTGAGACGATCGCAAATTGGAAGTCTGTGATCACGTAACAGGAAGAGGCGGTCTGCTCGATTGCTCGAACAAAACTGCATTATTTTCGAACAAATGACTGTCTATATCGTGGCAGACATCCTCCTCCCTCCGCGTCGGAGCTAACCCTCCCTGATTGGCTACTTTCCCCTCCCTCCTTCCGGCAGGGAGGGTAGACGGCTTGCTTTCCTTCTCCACCGCACGTGGCGCGTTTGGGGATTCGTAAAAGACCGCTTTGACACCTCTGAAATTTCGAAAATTGCAACAGTACGACATTTTGTCGATTCTCTTACAACTACGCTTTTTAATGATGCGATGAGTGAGTATTTCGGGTTTCTGATCGCGTCATCTATTTTGGTCATTAGCAGTGCTTGATTTATAAATTTTCCAGGTCCCAGATCGCGCCCAGATTAATTATTAATTAATTATAATAAATTGTTATATATTTATAATATAAAAATTGTATTTTAATAATTATTAATCGCACTTAATAACAATTAGTAACAGAGGTAGCACTGGCTCTATGTCAACGAAATGATAGTAATAGGAAATACAAAATTAAGTTTATAATTATATTTGATCGTTTTTAATAATTATTTCATTTCGTTCGTAGAAATGATACAGTTAAAAGGAAAACTTATTTTGAGATTACGAAAGTTAGTCGAATGAAAAATCGATAATCCCGAGTGTTTGTCCTCTGCTTTTTGTTTTATTTTTCCTATTTTGTCGTTCCGTTGCGTTCAGTCAGAAATCAATTCCTGGTCATTAGTATCGTACGTGTAGTACATACTGAGAGAGAGGTGAAAGGCGATGCTGTTCCTTCCTCCTCTGCAACGTGATATATCGATATACACGCAAGATTTTCCCTCTCCAGGTGTCCTACCAAGCGGGGGAGATCCCCTGTTTCATGCTTGGATATGCCGCATGTCGAACGATTTCAAGACCCCGCTAGTAAAACACGATGCGCTCAGTTCGAAAAATGTTACAATTGTACACTTTGTGACCACTCAAATACAAAACTTCGCAGTAGGTTAATTGACAAATCTACACTCAATGAACCTTAAATATTTTGTTTCAAATGATACGGAGGAATGGAATGGAATGGAATGTTATGGTTGTGAAACGGATTCATACTAAATATTATTCACTTTTAGCCGTTTATGTTTATTATTACTAATGAATACCATCGTCTAGGGCTGTGGCTTAAATGGGACTGTACATTTCTCTCACTAGTAATGGATACGTAAAAAAAGGAGTACAACGATGTATCATATGTTAATGTTTAGTTAGTAATTTGAGAATAAAATTATACTTTATGAAATCTGATTTTAATTTAAGTATTCGACACCGAGACTTTTACGGGGAGTGGGGAGACTGTGAGGGGTAATGACGAATAGAGACGTAACCAAATCAATCTATCGTCACAGGAACAAACATTAATATTAAAGATCGGAATGAAAGATTTCTTCCATTGAGTCATCAGAATGTAAATTGTCTCCTACTGGTTGACATTCTAGAGAATCAATTCACAAAATATTGCAGTTACTTCGATGGTCTCTGCATATACGACTGCAGATGTGCATTACTGTCGATGGGAGAGCCAGAGCACAAATGTATATAATGCATGTAATTTTTTGTTGCAGATGTACAATATATATATATATATATATATATATATATATATATATATATATATATATATATATATATATATATATATATTCCGGCTTTTGAAATGTTATTGCATCTTTCTGGTTTTCTAACAATTACACAACAACAACAACAACAACAATAATAATAATACTACAATTTTAAATTAATTTTTCCATTCTTCTCTATTATATCTTCATTTTAGTATATTCTTTTCTCCTTCAATACTATGTATAATTTTTTTTTCCATTATGCAGGTGGTCTTCCTAGTTTCTGTTTTACATTTTTTTTCACTGTTTTATAGTTACTACAACTTATTTTATTTCGTGAAAATACAATTCCAAGCCACGCGTTCCTCTGCCGGCGCAGGCGAGGCGGGCCCCTTCCGCGGGCTGAGCGGGCTGCGGCGCCTGGCGCTGCGCCGCTGCGGGCTGGCGGAGGTGCGCGCGCGGGCGCTGGCGCCGCTGGCGGCGCTGCGCGAGCTCGACCTGCGCGACAACGCGCTGCGCGCCGTCCCCGCGCGGGCGCTGGAGCGCTGCGCGCGCCTGGAGAAGCTCTACCTGAGCGGCAACGCGCTGGACGGGCCGCCGTCGGCGCTGCGACAGCCCGCGCTGCGCTGGCTCGAGATGGACGGCTGCGCGCTGGAGCAGCTGGCCGAGGACGCGCTGCGCGGAGCGCCCGCGCTGCTCTACCTCACGCTGCGCGACAACCGGCTGCGCGAGCTGCCGGCGGCCGCGCTCGCGTCGCTGCTCAAGCTGTCGCACCTGCACCTCGAGCGCAACGCCATCGCACGCGTCGAGCCCCAGGCCTTCCAGAACCACTCGCTCCTGCAGACGCTCTACCTGCGCGGGAATCGCATTCAGGTGGGGAGCCTGTCTGTAACAACTGTGCCAGGGCCTATCGGATTTATGCCTACTGGATTGCTTGCTGAAAGACAAGCAAACAATTCGGCGACCCGAAGGGTTCCCCTGCTCCACCTTCGGCAAGAGATGGTCTACGCCATGCTCTACGCTTTACGTTTCAAGTGCTTATCCCATCCCACTCACATTTTTAACTAGGAATGACGATTCTAATTGAAATATAATTATTTGTTGTCTGACGTAACTGATGGGTTTGTTGGTATTACAATAAGAACGATTATAAGAATGAATATCTTACATTTATTTACATAAATACAAATTAAAAAGATTAATTACATTAACGGTTATTTAAGAAAACTTACAATAAATATAAAATAAATATACAGTGCAACAAAAACAATATTCAAACCCCAAAAATTCTATAATATTCATTAAAAATTATTTGTTAGTTGCAATCAATAGGTTGTTGAAGAAAATCAAATAACTTGTATTTAATTTTTGCATCATGACTAGTTTTGGCGATAAAGCTTCCGAGGATCTGGTTCTTCCTATACTATGGCCCACAATTTTTAGAAATAGTTTCCATAAATGCCTAATGAGCTCCACAATATCATTATTTTCTTCATAATCATTATTGGATATATATCTTTTAAAAACTGAGTTCTTGAAAAATAAACATGATGCCAATGTAAGATAATATTGTTACTTCGAACAGTGACAGCACGTTAGTGCCAATCAACATGTTATTGATGAATCTGAAGTACTTACATTTCGTCTTCTTCATTTTTCGCTTGTTTCACAGATTTCCTTTTGACTGGGTGGTTCGGGAAATTGACTTTCCATTGCGTCAGATGATTATTTCACTGTCGTCTGAAATAAACAAAAACGTTTGTGTTAATATACAGAAAAATCTTCTGTCAAGAACTCATTTCTCATACACCTCAATAAACACTCACCTCATATCGTAGTACGTTTCTACTCTTCTGCGGCGGAAGAGCACCCACATGTTCGGGGAAATCAAATACAGATGGAACAGCATCTGGATTCAATAGAGAATATGAAGCATCGGGCCTTAATTGGAAAGCACTCGCCTCAAAATATTTGCTACACAGCTTAGTGTATTTGGCGGGGGAAAAGTCTTTCCGCTCCTTCACAATCCCGGATCTTGAGGAAAACTTACAAAAAATTAAAGAAAGTACATCTCGATGTTTTGAAAATTTTGATTAAGAAATGTTACTGTTTTCTTCACTTTACAAGATATCACTTATCCGTGAGAAGAAATTCCTGACCCCTTCTTTTGTACAATTGATTTGTACAACTATATGCAGCACAAGAAATAACCATAGTTAGTTAATTGATCACACGTAAATAATCGGACACTGACTTGTACGTGGCACATCAAATCGAAACCCAAAATCAACGTAACGTCAGCGACCCGCGAAGTTCTGGAGAATACGCAGAATAGCACTGTCTGCCGTACTATGCGAAACCTCTTGCCGTAAGGGAGAGGGGGTAAAGATCGTTCGACCTTTCACCCACGTGGAGGGAGACAGCAATCCAGAGGGTATACGTGGATCATCAGAACTGTGGACGAAATTGTAGGGGGCAAGGATAGACACGCTAGATTCGCGGTAGGTTTTCTGGGGTTCTTCCGTACTTCATTGATAATTCATTTCTCATATCACCATAATATTCTTCTCATAAAAATGTGTAGTTCATCCCTACTATAGACCTGTCTCTCAATAAGGTAATAATAATAATAATAATAATAATAATAATAATAATAATAATAATATAATGATAATATAATGATAATATAATAATAATGTGACGATAATAATAACTCACGTGAGTTCTACTTACAATGAATAAAATAAATATAATATTAGTAATAATAAATACCAGGAAACGTTCGGGGAGAGACCCCGAAAAAACTCAATATAAAAACCTGTCTTAAATACAACGCCCATTACAGGGTTAACACACAAAAATTGTGTGTTGATGATGAAAATTTCATTAAAATGCTCATGTATAGATAACGGAATTTTTGTAAAGGTTTTTCGAAGTTAATGCAGTTTGAAATTACTTTTAAGCGCACGAAGTATTGTGGACAAAAAACAATGGATGTTCAGAAATGGTCAAATTTGAAAGGTGGGGTCACTCGTCGCCCAGAGCAAAGTCGCTTGCCTTCACCACGGGGGTTTGGGATCGATTCTGGACAATCCCGTGTACAAGGTGTTCCCATAAAACGACTTTGCCTACTTCTCAAGGACTAGCAAAGCGTCCTTGCAAAGCGTCCTAAATCCTATCCCTATCTTAATTCCTTCCCAATTCAGGACACTGGGTAGTGATGCAACAGCGCGTGTAATGAGGCGCGGACATGGCGATGCTACCTGGCGGTCTTCTTGACAACTGATTTCCCTTACAGTTACCCAATGTTAAAAATCAAATATGTGATCGCTTATGACCTTGCTGTTCATGCGACCTTAAATAAACAAAATTTGAAAAAAAAACTTTGAATGTATCTAAATGAAAGAAAATATATAGCAGAAAGAAAACTCCATCCGATTAATGATGTATAATGTGTTTGAAATCTTAAATTTAGAAAATAAGCTGGTTTTCACAAACTGTTCATAAAATAAAAGGCATATCCGAAATATCGAAAAGTATTTATTTAAAATCCCCCAAAATATTATATATATATATATATATATATATATATATATATATATATATATACTAGCTGACCCGGCCACGCGTTGCTGTGGCTAAAGTTTTTGTTATATTACATTATAGTAAACAATCTAAGAGGAACAATAAGAGAACATCAGTCACGGAGTCCACTATGCTTTTTCACACAGATGGTATTTGTAAAAAAATATGGTGATCTCCTTATTTGACTTTCTACTACTATAACCCTTTAGTACAATGAAATTATTTACCAATAAAGACGAAAATATTGATGTTGGTATACAAATTCACTGGATTGAGATTTGAAGGGGAAGTACGTTGAACACAATTAATTAAAATCTTCTTACACTTGATATTAAGCAGAAATCAATAGGTACAAAATAAAAATTTATCAGATTTATTATTTCCATTTAATTTGTATAACAAATATAAGTACTATTCAATTATAAATACTTTCAAATTCAATTTAATTTAACACCAATCGGTGCACAATGTTTTTGGTTAACCTGTCTTTAGCTAACACAAATATATTAGACGGTTTCCCAACACGTGAACACGCAACATATAGTTTGCCCATGAGAAAAACATGGATTTTCCAAATCTAAACCACAAATGGACATTGTTTGACCTTGAGATTTATTTATAGAAATGGCGAAAGCTAAACGAATTGGAAACTGTAGCCTTTTGAAGGGTATGGTAGAATCTGATGGTATCATCGGAATACGTGGCAGCAGGACCACTTTTCCTTTAAACTTCCCAGCCAAAATGGTTGCTTCAAGAATGTTTCCGGTGATCTTTTTGATGACCAAACGCGTACCGTTACATAATTGAGGTGGATTCAAATTACGGAGGAGAATAATAGTGGAACCAATCTTTAATCGAAGATTATGTGGTGGCATTCCAGGGATATCTAATGAATTAAAAATTCAATCGGAAAATTTACACTTTCATTTTCATCAACAACAGTATCGATTGATTTAAAAGACATCATATCGCCTGGTAATAACTGTAGTATCTGGAAGTTAATTTCGTCAACATCAACGTTTTTGGCTGCCAAAATCGCCCGTTGACTAAGCCATTCATGATTCAAATAATTATTCTGTATATCCGGGAAAATACACTGAATCAATTCATTTTTATCCTGAACAACAGTGCAAAAATTGTCTGGTAGTTTAATGCATTGCGTATTTGGTTGCAGTTCTATTTTACCGTTCCCAATATCTAGTAGTTGTTCGGAAATATTTGTGCTGATGGATCATTTTTGCAATTGTACTCGCATATTTATGGTCAATCGAAGTGTTTCAACACTTCGCCATAAGAATGATTGTTTCAAACATGCATTAATCTCATCCGCGAAAGTAGAGCGAGGTATAACCGGTAAGGTCTGCCGGAAGTCACCAGACAAAAGTAAGATAGCACCACCGAAAAGTTTATTATTGCTGTTTAAATCTTGCATAGTTCTGTTTAATGCTTCAAGTGAATATTTGTGTGCCATTGTGCACTCATCCCAAATTATTATAGAACTCTTCCGCAACACTGCAGCTATTCCACTATTCTTTTTGATGTTACACATTGCATCTGGTTTATTATGAACGTCCAATGGCAGCTTGAATGTTGAATGTGCTGTTCGCCCACCATCCAGTAAAGTAGCCGCAATGCCTGACGATGCTACTGCTAATGCGATTTTTTGTTGCGACCGTATTTTGGCAAGAATCAACGATATTAAAAATGTCTTACCGGTTCCACCGGGTGCATCCAAGAAAAAAAAAACCGCCTTGTTCAGCAGCAACAGCCAGCATAATCCGATCATAAATAATTTTTTGTTCTGCTGTCAGTAATGGTTCACTGTTCATGATAATTGTTGCTAAACTTTCATGGTCATATTGATTTTCTCGTTGTAAATCGGTATTGACTAAGTCGGTGGCTGGACGATTAGGTGATGGCATACCATAATGATTAAGTGGTAAATTTGAAATAAGAACACATAAATCCTCGATCAAGACCAATGCTTCATTGTACATCTCTGGTGTATAATCTATGTTTTGGCATTGATTTGTTTGTCTAATTCGGTGCAATATGTCTTCTGTCATACAATTTTTATATTTTTCCCACAAAGTTTGTGCTTGCGAGGGATAACATGTCGTCAAAATAATTGCAAACAACTGACGAATGTTATTCGGTGTTGATGTCAACGCAGCATCAGCAAGCGTTAAGTCCCAATGGTTATCGTCTTCTAGCAATTGCAATTCACGACATGCATCCTGGTATGTATTGAATACTCGACCATTAACTGTTCGTAAAAATTCAAAAGACGTTGGTCCGGGAACATTCACCAATAACAAACGTAAATAGAAGCACTCACGTTGCTTTGGATGTACCGTGTAAAGTCTCCCCAATGTCTTAGCTTTGAATATGCCTGTAATGGAAGGATGTGGTTTTCCTTGTTTCCGTGGCTCCCATTTTTTACTGGATTTGTTCCATGTGAAATAACGTGGAACATCACCAAACACCAATGTCTTCGCGAATTGGCCAAAAACATCAGGTTTTTGACACAATGTAAAAAATTCAGTTAGAGTCGTTTTCGGAGCTTCGAACGCTCTTTGGAGAACATTTTTTTCAGTGAAGTATACACGTTGACCGTTTTCAAGATGTATTGCCAGATGTTGGACAGCAGGATCTCTTTCGTGGATGGGAAAGCTGAGAATATGCCAAATAGCTTCATTGCTGCTAATGTATCTGCCCATTTGGTATCGTGCTATTTCGTCATTTTTATTTATGTTTTGTACTTCAAATATGGCCAAATCACTGCCTTTGTTTACATATTACAAATATACTTAATTGATTTAACAGAACTGCAAAGCTCAATATTGATATGAGCTTTGTAAGTTTTTGAAAGTAGTGGTGAGTATGGTACCACCCACTGATTATCATCAACTTGATTTGGAAAGTTCGGCAGTCGCATTGTAAATGTGTGGCCACCATTCTCAGTACTTCTGCGGCGATACATTGGATAACCATCAATATCCGTGATCGTGTCATTCGTATACGGCTTTGGGAATTTTTTTTTACATTTTCCATTTTCCATGCACGGTGACGTCATGTTGAAAGCACCGCATGGCCCATGGATCATGTGTTTGGTGACAATATCAAATAATTCTTGATCAATTAATGGGTCTGGAATTTCGGCTGAAATTATTTGATCGATTTCTTCAGGACGGATTCTATCTTTAAGCCAAACCAAAATGTGGGCATGAGGCAAACCTCGCTTTTGCCACTCTATCGTATACAGCCAACAACGTGTGATACCAAAAATTGAATATTTAACAATAAAATCAATTAAGGATTTCAATTTTTGTTTAAACACACGTGCAGTTAAATCATGACGATGAATGGCTTGTTGTTCTGGCAATAGTAAAGTTTGTATCTCTTCCCAATTCGGATTACATGTGAATGTAATAAATAAATCCGGTCGGCCGTAATGACGTACGTAAGTCATCGCATCTTGTATGTATTCCTGCATGTTCCGTGGACTGCCGATGTAGCTTGAAGGTAAAATGAAAGCATTACCGATGTCAATGGGATTTAAATTTCCATCGATGTTTCCAGCAACAGCATCTCGTAAGTGAATATATTCTTCCGATCGTAGTTTTGCCTGGTTGAATCGAAGGAATCGCAAGCGTTCGCTTTCGACCTTAGCATACATATCAACAATGTATTGATGGAACAGCTGACGATATCGAAGGATATAATTGTCTTGATGTTGTCTAACCATTATTCGGTGTGCGTAGTAGTTCATTGAGCTAACTTTATTATTTCTGTAATCACCTAAAAAAATAAAAAATTAAATGCAATACGAAATTAAAATCTATACATACAGTAAGAAAGTAAATAGATAATTGTAAAATTTACCGGTATTTGGATCATACTGTTTGATATTAAGGTGATATTCATCTTGTCCTTGCCAAAATATCAATGGATATTGTAGTGCGTCATATGAACGGTGTAGATCCGAAATCGTACTGACAGTGTTGTCTCGCCGTGTAATTTTTATAGATCTTTTGTCAACTGGATCACCAACCATGATAACAGCAACCTCATCAACAGTTGGAGCGTTGAATCTACCAGCATGTTCACCTAATGGTACTTTGTCGGCTTTTATGACGATTTGATAATTGTCATTTTGCAGTCGTGGCGAAACTCTTTTGATCAATTGAATTAGTTGATTGTGATCTTCTAAAAAATTTTCCAATAATATCACAATTGCTCTTTCCTCTGCTTGTTCAATAAAATTATACAGGCACCGAGTCGTCACGCGCTCTTCACAATCGCCCATAAAATAAATTTGAAGAAATTTTGGATTGTTATCAGGCATTGGCATCAGTGATCCGATTTTATGGTACACCTGGCCTTGAATTTTGAATGTAGTTTCAAAATTACGTCCATCGGATGCACGATCGCAAATTTTAGTTGCCCCAAATGACGTCATTTGGAAGCAAGAATTAAATTTGCGTATCTTACGCAAAAATAATTTGGAATCATCTGAATTGCCAGTAAGAAGGGATAATAAAGGCTCCGGCGGAGCGGGTAGAGGTGACAGCACAACTTTTCCTGATGCGCAGCACATGCCGGCTGCTTCATTCCGAAATTTCAATGCCTGACAATATTGACATACTTTATCCATTCCACCGATAGCAATTTTTGAATGCGCCGAGTAGTTAATATCTGGTGCATATTCAAAGGCAAGCCGAACGAATGATGCACGTGTTAATGAGCGGCTGATCCGTTGCCTTTGTCGATCTAGTCCTCGTATTGTAGCTATGTTTCGTTCTCGTGCCGCTCTTGTTCTCGTAATATTCTGTTGCAGACGTTCGTCACGCTGTTCTTGAGATTCTTGTGTACGACTTTCTGCAGTCCTGATTCTTTGAGCTGCATTTCTTGTTTCGATTTGTTCTGGTAATTGCTGGGCTCTTTCAACACGTTTGCGTCGTGACCCTTTGCTGCTCGCGTTGTTGAGGTTAGATTTTTTCGGTGGCATTTGACTGAAAATAATAATAATAATAATAATAATAGTTTAAATATTAGAAAGAGGAACTGAAAAACATGTTATCATAGCACATTGAAATAATAAGTGCAAAATAATTTTAAATGGAGGTAAAATAATCTTAATATATATAAATCCGTTGCCTTTGTCGATCTAGTCCTCGTATTGTAGCTATGTTTCGTTCTCGTGCCGCTCTTGTTCTCGTAATATTCTGTTGCAGACGTTCGTCACGCTGTTCTTGAGATTCTTGTGTACGACTTTCTGGAGTCCTGATTCTTTGAGCTGCATTTCTTGTTTCGATTTGTTCTGGTAATTGCTGAGCTCTTTCAACACGTTTGCGTCGTGACCCTTTGCTGCTCGCGTTGTTGAGGTTAGATTTTTTCGGTGGCATTTGACTGAAAATAATAATAATAGTTTAAATATTAGAAAGAGGAACTGAAAAACATGTTATCATAGCACATTGAAATAATAAGTGCAAAATAATTTTAAATGGAGGTTAAATAATCTTAATATATATAAATCTCGTGTCACAGTGTTCTTATGATATTCTCTTGAATACGTTCGTTACACTGTTATTGAGATTCTTGTGCATGACCTTCTGCTGTCCTGATTCTTGGAGCTGATTTTTTACCATAGCAGCGCCATCTATTGATTACTTACTCAACCCAGTCGAACATTCACCAATAACAAACGTAAATAGAAGCACTCACGTTGCTTTGGATGTACCGTGTAAAGTCTCCCCAATGTCTTAGCTTTGAATATGCCTGTAATGGAAGGATGTGGTTTTCCTTGTTTCCGTGGCAGCACAACGCGTGCAACGCGTGGCCGGGTCAGCTAGCTGATTGTTGTATTCTTAATATATATAAATCTCGTCTCGTGTCACAATTTTTGTCCTCAATGGACTCCTAAACCACTTAACCGATTATAATAAAATTCGCACACCATGTGCAGTTCGATCCAACTTGAAAGATAGGATAGTTTAAATCTCAAATTATAGTCGCAATTTTAATTTATTGCTAATTATTTGTCTGTTATTATTTGACAGTCACAATTATCTACAATTATTACAACAATCAAATTTGTAATAAATTAGCAATAAATTAAAATTGCGACTATAATTTGAGATTTAAACTATCCTATCTTTCAAGTTGGATCGAACTGCACATGGTGTGCGAATTTTATTATAATCGGTTAAGTGGTTTAGGAGTTCATTGAGGACAAACATTGTGACACGAGATTTATATATATTAAGATATATATATATATATATATATATATATATATATATATATATATATATATATATATATATATATATATATCGTAGCCATACATTAGCGAGGTTTGCTGTTCCATTTGCAGAACTTTTTAAATGGATGTAACAAACCATAATCAGAACGAAATTAGGAAATTTAAAGGAAATATGTAAAGGAGTTTGATAATGTAAACATTTATCATTATCATGTGCATTAGTAAAATATTCTCGAGTATTTTAGTGTAATTAGCCACAAACTGAATGAATAAGGCTCCATCAATTACTAAACATGATTCCATGATTGCTGTTACAAACATATTAATCATGTTCTTGTGTTTCAGCTCCCCGAAAACTCTCCGTTCCTTGAGTCGAGTACGATACTCATTTTGGACCTTAGCGCCTGCGGGATCGTCAATATATCTATAGAATCGTTTTCCAAACTTTTCGAGTTGCGTTCGCTCCTTTTGGCTGAGAACGAAATCGAATCACTTCCCATCGGTGTCTTCGAGAAGACGCGCCATTTGAAACTTCTCGATTTGAGAGACAACAAAATGTCAGTCCTGGATCTTCGCGTTTTTGCAGTGCTTCGTTTCAAGGTGAGTTTGTGCAATATTCAACCCAATAAAAACTTACTGCTCCGCTTTTAAAGTTATTTTCCCTATAGATTGAACGATTGCCTATAAATTGATGTTCCCTGTCACGTAAACTGCTATGGACATTAGTCTCATGAGTGTAAAGAATGTTTTTTTATTCCGGGAGGTGACGGTGAAGACAAGCTCCCGACTAGTTTCTCGATATTTGTGGTGTAAAGTGCATGTAAGTGCATGTGTGTGTATGTGTGTGTGTGTGTGTGTGTATAAGGCAAGAGGAGTGGATAAGGATGCGGAAGGAAATGTTACTTGCGCTCCATGGCCTCCATGTTAAGGCATTACTCTAGAATTCGCATAATATTAATCGAATCAAAACCAAAGAAAACTACCGAGCGGACCGACCACTAGAGTTATTTCTCAGACAGCAGTTGAGTTCAATCTGTCTAAGTAGCCAGTGTCGAAATTCTGTCGACTTGAGCCCAATAACCTCCCGCCAGGGACACAGCAGTTGCAAGAGTTGTCACTGAGCCATATAAGCCGGTAGAGTTCGTGAGACAGACACATTTTTCATTAGAGGCAATGATACGAGTAATACATTTGTTACTTTGTCGCTACCGCTTACGCAGTCGAGAGAAAGTTATGTAATGTTGCGCGAAAAAACGGCGATTTTTCGGCAGAAAAACTCGTATTACAGGACCCTGGTACCCAAAAAGTGGATAAATCCTTTTGCTAAATCCAGAGGAAAAACCTCTGACACGTGGTGTAGCCAGAATCCAACTTTCGAAGGTCCTTGATGCCAAAAAATCGAATGACGCAAAACGTCTCTCCGTCCGTCTGTGATCAACGAGAGCGGCTAAACTATTCGGCCGATTTTCTCCAAAATTGATAATCCTCAATAGATATAGCTGATATCGCTATTTCCCTGGAATTTGAAATCGATTTATAATTTTGGGGGTACTTTCATAAAGCCCCTGGAACTTCTTCTAAATTTTCAAAAAAATTGCACCAGCGTTGTTTTTTTTTGTTGGATGGTGTAAAGGACGTTAATGAACTCATGTTCATTAAAAACGCAAGTCTTCCTACAAATAAAATAATAAAGATAAGAGATATTCCTTTTTTAATCAAGTCTGTTCCTTAAAAATAGATTTTGAAGTTAGATCATGTATAATCTTTCGAAAATGAGTTCCTACTTCTTGCAAAATTTTGTGTGAAAGTATTGTCGAGGAAATACGTCCTGTTTCAGCACCACTAGTTTTAGATTAGTAATGAAGTAGCTTTGCATTTTGATAATGTTTTCCTGAAGCGCGCTGGCACGACGGACGCTGTAGCAGAAACACCGTCTTGTGCACAGAGCAAGGCGTTGCTGGACGTGTCGGGCAACCCGCTGGGCTGCGAGTGCAACCTGCTCAAGTGCAAGGTGCTGCCGCGGCGCTGCTTCATGATGCCTGCGGGGGTGCAGTGGGAAGTGGACGGCGCCTGCACGCAGGAGGAGGTGCTGGCGTGCGTTGGCGACGAGCGCTCCGGCGGCATGGTGCAGCACGAGGACGAAGACGCGGACAAGGACGTGGACGAGGGCGAGGACGACTTTTTCGGCCGCTTCGAGGACGACCCTCCGCCCGACATAAATGCCGTCCTCGTGCCTAAGGTGATTAACACTCCAAGAAATAGATTTTTATCTCATGTAAATTCTAATTCACGTGTGCATCGGGATGTCCGATAAATGCCCAAGTAGCGTAGCCTTCGGGAATTTATCTTGGACTTTTCCGATGCACGCGTGGTTTTTAAGACGATTTTTCCACGAATGAAAGTGCCCCTTATCTTCTCAAAGCTTGAGAACGCGCCAAAAATTAATTCTCTGTTTGCGCTCAAAGTGCATACGGCTAAACTTTCTATGACACACGTATCGAACCTTGTGATTGGGCAGCAGGGAGGAGGTGGCAAGAAAAATATATAATTTTGGTGGGATACACCGTCTTTATTGTTCATCCAGATGTATAGTTCAACGCTATTAGTGTTAATTTCACGAGCGAAACAGTCAAAATTATTAAACGCTTTTGTTACATTCTTCATCCCACTACCTACATACTCATACAATTCATTATTGTATTGACGAATGTCAGAAAACTTGAAGTAAATAGCTTATTGCCACGACATTATATTGAGATGTTGTCATTTTCAGTATTTTTTAAAAATCGGTGGTAACGTTCATTATATCAAAAATAACAAATGGAAGGGCTAATAAAAACACAGTGCATCAACAGCTGTTACGCGTTCTCGCTAACTGCCGCTTGTGGTTCGCGCGACAGGACACCTCCGGCGAGGACGACCCCGTGCTGCGCCCCATGCACCTGGCGTTCGGCGTGAGCGGCGCCGTCCTCTTCGTCATCGTCATCTTCGTGACGGTGTGGATGGCGAAGCGGTGCCGGCGCCACGAGGACGACGACGACGACGACGGGGGCGAGACGGCGGCGCTGTCTTGGAGCGTGTACGACCCCGACGAAGGGATGGTGCGCGCGGGGGCGGGGGTGGGGGCGTTGGCGGGGGCGCGGGCGAGCGAGGGGCGGCCCCGCTCCGCCTCCGCCCGCGACGCGCCCGCCGACTCGTTCCTTCGGCGGGGCGACGCCCCCTCGCCACTGTACGCCACCACCACGCTGGACCGCCGCCGCCGCACGCTCTCCACGCCCGTGTCGCCCGGCAGAACCTTCCGCGGCACGCTGCCCGCTCTGCCACACGACGTGCAGCGACGCAGCGACCTATACGACCAGGCGCCGCCCGCGCCGCCTCGCGACGAATTTCGCAACAGCCTGTTCAAACCCATCTCCCCCGCCAAGCCCGACCACATGAACCGCCGCAGCGACCTGTCTATGCCGGCCTCACCGGCGCTGCCTGGCGAGGGCGATCGTCGCAATGAAGTCTTCAAGCCAGTCCCGCTCTCGTCGCCTGACATGTACGGCCGCGGCGAACTCTCCAAGCCCGCTTCACCCACGATGCCTGACGTGTACCGTCCCAGTAACGCTTCACCCAAGGCCGCTTCACCCACGATGCCTGACGACGTGAACCGTCGCAACGACCTCTCTCTGCCGGCTTCGCCTGCGCTGCATAACGACGTGCGTCATCACAAGGACGCCTTCACGACGGCCTCACCCGCGCTACCAGAGGGCGTGCATCGTCACAGCGACTTTCTTTTGCCGGCTTTTCCGTCGCCACCACACGATGTTCTCCACCACAGTGACCTCCCTCTGCCCGCCTTCCCCGTGCCGCGGGAGTCGGCCAGTTTCGGGGACGTGTTCGCGGACATGCCCGACGAAAGCGGACGATGAGATGGTGCTCCGCGGCCGCTGCGCTGCTTATGGCGCCCGCCTGCGCTCCGTTCGCGCACACGAACATTCATTCACTACAGAGGTTTTGCACTGCGTGAAGTACTGTAACGTGTCCCGTCTTTAAGCATCTGTGCAAACGTGGGCGCCTACGTTACGCTAAAGTGGTGTAAATAATGTATGTAATCACGTGACTTGTGTCGCACTGTAAACCAGTCTCGGGATCACACTATATGGAATGTTTTTCCTAACTGCGGCGACAGTGTTTTCTGCTAACTCTATATTCCCATGATGCAACATCATGTTCATAGCGTTAATCGGAACATATAATTTTCTATATGACAATAGTAATTATATTTATTTAATAATATAATAATTATACAACGTGAACAACCTAATTTGACCTCAGGGAATATCTTCGAAACGGTTCAAGGCGTCGGGATGATGTTTGCGCCAGATTATAGATAATGGGGAAAATAACATACTTTGTTTTCTAGTTTATAACGTTTTTAAGTTTTGAGATATTAATTAAATATTGATTTTTTTAAATGGAAATAAATATGTTTCTACGACCATTCTGATGTACTCGAAGAAATAATTACAAAGATATAAGCATTGTTATTATTGGAAAAGAAACTGTGAAAAATGCTGCTTTCTTCATTTCTCACAAAATGTTTTCCTGGCTTTTCCGCATCGGTTGTCAGTAAGGCGAAAAGGGTCTGTCTTCCCCTGGCGCTCCGCTCATTAGAAATAAATTAAAATTGAATATTGGAGTTTTCAATGAACGTAACTAGTCTTCAATGTATTGCATTCTTGCATTGATCTCCTTCATAAAGGTGCTTTTGTGTCTGTATTGGCTTGAATCAAAATGAAATAATTCTTCGGGTAACAAGAGAAAACAATTCGTGTTCCAAAACTCCAATGGATTTGATCAATCAGGATAATCAAAAAGCGAACGAATTCACACTTGTCTCAGGTTCACTGGTATGTATTTCAATGTAATTTGAGTCTTTAATTAATTAAATTATTGTTACCACATTGTTATTTCTCTCGAGTTTTTCGTTTGTGACGGAAAGTGCGTCTTACCTTGCCTGCACTTATCTTTCTCTCTCTGCGTGACTCGCTCTCCTGTGCCAACAGTGCACTCGGCTCAAGGTACTTGAAGTGATCGCGAGGTGGAGCCGGTCGAGAGCATGCAAGTGACAATAATGTTGTTTATTTAACAAAATAAAATTAATTTAATATCTTGTAAACTCAAGATAATTGTAGATTTTGGTTTGGAATAGCAAAGGTAAAATAATGCCAATTTCTAATTTTAACGACATTGATAGTGAAGATAGAAGCGCAGTGAATTATTTTATTATCTTGAGATCAAGTTCAGTAGAAAATAAATTAAGAATAGAAAGAAGAATTTAAGAAGGCGACTCGTATTAATTAAATGATCCAAAGTCCAAATTTACATTCTAATACATACGAGTGGGTCCACGTAAAGTATTAATTGATTCGCTTTCTGATTCTTAATTCATTGGCCTAAAATGCATTTGATTTTGGAACATGATCTTGCTTCCCGAGTTAGTAACAAAGAAGTTTGTTACGCTTGAAGCCATTACAGACACAGATGGCCAAATAAGTAGGAGATCAATGCAAGACAGTAATACAAATAAGCATAGTTACATTGAAACCACGAAGTGTCAATTATGATTTCTACCTAGAGAGCGCAGCGCCAGCGAAGACCTGATTCTAATGCCTTCCGCACATTCGCTGCATAAAGGCGCGAGGAACGTGGTTTTTGAGGAAATGCAGAAACCATTTTTAGACCCCTTCTAGTAAGCGTGTTTTTTAGTGTGTGTATTGCGTAATAAAATATCAATTTTAAGCACTAGTGCTCTATGACGATGCTAAAATATTCATATAAATCTGTGGAAGAAAACAAAATACCTTCGTCTGGGTGCCTCAGCCACTACTTACCCTAATGTATTGTTAAATGATTTGTATACTTGAATTAAAATAAAGTGATAGAAAGGGTGTCTAAAAAATAGTGTATAATACACGTGGTAAAAGTGATTTTAGTTCGCACGAATTCGTACGCAACATTTCCTACTCGCAAAATAAAATGCCAATTTTACCACTCGTATCATACATAATTCTGTAGTTTCACAGTTTCTTTCCATATATATATATATATATATATATATATATATATATATATATATATATATATATATATCAATGAATATGTTTTATCAATCAAAATCAAAGTTTTATCAATAGTTCAAATATGAAAAAAGTTACGAAGAACGTACGAAACGTAAGAAAACGAAACTTTTCCCACCATCTACAACAACTTAGCGCAAACATTATCCTCATCTCAAACAATTTCCATTGTGGCCAAGTTAGGTGGACCACTTGTATAATTATCTGCACAGATCATTAGTGAGAGACTCCTGTCGAACAAATGCGAATCATAAGGACGTAGCATGATGGGAAGTTAGCGCAAACTCCGCCTTCACGTTCGACAGGACTTTTATTTAGGACTAAACGTTGTATAAAACTGTTTTACACTTCATAGCTATTGGTTGCGTGGTTGCCTAAAATGTTTTGTGCTACACTACGAAAAAAGTTTCTTTTTGAATTAAACGAACATTCCTAAAATGGCATGAGACTCTTTCGTGGTTAACTTCTCCAGCGTTCACTCACGCCTTCGAGGGCGTCCTGCTGTTCGATTGTAACTCTCCACCACTTCGAGGTCGCACGTGAGCATTTTGACGCCGTGAGTGACTCAGAGTGTTTCCTATCAATGGAATGTTCCACGTCCCGTCGCTCACAACCCACGACGCTCTAGTCAAACTCAGAAGAACATTTTAAAATGTTTTTCCATAAGCCCTTCACCAATTTGCTTGAAATAGTTTTTTAGTAGCGTCGAGCGATGTCGTTAAATTTGTGGAAGACTTAAGTGTTTTGAATATCACGAAGTGATCAATCAAACTACTTATTCGTTAATTCTCCGCGATTTTTCCGTATCTACTAGTCTTTTTTATAAAAGTGTGAAGAACAGAAGAATAGATAAGATACAGAAAACATTTTTAATATAGTACAACCGAAGATTCACGATTATCATCTCATTAATTATGAATTAGTTCAGTGTTTGTGTAATTGAATGTCAGTGACTAAGAAGAATCCAGAAGATACGCCATTTATGTGATTTCAGGTGAAAGATGTGGCATTTGAATGGATATTAGTCTTCGCCTACGTTTTCTTTCTATGAGGGTTTGCTGTTTTCGATTTCCATGCGTATCAGTTTCTTCTCAAAACTCATACAAGAGGTCGATCGACGCTTATCAATTTTTAGATAACACATAATTCATATAAAATGACGTTATTGTTGTTACATTATCTAGAAGAAAACATGTATTATCGTAAATAGGTTTATTTATATTTGTTTCTCAAGTACAATCATGGATCGTCCCTTGGTCATTCGTTTTACGAGGATAATGGTACCCGCTGGTCGGAAAAATATTAATAATTTCTTTGTTTCTAATTGTTAGAAAACAAAATGCCGAGCTTTACTCACGCTCTCGGACTTCATATCAAATATTGAATGTAAGTGTTATTTCGAAGCTTGTATGTAAGTAGTACTTAAATATTGTTTTAATGTATTGATGCAATGCAGCAAACCGTTAATAAAATGTTAATATATTTTCAACACTCGTTTCATCTGTTTTTTTGTTTCAATTTATTTATTTACCACCAATATAGGTAAAAACTGTTCTTGACATATGGGGGGGGGGGGAGAACATTCGGTTCACGTTTTTTTGATCTCCTAAATTCAGTTCTGAATACTGGCTGAAATAGCTCGGGGAAAAGTGTTGCTACAACATTACTCTGTTCGCTGACTCTGTTATCTGACAGAGACCGTAGGGGGGGGGGGGTGCTACCACTATCATTCATCGGGAGACAAGTTGGGAGCTTAGAGCTTGTACCGGCCGGTGCCTCTGTACCTGCAGGTACAGCATATCGAAGATACCTGCAGGTTAAGTTTCGCAAGCCGACGTGTAAGTTGGTGCTTGATCTCACCAGCCAGAAAGGGTAGGAACAGCGTCACCTCTATATCATACACTACACCTACGGGACTAATGACTATAGTAGTCGACGCGTTCGCCCCAGAAAATAATCAATAATCGAATATTAATTACACT
Source organism: Gryllus longicercus (assembly GCA_038098605.1). Lineage (NCBI taxonomy): Eukaryota > Metazoa > Arthropoda > Insecta > Orthoptera > Gryllidae > Gryllus > Gryllus longicercus. The sequence continues at coordinate 1,750,888 of JAZDUA010000133.1, forward strand.
CAGGAAATCCACATATTTACACAGTACGTTTTACATTTCACATCCATGCCTACATTATTTATTTCCAATTTTTTAGGTGTAGGTTGTACAGTTAGTGTAATTTTAATCATTATTTTGTGCAACATATATTACATTACATATTCATCATATATCTCCATCACTGTGCAGTATTATTGCGTATTTCTCTGATGTGCTTTTTTGTGTGTTGAGGGAGCTTTATAGTGCAAATGTTTTCTTTTCTTTGTCGCCAGGAATATCCTGAACTTTGGTCGCACACTGCTTTCATTACGAAATAAATCTTACTTCATACCTCCCACGATGGTGACACTTGACGATAGACGTGCTATCTTCCAGCCTGTGTGAAGGAAACGTCGTATCTTCTTTACCTTTTGCTATCTGAACTACCAATGTTTCCAATTATAATACATGTTTACCTACGAAAATACAATAACTAGATAGTGACAAAATATCCTATTACGAAATTGCATTACTGTATTTACTTCTCGCTTCTCTACAAATTATCATCCGTAATTATCATTGTGTTCAGTGCCCAAGTTCCACAGAAGCTTATCGTCCATTACGGTTCATTACGGACGATAACTAAAAATACCTGACACTGAAATTCGTTTTTAGCTCGTAGGCTGATAGAACACAAAGAATAATTATTCATGACCATGTAAGAAATATATCGAATGAAATTTGGGTTTTTCAAAAGAAGACACCAGATCATTAAAGAAGTATCAATTTAACGTACGTAGGTATAAAAATTCTATTATCGGCAAAAAATCACGGTATGGTAAACAATCAATTTATTTTCTCCAAGGGATTGTGGTTACACCACAAATTGAACAATTTTTCAAACATTCCCTGATTTTGATGAAAGTGTTTTTAATGCTTTAAATATCTAAAAGAAAAAAATATTTGCTTAACGTTTTTGTATTCTTTTAACATAGAATGTAATCGAATTTTTCTTAAAACATGGTTTTCAAAGAACCTCGATTTGTCATTTTCTAATTTTCGGAGATTTAGGAGTAAAATAAAATGTATTTGTAGTATATATTCTTTTTTAAATTTTACAAATATTTTTGTAAAGGTTTTCCATTAATATAAGCGGACAGGTAGTGAAGTTTATTGCTGATTTTATATCTTCCTTTATGCCTCCAAACAATTTCGCACCGAAGGTCGACCTTAACTTCCCAACACTTACGGGACTAATGATCATGCAGTTAAAGCGAGATTTGACGTTCCATCTGAAAAATACAATTCACAGGGACGTGTGATAAACGGGGATCATCCCTCAAAAATTTGATTTGTGAGGGATGTGGCTGTAAAACTGTTCTTCATATATTTTACTGTACGGAATATAAAAAACACTAAGTTATTCATGAGAGGAAAATAAAATAGTGTAAACCTTATTCAAATGTTAGAAAAAAAAGTTTTTTTCTTTGGTTATTTTTTGCAAGAACGCTAGCCCAAATATTACATTAAATATTGTTCCCTATTGCTATTATTGCATACTTATCTAATTAATATGAAAACTATTATTTAAGTGTTATTTAGGACAGTTTATAATATTTGCTCTACAGCCAAAAATTTGCAGATTCACCTCGTGTAACAAGTATTGAAAATAGCCTCCATCTGCGTGAGCGCTTTCAATATGCTGAAGAAGGTCATCACGATTCTTGACTTCCGCAGCTTAAGTGCGGTCTTTCATTAACCTCCAGCTGCAAAAGCGTAGGGAGAACCTGAGTTATAAAATTCAGATACTGAACGTCTCTTAAACGCCCGGGCAAGAAGTGACAACCGAAGATAAATTCATCCATAATGCCAAACAACACATTTATAGAGAATCACACTTGATGAGCTACAGTACGTGCAACATGCGGATTTAGTCGACCATCACATGCAAATTGTGCACATTAATTACGCTAGTTCTTGTAAAAAACGCTTCATCTAAGCAAAGAAAGGAATTTCCTGGTTTTCTTTGCATTTCCACAGGAAATGACTAGAAAATTGAAAACGGTCTCTACTGCGCAAGTACTGCACCCGCTGGAAATGGAAAAGTTATAATATCTCCGCAAGAATTGTTCGCCAGATGATGGGCTATGATGGTTTGACCTCGCATGCTTTTCGCCTTGGGATAGCTCGCTTGTCATAGCCAATGTCACATGAGCACAAGCGCAGAGTCCAAAGTTAAAAGTAAATTATTTACAAAACTAACCGACGAAGAGTATTCAATTTTGACAAATTCAGTCTGTGCATTACATATTGGATAAGATCCCCTCATATTAGCAACCAGGACTGAATAACTGTACCATACTTACAAATACCCTTCATACTTATTTCAAGTTTTTAAAAATATTTTCCAGAAATTTTTGAAAATATCATAGGGGCCTCATGCAAAGTACTCTCAAAAGTTAAAACAAATAACTGACGTTCAGATTGGCACAATTAGAACTTACTTCTGACGTACTTCTTACGTTTTAAGTGGAAAGATTCTAATCCAACAGTTATGCGTGACACATCCATTCATGTATACTAAATCCCGATTCTCTGGCACAAGATTGCAAGTACCTCTTCATCAGCATCAATCTTTGGAACAGCACTAATAGTCTTTCAACCTGGCGTAGGCGCAGAGTTACAGGTGGAAACAACATGGATGTTATGTCGAAAATTCGAAATCGTATTATTGAGGTTATTCCAATACTTTTCGTCACTATACTTTAGTACCGTGGGAGGAAAAGTGAAAAGGGTTGAAATAGTACGCACATGCAACACGCAACATACGTTACCATCGTGAACAACTCGAAAACGAAGAATTTGAAGCCCTTAAAACCCCGTTTACGAGAGCGAAATACGGCCCCAAATTATGTTCGTTGCAACCAATAAAGGAGACATTTTAGACCTATTACATTTGTAGACGTATACATCTTCTAGATACCCGATAGTTAGTAAAGTGGAAAATCTCGAAGTATATGTATAATTACACATAAAATATAACTAGTGGTACAACAGAATGGCACAGACTTTCCTTATTTGCTTTCTATTCCTTTTGGTCTCGTCTAGCTATATGAACTTGCCACATACTCTTGCCTACTGCCATCTACGGTCACCCAAAATACACTTTTTTTTTAAAAAATCCTTAATCTTTCGGTTTCCTACAAGTACAACGGAAAATTTATTTTAAGAATATTAAAGAACCGTAAAACATCGTTATAAATGGCAATTTTCTTTGAAATATTTAGAGCCGTTTTTAAGAAAATGATGTTTAAGCCCTACTGGATATTTGAGTCTCTTTTTCTCAGAAAATGTTTGAGTTTTCGAAATACTTAATTAGAAGTTATTTGAAGTATTTTAACACATATACATTTACAAATCGCTGGAAGAATGCGTATTAATGGCGTGAGAGATCTTCCAAATAAATTATAATTTTCCGAAAAAAATACTCCGAAATGAAGTTTACGTCATATTAAAGAGTGAAATCATCATTATCCGTTCAAAAAGGTTGAAGAAAAAATTGGAACCGATTTTGAGAAAATGGCCTTTGAGAATTTCTGAAAATGCGGAATTTTGAGGTAGTTGTCACAGAAAACGGATGTGTTTTCAAGAATCTTTATATGACATTATTTAAAGCACATGTAGGTAATCATAAATATAATGATGTGAACAAGTTGCCACTGATATAATTATTAACAACGTGAGAGACAAGTCTAAAAAAGGTTTTTGTAATTATTTTGAAAAAACAAAAGGATAGAGCAATATGGCGTTTATATCATTTTATAGAGTGCATTTAGCTCCATCCCTACCAAAAGTTTAAAGAAAACATTTTGAGCCGTTTTTGAGAAAATATTGTTTTTGTATTTTTTATTTTTAAAATGCACAAATTGCGCTCAATATTGCGCGTAAACTACTAAAAGTTGTAAAAAAATGTACATGACTCTAATGAAAGAACTTGCTATGAACAGCAAATTTTATAACAAGGAAAAACCTCTATGTTAAATTTTGTATTTCTAGGAAAACGCGGGAAATATTCAAACTTTGACAATTTTCTAAAATTAAGAGACAACCGTGAAAATCTTATGTATGCCACCTTTATAATTGCAATTTACTCTATTCTTACAAGAAATTTAAAAAAAGTTTGAAGCCGTTTTTGACAAAATTTTGAAAATGTCCGGGGGGCTTCATGTAAAGTACCCCCAAATTTGGAAGAACGTTTTTCAAAATCGTGGCGTCTCTAATGGAGCCAGATCTACCGGGGAATATTCATTTTGGAAAAAATCGTACATATGGTTTAAGCACTAGTGGTGTTCACAGACGGACGAACGGACATACGGACGGATGTTTGAAAAAAACAACAAATTTTCGAAATCAGGGGACCCCACAATGTTTATTTCCGTTGGAATCTCGATATCGATTTTCCGCAGCATTACATAAATTTCCCCATACTCCGTATATACGTACGTATACCGGGAAGTAAAAATTAAGTGACTCTCAACAATGGACAGTTTACAAGTACATGGTTAATACAAGAAGGATGAAAATGACTTAGTCTAATTATTCTTTAGCGAAATTTGCGTGGCCAGGCGGAAGAGCGGTCCTGATGGGCCGAGTCTTGCCACGTAAAAAAGACATGAATTCATTTCGATTGAATTCAGAATTTCATTAATACCCTGCAAATTTAAATAAGCTTACATTTACTGGAAGCTGGAAATTAACATGGAAAGAAGTTGTAAAATAAAATGAAATAATAATAATACAAATAATAATAATAATAATAATAATAATAATAATAATAATAATAATAATAATAATAATAATAATAATAATAATAATAATTACTAATGAATTGTAACACAACAACTATCTTCTTCGCATGCGCAGTTCAATTTTCGCTTCACCGGTGCATCTCGCATGCGCAGAAGATCGATAGTGCTGCCCGCTATGGCCTGCAGAAACTCCCTAGAATAGTCGTGCTCCCGTGGGAGGAGGAGCAGGAGGACAAACTTTTGATTAATTTGTGATTCTGGATGCGTCAACTGCTAAGATCATTAGCCCTGTAAATGCAGTGCATGCTTTTATCGCTGGAGGTGGCGGTGATCTTCCCTCCTGCAGGGCGAGATTCGACGCCGACCTACTCGTCGGTTTGTAGGGTTTTCCCCAACAATGTTTCTCCCACCAACTGGACACCTCACCAACCGGGACAAGCTCTATGCTCCCAACTGGTCTCCCGACATGTGTGGTAGTGAAATGCATGTAAGTGTAGGTGTGCGTAAGTGGTGTGAACCAAGGCCATAGGACGAGAAAGGAAAGATCGCGCGCAGTCCGTTACCCGATTGTTAGGGTATTGCTCCGGCATTCGCTTGGTGATGATCGGAGAAACCGCGCAAAACTACCAATCAGAGCTGCCGCCTGCTAGAATTCTCCTCCAAACCGCGGCTGAATTCGACTATGTAGCTATGTAGCTAGTGTCAAATTTCTATCACCGTCGAGACTCTAGTAGCCGGCATGAGATCTCTAAAACCTCCCTGTCAGAGGCACTGCAGTGACATCAATTGATGCCCTAAGCCGATGAAACTTTCAAAAAGGGGCCCCGTAGCCATACCTAATAAAAAAATTTACATTCGTAAAAATTTCCGTCAGTTCCTAATTTTTGTCTTTATAAGTTGAGAATCTGAGAAACTGATGCACATTTGACAAAAAGTCTCTCGAAAGCGTCTGGCAAACTTGTAAATTGTACATCATAAAATAAATTCAATTTAACTGTATGATTAAAGTGTAATTTGACTCTCTCTCTTTTTGTTTTATTTCCTAGTAAAATATGTCGTATGTAAATAAAGCTTATTAGAAAATATAGCCCAAAGGTGCCCAAAAATGCTGCACGTGCCTATTCTAGTTGGTAATTTATCATTTTAAATGAGCATTTGAACGATTTAATTTGACCTGATTATTTTACACCATTCAGCAAAACATAAAGATAAATGAAATTCAGTGTTATCAGGCAATACTAATGTTATTAATGCTTTTCATTACACCTCTTTATTAAAAAAGCTTCAAAAATAAATGATAACATTCATACATAAATTAAAATAAAGTTTATATAATTTATAAATAGATAATTAACATAAAGTTTTTAAAAAATGTTTCGCCATCCAGTTTCACATAAACACAAACATTTACCGCCTCCGCTCACCATCCTGGGTATAGTCCACACGGCCTTCTGCAAACAGCAGGGCCACTGATTAGGCGAGCGAACCGCCACCGCGTCGCCACCGTCGCCGATCGCGTCTCCGCCGCCGCCGCCGCCGCCGCCGCCTCCTCAGCATCCAATAGCCTGTGAGGCCCGACGGCGCGCGCAGTGCGACCAGAGGCGAGGGGCCGGCGCGTCGCTCTTCGCTCGCTCGACGTCGCCCACAGAAGGTAGGAGACTCCGACCCACGCCGCCGGGGCTCCGGAAGCGAGTTAGAATCTCTTCAAGTCGATTATTGATTTATACACGTCAATGGGAGTTCTCGAGGTACTTTTGTAGGTCGTCTACAAGTAGTGTTTTGTTACAGATGAATTTATAATTGAGCTGAGGTCAAAAAATTTATGGGCGTGTTAATTTTTATGTCTTAACTTCTTATGTCTTATTAATTCTTCTTATATTAATAATCTAATAAGTTAATCTTCTAATATTAATAATAGGTCTAAAATAATAAACATATATTTTATATACATTCATTACATTAATGAAATGGATGAGAGCAAATATTCAATGTCTTTTGTTTGCAGGTGTAAGGGAATATTATATTTATAGTCTAGAAATAACAATGCTAAAAAACTAATATTTTGTAATGAATTCGCAATTATTTTTTAGATTTCAAATGAAACAAAATAACTGAGTATCGTATTAGACTTACATAAAAGATACTACGAAGACTATAAATATACTATTACATATGGTTTTAACATTTCTTTAGGCATTTCTATGTTTGCGTATTTTTTTATATCTGACTTCACCGCATGGGGTGTGATATTTTAATGTTCTTTGAATAAAAGAGTGTCTTCAAGTAGTTTCGGAGGGAAAGGGTCACTGCTTTGATGTTGCATGATTAATTGGACTATCATCGATATTGCCAGACGTAGTTACCGCAAACATGCGGCCTCTAAGGAGGCTGGCTAAAATTCAGAAATAAAATACTAACCCAGCACTTGTTTGAAATTAGACCCTTATTTATCCAATTTGAAAACGTTAAAATGCGAAACGCAAAAAGAATGTAATTCAATTATTTTTAAAGCGGAAGTACTCATAAAAACATAGTAACTTATACAAAATTCACATTTGACATTTTCATGATAGCATGTGCAATTAAACTTATCTAATTATATGTAATACCTTGAAACTAATAATTAATATTGTAGGGTCATAGTGACACATTCTTACTAAAGAATAACAATCAAGTACTTTAATGTATTCGATAAGATGTTTCAAGATTATTTAATAGTAGGCATAATATTTATGATACATGCCAAATATAAGAAGAGCCATCTCATTACGAATTTTTTCTAGTATTTATTTCATAACTGGCAATTTGTTGAAAATGTAGTTCTAATTTTCAAATACAAATGTAGCATTGACGAAAATAAAAAGTTTTGGCATTGGCATAACTATTAATTTTATGAACAAACCTCAAACCAAAAGGTACATTGCGGCAGTGATTGTAAGCTCCAATTTATTTAAATTTATTTATCATAAGTTACATTTAATAGCTAGGTATTTAGTAACTTCTTGTTTGCAATATATTACATCAACAATAACAACATTATTATCACAGTAAGGTGCACTGATATCAAATTATAGAATTCAATACGTTTCAAAAATTGCATTTGTTTTGTTGCATCCCATTTTGGTATACAAATGATTATATACTTTATCATATAGACTGAATGGATCTACAAAATTTTAAATTTTGAACCCTCAATAATAAAATGTTTTATTGCTATTTCTGTTCTCGACATTTTGTCGCCTTGGTTTTGCCAAAACATTAAAAAAAGACAACATCTTCCTCCTTTTCAAATCATTATTTTTAACTACAAACAAAGGTATAGAAAAATCAGTTCTCTTGTCTTTTTTAGAAGTTCCTCTTGGATTTTTTCCAGCAAGTGGAGAGAGATTGTCCACTCGCTTCGTATCGCAATGAGATCACACAACTGACCTCTAACTGTTCCGCTGTCCACTCGGCCAGTTAAAATGTTGTTTGATGGTAGTTTAATACTTGCTTTCCTTTACTAGTTTTGTCCATTCTGCACATTTTCACGTCTTTATTATTAGAAACAATTAACAGTTATGACAAATGTTTGAGTTTTGAATAATGAACGTAAATGTTGAATGTCAATATCGATATAATTGGGAGATATAATAGGGAGCAACAACCTGTGCTTTCAGAAACTTTTAGAGCTGTCTTCGGTGGAGGGATTGTTCTTCTTATCAGATTTGGTGTGCCTGACGAATTAAGAGATAATCCCCATAGTTGAGATTCACTGACTTCGGATTTTGAATATTTTCTTGCTGCGCTCCAAAACTTAAGAAAAATTAATAAAGTATTAAGAACTAAATAAGTAATCACTTTAAACTTCTTCCAACTACTCATCCAACTGCCCCTGACAGGCCTCAAGTTCACCTCATCTCAAGAATTGCTGGATCTATTTCATCGAAACGTGTAGGTTACACAAAGGTAACAAAAAGAGTTCACTCTTTCCGCACTATTTGCAAGGCATGATAACAAGAAATTTAAGACGCAGGTCTCATAAGCAGTTAAAAATTATGTTCATTAAACTTTGTTTTAAAAAAAATTGCGAAAAAAATACATTTCCGACTGACCATTTACATGCGCTTAAATTTAAGTGACAGAGATGTGTGATACATAATACAAAAAATTCTAAGTAATAATAATTTGCTTCATAACGCAAAAAATCGTTCTCCTGGGACGGAAGTGTCCTTCACGTAAAAGAAATCTTTACACCTAGAGTTAGGCCTGATCTATTTTCTCGCGATCAATTGTCATGGTATGGGAAATATTTGAATTTTGCGTTTCTTGAAGTTTCTTCTGTGAGTATTTAAATATTTTATAGGCATTTTTTTCTATTTCTCCTGTCCGAAAATTAATAATAAATAAAAAATGGAATCAAGCAAAACAATTTCATTTCAAGACTAACAATTTTGAGAATAATTGCCACAAAAATTTCCAAAATTCTGTTTGTTTCGTTTACACTTAATACTCTTACATTTTTACTTTCTCGCACTTACTAATGTAAGAAGAGAAAGTATTGCAATCGTTCACCGGAAAACCGCGAATTTTCGACACAAAAACTCTTTTTACGGGGCCCTTGTGAGGAAAGATAGTGGATAAATCCAGTTGCGAAATATAGAAAAAATCCCCTAACACGTGGTGTAGACAGAATCCACGATTTGTAGGTCCTTGATACCGAAACATCGAGTGACGGCAAAACGTCTGTCTGTGCACAACGTTGGAGCGTTAACCGCTCAGCCGAATTTCTCCAAAATTCCCCAATTGTTCCAGCTGATGTCCCGCACCCAGGAATCTGAAACCAATTTTTTAATTTTGGGGGATGCTTAACATAAACCACTGGAACATTTTCAAAATTTAAAAAAAGTTGCTATACATTTTTTTATTAAATTATGTTGTTGAATAGTGCAAAGGACGTTTAAGATAATAAGGCATCGTGGCAACTCCCCCAGCAGGGAAATTCCCCCTGCCGGGACAAGCTCTAAGCTCCCGGCTAGTCTCCCGGCATGTGAAGATAGTGTAGTGCATGAAAATCTAGGTTCGTAAGTAAGGGATGAGGATAGGACAACGAAGAGGAAGGAAAGACCGCGCGTGGCCCGTTTGTTAGGGTACTGCTCCGGTATTCACCTAGTGTTCATCGGAGAAACCGCGGGAAACTACCGACCAGAGCAGCCAGCCGCTAGAATTCTCCTCCAATCAGCGACAGCATTCGACTCAGCTATCTAGCCTGGTGTTGAAAATCTGCCATCAACGGGACCACCCTAGGACCACACGGTCAGAGGTACTGCAGTGACATTAGTTGATGCCATCAGCCACCTCAGTCGGTGTTTTCACCCCCTAATTCTTGTTTAAAATATGAATTTATTGTATTTGGTTACGATCCTTGAAAGCGTCATAATTTTCCACGTAATACGTAATTAAAAATCTTACTATATAATACGAGAAGAGGAGGAGATACGAAGAGGGGGAGAAGGTACGAAGAGGGTACGAGAAGAAGGGGAAGACCCCACGCCCACAGCGTAATTGTTGACCACCTCACAATGTGCGCAATGAATGTGAAGAAACAGGAAATACAAGGGCTAGGGGTCATCTCAGGCGAGAGAGCTAGGTCGATGAAGGTAATAAAAACAGCGTTCCTTTGCTTCCAACACATGAATAAGTGTCACTATCAGGTATTATTTCATATTTTAACTTTTACAGTATTTTGATCATGGATTTTTTCATTCAGAAACAAAACATCGGCAAAGAAACAAACATCGATCACAAAACATCGATGTTAAAAATCTCTGTGTTAATACATCGAGATTTTAAAACATGTTTGTATAAATTTCTATGTTTGTATAAAATTCGATGTTTCTATAAAAACATTGGTGGGGTGTTCTCCTTTAAACCAGGCACCCAAGAAGGCGCTGGTGCGGTCGCGGATCGTTTGTTTGCGCTAATGAGTTTCGCGACGCCTCCTATTAAAAGAACTGCGCTTCTTTCTGCGCGCATGGCGATAGCCACACGGGGGCGGGTCGTGAGTCGTGCACCGCCCGTGCCGCCGCCGCCACCGTCCCCGCCATCCCGCTACCCCACCGCCCCCGCCGCCCCCGCCCCGACAAACCCGCCGCCACCGCCACCCTGCAGCCACGCACACGCCGTCCTTGCCGCCTCCTCCGCCCCCGCCGTCCCTGCCGCCCCCGTCACCACCGTTCCCGCAACCCTGCCGCCCCTACGCCCCCACCGCCTCCCCCACCCCGCCGCCCCTACGCCCCCACCGCCTCCCCCACCTCACCGCCCCCGCTCCCCCGCCGCCACGCACACGCCGTCCTCGCCGCCCCCTCCGTCCCCGCCGTCCCCGCCGCCCCCACCGCCGCCCCCGTCACCACCGCCCCTGCCGACCCCGCTGCCGACCCCGCGTCCCCCGTCGCGAAGGTCGCGTTCCCCGCACAGGCGAAGGGGCGTGATCCGGGAAGTCACCTCCACCCACCAGGGGCGCTGGCGGGTGCGCGGCGCACTACTCTCGATTACAGAGAAAGCGGTTCGTCTCTACGTGCGCTCTGACGCTTAAAAAAACACAAAATCAAACGCGAAACAAATTACTGGACATGGGAAATATAATTATATTTGAGGAATTAAACATTCTCAAGAACCCACTCACACGACCACCGTACCTACTCATCCGTACACGATTAGAAGCACATTCTCTACCACAGTACGTATTAAGCGTGTTTGCTCCGGGGCCGCGGGGGCTCTACTGTGGCATACTCGGAACACGACGACGACTATACAGTGAGTGGTTTTTGATTCCTGGGCGTTAACTTCTAAGTTAAGTGGTCCTCAAATAAGTGTATGTTATTTCTCTAGAAGTGACAATGTTTGTCCTCACTGGAATCTGGGATCCGGTTCCGATCTATACGTTGGCTTCCGGGATCCCCCCTTCAGGTAACTACCCCAAGTGGGCACCGCCCCAGTCGGGACAAACTCTAAGCTCCCGACAAGTGTGGGAAAGTAAGGAGGAAGGAAGGAAGGAAGTAAATAAGAGGACGGGACAAGGATGGGGAAGAAAAAAAATTGAGCGATCTACGGTCCTTTGTGAGTGTGTCCTCCAGCATTCGCCAGTATTGATCAGTATTGATCAGAGGTTATTCCAGTATTGATCAGAGAAACCAGACAACTACAGATTACGTGGAATTAGCATCAGTCCGAAGAATCTCCATAGGTACGGATGTTTGTTCCTAAAACGTCAACTCGCGATAGCCTTGCATACTGCTAACCCCCACGTTGAGTTCCGCAATGCGGTCTAGTGTGTGGTCTGAAGCCCTAATATGAATATACGAGTAATTATAATGTACGTAAGCTAGAAAATGCTTCGGTACGCATTTTTGGATTGTTGCATTTAAAGATATGCTTCCTGGACATTCCTAGAAAACCAGATTTAGATATCAGGATGATACCCGTGTTTTTAGATAGCTTCCGTTAAGAACTGATTGCAGCACCGAATCTCGTCGCCATTTTCGTTTCTCCTTAATGAATTTTTTTTCCATTGTAAATACGTTCAAACTTGCGCAGTATACAGTACTCGTAATATACTTACACTTACTTATCATAGTTTAATAAATAACAACTGAAAAAGTTTGCAAAGCACAGGTTTTTGCATCCCTACCAATATTCCTTGAAAACATTACAACTCTAAGTATTAATAATTTAAAGAACAGAGATTAACATCACGGTTCTATTTTACTAGAAATATTTTTCTGCCCGTTTATTCCATCACTGAAATGAGTATGTGTAAGCCTAGTTGACATATTTCACATCAGGTGCGCGAAAAGGAAAATAAAGAAAGGAAGTTAAAATTAAAAACTAGTGGTGCTACCAAACCACACACTTTTTTTGCAATGTTTCTAAACGTTCCGCAATATTATATTGATTTGAATAATATATTGAACGATTGATTTGATGTGACATACGTTTTACAAATAGAACAAGAGAGTTGTGAACTTGTTTCAAATTTCAAAATACGAAAATTACATACAGACACTTCCAATTTATTTGGAATCTTAATAGATTGTATATGTGAGTAGAATTGCTTCAAATGATTTTCAATTAAGTTTCTGAAATTCTCAATAGTTTTCTGCGACAAGGGTGAGTTGTGACAAAAAATTATCCGCCAGCCAAGCTCGACCAGCGGTCCTTTCCCTCCAAAACGCAAAGTCCTAACCCGACAGTTAACCACTTCGGCCACCCGGGTTGTACTAAAAAATGACACTCCTATAATAGTCATAAGCGCCGAAAGACAAATGATTTGATGGTTCATACGTTTTACAAATCCAATACAAGATTGAAAAATTGTTTAAAAATTGTAAATTCGAAAAGCACATACAGACACTTCCGGTTTATTATCTTGATTAACAGTATTTGCGATTAGAATAGCTTAAAATGGTTTTCAATACAGGTTCTGGAATTATCAATTATTTACTGCGGCAACACAGAATTGTCACAAGTAATAGTTCTCGGCCAAGACTCGAACCAGCGAACCTGCCCTACGAAAATCTCAGGCCTTATCGATTTCGAGATTTCAACGGAAATGCACGTTTCAGGGTTCCCTGATGCCGAAAAAATGTTGTTTTTTTCAAAACGTCCGTCCGTCTGGTATATGTGAACAACACTAGGGCCTAAACCATGCGTAGGATTTTTTCCAAATTCAAGAAACCCCTGTCCATTTGGCCTGAGTCGAAGCTCTGCGATTTTGAAAATAATTCATTAGTTTTCATCATCTTTCGTTAGTTACTTTACATGAAGCCCCTGGAACATTTTCAAAATGTTCTCAAAAATGGCTTCACTTTTTTTTCTTTTTTGCAATTTTCAAAAAATTGGGGATATTCCCGCATCTGAAAGCAGAACCATTCTCTTAAACGTCTTTTGCACTATTGAGCAACAAAATTTAATCAAAAAAATTTGAGCTATTTTATGGAAAATTTTTAAAATGTCCCAGGGCCTTTATGTAAAATATCTCAACATTAAAATATCGGTATCAAATTCCAGGGACCGCGACATCAGCCAGATTGATTGGGGAACATCAAGTTTGAAGAAAATCGACTGAACGGTTTAGTCGTTCAGACGGACAGAAAGACGTTTTGCCGTCAATCGATTTTTAGGTATCAAGAACTAACAAAACATAGATTCTGGCTACACCACGAGTTAGAGGACTTTTTTCCTAAATTTAGCAACATGATTTATCCACTTTTTCATTACTACAACCAAGAAGTTTTTTTTGGCGAAATTTCAGCGTTTTCTGGCGCACGATTACATAAATTTCTCTTCTTACGAAGAATTCGTAAGGCGAGAAAGTAAAATGTTAATATGGAATGTTAAGTGCAAATTGCACTTGTCAAAACTGAATTATTGTACGTATTTGTAAGGTCAATATTTGACGTCACGGGGTGTAAGACACTCCTTAAATATAAAATTTCTCTTACAACAATATCTTGATTAGCTCCAGTGGATGAGCGTAGTGTAATAATAATAATAATAATAATAATAATAATAATAATAATAATAATAAATTAGATTATTTTTATTAATGGAGAGATTCACGCCAACATCCCTGCTCTTCCGCCTGACCACATCTCTGCGACGATCCTGGTTTTAATTCATATTGATTGAAAACAAATGTCTAAAATATTTTGTAAGCACCCAACTTCTTTTCTCTTCAAGCTATGCGCTTATTGAACAAATTTATACAAATAATTTGAATTTGTTGCAATGTTCATCTTCCAATGACTTGTAAGTAGTTAATGTAAAATAATAATTTCTTCTCTCACAGGAGAAGAAATAGTACTTCACTGAAATTTGCTCTAATTGCATTTGGAAGTTACACAGTAATCAATGTTACAATGGAGGGAAATAGATCAGGGTTATTTAAATATTTAGCATTTTATGCAGAAATCATGAACCTCTGTCTTCATATGAATGACGTTCTCACCAAACAGCGTAACTGGTGCAAAAGTCATAGATAACAAAATCTTTTAAAAATTCACCTTATCTCGAGTTTTAACTCATAATGTGGGAAATTATTGTTCTTAATTAGGTCTCTAGGTCAGAGATAATGATATTGAAGTCATGATGATGAAGTGTGACTTAGTCTATAAAAAGAAGAAAAAATTAAGTAAAAATCAATGTCTCTATAGTTGACTTTACAGATAATATATTTCTATGGTCCGTTTCCATTGCGGCGACTTGAGTTAATGATGAATATGATTCGCGAAATAATGAAAAATTAAAGGCAAGACATTTTACGTCGATGTTCTCATGAAATAAGTCGTAGTGACTCTTTGTGCTAGGTTGGTGTTCGAATCCACATTAAATGAGAATGTTCTCTAAATTTATTTTCGGCCTGGCGCCAATTTAAAATGCACTTTACGTGGGAACAATATGCAATACACGCCCGGAATGGAACGCTGAAGTATATCATTAACCATTAACGTCAGTAAAAACAATTCAGTTGTTTTCCTGAACTTTTTTATATCTTAAGGTTAAAGTGTCACATCCTAACGCGTGTAAAATCAATGAACAGAATGATTGAGTTTCTTAGAATTTCTTCTTTGTACGATTTGTTAATTTGACGTCATCAGTCGAATAGAAAAAATGTTTCATCATTTCCTCAGAAGGAGTATGATGAGAAGTAGTTGTAACTGGATATATAACGAATCTTTCAATGTGTTAGCGACAGCTCAGCAAAAATTCCCGGAGGCAGACGAAGGGAAGAAGCAAAAATATACCTCTCTCTTCAATTAAACTTAATATTCCGTCTCGGCTTCTCTTTTTCAATTCCACGTACTGCTAATGGCTGTCATATGTCACTTAACGTTTTCAGAAGAATCGAGTCACGATGTATTTTCAAAACTCCTGTTCATATATCAAGTTTCCCCAACCTATGTCAAGATTTTGCTTAATGATCAGAGCGTTCACGACAGAAACTAATGAATCACTTTCAATGGTGTCGCACCTCCGACTATATTCGATAAAAGTTAGTACTTTTTAAACTTCTTTGTTGTATACAAAGCTTTAGGTATGTATTGACTTCAAGTTCAATTAATAATATTTTTATCTCACAAACGCAGTGAACTGTGGCTTTATCAAGATTAACCTTAAAGTTACTCTCTCTATAGCAAAAACTTTTTCTGCGAATGTCGGTGTGGGTAATATCTTCAAAGGTCAGTTTTTTTCCATAAAGAACAACATAATTATCGCGACTTTTACGGTCCAAATGAAGTTGCACTCCGTGTTTGGATCTTGGCGCCAACAATATTAGTCGACTAAAAAGATGCGAAGTTTTTCACGCACATCACGATTCGGTAGATGACGTGAGTCTGGGAGTCGGGAGCACTGGCATTAGATAGCGAACAAAGCTTTCGCTGACGCCGTTCGCTTTCTACAGAAACTTCAACATAGCTCTAAACTAGACAATAAGGGAACCGTACAAAAATATTAGTCCGGAAGAATGTAAAGTCATGATTGAATAATGCATACTAATACTATGAATATTGGTAACTTTCTATATTTAAATAATAACACATATCACACTAGAATATAAATCTGAAGATGTTAAACCATCTTTGTTTCATGTAGTACAAAATATTGTTTGCATAAAATGTATGATTCATGTTTATTATTACGTTGAGAACAAAATAATTACATAGCAGTGATATTTTAAGAATGGTTATATTAAAAATAGCAAAAGAACAGTGTATATAATATAATTCTGTTATAATCACTGAAAAAATGTAAATATTATTGTAAAAGTAAAACTGTAAGAAAATAAAAACAAAATGTGAAAAAATTCCATTTCTTCGATACATACGATACTTTCAACATACGATAATGAAAAAATATCTAACAAAGTATTTCAGTATTTTTTATAATATTTCCCCGGTCGTTAGATTTGGAGATGATTAACAGACACATAAAACATGAACAAAAACAAGAACAGAAGAGCGGGATGTAAACACTATTAAATCGCTTGTTTCAATAAAACATTCCGCCTTATTGACACAGGTCTCAGAATCGGTCTTGGACAAGACTCATAAAGAGAACCGACGGACACAAAAAGATGTAATGGATGGGGAGTAAAGAACATGAACTGCACATCTCATGCATCTTCATTCTTTCTCTTCCTCAATCTGGTGAATGAGTTATCATTGGGAGAGTGCACGGTCATGTGCATTCATCGCGCCCCGACGACCTTGTTAGCAGCTTTCTTTCACATCACTAAATTAAGCTTTGACTGATTGCTTTAATCAATGCCTTTTAAATTTAGGTGAATATAATCAACTTAATTGCTGTAACCCGATAGCTTCGTGCCACTATACGTTCAATGTATGATGTTTAATTAATACATTAAATAAGCAAAGGCTACCTCTAATCTCTCTTAAATATTTTTTACGAACATTAATTCTCTATCTTCTTTGCTAGTTTCACAGTATCCCAGCAAAAATTTATTCTGAAACTGAGTTCGTTCGTTAGTTGATAAATCATTTTTGCACCAAAAGTATAATTTTTCACATCATAATTCACTAATCGGTTTTCTTCATAAGGTATGTGGAGTCAATTGATTTTGCTGTAGATCAGGGGTTCCCAAGCTTCTTCTTGCATCGGGCCCTTCTGACTTCATCGACCCCCTGCTATTAAGTTTCTATAATATATAGCAAACAACATTATCATAATACAAATAATTGCTCATAACTAATTTTAAGATAACAGTTATATACAAAAATATGAACAAGTTTTGGAAAAAATGGTTAGATTTTTTGTTCCATTTGTATTTTTAAATTTATTACAAATATAAATAAGTATTTAAAAACAAATACGCAGGTTATGCGATAAAGTGCGATAATTTTTTTATTTTATTAATGGGAATGATGAGAAATTCCAGAAGTTGAGTGAATTTGTAATTTATTATTAGAAGTATTGCAACTCTCTACGACAAAAATAATAAATTCATAAATATTTTTTATGTAATGTATGGGATCTTGATCATTATAACGATGAGTCGTCAATGCATACAAATATTCGGATATTGACCCCCAATCGACCTCTTGATCATCGACCTCGGGGGGTCGATACCGACCCCGTTATGAACTGCCGCTGTCGATGTAGGCATGCAACCTACTTCAAAGGCATTCTTGTCGGCAAATTCTGCGTCCGTTTACTCCTTCCTCGAACATTGAACGAAGACAGCCTTGAGAGGGTGAATCCCGCCACTGACAACGTAACATCTTCAATTCAATTCAATCAATTCAGCGCGCCGTGCGCGAATCCCAGACTGCGTACGGCACCGCTTCAGAGAACGGCAACTGGCCGCTCTTAGACGTTGACGCAAGAGGGGCCCGCCACGTGCATCCTTGGAAGAGATCGTAGACCCTTCGGAGACAGACGGGCCACAAGAGGCGGCTGTTGGCGTTGCGAGGAAAGGGGATCGTCGTCATTGAGCGACGCGGCGCCTGGTGGAATAACCCCGGGCCCCAGAAGACGTGGTTTCACCAGAACACAAAAACACATGTCTCACTCCTGGGAACGGAGGCGATGACGGGTTGTTTGTTTCAAAATATTCATGCGTCTTGATTATGTTTCTTTGTTGTCATAACATAACATGCCCAGGCACACGGTTTAACGTCGTGGTTTGGAGACATCGCCGTCTTCACATCTACACTCTTCTATGGAATAGTTTTCAAATCTTCTTGACATTAATAATTCTGAGTTTTGTCATTTATTTACGAAGCGAAGCCATGTAACTTCGAATAAGAAAGAAAAACATTCCTCACATCGTGTTACACAGACAGCACCACTACTTAATATTCGAGTTTAACCGAAAAGAAACAAAGTCGTGTATTTTTATTATCATTATTTATATTCGGCTGTTCAAATGTTTCACTTTTTGCTATACTGAATAGAAAAGTCTGCGAGACACTCCTCAGCAAGTTGTCGTGTTTGAACTCAAATTCGTCTTGACGAAAGTTTGCGAGTGAAAGTCATTTATTTCTTTTTCAGTCTGAATTCTTCTGGAAACAAATATTTGCAAACACTGCAGACTAACAAAAACTTACGCCAAACAGATTTCAGAAACACAAACTCGAATCTCTTGGTGTCTGGAGTGAGGGCGACTAACACGTAATTATAAGAAAAATAATCTTGAAACAGGTAATTTAGAAAATAGGTTACCTTTGAGTGACGACTACAGTTCACTCTATCCGCAAATAGAGATTTCGCACCTACTTACAGTCACTATGTTTAAAAATTATAATGATTTTAAAATATTTCCACGTGCTTATATGATCCCACTGCTATGCTATGCCAGTCACTACCCGACCAATATATTCAGTAATTTAAACGAGCGCGTATTAAATTAGTATAAAAAAGAAAATTGGTTAGTTACACAATAACTTTTTCATTGAATTGAGTAAGAGAAGAATGTCTTCCGTTAAAATGGGATCGTAATCTTACGTCCCTTGCTAAAATCCACAACACTTTTGTTCCTAGAGAGGACTACTGAATCGTACGATATCTTGTTAACCTCGCGTGTATTGCTCTTTGACCTCTTTATAACATCTTTTATTTTTCTATTGTGCCAACTTGTGATAAGGAAAATTAATTGATGAGTTGGGCCCAAACACAGCTCACCCCATAATCTCACATTCTTCACTGAGAACATTCTAATGTTCTTGTTGCCATACTGAGACTATTTGATGATTGCTTACAGCTTCCGGGCTTATAAGCACAATACACATCGCTAATCAATTAATACTTTATGTACGTCTTAATGCTCTAGAAGTTAAAAAAAAATTGTGACCGGTCTTTAACAAAATACTTCGACATCTGCCTGTACCCGCCATTTTCTTATTCACCTAATCTGCTAGCATTTTCGGGAAATAACAAAATGGTTTTGGCAGGCAATGTACGAGCACTTAAGAGCACGACAGTGGCAGTAGATCGGTGGCGGTGGTTCAGTGATACTAGAGTTGTCAACCTTTTCTACATTCCGTTGTATGGTTTTCCCTTTTAGTTTTTCCATTTGCTTTTTATTCGCTATTATGTTTATCTTTCCAGGTCACTTAAGAATAAGTCACTGCTTGCTAGCGCGTTCAGCGTTTGAAGCAGCCGCACTTTTTTCAGTGTTTGAGTCACCGCGTACGTTTTTTAATGATAACTAGTGTTTGCTAAAACAGAACGTACTTTCTCGCCCGTACTTTAACGCAAAATTACGCAAAAATTACACAAATTTTCGAAATATTGTACATGACTATATTTCAAAATATATCTTTAAGTAACATATTTCATTAAGGGAAAAAATCTCTATTTTCATAATTGTAGTTGTAGGGAATTTTGATTTTTTGCAATTATCGAAAAATGAGTGTTTTTAACGAACATGAGACCTGCACCAATCGTTTAAACGTCCTTCACACTATGCAACATCAAAATGTAATTTAAAAACACATGGGGCTGCTCTTTTTAAATTTTGAAAATGTCCCAAGAACTTCATGTTAAGTACCACCCAAAAGTAAAACATCGGTTTCAAATTGAAGGGGCCGCGACATCAGACAGATCGATATCAATTTTAGCGTTGTCAACAGACGAACGAACAGACGGACGAACGGACGGACAGACGGACTAACAGACGGATGGGCAGGCGAACAGACGGACGGACAGACAAATGAACGGACAGACAGAGAGAAGGACAGACGGCCGATTAGACGGACGGACAGACCGACGGATAGACAGACGGACGACAGACAAACGGCCGAACAGATGGTCGGATAGTCCGAGGGACGGACAGGCGGCCGGCCGGACAGACGGACGGGCAGGCGGCCGAACAGACGGCCGGACAGACGGACGGATTGATAGACGGACGGACAGGCGGACGGACGGACAGACGGACGGGCAGACGGACAGACGGACGGACAGACGAACAGACGGACGTCAGATGGACGTAGACGGACAGACGGACAGAAGGACTGACAGACGAAAATACGGGCGGATATTCAGACAGAGGGACAGGCGAGCAGACGGACAGTGGGCGTGATCGAAATATTTATGGAACTCTTTAATTCATTATTAAGATGCTGTCATTATGAAATTAAATGAGATTCGTCCATAGCCTTATACAAATTCAAAAAAATTGCAATGAACAATTTTCCTAATTTCATTATTTTGAAGGACGACAGTTTGAACAAAACATACTATTACACGAATCTATTAATAATTTTGAACTTAAGAGTATTTGCTCCATTTATAATTCACTGCTATCTTAATCTATTTCTACAACTGTATTGGTTGCACTTCACAACTGGCAGTATAGTACTTTTATCTCATCAGTACGACAAAGTGTGTAGATCCTTGCAATAAAACATAATACTATATTGCAAATCAGCTGTGTATCGAGTTAGGAAGAACCAGAATCTAAAGTGTTCAAAATCTATTAAAACGACCAACAACTTTTATTCCTATTTTCAAAATCGCCTACATCCATGGTAAAGGAAATAATAAGTACCACCTCATCGCCATACGCTTCGGGATGTTAATGTTATCCGGCAATAACTTTTAACAGAACCTGCATCCATCGCGATCCCAGCGAGCGCCGACATTGGTCGCTTTCGCCGATACTAGGTCAGCGCAAATAAACAGGCATGCGCCCCACGCGGGGCGGCCGCGTTGCGCAACGGCCCGCGCGCCTACCGCCCCCCGCGTGCCCCGAGAGACGCCGCCGCCGCCGCCGCCACGCCGCTTCAGCGCTCTTCGAGGGAGGGCCCGCCCGCGCCCGCGCCCGCGCCCGCGCCCGCCCGCGCCCGTCCCCGAGGTGCGGGCGCCAGGCGCGCCCTGGACGGCCAACGAGGACGGGCCGAAGGCACACAAAAAGCACGCGCCGCAATTGATACCGCCCGCGCCTATCGCTACCCCGATGCCCTCCGTGTCCTTCCTGGCCATCTCCGTTATGTCACCAAAGGTCAATATGACGCGACCGGCGCCTCGCCCCCGCTCGCCGCCGCCCGCGTACGACGTCCCGCGCCGAGCCACTTCGCACGCGGGGGCGGGGGCGGCGACGCAGCGTGACTCGAGGTACATTGAGAGATTGATGAAAGAATGAATGCTGCATCTGCAGTCAGGTAGAGTATGTTTGAATTTCATCTCTTTAATGTCACGTTATGATTAATGCATATTCGTTCTCCTAAGTCAAAATAGAACAGTTCTACTCTAAATTTTAAATAATTTCAAATTTAATAGTTTTAATTTTGATGTGTAAACGTTTGGTTTTCTCCTCCTTAATCTCAAGAGTGCATCTTAACTCATTTGTTAGATTTTGTTCTTTTCGTAATCCTACGAACGTTTGAAGACTCAGAAGTGAATCGACGAAGTTGTCTTAGCATAATCAAAAGCTCAATGAATGTAAAGCTTGAATGTAGGTCACGAGGGATGAGACATAAAACAACTTGAGTATTGTTTGAGAATTGATAGATTTGATGGGGTATATACGATAATATAGTTAAGTTGTTTCCGTAAGAGCTTAGAATAACACTACTTCATGTTAGTGAACGCATTTTTATTCATCTACAAAAAAAAACTGGCAATACAATTTCAACTACGAGCTCTAACCCCAAAACAGAATTACAATACAACTTAATTGGCATCAGTGGTTTCCAACACACATTGATCATTTCTTCTGAAATCACTCCCACATTAATTTACTGGTAAGTTTCAACAACCTTGGGCCCACATATTTAGTTTCGTATATGATCTATTGTAACAACAATTTAATGTTTTTTAAGATCAAAAAGATGCCAGTTTTATATTTGTGATGCAACTACTTTTCAAATTCATTATCCTGGTGCGAAACTTCACTCTTGAGCATTTCCCGGATCCTCATTTACATTCAGGTGTTCCACAAGAACCAGGAACTTGGCAATTTCTCGGTGACAGTCATGTGAGGAAGGTTGTGATCCACGCCCCCGCCTGCCCTTCCTCCAGCGGGTTCCTCCCTTCCTCCACCGCGGAGGCGCCGGCACCGCGTGGAGGCGGGCGACTCGGCGTCGTCTGGGGCGGAGGGCGTCGCGACGCCGTGCCGGCGGCAGCGGAAACGACGGCGGCCACGGCGTGAGCGCCTCGCGGGCGGGCTCACTTGGCGAGAGCAGGATGAATTATCCACAAAGAGCGAACAAGACAAATGGGACGAAAGTCAGCTAATAACGAGCAATGAAAGGAACGGACTCGCTGCTCCACTGAAGGTCGCTCAGCGGCCGACGACGTAGGCGGAGTGGCCGTCTCGCCGGGTCTATTTTGGGGCAGACGCCGTCTCGCTGCTGCCGCCCAGACACGGGTTGGACTCGTCTCGCCCGCTTGTCGCCGGAATTTTATTACAGGTCATCATGCGAATTGACAACTCGTTTTAATGAACTTTGGATCTGTTTAAAAAGATTTAAATGGAAGCTTTGGGTTTGCTTCAGAGATCAGAAGCAAAGTAACATTTAAGCAGAGTTTGATAATTTTTAAAATAAATAAACATTATTCAATTAAACACTAGAGGGAAAATGTATTTACGACGACTTATGGCTTTTTTAAAGACACCTCTCTCCTATGTGAGAGTTTAGATTCAACCACACCCTCCCTGTAATGTATCCCTTGTAGGTGAATTATGACTTGCGTCTTTTTCCAGAATGCAACTTGCGCTACATTTATGTCGGTTTCATTAATCAATACAACTTAAGTTGAAGAAACAACAATTTAACACTATTTCTTTTTCGTTAACGAAAAAAAAGAACTGTTGGAGTATACCAGATCCATGATACTGTAACAAGGAAATTTGTTACAGAATCATGGATCTGGTACACTCCAATGTTTCTTTTTTTTTTGGTGTTGATTTGTTGAACTGAATTTAACGTCCATTCCAATGAAATTAAAATTGGCTTTACTTTTGAGGAGTTAGCCATAAAGTTGTTTATTTCTTTTTTCTTTTGTTTGATTCTACACCATGTTTCCGAAGCAGGCAATCTTCCAAAAGTCTTCCTTTAGAGATTAGATCTGTCTGTTTCTCTAAACGTTACATTAGTAGAATGTCATAATTGTTCTCCGAATTGTCTTCCCTGATTGATGGTGAAAATATTAATGTGTACCCTTCATCATGCTAATGAAATAATGCTGATAATAGGTGCTATAAAAGAAGTATTCCATTTGTGAACATCTGCGTATATTAGAAATGATGTATTAGTGAATGACATGAGTATGGATGGAGGAGCGACAGGAAGAAAATAATCCTGCCGCAAACTTAAAACCTCAAATTCCACGTGGAGTGACTCCGTTAACCAGAGGAAGAAACCTGCTAGCATGATGGCAGGTATGATTTGCGGTATGGGTTGAGCATTGGTGTTCGCAGGTGTTGGGTATGGGTTCCCAAAATGTGGTAAGCGTAAACCCATAGGGAATGATTTTAAATTACGAATTTGTTCATTATGTGGTACATTACAAAGGTGTCACACGAAGAACGTCCAGATATCATTCCAGGAACAACCATTTCATTGACAGTTAAATCTACTCAGTCTTTTTCACATTAAGGCTCAAAGCTATTGTTTGTACACATTAATACAAATTGAAAATGTATTATTTTATTTTTAATGTAGACACACTTGGTTTACTTTGTTTTACCGAGATATACAATTGAATTTCGTTATGCTAATTTAAAGTACTTCTTTACGAAATTGACTTTCTTCCATGTTCTCGTAATGATTTACTACATTTAAAGGAATTCTTTTGTTTAACCTTTAGTCGTGTAATCAAACATAAACTAAGCTTAAATCGTGTGAGAGGGATACACTGTTAAAAGGTTTGAGAACCTCGGGCGCAGACAGTGGCACAGGGGAGCGACCTGGCGGCTGACGAACGCTAGGGACGTCTTGCTTCTCTGCAATGTTTAGAGGTGCAACATTACATAGAAACAATGGCAGCGTAGCAGTCGCCGTTGGCAGTTGCGGCACGCGGAACGGGACCGCCGACCGCCAAGAGACCTTGGTGCGTTCGAACGCCGCTCGCGCCGCTGCCTGCCGAACCAAGAGCATTGGCACGCAGCAACTGCGACGCTTGGAAGAGGTATCATATGCAGAGGGGACATGACCCCCACGTCGCACCTAACCACATTCTTGGATCGAAGAAAATATAGTCATTTGATTGGTTGATTGATTAGTGATTTCGGGCGGGTCAACTAATAAGGTCATTGGTCCCGTAAGCGTAGTGCATGATTTCATCTCGGGATATGGCTATGATCTTCTCCGCTTGCTGGCAAGATCCGGCGCCGACCTACGTTGCTAGCGGGGATTTTCTCTATCCAGGTATCTCCTACCAGCGGGCCATCGCCCCAAACGGGGCAGGCTATAAGCTCCCGACTAGTGAGATAGTGTAGAGCATGTGAGTGTAAGTAAGGGATGAGGATAGGACAATGAAGAGAAAGGAAAGATCGCGCACGGTCCTTGGCTAGTTTGTTAGGGTACTGCCCGGCATATGCCTGGTGTTGACTGGAGATTGGAGAAACCACGGACAACTACCGATCAGAGCAGACGACCGCCAGAATTCTCCTCCAGGCAGCGGCTGAACTCGACCTAGCTCTCTACCTAGTGTAGAAACTCCTGCAGCCGTCGGGACTCGAACCTATTACCTCCCGGTAAGAGGCACTCTAGTGTCATCAGTTGATGCCCTCAGCCACATTTGCCGGTAAAAATATAGTCTTAATTTAGGGATACGTAGGAATCATCTCAACTGAATCATAACTATCGCTTGGATTATTATTTTCTGATTCCTAAATAATTTCTTTTCCTGGCATGGATGAGACGAAGAACAGATGACGGATGTTAATGACGACTGGGATGTATGAGAAGAATCGATGTGCGGTTGTTGATGAGGGAATGACGAAGAATCTTTGACGCGAGGAGACAAAGGAAGAGTGAGAATCGTCTTGATTCACCACCAATTCCACATCCAACAAACGAGAATTGAAACTCGACCCAAAAGATGGAAAGAGGGTCATTAGTCTTCTTCTATGTCGAGCGTCGCTGTTATCGAAGAAAACATAATTAATGCAAAATTTCGTAGCTAATCTCTCTGTAAGTCTACTAAATTTCGAAATTTAATTCTTAATATCAAATATACATTTTGTTGAAGATATTATTAGTTCACATTTTGTTGCTAATAATATTAAATTATACCAATAATAAACTTGCATTCCAAAAATTAACAAATTGACACTAATACTACCACTAATAATAATATAAATTATGATTAATAAAACAAATGAAAACATAACAATTTGTCAAAGATAATAAAAGTAGTTAATATTTTCCAATTGTCAATATTCAAATACAACAACTTCGTACATTCAAGAAGATAAATAATTGACAAAATAATGGGAAAAAATTCTTCATCAACCACCAACAATGAATATCATATTTTTGAGTCAAAATCTATCCACTGATCTGACCGTGCGAGAAGTTAGTCACCTTCAAGAACTTCCTCCTCCTCCCCCCCCCCCCGGCCCAGTGTGGCCCCTCTGGCGCGACGCGGCGACCAGCTGCGGCTCGCGGGGGCGCCCTCTGGCGAGCGGCGCGGAGAGCGCGACCTCCCGAATCAAGAGCAGTTGGCGTCGGGGCGAAGACGTCGCGTGGCGTCGCGGACTGCGTGCCGATTTATTCTGGTGACGAGAGACGCGCGCGCGTTTAAGGCCAGTAAGCTCTGCAACGAGCGCCCTTGGCGCCACACACGCGTCTAGCGTTCTTGGGCTGACGGAGCTGCTCCACGGGGTAAGCGTTCTACTAGGTGCGTACAGGAGAAGTCATAGTGAAGGTTTCTCTCTCGGTTGCAGGTACGTTGCAGTAGTGCACAGTCCTGGATATAAGCAGGCTACGTATTTACTTAAGACCTCTGCCTGAGAATCAATAAAATAAATAAATTTGGTTTTATTCATTTTATTGATTTTATTCATTTTATTGATTTTATTCATTTCATTTTTTATTCATTTCATTGATTTTATTCATTTAATTGATTTTATTCATTTCATTGATTTTATTCATTTTATTGATTGTCAGATTCATAAATTTGGTTTTATTCATTTTATTGATTTTTAGATTCATCCACAGGTTATTTTCAATGAAATGATTTTGAATTTATCCAATTGCAGTTTGTTTTTTTTCCTTCGGGGGTTTTCCTCCCGTTTCTTTTGAAGCATCCCGCTCTTTAATTCCTGCCAGGGAAGTTGGCAAACGTGTCTAAAAACCGAGCTGTCTCCTAGGTACAATTCTCATTCATTTTTCGTGTGCGAGCATTTCATAAGGTTCGTTAGCGTCTCAAGATGTGCTGTGTTATATGAAGAATACGGTTTGCAATGAGCCTGCAAACCTCGTTCCGCCCAGTTAATGATTTCGTTCCATTAGCTGGTTTGAGGATCTATTTCAATATTTCGATTTTATTACTCATAACAGCAGTCACCTACATATTGCGCCACAAATTGCCGTTGAGTGTCCTATTGTTGGGAATTTGCTAAAAAAGATATATAATTTTTCTTCTAGTGACACATTAATGAATGGGCATGGCGGCCACACTGCAGCAAAATACGAATTGTCTGGTTTTACCGGACAATTTCGAATGTACTGATCTTGTGAATGGTTACGATTCATATCTGCCTTCCACAACACCATCAGAAGGAAACATTTATAAGGGATGCCAACTTACAATCACTGCATAGAGTGATTGCCGCCATAACCGTGCTTGAGTCGGTAACGAAAACTCACACCGAAGTAAATTATCATTAATTAATTTAACTTTTTACTCTTCGCACATATTCACCAGAAAAATGATGTGATACAATTGTGCCGTTGTTCAATACCACTGACATTTGCGTAAAATCTGCGGCCGAAAGTAATGTTTTCCACACTCGCGTTTTGAATTTAGTTATGACTTTTGTCGTGGACCTGCTTGCTGGTACCGAAGTAGGCCTTTCACAAAAGGAAAATATACACGCGGAATTCGATCTCACAACCCTAGATCAGAGAGGTTGCCGCCTCAGATGTCTGAGTTACTCGGGCCGAACGATGAAGTGAAAAGGGGAAAAGAAAAGAGGCGCTAGAATAGATACTGCGTAAAAAATATTATCTAAAAAATAAAGAGTACATTCAGTCCAATTATAAGATATTGCACGGTTTTATTAGTCTGGAAATTGCAGACATGTCAGTCAGTAGACACCATTACTTTACGCTCCAAAGTACATCGCAACGTTCTCTAAACTAAGTATAAGAAAAACTAAAAATAATAAAAACATATCTTAAATACTGATGAATACAAAATGTTGTTTAAAACGTTACCGGAGGTCTCTATCAGGCGGAGACCTTAAGCAAATACTTAGTCCGCTTATATATTGATCCAGGACTAGGCATTACTACTGCGGGATTCTTTCAAGATCACGACAAACAGGTGTCATGAGAATGGGAGGAGCGAATCGACGCGAGGGGAAGTGCCATGGATCTTCATCCCTAGAGTTTGATGTCTCTTGCCGAAACAATATTTATTTATCCCCGTCAATATCACAATTAATCCTTTTGTAGGTTTTTCACTAACAGTTTTCACGCTTTAGAAGGTACCAATGAAGTTAAGTAGACAAGAAACTGTTTCGAGAGTATTCTTAGGATTTATTCAGACTTTGCTGCGTGTGGCAAAAAGGTCTTCGTTTAACTCGTCAATTAGTCAATTCGTCCCACATCCCTGGAGGCTTGGTTGTTCCTCTGGAGAAAATTAACCATGGTCATCCAGTGGATGGGAAACGGGCGTATAACTTGGCCATAAAGATGGAAGTCGAGTCAGGACGGAGAAGTATCGCATGCGACCAGTTGTATTAGCTGCTTCGGCATCCGCCTAGATATCAGAGGAAATCACGAAAACGATTGATATTTGCGACCGCCTCGAGAATTCTTAACCAGCTTCGTAGTTGCTGTTGATAATCCGTCACTCTCGGTAGTCGAACTTTCGACCGACGAAGCTTCAGATAACCAAAACGCTAAAACTTTTAAAAGGGGATTTTTGAATGAGTGGATTTTGAAGAATACTATTAACTCCATATGCAAGCAGGGAATCAACAAAAAGGATGTCCATAACGCTATGTATATCCATCAAAGGCAAATTCTTAAATATTGGTGGGGAGGGACTTCAGTTTTGACCCTCTCCCCCAAAATATCTTTGGAATATTTTTGGAGGCTTAAATAAAAAAATGAATTCTACTTTGGATATGACAAGATCAGAACGAGGTAATTGTTTTTAAATACACTGAGCAAAACCTGAAAATGTTGGTTTTGAGGCGAGTACACCGCCTCCTTGCCACCCCCGCCCACGTCCATTCCCGAAAGCTCATTTTGACATTTGTTCTTCCAGGTCACAAGCCAGCATGGGAGAGCGAAAATCGCGAGGGTCCGCGGCAGCGGCGATGGCGGCGGTCGCGGTGGCGGCGGCGCTGCTGGCGACGGCGTCGACCGCCATGGCCGACGACATCGACGGCTGCACCTCCTACCACACGTACATCGGCTCCCGCACAGACTGCCTCAACGCGTCCCTCACGGAGGTGCCCCGGCCGCTGCCCAGGGACTTGCACATCCTCGACCTCTCGCACAACAACATCTCCACGCTCTCCAACACCTCGCTGAGCCACCAGCCGCCGCTCAGCTCGCTCGAAATGCTCATCTTGGATTACAACGGCATCACGTTCGTGAGTGAACTCTTTAGTTAACCTAAAAATTAAGGCATTCAAATGGAGATTTTTTGCGCTCCCTCACCGTTTGTGTTTTGAATTACCACAGTAATGATAATGAGAGATTTCCCAAATTATTTTAGAAAATCCGAAACAAATATTTCGATTTTTTTTAAATTTCTCTTTCGAAAATATATTTTTTTATTACAGCAGTATTACGATCGAGGGTGTTCTCTTTGATTATTACACAAAAAGGCAAAATACGAAGTGTATTTTTTTCTTCAATTTTTCGCATAGTTATAAAGAGTAAAAAGTTAAAAGTAATATATAGTTAAGAGTCCGGAAAAATATGTAGGATACAATTTCAAAATAAGTAAAATCGGACATATTATATAATATTGAAATACGTTAATTGTAAAACATATTAATCTAATACGAAATTACATTGAACTGAATTTTCGGAAATTGTAAAAGTATGAATTTTTTGTCGGCGACTTCCTGCAACAACAAAATTGAAGAAAGAGATTCTTCCTCCAAATGAAATTTGTTGTCCTTAATTAGTTCTTTCATAAAGGCCATATACATTTTTGACAATTTTAGTAGTTTTCGCGAAATATTGTGTGCAATTTTAAAAAATAACAAAAACAATATTTTTTTAAAAACGGCTCAAATTTTTTTTCTTTAAGCTTTTGGTAGGGTTTCAAAAATTACACAAATGTTTTTTTTAATATCTCTCACGTCGTTAATACCTCTTACGTCGTTTCCAGCCATTTGTAAACACTATTGCATTTATCAGTTAAAGTCCCTCAAATGACTTCAAAAGAAGAAATTTTTGAAAATTAAAAAAATTCTGTGAAAATGAGTTTCAAATTTCCAATTTACAGCAAAGCTTAAACGCCATTTTCTTAAAATCTGCACCAAATTTTCCAATGAAAATTACCATTTATGACGTTTTCTTCTACTTTAATATTCTGAAAGTAATATTTCGGTTCTTGTATTAAGAAACCGAAAAATTGAGAAAATTAAAAAAAAGTAATTTGTGCGCCGATAGATGGCAGCTGGTAAAAGAACAGAGCAAGACAGAAAAGCTACACCAGACCAAAGAAATTAGAAAACTAAATAATTCGAGAAAGTCTGTGCCATCTATCTGTGAAATATTTTCTCCATGTGAAATATCTTCAAATAAATCAAAAACAGTTTTTTTTTCGAAAATGAGTAGTTTAAGCGTAATTTTGAAAGAAATTTTTAAACAAATATTTCTTCAAAATTGGCTCCGAACTTTTTCTTTATATTTTCTCCTCGTATGCATCATAAGACGGTAAGAAGTTGGTGTTGGCCCCATTTTTGGCAAACTGTATTTTCGAGAGAAAAAAATTGCAAAAAGTACAATATTGAATAGAGCGATATTTGTCTTAAATGAAATATGTTTACAAGATCAAATCTTTAAAAAAAGGTCATGTACATTTTTTTAAATGAGTTGTTTTGTGTAATTTTTGTTTGTAGTTAATGCAATTTATAAAAAACATTTTCTCGAAAACAGCTCCAATTTTGTTCTTTAATTTTTTTAAGAAAGAACAAAGTATGCTTAAAAATAGCATATTCTCGTTTTTTTACACTCTCAGAGTTTTCGAAAATTGCAAAAATGACTAAGAATGCGCAGCTGTAGTCCAAATGGATTTTATTAATACATTTTAGGAATTCACAGGCACTTCAAATTTAACACGAATCAGGCTGATTGGTTGAGACGGCTGAGAACATATTTGATTCCTGGTTTAGGTGCACCGTGATGCCTTCCGTCACCTGACACTGCTACGAGCAGTGTACCTCCGAGGAAACCGCATCACCCAACTGCATCGCCTCACTTTCTTTCACAACCTTCGCTTGCAGGAACTCTTTCTGTCAGGTAAGAATTATACTTAGTTTTAACTAGTGCTAGTTTATTACTCCATCTGCTTACTAAGTGAAATGGATATCCAAATATTACACAAATAAAATTGTCAATGACGAAAAATCAAGGAAATTCATTGCCTTTATTTTTAAATTATGATTTTTGCTTCTCCTAAGTAAAAGGGAATAAATCTGCAGTAGGGATATAACTTAACA
Source organism: Gryllus longicercus (assembly GCA_038098605.1). NCBI lineage: Eukaryota > Metazoa > Arthropoda > Insecta > Orthoptera > Gryllidae > Gryllus > Gryllus longicercus. Next base: position 1,782,520 of record JAZDUA010000133.1, read on the forward strand.
TTTTAAAAAAGTGTCAAATTCTATACTAATTGTGTTGTAAAAGTGGAAAAAACTCACATTTTTTAGTAACTCTTCTGGTTTTTGATCCATTCAGTATTTAACTGAGAGCCAGAGGAATCTTATCCGTGCTGAAGCACATGATTTCCAGCTTAATTACTACTTCCCAGCTTATATATTAAGTACCACAATTTTTATTAAAATTTCGCAATCAGAAAATATTCAAAATATAAAAATGTACTATTAAAACGTTTTAACTCATGTTCATAAATAGTCAGAGGAAAGGATAATTGTTTTTAGTAAAAACCTATGAGAGACGGCAAAAGTAGTAGAATGATATATGAATATTGAAATAATACTAGGAATCATCAAAATTTGAATGCAGCACAGAAAACTTCAACATAACGAAAAATTACATATTTTTCTTCCTGTGACTTTTTCCACCTTCAAGGGATGCAAATTATGTCGCTATGTCTCATTGAGACACATATTAACCTTTTTACTCTAGACACACTTGCGGGCTCCTCGGTCTGTGGTCAGCAGACTCACAAGGCCTTCCGCGACCACGCACACACACATGAAAGACAACGGACAAACAACCATGCCCACGGCGGGACAAGAACCCACGACCCTTCAGTCCGAGGCGCTGAGTCACCACACGCTGTAGCCACCTCTGCCATCCAGATTGGCAGTATCAAAAATTATATGCCTCTAAAATATTTATTTGTACTTTAACGTTATCAGATCGCTCATACACACTGAAATGAAACATGTTAAAAATTCCACATTTTGGTAAAGTGGGTGTTTAATCAGTATGTTAAAAATTATGAATTTCTTTGGGCCTATATTTATAAACATTCAGGATGTTTTTCCAAATGAGAACAGTGTTAAAGAGGATTTTTTTCCAAAAAGAAATGTTAACAATATTTAAGTGGGATGTAATTAATATAAAAACCTATATTAATGTTTAGAAAGTTTATTGACATTATGAAAATAAAAAAATAATCTTTATCAACAGCTCAGGTGACCAAGAATTTGTAAAGATGGCAATGCCGATAACTTAGTTTTTTCGCAGTAGCTATATGATATCTTTCACAGATGACAAAATCATAATGCAATATGAATGCGTCATTATAATGATATAAAACTTGGTGTAACACTGATATAAGCCGACGACATTAACCGGATTGTTTACCGATGCTCTGTGAAACCAAGGAAGTTAAGCAGCTTCAGACCAAATGAATTCCTAGAAAGGGTGCCCGCCTGGTAACCCCACTTATTACCGGCGGCTGAGGCCCTGGCCGAAGGAAGAGGTGCTACAGAACGGCACAGACTTTCCCGTATTAGTTTTCTATTTCCTTTGGTCACGGCTATCTACTCGGACTTGCTACATACTCTGGCCAGTTGCCATCTGTTGCCGCCAAAGTACATTTTTTTGACAATTTCTGAATTTTTCGGTTTCCTAATTGTAGAGTGGAAATATTATTTTACGATTATTAAAGATCAGTAAAACCTCGCCCTAAATGGCAATTTTCTTTGAAAATTTTGTTTTTTTTGTTTTTTTGTTTTTTCTTTTGTTTTTTCAAATTTTTAAAAATATGTAATGCTTTTTACGCGTCTCTCATGTTAATATTTCTATTAGCGGTGATTTGTTCACATTATTATATTTAGGAGTACATGTGTATGAAATAATATCATATAAGGTTTCTCAAAAACTCACACGTATTCTCTAAAAACTAGCTCAAAATTTTGCATTTTCAGAAACTCTGAAATGCCATTTTCTCAAAAACGGCTCCTAATTTTGTTCTTCAAACTTTTCGAAGGGATAATTGTAATGTTTAATATGACATAAAGTTCAATATCGGATATTTTTTCTAAAATTATACAAATGTAATTTTATTGTATTATCTCTCATGCCGTTAATATGCACATTTCGAACAATTTGTAAACACTATTTTATTTGTGTATTAAAGTACTTAAAATGACTTCAAATGAAAATGTTCGAAAACAAAAAAATTCTGCTTCAAATTTCGAATTTACAGTAGCGTTAACGTTGTTTTCATAAAAACGGTTCCAATTTTTTCAAAGAAAAAGTGGGGGACGTGTGAACTCTACTAAGCGGCTGAATTGCACAGTTGACGTGCCACGTTTTGAAGGTTTATTGCAGTGTATTATAGGCTTTTTTCTGCGACAGTGAATACAAGCGTTCGTTGAAATGTGTGATCTCTCACGCTTCGAAAAAGAACAAATCATTGGTATGCTGTTAGCGGGAGTATCTGTGATAAAAACAGCTGAACTGCTTAACGTTTAACCAGCTTCAGTGACCACGGTAATCACAGCATACACAAAACGGTAAAACATTAATGGCGAAGAGGAATAGTGGGCGAAAGCCAAAAAACTGACAGAGACTGACGAACATTAAAAAGAAGTGTGGCCAGACAACGTAAAACTATCACGGCAAACGTGATTGCAGAACTTAACACTCACTTGAGTTATATTTTTTCCACAAAAATAGTACGGCGGGAACTTCAGAAAGCTAACATTCATAGAAGGGCTGCAATTGCTAAACCCTTCACAACGGAAGCCAACGCAAATCTGCGAAAGAAGTGGTGCACGATCACAAAACCTGTACACTTGATGACTGGAAGAATGTGAAATGATCCGCTGACTTGTCGTTTACTTGTTTCCTACAAATGGCCGGGATGTATGGAGAAGCCCCAAACAATCCAACGATCCAGCCTGCCTTCTTCCTACAGTCAAGCATATGGGAGATTTCGTTATGATTTGGGTGGCTATATCATGGTATTTAGTTGGTCCTATCATCATCATCGCTGGCCGGATTACTGCGAATGAATATCTCGACATCCTCAACAATGAAGTGCGTACAATGACTAGCATATTGCTGCCAAACACTGCCATTTTTCAATATAATAATGCGCCCATTCACACAGCAAAGTTTCCAGCATGGTTTGCGGCGCTTCAGAATATCGTCAAAAATGTTCCTGGCCAGCGTAATCGGAAGAACTCAACTTAATTGAACCGTTGTGGAGCGTTTTATAGCAGAGAGCGAGGAGCAGATTTCCAGTTTCAACATCGCTGAACCAATTGGCGGATGTTTTGGTACATGAATGAGCAAACGTTCTGTGGGAAGCTATTCAGCCGCTCTACAAATCTATTCTGCGAAGAATCCAGCTGTTCCAAAAGCAAATGGTGGCCCAACAACTTATTAATAAATAAATATTTTGTATATGTCAGGTGTTGATATTATTTTTCCCAACTCCTATACGTCTGCAACATAACATACGCGTACGTTTCAAAGTGCGAATGTGGTTCATTGTCGAATTAGCCAGTTAATCTGGGAACCCATTCTAAACTGGATGGGTAAATTCCAAAATAGGTACAACTTCGACGCATATTTCGAACTTAAGCCGAATGATATTGACATTAGCCAACGCGATGTGGCTAGGTGTCGTATGATAACGGCGAGGAAGAGTTGCAGTCGTGTGATTACAGATAAGACTACTGGTGCGAAGTTTCTAAGACAAGTGAGACGGAGAAGGTAGTTTCGAGTTCCGCTGTCACAAAATTTTATTAACATGTTATTACTAAGCCTAACCACACTACATTTAAGTTGACGCATCACAATATATTTCGGTGTTGGAGAAGAAACTCTGGGCGTCGCGATTTACTTATATCAATCTAGTCTGTGAAAGGCATACTCTCCATCGCATTTTTAAACAAAAATACTTCTTGTGTATATAAGACACTCTCGAACGGAGCCCTGCGGCTAGTGTAAACGTTAGCCAGATTTTGTCAGAAATAATCCGTTCATGGACATTCTATAACTTTACCTCACACCGTCCGACTAATGTGTGATTTAACCGAGCACTCCCAGCTGTCACATTTCGATCTTTATCCGTGTCATGTACACCGACACAGAATGCACGGATAAAATCCAAAGGCTTAGGTGCATCCCATAGGCGTGCGCAGCCTAAAACAAATGGGGAACACCTACATTTTTGGCCCCTTTTTCTATTAAACTTTTTTATTTACAAAAGACTTGTTTTACTAGTAAATAAATAAAATATAATACTAGGAGAATAAAATGATTGTAATGTTACAAATAAAATACAATTAGTTTTGCGTTGAACAATTTACATGGTTGCCAGATGGGTTGGAGAGCTACTTTCGCAAATAAAATGTATCAATTCCTCAAATTGTCAGCTTAAGAAAGAGGATATATCAATTCCTGTTTCATTCATTTCTTGAACTGATCATATTTATGGACATATCATATTTTCTGACGTAGGACTACGGGACCACCTCGAAATTTTCAAGGGGGTCACGCCCCCCATCATGCGCACGCTTATGATGTACAAGATTGTCAACGAAGAACACTTGCAATGACTCTGCATCTAGAAATTTACTTTAGAGCAGGCAAGAACATATGTTTCAAACTGAATGGATATCGGTCATAACACATTTACTTTCTCATATACTACTTACGCACTCGTAAAATAGAAAAGTATAATAATGTTACCGCTAAAAGTGTCGTATTTTCGGCAGAGAAACTACTTTCGTGAGATTCTGTTGGAGAACTAGTTGTGCTACATCTCATACTTTTTCACATTTTTGTAGCTTTTGCAATTTTCGAAAATACAGAGAGTTGAACTGTGAATCTATCGCCATTTTTAAGAGCCCTTTGCTCTATTGAAGGGAAATATAAAAGAAAAAAATTGGAACCGCTTTTCAGAAAAAAGATATATTGCTTCTATTTCAAGCAAAAATTAGGCCAAAACTACTTTCTTTTCCAAAAAAGTGATCATGGTTTTATTGAAATATCTACTTTTTACTTCTCACCGTTAAGAAGGCACTTTGTAAGAGAAAGTTATGCAATACTGCGGGGAAAAACGGCGAATTTTCGGCAGAAAAACTTTTATTGCCGGGCCCTAGTAACAAAAAGGTCGATAAATCCAGTTGCTGGATTTAGAAAAAAATCTTTCACCTGGTATAACCACAATCCATGTTTTGTGGTTCCTTGATACGGAAAAATCGAATGACGGCAAGACGTCTGTCTGTCCGTCTATGAGCAACTACTCGTATAGGGGGGAAAACGTTCAGCACATTTTCTCCAAAATAGATATTTCCCAATTGATTTGGCTGATGTCATGGCCCCTTGAATTTGAAACAGATATTTTAATTTTGGCTAGTACTTTACATAAAGCCCCTGGGACATTTTCAAAATAAAAAAAAATGACTGAATTGTTTTTTTTATTAAATTTTGTTGTTGGATAATGTGAAGGACGTTTAAGAGAATGGTATCAGTTTCATGTTCGTTAAAAACCCTGATTTCCAAAATTTGCAAAAATTCCAAAGTTTTTCGCCGTCGTCCTACACCTACAATTTTGAAGATACAATTTTTTCTTTCGTGAAATGTATTCAAAAACAGTTCTAAAGAGGTCATGTTAAATATTTCGAAAATATGAGTAATTAGTTGCGTAATTTTAGAAGAAATATAGGCGCTTTTAAAACAATTTTGAGCACGTTTCTCCGAAACAACTTCACATTTTGTCTCTCATTTTTATCCTCGTATGTAGCAAAGAAGTGTAAAGATAGTGATGATGGTCCTATTTTCGGCACACTCTGGATTTTCGAAATATGCAGAAGTTCCGAATTGTAAATTCGAATTTGGCGCGTTGCCAGTTCTGAATATTGCAACACAGAGGTTTCAAAATTCTTGTAATGCATCCCATTGTTGTCGGTAATGTTGTATGATGTATACAATATTTTTATGAAAGGAAATAGATTGAAGGAAGGTAATAAATTTTAAAGTTGAACTAACAAATCCACTTCTATGTGAAGTTTTAATAGCTGATTATAGTATTAAAAAATTGAACTCTCACTTCATATATAATCAAGGTAGGCTTGTGTAAATTTATTATTGCGTTTCTGCATAATGTTCTGTAAATACTGTAACATTTCAATTTATTCATATTCCTTTCATTTCTAAAAGTACGAAATGGCTACTCTTCCTGAAAATGGGAATAAAGGCAGATAAGCACATGAGGCGATTCGTTTGAATTAGACTTTTTTACCTTAACTGAGTTTTTAGTACGGCAGAAATTACAATATTTTAATATTACGTAATAATTTCCAATCATGCACGAAATTATGTGATTTTGAGCACCTCTAATTTAGAATAGATTTCTTGGAAGAAAAAAATCTCAATAATTAAAATCGAAGTTTTGCTATGTTTTTCCTTCGAAAACAGCACTTCTCGTTGCAATATTACAGTACTTTCTTCACACTATGTTAGTAGTACTATACAAACAAGTGGAGAGTGAATGGCACTGACTTTCTCGTACTAATTGCTCCATTTTCTTTTGAGTCAAGTCAGCATTGTCGCACCCTTTTTCGGCTGCCATGGCTAAGGGAGCTACAATGGTTTCTCGCGAGATTTGTGAAATTGATGGGTTTCGAAAAAATGTTGAACTCTGGCACTTTTCGAAATTTTGTAGTTTTTAATGAAAATCGGACCTCGCCATGTTAGTGAAGGTTAGTTAGCTCTATTCCAGGAAAGCATTTAATTACAGAGTAAATATGAGCAAAAAATTAAAGAAGAAATTTGAAGCTGTTTTGGAGATTATCTTGTTAACGTATTTTTTATTGTTACGATTTCACTCAAAATTACGGAATATCAGTAATTATTCAATTTTCAAAAAATGTATGCGACATTATTTATTGACAAATTGGAAGAACAGATTTAATTAACAACTAGTGATGCAACAGAATGTCACAGACTTTCCAGTATTAGTTTTTTAATTCCTTTGGTCTCAGCTAGCTATTTGATTTAGATGTGTTTAGTCAAAAAACAGTAAAAACTGTATGTGACATGTGGGGGAGAAGACAATCTGCATACGTTTTCTTGAGTTCCAGAATCTCTTCCCGTCATTTTAACTATAAATCGTTGAAAGATGAGTAAAAGTTTAAAATAAATAAATAAAAATAAATTTTTAAAATCGCAAGATTAGCAATATTTGAAAAATAGACATTTTTGTTCCCGAGTTATAGAAAACTTATTTGCATCGGTAAACAAATTGCAAGAATGATTTTTCTGCATTGCTAACAAAATAGTAACTTGCCCTTTACCTCTACTCCTACCATTACAAGCAAAAGGAGAGCTCAACAAAACATGCGCATAGTGAAGCTACATTTACATCCAGAAGCAAAACAAGGGGTCATCTCAGCATTTGCTCAATGGATCAGGGAAACTGGACAAAAACCTGATCGATATGGGGGTCATTGACCTGGAAGGTGACATACATTATTTGTAACAAACATATTAAGTATTTAAAAAAATATATAATACAAATGTAAACTAATTAATTATATATTACTGTTTTGTTAAAATAACTTTATCAAAAAGAAAAATAATCAGTATAGTCTCGAATTGTATAGAAACAGTTATGCAGCAGAAAATATTTTACTTGTAACTTAAATTTGTGAACTGACTTCAATTGTTTAATGTCATCTGGCAGTGTGTTATAAAGTAACGTACATGTATTGTATGTGGATTTCTGATAATGAGCTGTTGATACTGAAACTTAATGAAATTTTACGACGTGTGTTGTAATTATAAATATCAGTATTGCATGAAAATATGTTCCCACCGTTAAGTAAGACACTTTTGACAAATATTACAGATTCGTAAATATATAGGCAAGGCAGTGGTAAGATTCCAAGCTCAATGAAGAGAAGCTTGCAAGGGTAACACGGATGGCATTCTTTATTATTCGAATAATTTTGTTTTACAATCTAAAGGTCTCTATTATATGATGAGTTTCCCCAGAATTTTATACCATATCTCAGGCGGGAATGTACATTTGCAAAATACACGCAATGAGCTGCATGAAGGCTGACAGAATTTGATAGAATTCTGAATGCGTAACATAATGAACTTAATTTAGTGTTTAATTTTGTTATATGTATATTCCATTTGAGGTTTAACTGAATTGACAGACCTAGAAATTGTGTTACCTGAACATCATCTAATTGCATATTATTCTTTTCAATGGAGCATGCTATTCCAACTTGCCACATACTACTGCCATCTATCGCCGCCCAAAGTAGGTTTGTTTGTTTGTTTGTTTTTTTTTTATTTTTTTTGTTTTTTTTTTTAAATTCACAGAAAACGGCAGAGTTTTCGTGAAACTTTATATGGCATTATTTAAAGAACATGTACTCATTAATATAATAATGTGAAAAATTGCTGCTGATGTAAATATTCACAACGTTACAGACATGTCAAAAACATTACATTTTTGTAATTTTTGAAAAACAAATGAATAGAGCAATATGGCATTTATGTTATCTTATAGAGTGCATTTAGCACAATCCCAACAAAAAGTTGAAAGAGAAAATTTGGAGCGTTTTTTGAGAAAATCTTATTTTTGTAATTTTTTAAAACTGCACAAATTTCACGCAATATTGCGCGAAAACTACTAAAATGTTAAAAAAATGTACATGACCTTAATAAAAGAACAAATAATGAACAACAAATTTCATTTTAAAGAAAAATCTCTATCTTTAATTTTAAAGTTAAGGAAGACTCCGAAAAAAATTGATACTTTGAATTTTCGAAAATTTCAAGAGTTAATCATGAAAATCCGACATATGCCACATTTATAAGTGCATTTTACTCTGTTCTTACAAGAATTTTAAAGAAAATATTTCGAGCCGTTTTTGATAAAATTGTGAAAATGTCCCAAAAGCTTCATGTAAAGTACCCCCAAAAACTAATGAATGTTTCGACTCAGGCCAAATGGACAGGGGTTTCTTCAATTTGGAAAAAAATCCTACGCATAGTTTAAATGGTTTGTAGTGTTGTTCACATACACCAGACGGACGAACGTTTTGAAAAAAACACTTTTTCGGTATCAAGGGACCCCAAAACGTGTATTTTCGTTGCAATCTCGAAATCGATTTCCCTTAGCAATACATAACTTTCCCTATACTACATATATTACTCCGTATATATGTATGTATACAGGGAAGTAAAAAATATTTTGTTGTTTCAGGAGAGCAAGCATTTTGCTATCTTTCACAATTTTCGAAATTTCAGTGGTTTAAATAAAAGCTGTCTTGTGCCATTTTTGTGAGCGATCTTTAATCTACACAAGCAAATTATTTCTGGCTACCTACCTAAATGTGCTACCTTTGTTGAAGCATCATGTATTATATTATAAAAATGAATGTAGACTGTGCATGCAATGTATGTTTTGCAAAACTTATGAGACACTAGAGCGATGCTCCAAAATTTTACAAGAGCGTTTTTGAGCAGCAGAGAACACTGTACGGGAGAATAGCAAATCAAAATATTACTGTTTTAGTAATTTTAAAATGAGTACATATTTAATTTAACAATTTGCTTTAAAGGAAAGCACACAGGGGTTCCCGAATGTTGTCAGGCAATGCAAAGTGATCGTGATGGAATGGGCGGCAAAAGTAGACGAGGGGGGTGGGGCCAGCAGGAAAACACTGGTCAATCGACCACTATAAAATATAATTAAATTTAAATGATGTCTATATTATCTTACTCATAAGAAAGTATGCAATACTTCTGATGAATTATTGATAATGACCAAGAACATTATCAATGTTACTTTTACCTAGCATTTCTGACCTCAACTCCACAATGCATTCATCAATTAATTTAATAACACTTTCAAAGAATAGTTTTCTTCTCACAGCAGGAAACAAGAAATAAAACATTAACAAGAACTTTGAAAGGCAAATTAGTAGAGTAAACACACAATATTATTACATCTACTAATAAAACTTCATATTTTCCCAATTTTCCTAATATAAAGTTTCTCTGTTTTCAGAAAACCCCTTGGTTTTACCGTCTAATAGAGGCTTCTTATCTGTACGTCTCCTTCTTGTTCTGCACATGGATGGTTGCAACATTACTCATATACCTCCCTCTGCCTTCAGCGAAACGGTTCGATTGAGAGCACTTGTTCTAGCTAACAATCAAATAAGTTCCTTAGATGAAAGACCATTTGCCCCAATTCCTTTTCTTATGTTCTTGAACCTTTCCAACAATGCATTACAAACAGTGCCAAGAGATGCTTTGTCAACCTTGCAGAATCTTATTCGACTTGATCTACAGGATAATAGACTACAGAATATAGAGGTGGAAGCACTGGCTTCATTAGAAGGTCTCAGACGATTAGAACTTGATGGAAATCCATTAAAATGTGACTGTCAATTGAAGCCTTTCAGATTATGGGCTCAAAATAGGTCTTTGGCAGCTTCAGCTACCTGTGTCAATAAGAAGTCATGGGATACTTTACTCAACTTGCAATGTTAATTATGCATGTAGCAAATGTAATAATTTGACAAAAATCAATTGTACTCAAGCAGGTGGTCATAACTAGCTCTGACAGAACCTACTTTAGAGAACTTTTCACAGAATTTTGAATTGTCATTCACAACATTTTTACAGGATAATAATTAGAAAATAAGAAATGTTTTAATGTTATTATAAAAATGAAATGAATGCATTATAAGTACTCAATATTACAATGTAAGACTGTACCGTTCCCAGTATTTCTCTCATATGTTTATTCTTGAAATAGTCAATTACAATATCTGCCAAGTAAGGGACTCAGGGAAAATTTATTTTCAAAAGCTTATAAATATATTTCAATCCAAAATACAATATTTTGTATACCAGCATTATAAACAACAGCTTCTTCTGCAAGAAATCATTCATAAAAGGATGGCATTGCGTGTCCTCTGTGCTTGACCTCAACAGGTCATTCTCACCATCTGCCCTCACTGCCTGTCATCTTTGTGTGATGTCATAATACCAAGAATTTATGTTGCCAACTGCAAAGCTGCTTTTGAAATTTGTTTCCCAAATTAATTTTGGTTCTTTTATAAATTTATAATGCTGTTACTCAAAATAAAAAAAAAATAGCATACGTAACTCGTTTACAATGTTGCTTTCTTGTGTTGGTAAACACTTGTTTCGAAAATGAAAAACTTCTAATGTTGGTCATTTTCAAAACAAGTACTTTTGCAATAAAGAGCCTTATAAGCTAGTTGCAAAATGTGCTATTTCAAATAAATATTGAAATAACCAATATGGTGAAAAACAATTACAAAAAATTGCTTCATAACAGCTTTTCTCCAATGGCTTTATTTCCAACAAGAAGAGAACTTTTGAAAAGAACTGTCAGCAAAAAACAAGACAAAGATAAAGAAATATGAAATATGTCAATAGGAATGTCCTTAGTTGGCTTGCAATCACTACCTCATCATTTACCAATATCTGTAGATAGTACCAATAGGAGTATTGAATGTGTAAATCAACATTTTCAAATATAGGCATTTTGTGTCAAATGTTCTTACCTTTCTTTCTCTACCTTTAATTTGTATATATATACACTTTGTATTAACCACAAGAAAAGAATTTTCAACTTGGACAATCTGGTATCATGTATGTATTTATTTATTAATTAAGAGAGTACATATGTTAAAATTTGTTGTTAACACAGTTTTATTAGTGAGCACATGAATTCATGTTTTGTAATTCATATCAACTTCCATAAAATTCCTTTAAACAAATATATTCTTCTTAAGTGCTAATGGTAACAGTGCCTGTAAATTAATGTTTTCACATTACATGAATTAACAGACGATATTTACATTCGTCTTTTTGTGTAATTCTGTAACTGACACAACAGCAAAAACCTACATCCCTGTATAGTTCACTTCCTTTGTGTTCAAATTATGTTCAACAATATCAACCACTGTAACATTCAGTGAAAACTCTTCACTGCTATGACAAACTCTTGTTTCATTAGAATGTCAACTCCTGGAATACAAATCAGAAGTAAACAATAAAATTCAGTTGTAGTATTCAATCAACTGAAAGTGATTAAAGACAAATTTTGTATATAAACAATCTCCATTCATGGATAAGAGATTAAGATTTGTCAGTATGAAAAAAAAAAAGTGAAATCATACTGAAAGGGATTTTATGATTCATTCACAATTTCTATGAAATTATGTTTAAAATACAAAATATTGAAAAGAAATGAAAATTTCAGGAAGAAAATGTCGCAAATGTACTTTCATGAGAACATAAAGTCGCTATATTTTCCTTTACAGATAATATCTTTTTGAAGAATATGAATATGCACATTCAAAAACCTCTTCTTTTCTATTAGATGGAAAAAAGTAATTCTTCAATAAAACATTGTTCCACATTAAGGTGGTGAAAAAACTCACCCCAAATACAATTGTTTTCCAGCATGAAATGTAATCTACACTTAAATTATATAATTAAAAATAATTTAAATCCTACAAAGACAGAAATATGCAGGAACAGTGAAACCAAAACTATTTTATTCAGTCCTGAGTGTACAGCATGAATAATTTCTCCAAAAGGACAATACCATTACCTGTTCAATATCTTTTACAATTTTTGCTCATGTCATTTAACTAATAAGTACTTCCTCTCTTTCATAAGAGGAACATCTTGATCACATGTTAGAGTGAAAGGTGAAAAAGTCAACAAGAACTTCCCATTTATTCAAAGTCTGAATTACTAACAATATTTCAATGGTTTACAGCAGAAGAAAGACCTCATATGCTTCTGAGAACCAATACGAAGCAATCATGTTGTGAGCAGAAAATTTCCTTTTAAATGTCATGAATACACATCACATTCAACATTTTTGTCAAATTTCCATTTCCATTTTAATTAGTATTTGTAATATTTCCAACTTCCTTTCACAATGCAAATAAAATATTAAAATATACTAAGAATATATTTAACTAATAATGGAAAAGAATCGAAAAGAAGTTCTAACATATTAGAATACTGATTTTCTGACACTGAACATTTCTTTTTTATAAGTTGGGTTAACCATAATCAAAAGATTGGATGTGAATCCATATTTTACATCATTTACATTATGAAGAAATGAAATTCTAAAATATCCACAATGCTCAGTTTTAAGTCCTTCAAATCATAATTCATTTAACGCTCATGGCTGATATAAAAAACTTTTTCGTGAACCTAAGAGACATTAAATAAAAAATACAAACAATTTATATTTTAATCAATGTACAAACAATTTTTGCTATCCTAAACAAAAAATGGCAAAATCACAAAAATTTGGGATTGTGACTGAAATATGAAAAATTAAAGAAATAATACATTCAAATAATAATAATATAATAGATTAAAAATCAACTCTTAATGACTAGCATTACAAGGCCAATAAAACTCATCTTTCAAGCATATGGGGCAAGAATTCTGCTAATGTTCATATGAATAAATATACACTACACATGATATAATTATTGCAGATTGGCTGTGGAAGTCTTGTTTTTTGCATTTCAGCTCTAACATTACATTTACTGTGTTATTGTCTTAGTCTCCTCCTTAATGCTATGTTACTGTATTTTAAAAGTATAACCTGCACAAATTGATAACAAATGCAATTATGTAACGCTTTTAAAACCAGATGATAGAAAGTAATAATTTAATACATAATCACTGTGGCTTATGAATATTTCTTACTTCCCTGCACTATTCCTTAAAGTACTGGAAGAAGTGTCAAAGAGCAAAAATGTTAGTCTTTCACATGTTAGATGTGAAAGAATAAGTATTATCCCAGTCATAAAAAATGGAATATGTCTTTGAAGATTCCTGATAAAAATTACTTTTGGCTAATCTAACACACAAACTACAAATGATACTTTTGTACAAGCAATACTCAACACAAGTACAAATATTAACTTTGTACTGTTGATGTGCGATACTGTTGCTGGGATAAAAAGCCATTTATATTCTCACAACAAAACATATATACACACACATACAAAACTGGTATCTCTTGGTCAACAAGGTAGGTTTGGTCCCTGAATAAATGAATTGAAACAGAATACAGGTTTAAGCACACAATGATCGTGCTTCACAAATGGTTTTCCAAAAACAGTCTTTAAGTTTCATTTCACAAAAGACAATGACATTCAAGCTTAAAAACTGTCAAAAGAAATAAAAAAACAGCATTACAAGACTATCACAAGATATTTTCAAGCTCTTTGGATCAATTATGGCGCCAAAATATGTGACACACTCTGGAATACAAAATATATAGTATTACAGATTGTGATTTCTTGGTTGTCTTGTAAAAGTAGCACAACGATGTCAAAACAACTAATAAGTTTGAACATCCATGTCTTACTTAAAATTTACTGAAATATGTATTCATTATAGTAGCAGAGCTGGAATGTCAAATACAAAATACAGCTGTCATGCTACTATAATCCATTCCTCAGTGCCACCAAAACATGTATAAGTACTCTGAAATATACAAAATTGTTACACTACATATTATGATTGTTCACATAAAAATGCCCCAAATATTTGTCTAGTCCTCTCTATCCACATACCGACTATTATTGTTGCATTCAATTGTTTCATGTGTGTCAATTAGTGTCAAAAAATTCTGACAATAATTCAAACCACAGAGGCTTGGTAGTTATCTATTCTGAAAGAAAGCTTTAGCTGAAAAAAAACTGAACTTAATAGCAAACTATTATGTACAAATTTTCAATAGATAAAACTGTCTTATTCATTTGATAACCACACAATTGTATAGCTCTGAGGTAAAATTTACTTAAAACTTTTATCTTATCATAGGTATTATGTTTATTATCTGAAAATTTTTAATTTAAAACGGCCTCATGTAGTGCAAAAATTGAACAGACATGTCAGAGATAATTCACTCAAAAATTTACAATCAGAAGTTATATATTAGCCAGAGTTGTTACAAAAATAATTAAATATCATTTATATCATCTAAAAGGGTTTTCACATTACAACAATGACTTGCATTTGCAGTGTATTTTGTTCTTTGGTAAATATTCCTACTCTTCTTCAGAAATATAATATTTCCATCCCCTTATCAATGTTTAGACTCAATTCTGAATACCTTTTACAGCAAAACTACCATATAAGTAGAAAAATAAAAAGAATAAAAATTAAGAAAATATTGTAACAACTCTAGCAGATGGTAATACTTTGGGGGGAATATCAACACGATCATAGTGTGAAACAAAGCAAATGGTTCTTAGGATGGATGGTGTATTCAAAGTCTTTGTCAAACTGGGTGTAAAATCTAGTAACAGTTATAATAGTTAAACTTCACAAGATTTGTTTTTAATTATTGATATGGAAGTAATACAATTGCATTGCAAAAATTATTTCATTCAGCATTTTCTATTATCTTGTGAATTTTGAATGCTACAAATGGACTTACATATCTCTTGCCTATGTAATACTGGAAAAGTTACTTTCTCATTTTTACTTTATTATCACAATTTCCCTGCAACTAATTTGGGTGATAGAAGTATAGATATGTCATAAAATGCAAATTGCTTAAGGAGTAATGATGCTACAAGTAAATAAAACAACCTCCTTCGAAGCTATTTATTGTATTTCTATAAGACACATTTTCGAATAATCAAACTTAAACAAATTAAGTTGAATCAATTAAAAAAAAATATCCATTTTATTTGAAAGAATTTAAACTACAATGAACAAGTCTCTGAGATGAGCATCTGCAAGATTTGTCCTAAAGCTTACGTGTGACTACCAGTATGTGGGGAGATGGAAGAAGACTAGGAGGCTCAGTATGAGCAGTGGTGGGCTGCTGCTGGGAAAGCAGCCAGGCGCAATGTTGGCAACAGATTCACACAGTACTGGTGCGGTCTGAGGCTGAGGATTCAGCCTGTAAAATACAATAATGAAAGTAGTTAATGAAAACGGCAAAAATAAGTCAATTATATACATAATTACATGTAGAATAATTATTAATTTATAAATTACTTCAAGTCATAAAACCCTGCTTTTTGGATTCAAATTTCCCACAGATGAAATGGATGTTCCATGCGGACATTGATTCATGATTAAAAAACTTCATACATAAAATATCATATCTTCTATTATATGATAATTTCTAAAATATTATTACATATTATATATATATATATATATATATATATATATATATATATATATATATATATATATATATATATATATATATATATATATGTAATTATGTACGTATTCTCAGCCCAGTATTCTCAGTATTCTCAGCCCACTAGGTAAGCTCAAGAGGTTATTAAGAAATAGAATTCTCAAGCATCAGCCTCAAAAGTTTAAATGCCTCAAAACAAAACTCACAGGTTGCCCATGGGAATCACTAAAGCAAGACTGGCAAGTTCTCTGGCATGAACCCTAGATGAATGTTTTCTGGCCAACATTACAATACTATTACTTCAACACTTCAGAAAGACTCAATACTTGTTCAGGAGTCTTGAAGCCCTTCTAGAAAGATGGAGAAGAAAGAGGAAAACTCCAACTCTACAATGATCTGAAACCTGCCCTTAGAATAGAAAGTTTGAAAGTGATACCAAATTTCCATGGTTCCAAGTAACAGTTTATGGCAGGTAAATTTGAAGGATACATGAATTAAAAATAAACTAACAAAAATTAACCACCACTGAGAATATAGTTTTAGCAAAAACATCTGATAATTAAAAAGCATTGGAGCACTATAAATCAAGAATAGATTTGTAGCAAACATTTTAACACTAAAACACATTGATGCATTATAAATGAAACTTCTTCTTTTTTTCCTCTTTTTTTTGTTTTTGTTTTGTTTTGTTTTTTTTTGTTTTTTGTTTTTGTTTGTTTGTTTGTTTGTTTGTTTGTTTGTTTGTTTGTTTGTTTGTTTGTTTGTTTGCAAAAAGAGATTACTGATTACTTAATTTCATAATACTGTTTTATTTTCTCAGAGACCATTATATTTCTTAAAGTCAACGAGATGCCATTTCTTTGAAAACAATGGGACTAGTAATTATTTTAATTACCAAATTTAATTTTAAATGTTATTCTTCCAGTCTTTGTTGTATCTGACATCATCTCTCACTCATGAGTAGATGAAAATTCCCATTAGCAATCAGTTTAGTGACAAAACATCCAACATGTACGCCACTGGATCTTTACATGGCAGTTAATGTTTTTAAGTAGTTGGCATTTTTCTGCAACAATACAGTGTGTTGTATGCAATGTTTCCTATTTTCTTGTTTTTTGTTTACTTGCTTTATTAATTTAGAAATATCATACATAAGGTAATAATCAATTTCAAATGATTTTTTATAAAAGTAAATTTAAAAAATCCAATTTTTGTACTTCGAAACCCCACATATTTATCTCACTTTTCCATTACAATTTAATAATTACAAATTCTTTTTTTATATTCATCTATTTTTTGCAAATCTTAGCATTTATGTACTTTGTGTGTGTGTGCCAGTGTGATGTGCAGCAGGGTGCATGTGTGCTTATGAATGTGTGTGTAAGACATCTGCCAAAAGCCAGGATTACACTTTTTAAAGAAAAAACCTACTCCTTATTATGACTGATACATCAAAACTGCAGAAATTTGCAATAAAAATATTTTAAGGGATTGTTATGGGACAGAAATTTTACTCACCAGGCTGTTGGTGTCAGTTCCCTGAGAGGCAACCCCTGCTTTTGGAGCTTTGCTCGCAGGTGATATCTAAACACGAAAACATGAAATTAGTACAGCAGTTCATAAAAAAATAAGCAACTTTCACTCTCTGACAAACAAACAATTGGCCTTAAGATGAATACATAACAGTATTTTGTTGTGAGTTCCCAAACTAAACTACTACAGTTATTAATGTAGTTCCAGACCTTGGAGATGGCAGAATATGCCATTTTGTGTTCTAGTCAATTATTACATATTTCTTTACTTAAATAAATCTTTATAATTTTATCACATTAGAGTACCATCTTCAATTTGAAAATGCTTTCTCAATTTTTTAGATGGTGAAGAGATAAAGAAAATACAAACTAAGCTATAATACTAAATCTCAGTATTTTGTTCTTTCAATAAAAGTTACAAAATTGCTTTTAAAATTTGTAATCATATTTGTGAGCAAAACTAAAAAATCATGCATTACTATCAATATTACATCATTGCCAATACCAAGATATCTAAAATAATACTGTGGTGCAACATAACTGCTGGAATTTTCTCATATGTAAGTCATGATATAGATTAAATTATTTATACATTCTGAAGTGTTACTAATTCAAAATATTTCTCTCACTCATCTCTTAACTCTTTAATGGAACATATAAAATAAACTCAAATATGAATTAATAGAAAATGAAATTAATGAAAAATATGAATTAGAACATTACAAAACATTTGAAAAAAAAAAATCATTTATGAAATTAAATGTAACTGAAAAGCATTTACGAAGCATACTGTATGGCATTCCAAAAGATGGTAAGATCTACAATTATCAAATGCTCAGGATAATCAAAAAATGAATTTGGAGCTTCATCTGCACATAACTACAAAATTTACAAATAAATAAACTTTTAAAACTGATTTCAGCTGCCATTTTTCCTCAAAAATTCTGTAATGAATAATTTGTACATGTGAACACAATGTGTACAATGTGTACACACAATGTGTACATGTGAACATAATTGTTGTAACGCAATTTGTATTTTACAACTTTTGTAAAGCATGTACACACAACTTTTTCAAAAAAATGCATTTATATATTGGCAGCAGAAAATCAGGGACAACACCTGAATATTATGGGATACATTTACGTTTGGAGAAAATTCCTAACTTTACCTCCTCAGTTGCCACCACAATGTTTTTGCATATTGAGAGTGCAA
This sequence comes from Gryllus longicercus, assembly GCA_038098605.1. NCBI lineage: Eukaryota > Metazoa > Arthropoda > Insecta > Orthoptera > Gryllidae > Gryllus > Gryllus longicercus. The sequence goes on from JAZDUA010000133.1 coordinate 1,801,331, forward strand.
AAAGTATTATAAATATCAAAGAACAAGTACAATTTTTTAAAGGAAGCAAACCAATTAAATCTGGTATTTGTTAATCATTTCACAATTAAGGCACAATTAAAATTCTTTATACAATTGCAACCATGTTATACAATAACTGATGTTAATCTACCAAGGGAAAAGTAACAGCAGTCAAAAGACCAACACCACAAAAAAAAATCACACTTCCATATTCCCAAGGACAACCAAAATTTTCCTTTTTGATCCTCCCAACACCTACATGACAGGGAGTATATAACTGTAAGAAACCAAAGCACATCATCCACCATTTCAGGATTGGAAGGAATATGAAAACCCAATATTCTGTTAAGCCTTCTTTCTGTTAAGATAGAGACAAATAAAAGTTAAAGAAACATTTACATATGCTTGCATAAACAACTCACCACAACTACAGCTGTGAAGTGCTCCACAGACTGAACTCAAGCAATTAAAATCATTATTTAAAAAAATAATCTTGATGTTTATGATTTCAAGAGGCAATTGAATTAAGATAAAATATTATTCCCGTGTATTCTATCATTCAAAGCACAACTGTCTATCTAAGTTGATGTACCTGTTTAACTTAACATTGAATTTGAATGAATAGTATCATTCAAAATTAGAAGAGAAATATTCTTCTATGATTTTCAAAATATTTTTGTATTCTCATACATAGTTAGCATCTGAAACTGAATGCTAACTCAACAAAAAGACATATTAATGTTTTATAATGTAAGTTGCAATTTACATTTTTCCAATAGTAAATACAGACAATATTTTCAAAAGGTAAGTTCACTTGATAGTCAGATGGATGTCACAGATTTCAGTTGCAATTCATTTAAAATTGTACAAACAAATTCAAAATGCTTCCAAAATAGTACTTTTCTTCGGGAATTTTCTTCAGATACTAATACAATAAAATATTTAATTAACATAATTATGGTTATCTAACTTTATATATATATATATACACCAATTTTGTGGTTAAATAAACAGTCACATGACAATGAACACAATCAAAACAGGAACATCTTTTTAGATCGACATTTTAATTATGCAATTATCTTTTAGTAATCCCAAGTCATGTGAAAAAGTGATATCTAATTACTCAAACATGTGTATTCTTGTAATGTCCCACTAATTTCAAAAACCCAATTAGTTTCTCTCAAATATATTGAAGCATTAGCATAATCTAATGGAAATCAATATGCAGAATGTTGATACATAAACTGATTTATCAGTTATTCACTTATGTAACAACAGTAATATTTATAATGAGTAATTTTCATTGACCAAAACTAACATTGCTAAAAACATAAAAATATATTCAATAAAAAAACAACAACATGTAATATCATTCCTTACATAAAACATTCTGAATTCCTAAATGAGCATTACTAGAAGTACTTATAGTGCTTCTTAAAAAAAGAAAAAGAAACGTGAACTACAGATAAAAGCATTTATCAGCTCATGAGGAAGTGCGCAACAACTGGCTGCTCACGATGCTAAGCAGAAACAGTGCAGTTGCTCACTACGGTTCAGTGCTCTCTGATTCAAAAGTTAACAGCAGTGGTATGCGTTCTCTCTAAAGAAAGAAATTCAATAATTAATTTTTATTTAATACTATTCCAATGTTTCTACCACATACCTGCTTCACTATTTGAACATTACAATAAATGTTAAAATTAAGAGTTCAAGAAACAATTTAGTAAACAAGTATGAAATATATATCAAAATTAAGGTTTGATTCAAAATATAACTTTGTTTTTAAAGTTTATCTAAATATGTAAAAGAAAAATTATTTCATTGTATTAAATTTGCACACAGAATAGCAATGCATTAAAAAAATATTACAATTCGCTGACCATTATTATATTTTCACAATTACTCCTATTTCTCGAAACACTAATCATTATCCGAAATCAAAAACCTGCTAAATAAGAACTTCAAGCAATGCAGTGTTTTAAGTGTTTTTAAGTTATAATGGTTAGTGAAGGCAAGGTTAGTGAGACTTACGCCATCACCGTGCAGGTGCAAGGGCGGGGTCTGAGGCGAGCCTTCACCTGGCTTGGAGGGATCCAACGGGCACACCAAGTCACCCATGTCCAGTTCAGCCTTTGACTTTTTTCGCTTCAAAGTGAACTGACTTTTCTTGGCGAGCTAAAGAAATTCAAACAATATATTAATTCATATTATTTTCAACAGCTGAATACACCTATCATGATTATAATGTACAATACAATAGGTATTTTAAAACATTGAATCTACTATTAATAATTTTTTGTCAGATTTCAGCTTTTCTGCACCACTTACCTTAACTTTGGTTGTTGCTGATAAGGGGACATAACCTAATGTAGCTTCAGCTTCACGCTTTTCTTGAATACATTCACGTCCTAATAGTTCTTTAAAGTGTGTGTTAAGGTGACGACGTAATAATGTTTTGCTGGGTGGGATAGAAAGTAAACTGGCAAGCAGTTCTGCTGTAAAACGCGGTTCATGTACCATTAAACCACCATGCACTCCAGATCCACGCAGATTAGGAGCATACTCAGCTAAATCCACAACTCGCAGCCACTCCATAACTCGATGATTAGTCCATCGTGCTACATCTTGAGGTGTTGGTGCACCAGTCTCATCTGGTAATGATCTTCGCAACAGACAATTTGGGTCAAATCCATGGTCACGAAGAACCTAAAGAGATAAATTTACATCATAATATGAAATATATCACACCATAAAATACAATGACCAATTACATAAATTCTCATGTTCCTTAAGTATAATTGTGATGCCTTATAAATGTAGTGTTACTATTTATTTTATAAACATTTACTCACTGCTGTTAATGAAATTAAATATTTCAATAAAATATACAATATTTACTTATTTTTACAAAGTTGAATTATTTTTACTTCACCCCAATATCTTTATCAAAATTCTATAAAAACACCATGGGAACTTAACAAAAGAATTTTAAATACAATAACTCATACAATAACTCAAGGTTGAATTTTTAAATGGCAATTTCTGAGAATTTTTACATGTTTATAGGACTCTGAATGTAAATTTCTAATTTTCCATCTTTTTAACTCACAAATTGGTACACTTTGTTTTTAGAAGTTGCTAAATACTATGCTTATAATTTCAAAAACATCCTAGACAGCACTTTTTTCTTCCACTTTATGTGAAAGTGGGAGCTTGGGCACCATCACATGCTGGCCATGGAAGATCCTACAGGCTCTGAAGATTAAGCACCACACAGGGGCCAGCCTTTTGGAGTAAATAGTCACTTTACCGTAAAGGCGATTGCTATCAATTCCCAAAGTCACGTTTCAGAACAATACCACCAAAATGTAGGTGCATTAATTTTTAAAGATGATATGATGGAAATAAAGAATTATACTTAATGTCCTCCATTCATAAAATGTTTTGTATAATTCAATCTCTTGTTGGAAAGGATTTTTAGATTTCCATTATTTGTACCTTTTCTTTCCTTTTTCTCTTTCCAGCTTGTTTTCACAGCATTTTAATAACAATTTTGGAGTAATACTAGAAAAACTTAACTCTTAGCATGGGTCAAAAACTATCATGCATTAAAAAAATTTCTATAATTTTAAGCAAATTTTTCACAATTTACTACACACTAAAAAATTCTAAATGTTATTGTGCTCACAAAAACCTCAGATGTGGTAATAATTAGAGTAATGAACTTGCGGATCCCGAACATTTATTAAAAAAGCCCAACTCAGATACATCTGAAGATTTTTTTTTATATCTGCCATTTTATCAACATAAATTCATTGACCTCTTCTGGGCTTAGAAAACAGTAAAAATTGTTAGTTCAAAGAATATTTTTAAATAATTCAGTTCATTGTGAATATAAGTCAATACTCATGTAATAAATATCTCAAGAAATTCCATATATAATGAGTGTTTAATTTGAGAGTAGTAAATTATTATTAAGTTTCGCAGAAATTTAAAAATTTGAAAGTTATCTCACTTTTGCACCACATTGGTGTATTTGACCCAAGTGCACTTTTTGTGTAGGTTTTTAAATGTGTCTATCTAGTGTCTAGCTAGTTGAAAATCCTGTTACCATCAGGACTCAACCCTAGGACCTCCCAGTCAGAGGCACTACAGTGACATTAATTGATACTCTGAGCCATTTTACACTGGTATAGAGAAGACAATTACAATGGAAGCAAAAATATGAAATGGTATTGTAAAAAACTATCAGAAGTAGACACTATAAACCAAAAGGCAAAAAACAGTTCAAAGAAGATGACTCATTGCTTTTTTTAACAATATTCAGGTCACAATGTTGCTTGGATAAACCATTTAGATTAATTTTAATAGAGTCCAGAGACTTTTGGAATAAAATATATTGCAGGGTATTTGGTGTGTGAACAGGCATATCAGATGGTAAACTACACAAATAATGCAATATTGTGTTGTTTATTTGTTGCAATATTTTTTGAAAGGATTCAACCAAATGAGCATTGGATAAACTGAGTGTAAATTCATGCAGACCAGATGAATAACTAAATGAGGAAAAGATGGCCCAAGATGTGTCCATTGGGCCATACACGCCACTTTGCTAATCTAGTAGAGCTTCTAGCTAAGATATGTCTAAGAGGTAAGGTTGGGGATAGATGGGGCGCCTTGACTGGGCTTGACCTAGCTGATTGCATCTGGAGGTTTTCAAGCTCTGCAGAATAGCAATCGGTTATGAGTTCAGGCAAACTCTGAAGATAGTCACAACCATAAAATAATAAATTATCACACTATACATAAAGTAGATGATAAAAAGATGACGAACATGCTTCATTTCATGAAATCTGTGCTTCAACACTCAGTAATATTGGACAAAAGATCATAATGACCTTTTCACCTAGTTTGAAATGTTTTCAATACAGAATTTTCATGACAATATGGAATGTCACTCACACTTCACAAACTATATAAAATACTTCAAGAATATGTCACCAAATCTTCCTCTCAAAATTAAGTTTAAAAAAATGAAATAATTTTACATTGAGTTCATTTGTAAGGAAATGCTTAAAAAGTCAGAAAAACTCCAATTATAAAACAATGAAGTAAATATAATTAAATAGTAATATTTTCTTTTTGAAATATTATAACTCATATGTTCAGGCCTAAGAGATACTTATGGTACACTGTAGTAGAGTTATATGATAAGGGTGTATCAAAATAATGCACTAAGGAAAACAATGTTTTCAGAAAGTAAAGTGTTTCAGGAATCTGTCTGCCTGCTATATTAGTAATAAATAAATATAAAATTAAGATACTGACAAGAGCATGCATTTAATTAATAGAGTACAATATAGAATAATTGTTAAGATAAGTTTTATTTGTTTTTTTTTTTTTAATAATTTAATGTTTAAAATTCAACTCTGTGTACTTCACCATGTTCGACATCTATCTGCCAAATGCAGTCAAAATTCGTTCCAATTCAAAAGCGTGGCATGGCAGCTGCCATTGATTAGTGTGATTGGTAGTGATATTGACTGATTAGTGTATCTGGGCATATTAATGGCTAAGGTAATTAGTCCCATAAGTGTAGTGATCTTCCCCTGCTGGATGATAAGATCTGGCGCCAGCCTTGAGAAGATTTCTCTAACAAGATATCTCCCATATATTTCACTGAGGCACTGCCCCAACTGGGGCAAACTCTAAGTTTCTGACATATTCCACCTTTAATGCAAAAGGGCCACATCTCCAAAATCACTCATTTAGCAGGAAAGCGCTCAGAAATTTTCTTGAGCACATTTAAAAACAGGAATTGAGTTAAATTGAATTGCTAATAGTTGGCGATTTATGAAACTTAAAAAATAGCATTGTTGCTTATCTTGTAATGGAAAACGAGGAATCTAGTATGTGTATATTACAATTTTCAATTTTTCAGAGATGTGGCTCTGTTGCATTGGATGAGTGATATGAGGTTATGTAGTGCATGAAAGTGTAAGAGTGAGAAAGTAAAGGTTGAGAATAAGACAAGAAGAGGAAGGAAAGCTTGCAATCAGTTTGAGGCTTGCTTGTTAGGGTACTGCTCTGGCATTTGCCTGGTATTGATTGGAGAAACAATAGAAAACTACTAATCAGAGCAGCTGGACGCTAGATTTCACCTCCATATATATCAGCTCTAACAGATCTAAAGAAACAGAAGTTTCATGCTTTAGAAAGCGATAGTTTAATTTAGCAACATAACAATTTTGAGATGAAAGTTGCAAACCAAGTTACAAATACTATCAGAGAGCACTAACAAAGCCGCTGTGTTTATGGGCATTATGACAAAGAGTGTATACAATGTGCAGCAACATTAATGTGAGAGTAAAAGGATTAAAATTGCAGGAAGTGTGCTAAAGTACAAAATTACACGAATAGTACTACTAACTGAAAATTATTTCTTTATTATTAATATTATAATTTATATAATAATATAATTATTATAGAATCTTTTTGCTTACTTGTATACCACGGCGCAAACTTGCAACATGCAAACTCGAGCTGAGATGCAAGAGTGCTAGATCATCTACAGTTAGACGATGTAACACACGGCCATCCACTCGAGCAGCCAAAAAGGATTCTTTGTGCTGTGGGAGGCCAACATCGTCCAGCCATCGTAGAACCCAAGCAGTATCTAATCGTCCTGCTGATAACAGATGTGGATCTTCCGGTTTGACAATACCATTTTCCGCTTCACAGAGTAATGCTAACTGCAGCTTCTTACGGTGAATTGGGCTCTAAAAAAGGAAGATTCATTTTAAAAAATTAAAGCTTTATTCAAGTGGAATTAAATGAAAGCTAACAGCATAAATAAGAACTTTTAATTCCTGCATTGAATTTTGAAGTTTATCGCCAAATAATTCAATGTGTAATAAAAGTTACAAAATCATATATATATTTTTTCCCACCTTGATACCAAGCTCCTTATCAATTTCATGAGTAGATGCTGAGAGCAATTGTGCTCCAGTTTTCACCCATCTGCGAGCATCATTTGCATAACATTCTAAACCCAGATCAGATAGCCATTGGGAGATAGCTTCACTATCCCATTGAGAGAAGGGCAAATCAGGTCTAAAATGAAGAAATATATTAGGATTAAAACATCACATACATAAAAAAGGAAAAAGTAATAATAAATAAACAATTGATTAAAAATAAGAACGATTTTAAGATTTGTAGCATTCACAATGATGAATGCTGCTAAAAAATACTTCAATATTAATTACACTAGGGAACCTTTTTACCTCCAGGAAGGTAGAGAGGGCAACATACTCAATTTTATACGTAAATTATGAATATCACAATAAAATAAACGTCATATCACGTCGCAGTTTCTAAATATACTGTATCATACTGTATTTTGCTATTAATGCAAATACATTTAAACCACATCTGCAAGATATGTAAATTCAATATGCATAAAATCTATTTTATAATAAAATATTTGTTCAGTTCATCTCTGCCACTTTCATGAGAAAACAACAAAATTAGGCTTTTTTGATTTTTTGTTGTAGTTGTTTTTTAATTGATGTCTTTATTCTCATGTCTGGTAGTCGTACTCAATTACGAGAAAACCTTAGTGGCCTTAATAAGTTTAGTGGATGTTTTGAAAACAAATCACGTGCACCCACATATTTCCTACTGCGCATCAGTCAATGAAAGGAATTATTTTAGCCGCTTACGTTATCACAAGTACCCAATCGATGGGTTGGCAGATTATGAGTCAGTGGGTGTCATGCGGAACCCACAGTGCACATGAAGTTTGTGTCTGGTTTGCATGCACCTCAAATATATTAATACATTATAGTTCTATATTTTTATAAAGTGAAATTCACCACATGATCTGTAGAATTGAATTGGTTCAATAAAATGCAAATCATCATTTCACATCAAAAGTGTGCAAATCAACCCGATAAATTCTATTACATTTATAGAAAACTTACACTTAAATTTCAAAGGAAAATAAATTTTAAAACAATTACAAAACTGGTTTTTGATCAGGACAAACCATTGGCTGTAACCAGTGTTGTGTCACCTGTACAAAGAACCTTGGGTTGTGGTTGTAGGGAAAACTGAAATCGATGTCATTCGTTCAACCAATGTTGTGGAGAATACCAACAAACCATTTTAATGTCTGCATATTATTGCACGAATATGCATATTCCATTTTTAACTTGTTCTTACTTCATTTGAAGCATGCTCATAAAATTTTGTGGTTATGTAACTGGACTGACAATGTGAAAATTAATACCTTTTTATAATGATTTTCAATCATTTCCTTTGAAATCATCTACTTTCATCATGAAGGTATATACAATTTTTTTTCTTGTTCTCTAATGTTATTTATTATGTAACAATCTTTGTGGAATACAATGTAATAAAATTTTTTTGTTGACACATCTTTGGAACAGAAATCATTGTTTTTTAAAATATTTTTTCAAGCAGGAATTATTCAGCTATTTCATTTCATTCCCCACAAGGGACTAAAGCATTTTCTCATCATGATATATCAACTTTTCAGATTACTAATATTTTTTGTTTTGTTTTGACACAAGCCCCCTTGCCTTACAGTAACATCACTGAATCCTTATGTAGATTATAAAATAAACTTATATTTTTTTTAGAGAAATTTATATGATGCCTACTTAGGAGCAGGTGATGGGGCTGTTCCCCATCCAAGGCGAGCACCAGCTGTGGCTCGCACTCCACCTCGTCGAAACTCTCCTTCTCCCGGCAAGTCTTCCAAAGTCCCTGAATTGCTACGCTTAATTCTGATAACATTTCAAAGTCACAGATTCAATGACAAACATGTTAGAAAATGTTTTGTTTTCATAAAGACATGCAACTGTCAACTTTCAAAAATCTGTATCATTGTTAATTTACCTGCCAAAAATTTTCTTGATGCCTTTATTCTTTTGAGGTTGTAATAGTGGACTGGGTTGTGGAGAGAAACTATTCACAATATTATTTTCCTCCTCCACAGCAGGTTGGTCATCAATAACTACTCGTTCAGTTTCAGCTACAATCATACAATCATTGTCAGATAAACAGATTGTCCTATTAACTATTTTCAATACTTATAAACTGTGGTTGGTTTAACATTCAATTCATTATAAAAACTGCAAGTGATTACAACATGAATGTAACATGACCTAATATACACAAAATTTCAATACTAGAGGTACAGATATCTGATTATTTAAGGGCTAGTAACTAGGGTGCGTGATCATGCAACATGATGTATGTTGTATTCATATTTCTACATTTATTTCTACATAGGAAAGAAGATGTAATTAATGCAGATGAACATGAATTATATAAGACTAAAAATAATTTCTGCAGAACTAAATTACTCCAGTGATAAATAAAATAATTAAACACATTTTGCCACATGTTGTCTACTCTTTGGAACAATGTGCAGGTTTTACAAAGTGTAGAAGCTTTTCAAAGGATTCGCTAAGATAACATATTTTCACTCATTCAATACGCATTACGAAGATTTATCAAATTAATATGGAACTTGTAGACAATTTTTCAAAAAAATACATAAGCACAAATAAATTCATTATTACAGGGTCATTCTAATATATGGAAAATTCACTTTGAATTTTATGCTTTCATACCATAGTGACAGTCATCCCTGCATATTTAATGAACATTTGAAATTTAGTCAATACCCAGATACTGCAGTAAATTTTTCACAATCAATATTAACAATGCATAAAGTCAGTATATGAAACATTGATGATATAAGACACAAAAATTTTAGATTATGGCTTCACTGAAGTTTGCAAGATATATATTCAGAGCAGAAGATCTATAAGAATTAATGCAAGCACAGAAATATTTCTGCCAATTCATGCTTTAACTGTCATAGTTTTTTTCCAAGAAATATTAGAATTATCATCAGATAAATAGATTCTGTAAGTAAATTATATGAAGCAAGCAGAACAAATTTCTGAGTTGAGTCCATCAGCAATTTGCATGCTAGATCCCATTTAGTTAGTTTCCTTCCTATGTACAATTAAATCTTCTCTATTCAGTTTTTTTAAAACTGATTTTTAGGTAAAATGTACATCGTTTTATATAAAAGCTTTTATAACTATCTGAAACAAATGTGCAGTTCATTTTACAACTAAAATAGCCCAGAGTGGAAGTTAACAAAGTAAATTTTTCCCATGCATCATTAAAATTTGTCAAGCCAATTATTATATTACTTATCATTCAATATTGGTGCATTCATGTACATATTTAATTTGGAATTTCCTCAACAATACAATACGTTAGACATGTAATACCAGCCATGCATGGGCAGTCAAATTTTGGTAGCAAAATTGTTATGGTCTAGGCCAGGCGATCCATGCTTTCGAGCAAGGTCCCTGCATCACCTAGATTTGGAGATGAAAAACTCTTGTCTGCCCCCACTCGGCGACTGGCCTGCGGATGGAACGGAAGAAAGGAAGAAAGGCCTTTACCGAATGCCACTCCCTTTCGTCCACTGCTCACAAGAAGGTTGGGATCCAGAGGGGGCATTGAACTGCCAGACCCAGTCCGCTGGCGTGGCAAACTACCATAATGATCCACTTTGCGACGGAAATTTGCTGGGGGTGTCTGTGGAGAGAAAAATTGTTATTTTGGAATATTTATTATAATATGAAAGTTCTTTCAAAATTTGCATGTTAAATGTTTAAAAAGAATGAAAATCTCACAACACCATCCTCAAAAAATTACATGACATTGGGGAAGGGGGGGAACACTATTGTTTGAAAGTATATTTCATTGAATCAGCTTAATTAGCATGATTGATTTAAGTAATAAGAAGTACCTTGAAATACATGGTCTAAAAATTTGTAATCAGCTGTGTGGCAGAAAAAACAGTCATTTTATTTATCAAAAAGGATTTCTTTTCTAGAAGTGTAGTTAACTTGTATCCTTAAAATCCATAAAATCAAGTCGTTTGTGTGCACGCAAAACCATTCTTAGAAGGGAAAAAAACAGCCAATCCACCTAAACAACACTTACTCGTGGCTGAGGGATTTCCTCATTTCCAAGTCGGCGAGGACTGCCATCCGACATTGAGGAAACAGGTGATGGAGATGGTGAAGCTCCAACCAATAACTACAAGAACACATGAAAGTTCATTTCTGAAGACAATTTTTTTTTTCTTCTAATAAATTTTATTGCAAATTTTATTGCAAAATTTTATTGCAAATTGTTTTTATAACAAGAACTACGACTGGCCAATTTTAAAGACGATAATTTTTTTTTGTAATACAATTTATAAGAAGGGGGGAAAAATGTCTTTGGAATCGGCCAGTCATAATATATTTCAAAAAGAAAACAAGACAAATATAAAATATGAAAGTTCAGTATAATGAATAGAGAAATAAAACTAAAAACAAATAAGTGAGACATTATTATTGTTACATAGAAAAATTTTGTAACACTTCTCTCCAGGTTTTTTTCTGAACATTTTGATGGACAAAATAAATTTCTGCCTCAAAAATTATGAACCGTAATATTTTATGAGAAACTAAGAATACTCACCTGAGCATTTTGGGAAGGGGAAGAGAAAGGAGTGGACGTAGCATGTAGTACCGAGCGTGGTGCTAAGGGAGGCTTATTTCGTCGACGTTCCTCGCTAAGTCGTTCTCGTAATTCCAAATTTTCTCTTTCAATGGCAGCTTGTTGGAGTTTGAGTTCTGAGATACCAGACAAAAGTTCAAGTTTGTGTGTCTCCAAAGAGGAACGTGCCAGCATCTCCTGTGAACAATGATGTTGTGCATTTTGTGGAGTATTCTTTATTGCATTCTCATAATAACAATACAAACAATACTACAGATTGGACAAGGTCTGAACATTATTTCACAACATTATTTGGACTTTTCCAGATGATTGAGCAAACATGCAGTTTAGCACATGATCATGTGAATATAGAAGGTTTCCCATTAAATAGGATATTGCCCTAGATGAAGTAATAATAAAAACAATTTCATTCCTACACAAAAATAATTTATTGCTCTGAGAGTTCACTGAGTAAATTCATTTAATAAATTGAACAATATAATGAAGTTGTTTTATCCAAAATAATACGCACCAAAAAACAAAAAAGAACAAACAAACAAACTAGAAGGGAGGAATGAAGAGGAACGTAGATGGTTGGTAGGGCCTACAGTGACAAGTGTTGTAAAAAGGAATAAAGGAGGGAAACAAAACATAAGAGAGGTAGAAGAAAAGTATGAAAAGCAGAGAAGATTACAATGGAGGTAGTTTGAGAAAAGGATTATATATATATATATATATATATATATATATATATATATATATATATATATATATATATATATATAGTATTTATTTATCATTTGGCCTGGATTGAAGGAAATGGCTCAATGGTCATGGTTTTGTAACCAGAATCTGGGTACTGTTGTCAGATCTCCCAAGTATTGCATACCCGATAACATATTATGTATGATGATGACTGCAATGACATATAGTGGTGAATAATGAGCATGACGTATAGGTGGGAATTAAGAAACGAGTAACTGATGGAGTAAGACCTAGGGAAACCCTGAGAACACTCCGGAATCTGCCTCGAACCATACTTTTTCGTCTATCTTCCTTTTCGATGACACACTAAGTAAACACGACCATTTTGACCCATTTACAAGAAAGCAGCCTCACAAAATCCTGGTGGATAGGGAAATTTGGTTCGACTTTTCAGTCCTGAACTAAAGAGATTTGAGACTGGGAAAAAAAGTAGCAGATTGTGAGGTCCAGGTTATAACAGGCGCACGTGCAACCCGCAACACTAACTACATTGTGCACAACTAGAAAATGGGTTCCTAGACTGTTAAAAATACGTTTTTGTGTTCCTCAGGATCCGGGTCCGGTTTCCGATGCCGGTTTTTATTACTTTTATTATTATTATTATTATTATTATTATTATTATTATTATTATTATTATTATTATTATTATTATTATTATTATTATCATCTTCATAATAATAATAATAATAATAATAATAATAATAATAATAATAATAATAATAATAATAATAATAATAATAATAATAATGAACAGAAAGGATGTAGACCTGGATCTCAGGGATGCAAGGAGCAACTCATTATAGACTCTGTAATTATGGGGCAAGTGCTTGCAAAACAAAGAAACTTGTACGCATGCTACATAGATTACGGTAAAGCATTCGACACCGTGCCCCATTCTTGGCTCCTTCAATGTTTGGATGTACACAAGGTCCACCCGTTTATCCAAAACTTCCTGAAAACCGCGATGAGTCGATGGAATACAAAACTGTATCTCTCTAATGGAAAACAATACGTCCACACAGATACTATACACATCCGCCGAGGGATTTTCCAGGGTGACTCTTTAAGCCCTTTATTGTTCTGCTTAGCCTTAAATCCCCTGTCTACTCTACTTAATTCAGCTAATTATGGAATCGCTCTTAAAAAGGGGAACTCAACTCTTCTCCGGGTCTCACATCTTCTTTACATGGATGACCTGAAGCTCTATGCAGACACTGAGAGTCATATGCGGCAACTAATAAACGTGACGGAGAAGTTCACTGACGACATCAAGATGAAATTCGGTTTGGATAAGTGCAGGAGAGTGAATATCATTCGGGGTCATAAGCAAGTTATAAATTTGGAAACTGATAATGAACCAAAGATTACCTTCATGGAACCCCATGAAACTTATAAATACTTGGGTTTCCAACAGTCACTCCGAATCAAACACACTGTTACTAAGAACATACTAACAACTGAAGTGTGTAAACGATTGCATGGACTCTTAAAAACTCAACTCTCTGCTAGAAACCTTGTGCAGGCCATCAATTCATTTGTTATTCCAGTGCTCACATACTCTTTTGGCGTTATTAAATGGAGCAATACCGACCTCGACAACCTCCAAAGGACAATCCGAACCGCTATGACTCAACACCGAAAACATCATCCCCATTCAAGTACTGAGCGTTTTACCCTTCCAAGGTCGCAAGGAGGGCGAGGTGTTGTAGATCTCATAAATCTACACAGCACTCAAATTGCTTCACTCAGAAGATACTTCTTGGAACATTATGGGAGAGTTCAGCAAGCAGTGAGCGCAGTTGATAATAACTATAGTCCTCTGAACTTGAAAAAGCTTGATCCGCCTGTTCAACCAATCATTGAAACGAAAGAGAAGATATCATTATGGAAAGCGAAGGCACTGCATGGAAGGTACCCTCACGAGCTGAGTAAACCAGAAGTCGACATCTCTGTGTCGCACGCATGGCTCCAGCACGGGGATCTCTTTCCGGAGACAGAAGCCTTCATGATAGCTATCCAGGACCAAGTGATACCAACATTGAACTACAGAAAACACATTCTGAGAGATTCTACCATTCATTCCGACTCGTGTAGAAGATGTGAGGCTGCAAGCGAAACTATCCAACACGTGACAAGTGGATGTAGCAGCCACGCACAGTTGGAATACAAAAAGAGGCATGATGAAGTGGCGAAGCAGGTCCACCAATTATTGGCATTGAGAACGGGCTTACTCGCCACTTCCGTGCCGTATTATAAATATGTGCCTCAGAGTGTGCTTGAAAGTAGTGAGCACACACTCTACTGGGATCGCTCCATTATCACTGACAGACATGTCGGCGGCAATAGACCCGATATAACGTACATTGATAGAAACCATCAGCAGGTTTTCCTTATCGATATATCAATACCCAATACCCACAACATATCGGGAAAATATCAAGAGAAGATCCAGAAGTATACCGATCTTGCCCATGAAGTCGCATCTCAGTGGAACTTCAGTAAAGTGACAACTGTGCCTATAATATCAGCTACAGGAGTGATCCCAAAAATGACACTTCGGGCACTGGAGTGTCTTCACTTGGATGCCAGGAATGTATATAATATGCAAAAGTGTGTAATTTTGAATACATGCCGTATTGTCAGAAGCCATCTGAACCTTCAGTAAAGCAACCACACACCTGGTCATCATTCCTGTGTGTGGTTGACATACCGACCAGTAATACTGTGAATAATGTATAATAATAATAATAATAATAATAATAATAATAATAATAATAATAATAATAATAATAATAATAATAATAATAATAATAATAATAATATTTTATTAAAGATCCCCTCTTGGAACCTAGCACATCTTCCAGTAGTTAGACGCCTTCCAAGTTTCGTTCCTGAATGAAGCAATTTTTATTTTTAAAACAATAATTTTAAAAGTATAGAACGGTCGCACGGGTCCACCAAATATTAATTAATTAAACTGAACTGAGTTATTGTACGGATTTTTACTTTCTCGCCCCTAAGAACGTATGAAAAATATTGTAATCGTGTGCTGGAAAACGAATTTTCGTTAGATAAACTTTTATTTGCTGAGCCCTGGTAACGAAAAGGTCGATAAATATTGTCCCTATATAAAATTACTTCCTCTAAAAGCGGCTCCACACATTCGTTATTAGTCGAGTAGTGAGCAACAGCTACACGAATCCCGAGTAATGTGGATGGGGTGCTTGCTATTTGCCAAGTGACGAACGATTCGGTGCTCGACCTATTTCCCGCAAGTCGGTCTTTAGGACACATCAACGGGCGCGAACATTCACCGCACACACCAGCTGTTCGAGAATGGACGAGCAGTAGCTCGCTGCTCGGCGAATGCCGAATGTGTGGAGTCGCCTTAACACGTTGTATAGTCAGAAATCAAGGTGGCAGTGTGTCCTTGATATCGAAAACTCGATAAACTCGGCAAAACTCTTATCCGTCCATCTGTCTGTGAGTGCTCAATACTAGCGTATAAACCCTTCAGCCGATTTTCCAAGATATTCCCCAATCGATCTCACCGGCGTCACGGCTCCTTGAATTTAAAATCTATATTTACTTTTTTTTTTTTTTTGGGGGGGGGGGGGTACTTTACATGAAACTCCTGAGACATTTTCAAGATTTACACAAAAATGACTCCAAATTTTTTGATTAAATTTTGTTGCCGGATAGGATAAAGGACGCTCAAGAGAATCAATAATGTACATTAAAATCCTTGATTTTTCGAAAGTTGGAAATGTGATTTTTTTTAGTGTCTTGCTACAACTATTACATTGACGATAGGGAGTTTTTCCTCAATGAAAAATGTTTTTTAAAGACAAATCTTGAAATAAGGTCATGTACAATTTTCAGAAAATATGAGCAGTTTTCGCGAAATTTTGAACGAAATGAAGGCAATCCCCCCCCCCCCCAAATCGCTGGAATATTTTTCTTTCAATTTTCCCCTCGTATGTATCAAGGGGCGGTAAAAAAGTATGGAGCTATTTTCATTTACGGCGAACTCTCTATATTTTCGAAAATTGCAAAAGTTAACATTCCAAAACTACAAAATTGAAGAGAGAGGTTTTTGCCTTAGACAGTCTGTTGTAAACACTCAGATCCTTAAGAAAGGTAATGTACAATTTCGTGAAGAAACGAGTACTTGTGCTTGAAATTAATGCAATAAAAACAATGTTCTCAAAATCCGATCCAAATTTCTTTTTCAATTTCTTTCCGCGGATAGAAGGGATGCTTAAAAGTCTGGCGGTAGTCTCATTTTCGTTTAACACTGAATTTTCGAAAATGGCAAATTTATATATAATGCGGAATTGTGCTGTTATAGCAGCACTAGTTTCCTTTAATGTTTTTTCCAAGGATAAAACAACTGCTTGCTAAATGAACTTGTCAAATGAAAATGAAGTCTGCGACATTTTTAAAACGTCCTTTATACTATCCGTGACCAAAGTTTATTAAAACATTTGGAACCATTTTGAGAAAATTTTGAAAATGTTGAGTCCTTATGTAAAGAACCCTCGAAAATGAAAATATCCATTTCAAAATCACAGGACCTCGAGTTTCTTCAAATCGATTTAGAAATAGCAATTTTGGAGAAAATCGTCAAAATGATTTGGGTATCACAGCGTTCAGCCACAGACGTTTTGTTGTCAACAGACTTTTTTGGTATCAAGGATCACAAAGCATGGATTCTGACTACACAACGTATAAAACAGGAAGTAATTACTATACGTAGGAACAAGATTTATCCATTTTTTGTTAACAGGACCGGGCAATAAGAGGTTTTCTCACGGAAAATCGCCGTTTTCCGGCGCACTATGATAATCCTTTATTTTCTTACGAAGTAAGGCGAGAAAATAAAAATATAAAGGTCTGTATTAGTAAAACTCCCAAAAGTTTCGTTTTTTCACGAAACGTTTTTTAAGAAAAGCACATTTCGCAATATATCTACGTTAGTGAACTTATTTATAAGTTGCTTTAGAATTTAATGTTAGCCGGTAATAATGTTTTTTGGATTAGTAGAAAGGCGACTATTTAAAATAAAGATAATATTAAACTAACGTTTTTAGCGTCTATTAGGCTTTTATTTTATTTGTTTACAAATTTATCTCTTATACTGACAAAAGAAGTATTTTAAAACTGATCTGTTTACCAATAATTACCGTTACAAATCATTAGCACACATTTACAAAAAGGAAAACAGCATTTCTTCGGCCTCGACCACTGGACCGCGACTTCCACGTCGTTGTAAGCGTAGGGACGGCTCTGGAAGCAGCTCTCCTACCATAAGAAATCGCTGTATTCCTCTCTATGAGCTGAAAAAATACGGCAGAGCCTTGATGACATGGGGCACTTCGTCGTTATCCTATACCTGATATCAACTTCTCTAGTTTACCAAAGTTGGAAAATAAATACAGGAAACGTTAGTTAGCATGATGAACTCGTCTAACATAAAATTCGTCGTAACACGAATAAAAGTTTGGCTGTGGCAAGGAAACAGTAATATCGATATACTTCTATACATAATCGGACACGACAAATTTTTATAACAAGAACACCGATTATTTCAGTCTCTTGGAATTCGTGTTAACTAGGATTGTCTGTGATGAAATAATAGATAAATAATATAAAATATAAAAAAAATAATAAAGACCTGGGTGGCCGATGTTGCTAAGGCGGGAGCGTCTTTCACCACATAGATCCATGTTCCTCCATTATCATGGTTAGTGCTAGTACATTCGTCTTAAGGCGGCTCCACACATTCGGCATTCGCAGAGCAGCGAGCTTCTGCCAATGCCAACATCGCCCAATCCCGAACATCTAATGTATTCGGCGAATGTCCTCTCCCTTTAATGTGCCCTAAAGACCGACACGTGGTGTGCACAACGAATACCGAAAATTTGGCAAGCAACCCGTCCACACTACTCGGGATTTGGCCAGCGGTTGCTCGAGATTCGCCGAACGCCGCATGTGTGGAGCCGCCTTTATAAAACATACATAATTCACATGCACGGCTCACATGGCAGTTAAAAGTAAGGATGCACCAGAGCCAGTTCCTTTCTAAATGTCCACGAATGCACGTCACGTGTGGTTGAGGCTATGATTTAACTTTACCGCTACGGGATCGACAAGTGTTCTCTGGTCCAAATTTGATCGGAATTGATGATGATACTTATAAATACAAATTAAAAATAATAAAAGTAGTAAGGCGATTGTGGCAAAAACCACACCGAGAATGATTGTGGGGTTGAAGCTCAAGTTTTCATCTTTCGATTGTAGCAAGGTAGTCAATGGCATTCCATTACCTGTCTTATATAAGTGGTAGCCATCGAAGTCACTCCTCATTTCATAATTATCTATGAAAAATCGATATGTCCGGAAAGTACTTGTTCACCAACGTATTGGTAAGAGAGCAGTAGTAGCAGAGTAAGAAGAGAGGGACGATATGAATAAAAGGAATTTGAAGATTAAGATGAAAAGATGAAGACCAGGGCCTTACAACACTATCAAAACAGGGGACAAAACTCTAGGAGGCGGTAGTGTCGCCAGGTACAGCTCCAGATTAGGCTCGCCAAGTTCCGCACATAAATATTGGCTAATATGTGAGAAATAAAAAAAGTGTCTTTTAAATGTTCAATTATTCATAATATACGAAAACCCCTGAAGAAAGCTCGAACATCGGCGCTATCTTTTGTAACATATGGTCCTACTTGCGACCCGCAAACGTACGCAAACGCCACGCACCTTTAAGTATCGTTGGCAGCAGTTCGTATTTTACTTCCTGTAAGACGGTGATGCATCAGAGCGCGCCACCGTAATGGTTTCCACCACTTTATATGGGAGTTATAAGACCCTGATGAAGAGGAAGGGAAGAGGAAGGGAAGAGGAAGGGAAGAGGAAGGGAAGAGGAAGGCGAAGAGAAAGCAGTGCGTACCGTCTGGAGCATGTTCTCCGCGGAGCTGAGCTGCTGCTTCTTCTCGTCAAGCGCCTTCTCGAGGTCGGCGATCTTCTCGGTCTGCACCTCGATCTGCTCGCTCAGCACGGCCACCTGCAGCTGCAGCGTCTCCTTGTCGGCCTCCAGGCGGCGCACGCGCTCCTCCACATCGCTCGACGGCTGCAACACGCAAGGCAGGGCCAATCAGAGCGGGCGGCGCGCGCGCTTCCTGCCCACCACGCGGGTCAGGGACTCGACCATCAATCCACACACACACATAATGATCAAATAACATTGTCCAGAAAGTCTAAATAATGGAGTCTAGGTGCAGCACAATTGGTGATTTTCGTAGCGTTCAATTTGTTAATGAAGTATCATGTCATATTATATATATAATGTGACATGGTACTTCATTAACAAATCGATATATAAAGCGTCAGTTGTCTGATCAACGTTGAGAAAGTGACTTCAAAAAAGAAAAATATGCATAGCTTTTAAGGACAGTCAATTCACGACACCTCAAGCACAACAACAGAACAAAGTTGGCAATAACTAGCAGGCAAAGCATGAGTACACTTGAAACATTTCTTGACCAGATAAGATTACAGAGTACAAAAGCGCATCCTACTACGCGGTTTCACAAAATCAGACTCGCAGAAGACACCATGGTACAAATGCTGACCTGCCCGCCAACTGGCATGTCGCACACGAGAAAGAAAACTGCACTGGGCAACGCCGTCCCGGAAATAACCGGCGTCGTCGACCACGAGCCACGATCGCACATCCTTTCACTGCACATCGGCCGCAACGCGTTCGCGACATTCGGGGACACCAGCGTCGCGCCCGGCAGAAGGCGGCCCGCGGATCAAAGACGCCTCCCGCGCTCTCCCCGGCGCAACGCGGCGCGGGCGCGGGGGCGGGGGCGGGGGTGGCGCCCGAACTCCGCGAGGGCGCGCCGCGCCTCTGCTTAGGCATGCCGGGCACGCGGTGCGGCGCACAGTGGGCTCGAAGAGACCCACGCGCGCCCCTACTACTACGAATTTACTACAAAATCTTATCGATGTTGCAATCGATTTTCAGTTCTAATTTTAATAGAACTCAGCCCCTACACTTTTTTATTTAATGTCACACAAGAGTGGATACTGGTACCCATTTTCGTTTACGTGTAATATAAACTTAAAATTTAATTTTTGAATGGGCAGATCGTCGTAGTTGATCTCAAAAGGAGTTCATTTAATATTATTGTTTATTTCTTTATATTAATTTTCTGCGTGCGTTTTTTTTATCTTTTTAAATAGATCGTGAAAATATAGTTAAAACACGTAATAGTTTTGACAGACTGTAGTTCGATGTCACAATTTATTACGGATAATATAAAATACTTCAATAAAATTTCAAATATACTTTAAAGGCTACCCAAAGTTACAAATAATTAATAAAGAATGGAAATTTCATTACAAAGAAGTTTTAAACACTGTCATTGAAGAGAGTTTTAACTACTAGCCAGCAAAAAGTTTTATTCGGTCGAAAGGGTTAACTTTTAAAATGAGTTTTAAATGTAAATATTTTTTAAAACATCTCTACTTTTGTCGTTTCTAGTTATTTGAAATGTCTAGTATTGTTATCTCTCAATAACTGTTTTTGGTGCGTATGGGCGTGTTCCGTCGCGGCTCAGGCCAGCGTGCGGCGAGGGGACGCTCCAGGAGGAGCAGGGGCCGCCCCGGGGCGGGGCCCTCTGCGCAGCGCCCGCCGCGCGCCCTGCGCGTCGGGGCGGCGAACGGCGCGCCACCTTGGCAGCATTTGAATGCGGGGCCAAGAGTTCGAAACGCACCGGCAGACACGTGACCACGCGTTTATGATCGTAATTACCTCACCTCCTGAAGAATAGAACTAAAAACAGGCAAACCCTCGCTAAAACAATGCATTGCAACTGACGAAACAAAATATACTGTAATTATAATACATTAATTGATATCAAAACCACACTGTAGTAAAAATAGAATAATTTTTATTAAAAGAAAATACAATTACTATCTTCTTGAAAAGGTAAAACCCCACTCAATCTCCAAAATTAGTACGTGTGTGAGCTCTACATTTATTCAGCAGGATACCATACAAAATTATATCTTACTTCTCCATCTTTTGATTCAAACAAACATTCAGAGTCTGATACACTTTCCACATGCACTATGAGGAACACAAATTGTTGAATTGGTGTTGATAGCATTAACATAATTCGCATACTCTGAATGCTCAGGCCATGAACATCCGCAAATCCCGGAATATTTGGAACAATGATATATAGTGTCGTAACTATCACCGCATAACCCTGATGCATATGTATGACCACATACAACATTTGAATAATTATGCGAATATTGGATTCAGTGAGGAGACGGAGAACCAAAGCAAATGAGATATCTACCGCTCAAATACCAATAGACATGCTGTGAATCGGAAGTTGCATTGCAGTCACTAATGATTTCACTACTTCCAACACAGTCAAAAGTAGTCATCCCGTTCTACACAGAGACAGATTCTGTAGGAACAGCTTCATCAGAATTAAGATAGTAACGCAACAGTAACAGAAATGGTCTGAACTAAGACTCGATAAAGGACAACTTTCAATATGGAAAACGTACATCCCTATGAATCCCTCAAGAGCATGTTCTCAAATTACGTCACGCATTTCATGCTCAAAATACGTGCAGCAGAGTTGAGAATATTCTCCTATTCGCTTTCCATTAAAAAACTATAATAAGAAACAAAAGCAAAATACAATAAAAACACCAAAACAACGTATTTCTAAATTACTAATGGGAATTAAAGGATTCCACGCGTTTTTTATTCATGAGAGAGAATAGAGGCGTTTAAGGAAAACTAGTTCATTTCGTGGCGAGAACAGCTGACGTTCTCAGCATAGTTCCATTCTTTACTTATCAAAGTTTTCTTTGCGTACTTGATCATTCGTCTTCTTGTTCTACATGAATCAGGAATATACTTAGCCACAAAACAAATCTTGAGGTAGTTTTAAAACCAGCAGGAAACTGGAAAGGAGGCACAAGAGCCTTTTTGTCCTGAAACGAAGATCGGGGCGTCTGGAAGAAGACAGACCTCCTCTTGTGCAGCGCGCGGCACGCGGAAGCTGCACGGCAACCAGCGGCGGGGCCCCTGCGCCCGGGGCTAACCTGCGAGTAGGGCGGCGGCAGCGCGTGCTCCCAGCGGCAGAGGGAGCGCGAGCGCCACACGCAACAGCACGACTCCCACGAGGACAGGCAGGGGGCGTGGCCGTGGCAGCAGTGGGCGGCCATGCAGTAGCCCCCGGGGCCCGCGGACGCGACGGCGGGCAGCGTGGCGGAGGTGCTGCCGCAGCAGCCGCGGTGGCGGCTGCCCCCGGCGGCGGACGCGGCGCGGTGCTCGTGGCGGCGCGCGCGCCCGCGCTCCAGGGAGTTGCTGCGCGAGCCGCCCCCGCAACCACAACCGGCCCCGCCCCCGGGGTGCTGCGGCGGGGGCGTGGCGCTCACGCCTCGAGAGCTACCGCTGCGCGGCGTCGCCTCGCGGCGGGCCCCACCGCCCCCGCCGCCGCTGCCGCCCCCCGCGCTGGGGCTGGCGCCGCGGCTGCTCGCGCGGCTGCCGCTGCCCGACGGAGGCTTGGCGTGCGCGTGCGAGTGCACGTGCACGTGCGGCGGCGGAGGCGGCGCCAGCGTCGCCCCGGGCTTCGAGCGCAGCCATTGGAAGTCCCCGGCGCAGCCGGTGGTGCCGCGGTCTGCGCGCCCGGAGCAGAAGAACAAGAAGAAGAAGAAGAAGAACGGCGCGTGAGGGCGTGTGCCGGGGTGTGAGGAAGCGCCCGCCCCAAGGGACAGAGGAAGATTGCGGCGCGCGCGCTTTGCACTCGGACGGGCTGAAACCAATGGCAGACGGACGAGCGCAGAAAAGATATACTACATCAATACCAAATCGATTACTGAAAAAGCACGTGAGCACAGCAGAGAACTGATTCCAAGTACATTTCTAAAAGAACAATTTAGTTATTGTTTTTATTGAACCACAATCAATTATGAACGAATATTAAACATTTGTTTGAAACAATACATGTGTGACACTAATTTACCATAAAAATCAGCCCAAAATAGTCATGGAAAAAAGCGAAGAAACTCTGCTACTATATTTTTCTCAGAATTGGGTCTCTCATCAATAATGCTAACCATTCAGGGATTAATAATGCTTCCGTAAATACAGTCAGCTGTAACTACTAGCGCGGGCCCAATCAAAATGCGCAAAGTCACACCAATTGGAACTGAATCGGCTTACGTATCCGTACGCACCGTTTGTCTCAGAGGCTCGATAAGTAGATTAAATCTACACAAACATGGAATCAGGGACAAACAAAACGGATGCATTTTTGACATAAATTTCCGACGGAAAATAGACACGTTCGCTTTTATCACTGCAACAGACGTACCGATATTAATCCCTAATATCCTGTTCTCTCATTCCCAAATGAATAAGAGAATAATTAGGCAGGTACACGCCGCGAGAATATTGAGGTCAATGGAATCGCAAGAACAAATGGATAGCAAATCGATTCGCTCCGTTGCGGTTCACAGTGCCCACAGGTGCTGTCGGCACGCCGCGCCGCCACGGTTGGCTCCATCCACAGCAAATCTAATTAAATTTTGAATTAAATTACCGCGAAAACGGGTGCAGATAACGTGCAGAGTTATGTTACGATCAGTAGCGTCGTTCCCGCGGGAATAAAAACATTGTAATCAAATCCCCTCTCTCCCCCTGGTTCGCTCGCAGTGCGATCGCGCGAAATTCTGCGCTGGATTAGGAGCACGGGATTCGTTTGGCGAAGAGCGAACGGTCAGATGACATTCCCTATAATGGGCAGTCGTCTTCGTTGCTCGTCCGTCGCCGGGTTCAGTCGTCGGAACAGCTTGCGCGCGAGAGGAGACTGTCGCCCTTTGGACGTCCCGACTCCAGCTTGGAACTCGCACTTCCCGGAACTCGATTCGCAGAGGCGGCCAACTATCCCAATAGAGACGTGTATTGCGAGGCAGACCACAAGGGAAATATTTCGTTGTATTTTTAGCGTCAGATTCCTTGCATTTTCGCATATTATCAATTATCTTGAATTCACGTTCTTTGTTAATGTCACACAACCCGGACATCCACACAATAAAATAACACCAAAAAGCACAGAAAAGGATATTTTAATTGCGATCGATTCGGTTGAAATAAGATTCACAATCGCTTTTTTTCAAGTTTTCGAGTTTTATTTCAATCAAATTTAAGGGAACAATTTTCAGATCTGATTGTGAGGATAAGAGAAGATGCAACAAGAAAGCGCCTAAGCAGCACACATCTTTAGAAAACTACAGCACAGCTCTGCATGCATACTACCACATACCAAAACAGCAGTTGCACCTTCACGTCTTACGTCAACATCAAAGGGTTGTCAGTGGTTTCTGATTATCACTGAATCGATGCAAAGCAAGAATTGCGAATATTGTTTCAACTCGTGTTCAAAGATATTCAATCTCCTTGAAGTCTGACATTCCCTCAGCTCATCTCGCCTCTGTACAAATCGGCACCAAGAAGTACGAATTGCAAGTGGGTTTGGAGAAGACACGGCAAGTTCCTTATGTAGCAACAAAAGAGTTTTCACAAAGGAAACTGAAGCAATGAATTCGATTTTCGAAAATGCCACAAAAAACCACAGCCTGCAGGGGACAAAATTTTGATCACACAATTTTGCTGAGAATCAAGAAAAACAATTTAGAAGTACTTTCTATTAACTTTCTTCCGATATAAATCTTTAATTGATAGATACTTATCTGACAATTGACACTAATTACAGTTCTCAACAAATAAACATCTGAAATAAAATTTCTAAGTCCCTTAGCTCTTGATACAATTTTTTTTAAAAACTAAACCAAATTTTAATACGTGCAATATTAATTTCAGTAAGGAATTTCGAAAGTTTTGTTTCACTTGATAATTTTATTACATCACTTTCAAACAGAAAAACGACTGTCGGAATCAATACTTTTTTTTAAGTTTTGAAGCCAAGTATTCCCAGCATATCTCTGAAATTTAAATCAGTGCAACTTTAATTAGTAACATAATGTTTTTCACAGCGTCCCTTCTTCCCTGCCCGTAGAAATTTATTATCTTCACTGAAAGCGCCTGCCTCATTGATTGGAAGGCACGTATCACTTCAAATATTGCCCTCTCCTAGAGAAAGGACTTTGGGAAGAAGAGAAACGCAGCTTCGCGACTGCCTCTCATCACGTTCGAATGCCGAAGGTCCTCGAGGCAGTGGACTTCACTTGGAAAGAACTTGCCGCATCTGCGCGCGCCAGCGTGCGGGCGATCAGTCGGGCGGGTGGCGGGGGCGGGCGGGGGCGGATGGTGGGAGGGCGGCACCTGCGACGGGCCGATGCGCGCCGTCGCCTCCGCAGCAGCCGACGCCGCCCGCGCCGTCGCCGTCATCGCCGTCCTCCGACGATGACGAGGTGAGATCCGAGTTGGAGCTGCTGCCCGCCGACCACGTGGCTTCCGCGCCGCCGCCGGCAGCGCCGCCGCCACCGGGGCCGGGGCACTTTAGGGTGGACTCGTCCTCCCCGGGGCTGGAGTCCCCGGTGCCTGCGAATCGCCCTCGCTCTGTCACCCCCGAGGCGCCCACCCCCGACAGCTAGCCCACGCGGGAACCGGGGGGGGGGGCGGTGAAAACAGCCCAAGCAAGTTGGACGAGCCAAGGAGGTGGAGGAGGAGTTTGAGATGGGAGCGATGAGGGTAGACAGGCGATGGGGACCTCTAATTGAGTTAAGTAACTGGAGGCGAGAACCAGGTGGCACACTGAGATCCGTTTGAAACTTGTTTCCAGGTCTTTCGCTCGTCCTGCCAATGAGCAATTGCACTTTTTTTTTGCGATTAAACACACTGTTCTCGCTTTTTAAAACCACTCTGTTATTCTCGACAATTACAAGCACACAAGAGTTATTTAACTTAGATTTCCTATTTAGAAACGAGTTTCATTCCATCACTTCTTATCTATAAAATAAGTTATCAGGGAGTTAACCAAAACTGCATGATATACGAAATATGCATGAAAATAATGTAAAAGCAGATCAAAATACACAAAATATGCATATCTAATACTACCGCTACCGCTACCGCTAACTAATTTCGCATCTACTTATGAATTCCAAGAACTACTTCATCCACATCATATATCGTGAAAACCTCCTTTATTACCGAAATGTTAAAAAATATCTGGGAAACAAAGCGAAAAAGTAGTAAAAAGGGAAATAAAAAGAGGACGAGTACGGGGCAATGCAAGTAATCTTACGAGCCGAAAGAAGCAGCTGAAGTTCTAGCAAAGTGCCAAGGAAAACCACTGTAACAAGTGTAAAAATGGGCGTTGGCCGGACAGAGGAGCAAGTACCTCGTAAATTCATTTAATTGCTTTGCATTGCCATCACGGAACTTCCTTCCAAACATTCGCGACTAAGAGGATTGCAGGCAACGCTACGGTCTGGCGATTTTCAGCAATAGACCAAGGAAAAGGCAATAATGTTTGTAATATAATAAATCTTTCTCTGCATTCGAGCAGAGGTAGATAATTTTCGTATCTTGGCTTTACTTTGAAACTTAATTTGGTTATTTCTCCATGAAAATACATACATAGAGTACGTTTATGGACGATATTACATTTTCTAGTAGGTAATTCACTGACGAACCGAACAACGCAAGCCAGCTTTGACATGAAAAACACTGGGTTTGAAATCAGGTGGGACTATCAAGTGTGTTTGGCTTCGAGGGTATGATCGTTGGAATGTTAGCTAAAGAGACGGTAACTAACAACACACAAGTTAAAGCATTGGGAGTGGGAAAGCAACCGTGGGGAAACAGGTGAGCGGGAGAGATTGAGACAATGAAAACGAGGGAAAAAGAACGTCACAGAGATTGTCAAATATCATCGATTGTCTCACTGATGCAACAGACTGGAGAAGATGATCGTCATTGCTGGCCATTAAATTATTTTGTTACGTTTGTTTGATCGTATGTGACACGACACAGAGCACAAAACACGAGGTGTTCAGATTGCTAACTTTCCTACTCTGAGAACCGAGATTCAAAATGAGGTCGATCCATTTGAAATTTGTGATAGACAAAGCGGGTTTCCGGTAGATTTCCTTTGGGTTCTCCCGTTTTCCCTGCCTCACCTTTTAATAATGTTCCGTTATCATTCAAGTCAAATCATCATTCATCATCCACCAAAACTATTGATCTGAGGTATGGTCTTAAGGTTAGGGACTGATGAACGTAATAAAGAATGAAGTAAGACTTACTTTACAACTTACAATAAGGTATTCTTCGAGGCGGAGCTACGCTTATTGACACAGTTCTATCCGGACCTGCACCTGGACACTTTCGGGGTCAAGGTTCTTTCAAATACCGTAAAACTAGTCCCGAAGGAAGGCGTGTGAATTCAAGAGTTTTTGCTGATTTTGAATTGGTTGAGCACGCGATCGACAAGACGCGATGGGTCGCCGTAGGAGAGATAAAGACAAATTCGATACCAGTAAAAGTTTTGGATTGCCTTTGCTTTTGGTATTAGTAAACCAACAATGCACTTCTAGTTATGTGAAGTATGAATTCAGCTTCTGATTGTAAGCACTTTTAGTCAATGAACGAATTCAATGTAGTCAACGTACAACGCATTCAGATTTGTTCGGTTTTAATATTAAATGACGTTTGAAAGAAGAAACGCACCATGATATTCATTCTCTTCATTTTGCTTAAAACATTCATAACATCCGGGACAGTATTCTATCAATATCTTCTACAAAAATGAGAACAATTGTAAACAACCCTCACTCATTTGAATTGCCCTTTCAATTTTCCTCGTTAAATCCAGTTCCGATTGACATTTCATCAAGCAATAGCAAGTAATAATTTTCGAGTTCTACAATGTATACGAGTATCTGAGCAAGGAATATTATCGTTCTACAATAACAGATATGATACTGACATTGAAAAAATTTGCGCTCAGGAAATTCTCTTTCGGTATCGGCATTTCGGTGATTACCAATAATACAAGAATTATTGAAACCAGTCACTGATTTCCACAATAACGGGACTCAATACAAACTGTAATCTAACATTGAGATCTCGGTATTTGTTAACACTCAAAGGGAGAACAATATATTTTCTGTTCTTCTCTCGGAAACAATCATTTGGTGCACTAATCACTCCAATTTTGTTTCAAAGAAAACGTGGATGAAATTTATTAAACCGAAAAAATTTCAAAATTAAAAGAAAAGATAAGCGTGTTTAAATCATTCTCTGACAGTGTTTCAATATTTAGAAAAATTCTTCTGTCTCCAGTAAACTGAAGAAATAAGAGCACAAAACCAAAATAAATTTCCAACAAGATTAAGTAAAAAATGTGGTAAGCCACAAAAACAATGCAAATCCTCTATGTAAACATTTTCGCAGCGCCGGTTTCACATGAAGCATTCCGCAAACGCCGCCGATCACAATAACACATGTTGGAGTGCGCCACAACAAAAAAAAAAAACAAACAAACGAAGGGCATTACGGTGTGTTTGCAAACTATGGGTTCAAGATACGGGCTAATAAAATCGTCATATACAACTCACTTTTTTTCCAGAACTCAAACTTCCTTTCTTGATGTGCCTCGTAGAAGTGTATGCGAATAAATGTTGAAAACAATTTGATGAGGGTTCTTTGGTTCAGATATTCAGGAACGCACCAATAAATTTCACTGTGAAAAAGGGTGATTTTCTTGTTTTCTGAATTTCTTTAATACAGGAAACTGAATTTACGAGCGGTGTCAATGAGTGAAACAATATTTCTGATGTGAAAATGTTTTATAATTCGAGCTATCGGATGCTGATTAGGAAAGCTTGCCTCAAAGGAAGCTCGTCTTGAATGTCTTGAACTCTTTTGGGAATTATCCTATTCAGACACCAACGGGGCGAAATGGTGAATTACAAGGAGAAATAGTCACTCTACTTCGTGGACGTATAGTTTAATTTGTATTTATTCGCAAATGTTATTGAATCTAACTTATAATATGTCTTCACGGCTTTTGACAAAAGAATATACGTAATTTTGGAAATGTATGTTTTTGAGGTTAAGTGGCCGAGAAGCTCTTAACCACTTCCGCCTAATTCTTTTTTTTTTCTGGCCGGGGTGGCAATGCCACCACAGGACAGAAGCAGCCCCTAGCCTCGACATCTCGTGTTTGTCAGCGCCTTTTTGCGGCCCGTCCAGAAGGAAGCGCCTCGCCGGCGGTGTAAAGGCATGCAATGCGTGCGCAGCCGGGCGACAAATCGACGCCGCAACCGCCCATCCCGCCCACCAGCAAGCCCGCGCGGTCACCATCCTCCTCTCCTCGCCCGCCCGTCCATCCATCCGCTCGTCTGTCTGCTCGTCCGTCTGTTTTCGACCGTCCGCTTGTCAGTCCGTCTGTTCTACCGTCCGTCCGCTTGTCAGTCCGTCTGCTTGTCAGTCCGTCTGCTCGTCCGTCCGCCTACCCGTCCATTCGCCCGCCCTTGGTGGTGCGAGACGCAAAGCCGGCGGGGTGGACCGCAGTCTTCCGGGAGGCAGTAGAGGCCGGAAAGGCGTGTGCGGTGAATGCGATGTGGAGGGAAGAAGGTGGCATCGGAGACAGTGGAGGAGGATTCAACGGCGTCGATGCTGCACACAGCCTCGGGCGACAATGTTTCGGACAGCGTAGGAAGAAAGCTCTGGGGAAAAAAAGATGACCGCAGCGAGGACCGTGACAACGAAGGCGACGAGGGCGATACGAATTAGAACCATGGAGGATGGCGGGAAATGGGACGGCATTGTGGGGCGGCAGCGCGTCGGTGACGGAAGCGAGGGAGGCGACGGTGGTCCTAAAGTCAGCAGTCAACGACGAAGACGGAATGAGCCGCTGGAGGAGTGGCTTGGCGAGGGCAGAAATAGGAGTAACGACGGACAGGGCGAGATGTGATGGGAAGAAAAGTGGCAAGACAAATAGTGCTGCGGTGAGAAGAGGACGGCGAAAACGTGAGGGGGAAAGGGGAAGAAAAAGGGGAGAAAAGGGAGGAGGAGAGAATGAGGGCAAAAGAGGTGGTTTGGCGGGGACGGACAAAGGAGAAACGGCGAACGGGGCGACATGAGATGCGGAGATGTGTGATGAGACGTGTTAAGGAGAGAAGAGGCGGGGAGAACAGAGAAGATTCAGAAATCAGGAAGGGGGGCAGGGAGACGTACATTTTGAGCAAGAAGCGAGAGAGAAAAGACATGAGAGAGAGTAGGAGAGGAAGCAAAGGCGGCGAGAATGAAGGCGAGAGAGGTGAGAGCTGATGCGAGTCGGGTGGGAGGAACGTGGGGAAAAGCGGCGGGGAGGGGCGCGGCGGGGCAGGACGGAGAGATGCGGCGCGAGGCGGGAGGGCGTGGGGCGAGCGTGGGCGGCAGCGGGACGGGGTTGAGGCCGGCGGCGCGTCGATAATCCCAGGGGAACGCGCCTCGCCTCGCCGCGCCCCGGAATCTGACCCTGCGATCTCATCTCCGAGGCTTCTCCTTCCTCTCGCGCGTCCCGGAGGACTTGCGGGTCGCAGGACGCAGCGCTCGCCGCGCGCGCGTGGATTCGTTCGCAACGCACCCACGCGCAGGGAGCGCTTTCGCATCCAGATACACGTAGGTGCGAAAGGAGAAAGATTTATAGTCGCTGGGTTTTTTTTCCTCCGAAAAGTGATATACTACAGGCGGTATCAGTTAATGAATGTCGTTCACTTTCCACTTTATTTTCATCCTTGAATAGACAATCCTCAAAACAACACTAGCACGTGCTAACATACTATACTCGATAAATATTCTCGTTTCAGAGATTCTTACAAGTGATATGGAAATGGAAAAGTCGTTTCATTTCGCATGAAAAAATTATTACCTAACAAATACATTCAGAATATGTATTGCTTCGGTATAGTTTGTAGATCCATCCTCTTCAAACTAGACATGTAATTCGAATAAAGGAATGCATACTTCGTATATTAAATTTTATTAATTTATTATATTCTTAAGTTTTTGAATATTACAAGAAATAACAATATAATCGCAAATCCTTTTGCACGGAAAAGTATACTGTCAGAAATTTCAGCAATACTTTAATGTAAATTACATTAAAGTAATTAACATGAACACACAAATTTAATGAACACAAGTACATTAGGATGCAAGAGTCAAAGCTTAATGGTCATATCTGGAAGGAATGCATCAATGATCTTGAGGGACTGGTGATTATGAGTATTCAATATGAATGATGAGAACCTCTACATTAAATCTATACTGATTTTAATTTATGCATTAAATTTAATGTACAAATATATTAAGCTCTTTTTAATTAACAATGTTACATTAAGTTTCGCGTACAATAAATTAATCTATGTTTAATGACATTTCTGACTACTTTTGGTCTGATACGCGCCTTCCTATTTTGAGTCCCTGAATTCGCGTGTGGTCTCCGCCAAACGCTATACTTAAATAACACATTTTCGCCACATACACGAAAGCCTGCAGCGATTCACCATTATACTACGTCAATAAACATAAATAATATCACAGCAAAGTATAATAGAAACTTTGACAAAAAAGTGTCAGCAGAACAAAGTAATATTTGCATTAAATTTACGAGATAATGTATACATTTTCACAGTAGATCAACTGAGACACAGAAGAGCAGTAATATTAGCAACTTCATGTTTTCCTACGTTCCTCTCACTCGACTCTGGCGATTCATTCCGGAGTTCTGAGAATTTGAAGAATTCCTCAGCAGAGTCAGAAATAACAGCCTCCAACGGTGCTTCTTGAGAAAGATCAATAAAGCTCCGAAATTCTACGAAAATATTCTCACCCACCGAGCATACTGTTTCATAACACAGTCACAAGGTGAAAATATTTACGCCTTACGCTGGCTACGGCTCTACAACACTAGCTTAGCGTGGATGCTGCTGTTGCCGTCTCCTCGAGGACGAACGTATTGGAGTGGGGAACAGCTCAGTGCTCAGCTCTGGCAGGAGAGGGAACAGATTGGGGAAGGAAGGACCGCGCGTATTACGCTGTTTAAGATATTGTTCCGGAATTAGGCAGGAACTGATAAGAGGAAATCACGTAAACGACAGATCAGAAGAGCCGCCCAACCTTACATTATAACTGTCGAAAATACGCGACCGTCAGGACTAGAACCTAGGATCTCCCGAATCTACAAAAT
Source organism: Gryllus longicercus (assembly GCA_038098605.1). Classification (NCBI taxonomy): domain Eukaryota; kingdom Metazoa; phylum Arthropoda; class Insecta; order Orthoptera; family Gryllidae; genus Gryllus; species Gryllus longicercus. The sequence goes on from JAZDUA010000133.1 coordinate 1,833,958, forward strand.
AAAAATCAACATCGGATCCGCAAGTACTTATGCAAAAGCATCCGATCGTATTTGTCACGGCGCTAATTCTCGCCGTTCCTGAGAAGAAACGCTGCGGGGTGGAAAACTGAACAGACGAAAAGCGAATGATACTTTGGATCCTTCCCCCTTTGTGGCGCCGCCGCCGCCTTCGCTTCCCCTCCCCTCTCCTCGGGGACGTCGCACTTCTGTAAAGGCGGTTCGCGATGAATGCAATTAGATCGAAGTCAATCCAATCACGCCGCCCGCCCTCCCGCGCCCCTAACGGCCGCCGCGCACACTCCGCTCCCGGGCGAGGCACCGAGCGAACGAGTGCGCGAGCGTCCGTTGTCTCCTGCATTTAGAGACAGACAGAGATAGAGATACAGATACGAGAGATAGAAAGAGAGGAAGGTGAAAAATATATGATAAAGGCAAGTGCAAATTTCTGTATAGATTACGTAAAAATAAATAACTAAAAAATGTTTATTCAGTGTAGAATAAAGGATGACATACATTTGAGTAATTTCTAGATATTGTATCAGTGCCTGCTCAGATTTCATTTAAAACATATTTGTAATTTGAAAATAAGGAATCTAAGGGAAGTAAATTAATAAACCCGAATTTAATAAAGCTATCTGCAATTCACTTCAAGAAAAGAAGTTTGTTTCTCTGAAATTTATATTGAAGCACTTCTAAATAATGGAACTTTCTATTTCAGAGCATTTAGCTTCTCGTACAAATACTATTCTGATTGTCAACAATTTTCCACCTTTGATGTCAGTTAATTTACTCTCTGGACCAGAAGACACAGAATAACACTTTGATTTTCTTCTTATGAATACTTATAACATATCAATAAAGCATTTTAAAGAATGGATGTGGAATTTAAATACGAACAGTGGTCCAATTTCAAAATATACAATAATTATTCTCAAGAAACTGAGTACATGAGAAGTCTCTTACCGCCTCCTGCTTCATGCAAGAGGAAACACACACAGCAAGAAAAAAAAAAAAAAAATTCTCCGCGCTAATATCCCGGAATTTTAAGCACTATAATCTCCACACCCAGCCACATAAAAACAGGATCACACTCGATTTTTCCGCCTACTGCTGCTCACGCCCCGACCCAAATGCAAAGCTCCACCCCCGACGACGCGCAAAAAAAGAGGACCGAAAACGAAACAACACCGTGGCCTAAAATCGCAGCGCTCTTTTCAAAAGCGACGAGCCGCACTCGACTAAAGCGCCTTACGACGGGTCCGGCCGGCGAAGTGCGTCTGCTCTCTCCGGCTCGGGGCGTTTACCACCCACCCACGCCCACCCCATCGGCCAGTCGCCCCCGGCCACCCGCCCCCACCCCGCGCGGCCCGAGCACCGACCGACTGTCTCTTGTGTCCTCGCCCGCGAACCAGTCTCATTTCGGGCGCTCCACAGCCAAACTCGTTGCCCGGGTGCGGGAGTGAGGAGGACGGGGACAGGGCTGGATGAGCGTATCCGTCACCGCTATTCCGCTCTCCGTTTGCCGCCGCCAACGCCACGCCACGCCGACTCACGCCGCAAGCGGCCTTCCCGGCTTTTCAGTTTCAACCCTCGTCACCACCTCCAAACTCCGCCTCCTCCCACCCCCGGCTCCGCGAGCTCCTCCACTCGCGCACTATTCTTTCGCGTCATTACGCCTCGTTTCCGGTACTCCTCGTTTTAACGAAAAGGCTCAATCGCTTTCAAGCCGCTCTCGTATTCTCGCGCGTTGAAAAGACGCGGGCTCGCCGCACAGACGGAGAGGAGAAGCAGACCGAGAAGGAGAAAATAGGAGGGGGGGGGGGCATCGCATAGCATCGCTCTTGAAGCTGCTCGAAGAAAAAAGGATAATGAGAACGGAGAACAACGGCGCAGAAGGAGACCGAAAACTGTGATGTGCGGGTTTAAGACAGTGAAGAACGCAGCGTCAGGTGTGGAGGGATGGGAGTAAATGTGTCAAACGCGTGCAGGGGAAACAGAGACATGCGAAAGAGGCACGATGAATCAAGAACAAAGAAGGCGCGTAGAGAGGGGGAGAGCAAAATGAGAGCGCCGGGAGAGGGGCGGGGCGAAAGGTCTCGACCTCCGCGGCCCATTGTTCAGCCGCAGTAATTACGCGAGGGTGGGAGGCGTTCTTCGGGGGCTCGGCGGCGGGGCGGGGCAGGGCAGTGCAGTGATAGCCGGGGCACAGGCGGACGCACTGCAGCCGCGGGGCCGCTAGCAGCTCAAGGAATGGCGACGACGCCGGTGTAGCAGAGCGATAGGGACAGTAAAGAGGCTGGACGAGATGACAGGAGAGAAAGCAAAAGGGAAAGAGAGGGCAGGAGAGAGGGGGAGGGGAAGAGGGAGAGAGAGAGGGGAAGAGGGAGAGAGAGGAGGAAGAGGGAGAGAGGGGAAGAGGGAGTACGAGAGGGGAAGAGGGAGAGGGAGAGGGGAAGAGGGAGAGAGAGAGGGGAAGAGGGAGAGAGAGAGGGGAAGAGGGAGAGAGAGGGGGGAAGAGGGAGAGAGAGAGCGAGAGGGGAAGAGGGGGGAAGAGGGAGAGAGAGGGGGAGAAAGGGAGAGGGAGAGAGGGGAGAGGGAGAGAGAGGGGAAGAGGGAGAGAGAGGGGAAGAGGGAGAGCGAGAGGGGAAGAGGGAGAGAGAGAGGGGAAGAGGGAGAGAGAGGGGAAGGGGGAGAGAGGGGGAAGGGGGAGAGAGGGGGGAAGGGGGAGAGAGGGAAAGAGGGGAAGGGGGAGAGAGAGGGGAAGAGGGAGAGGCTGGGAGGGAGGAAGGAAGTGTCAGGAGATATTGATAAAGGGAACGAGAAAAAGAAAAGGTAGGAGAATGCGTAACACGACTGGTGAGAGGGATGGAGAGATGTCGGAGTGAAAGAGGGATGTAGGGAGGATGTGAGAGTCACAGAAGAAGAGAAAATGTAGAAGTGTACTGGCGGCACGACGAGTTCAGTTTCAGTGCAGGAAGAAGGCGCACACATTGTCGGCGATGATAGCGACGTTGACGCCTGGATGCTGAAAGAGGATGACGGAATAGGCTGAGGGATGAGCGTGAAAGGCGCAGGGTGGAATGACGAAGCTAATGGAGAGAGGAGGCAAGGGGGTATATATTTAGGGGCGGCAGAATAAAAGGCAAACATCTTAGGAACGAATCTTGTTATAACGCTACATTAACGCTGGCAGAGCCCCTCCTCCAATTCACGTGTTACGTAAATTAGGAACGGCGTTTCGGTCCCGAAATCACTCCGAGATCCTGATCAAGTGCTACCTTTCATCACCGAAAGCTTTCGACTAGTGTGCACCTCACCACCGCCGCCTCCACTCTTCCTGACTCTTGCTGCAACCACTAAACTCCCATAATTGCTACATTTTGCAACCCAGCGCATCCACTTCTCACAAAATTCGAGACAGCAAAAACGATAACTGAATTAATTTCGTTAACAACATTCCGACATAAATAGATCCATTTTTTATAATAATATTTAATGCTTGTCACAAATACTGCAAAGCACTTCTGGGCCTGAAGCCGTAATATGGATCCAATTAGTTATCAACCCAATATCCTTTCATCAATAAAGTATTTATCTGAACTCGTGGCGAAAACCCTGCACTTTGTAAATTGATGTTTCAATCATGAAAAGAACTTCGTTGTCAAGGCCAATTTTAAAAAGCCAAACCTCGAAATGTACAGACACAAGTATGTGGGAATGATAGTATGCACGTTGTGGCGATATCAGAAGAAGGGTTGATGGGAGGGAGGGGAGAGAGAGGAAAGGAAGGACAATGTGTGCCACAGATGGTGGAAGGGGTTGATGTTGTTAATAATAATAATAATAATAATAATAATAATAATAATAATAATAATAATAATAATGTCGGCCCCGTGGCGCAGACGGTTGCGGTAGCCGTCGTCTGTGCCGAGGAGGCTGCAGGTTCGAGTCCTGCGTAGACATGGTCGTATTTGTGATAGTCCCTTCACCTATCATCATCATCCTATCATCTCATAAGTCACACTACAAGGCGTAACAACCTTGTTGTAATCCAAGGATACAGCTGAAAAGCTGATCCTGGAAGAATTACACACGTTAATCGTGTAGCGTGGTCAGTAATGGCCTATACGCCAATAATAATAATAATAATAATAATAATAATAATAATATCTTTGAAGTCTCTCGCCTAGCGAGGTGTCCTACAGCAGACACCGGAACCTTTGGAGGACCAAGGTGCCTGATTATTATTATTATTATTATTATTATTATTATTATTATTATTATTATTATTATTATTTACTCTTTGCACGAAGAGAGCGCTTGAAGGCCGCTTGCGGTAGCCCGTGCCCCAGCTCCGCCGTGGGGGGGGGGGGGGCAGTGTGTGGGGGTGAAGGGCGGAGGTGGAGCCGCGGGGATCGATGGCGCGGCCCGGCGCCTAAGACGCGCTCTCGCACGCGCCATTAAACGAGCGGCCTCGAGGCGGGGGAGCGGGATAATCTTCCTCGCTTGATTACGGCGCCTATATTATTTAGCCTGCGCAAGCTGCCTCAGTGAACTTGTAACTAAACCTTCAATGTAATATCAGACGGCGAGGCAACAGCCTGATTTAATATCAAAAGATTATTTTATTTACGAGAGCTAAAATAATGTATTAACGCACAGGGTGAAATGAAAATGAGGAAAACCTACCATTATAGTGATCTTTCACGGCACGTACCACCTCAAAGTCACCATGGTTTTTGGCTAATGTCTTCAATTTTAGACCACTCTAAATGTTGGTTGACAATAAATCAGAAAACGTACAAATACTGTTATAACTTCTGTACTTCGCATGAAAAATTGTCTTAAGGACATAAATTAATTTTTTCACAGCATATGATTTATGCATTTCATTCTTAAATGGCGAATGCTTCAACCATATTATTGAGTAGGAGCAGAATTTAAGGTTTGTCGAACAATACTTGGGACGTATGTGTCACTCGAAGGTAAAGCTGATCTAAATAATATAATTCTGAAAATTGAAAAGCCAATTGCTTTTGCCCAAAATAAAACAAAAAGGTGGAAATTACACAAAATATGTACTCATATATGTAGACAAAAATGCATTCACATTCGAAATAATTTCATTAAAAAGCTTTCGGATATCCAAGTCGACGAGAGAAAGACTCCCACATAAAATAGTTAGCATTTCTACTACATTACGTCACGACGAAAAACAATGAAACGCTTTAGATCGCATTTGGAACCTTTTACATTTCGCGCACGCGCGTCTGCGGGAGCGAACTTTTTCGCTGGTGGGCTTAGCTGCAACCGCAGATACCGAAGTTGGCGAATATGAGATTTTCGACATCGCGACTAACTTCGTGGCACGCCGACGGGGAAGGACGGAAATTCAAAGAAAAGTTTACCCTCCGTGACAGAACTGCGGAGGAACTTCGGTTCTCGTCTCGCGACGTCCCCTCGAGCAGTCGGCGCCGCGCACATGCTCCCTCCCATTTCCATGCTTCAGCCTCGCTGCCCCTCGCCCCTGCCACAGCCCTCCGTCGCTCTCCTTTCTTTGTCTTTCGGCATATACTTTCTTCCCCATTCCCGCTTCCTGCCGACTCACCGAGCCTACCTCTTCCTCTCACCCCATCCATTTCCTTCTTTTACTCATCTAACCCCTTTCGCCATCATCCTCTCTTCCTCTCTAACCATCACATATACCTCCTCTATCACCCCTTCCCCCCAACCCATCCGTCCTCCCTATTCCTCACCCCAGCCCCCCTTCATCTCACCCATCCACTCCATCTCGATCCATTCAATTCCTCTTCAAATCACCCCATCAATCCCTTCTTCAACCGACCGATCCCCCTTTCTCCCTCACCATTCGCTCTTCCTCCTATTCCATCCTGCCTTCCTTCCACTCCCTCCAGCATATCTGCCTCCCATCCCATCTATCCCTCTTCCTCTCACCCTATCCATATCTTATTCCACCCATTGATCCTACCTTCCTCCCTCGCCATCACCTCTACGTCCTTCTCCATTACCTCTTCGCATCACCACACACTTCTTTCCCTCCTCTTCATTCCCCCTTCTTTCATCCCATTTTCTCTCTCTCGAAAAGTCGCTTGCAAAACCGATTGTTATGCAGGAAACAGGAGGAAAGTGGAACTCATTCAGGATAACTGAAAAATATGCGCCCAAGATGTGCAGAAGTAACTAGGAATGTACCACGCAAGCCTAGGTTATGAACGAATAAAACGGGTCATTCAACAACTATAGCACAATTTGCAAGGATGTAGGAAACTTGAACCGTATTCTAGCAAGGAAGTAGTCTTTGCGAAACACAGTAAAATATTCCAAAACTAGAGGAGAACTCGCTGTTATATAATGAATCGCTCACAAAGAGAGACTACTTACGACTCAAGAACAATTCTATTAATGCTTCACAAGATTATTTGCATTACAAGCAAGAAATCTGGTACGTCTATTTCTTTGTTCATTTGCTTTAATAGTGAAGAACATCACATTACCATTCGGCAGTTCGAGGGCGATGTACAGATTCTGCCTCTGACCGGGAGATCCTAGCGTTCGAGTCCCGACGGAGGCAGGATTTTTGATAGTAGCTAAATAGCTAGGTCGAATTCAGTCGTTGTCTGGAGGAGACTTCCAGCGACCAGCTGCTCTGATCGGTAATTTTTCGAGTTGTTTTCCGAGCAACACAGGCGAATACCGGAATAGAATGCTAAGGGGCGAAGGACAGACGCGATCTTTCCTTCCTCTTTCTTGTCCTATTCTCACCCCTTACTTAGACACATTTACACATGCACGCACTACACTATCACATTTGTCGAAAGACCAGTCGGGAGCTTAGAGCTTGTCCCAACTGGGGCAGTGCGACGCGGGTGAGAGATACCTCGTTAGGGAAAATCCGTGCAAGCCGACGTAGGTCGGCGCCGGATCTCGCCATCCAGCGGGGGAAGGTCACCGCCACCTCTCGCCATGAAAACACGCACCACAGGGCTAATACCCTTAGCAGTTGACGCGCCCGGAATCACCAATCAATCAATCACATAGATTCTGCAGCTACGGGGAGCACGTGCAAGGTCAGCAGTGGCAGAGATAAGGTGAGTGCGCAAAAATGTCGTGGTACATACGCAACGGCGCCCGAAAGTTGACAGAGAGTGAGGAGGAGGAAGGCGATGGACGAAACACGAACGCAGGGTCAAAGAAGGACCTGGACTGAAGTACAGAGAGGTCACGACTCTAGTAGCAAAGAGCACGGGGTGAAAATGATGATATCCGACGGATTACCGGAAAGGGAGATAGAGGACATTTGTTCATTTAAATGTGTCGCGATATTTCAAATAGAGTTTCGTTTCACTTTGAAAGCAGTGATTGCCATTCTGTGTTCTGCAACAAATAACATGCGTTGTACCTCGTCTGACTGAACACGGAATTAGCTCACGAAATTATTCAAAGACAAGAATTAACATCAATGCGAGGTCATATGATCAAACACGAAATTTACGTAGTCATTTACAATGATTTTAAGACGCAAATATGAAAACAAAACGTCTGCCAAAATAAAACTAATGACATTTTATATAAGAAAAATAAATTGATAGCAAGAAGTAAATAGCGGTGATTTCGAAATAACAATAATTAACCATTATTTCCGTCAAATAACTTTATTTTATTTTCTTTTTTCGTCAGAGTGTAGGGAGATACTGCCTTTTCCTTCTTCAATGACAAAATGAATATGAAAACGTGGAGCTTGAATCTGACGCTAGTGTGCGTGTTAATCAGTATGAATGATACAGATAAATAACCTAAGATCGTTGCCAACTTTTATGCTTACGCCTCGTTTACGGTAATGTTTTCACAGGAACATGGCCTAATAATGTTAATGTCAAACGCCACCTTTCCGAAAGAGTCCCTCACTAAAACACTTACAACCCTGAAGACCTCTGATAGCGACGGAGGCAAATGCGGCTGGCGCGTAGGTGAGACTTGCCAGGACCTGGCCGGGGGAGCGGGGGCGGGGCGGGGCGGGGTGGGGCGGGCCGGGGGTGGGGTGGGGTGGTGCGGGGCGGGGCGGGGCGGGGCGGGGCGGGGCGGGGCGGGGCGGGGCGGGCACCGAGCGCGGATGGAACGAGAGCATCTGGTCTGTCGGCGCACAGGCGCTGCCCCTTATCGCGCCCTCCGTGCGTGCGCTGCCTCAGCCGCTTCCCGTCCGCCGCCACAGCGCAGCACAGTGGGCCAGAACACGAACAGAAAGCGCGTCACGTTCTAACGCTTGGGGTACTAATGATAATAGTGTTTCAAGAATCTGCGTCAATTTAGGAACGACAATGTAAAGGATCTTCATCGACAATCTTTAAATTGTGTTACGGTCCCATTGGATGCTTGGAAATGATGAGTCTTGCAGGTTTATTCGAACACAAAAATGTCGTTACAATATTAGTCACGATCGCTTACAATGATGGAAACGGGGACACTTTAAACAACACAGGAAATTAAATGCAAAGTCTACTATACAATTTCAGATGTAGTCAGTATAGTTTAAAAAATGTTTTGTAGGTCACACTTTTAAGAAAACGAAATTCGGGTTCAACTTCCTCCGATTATATTTTATGAAATTTTAAGCCACACGCGGAGGCACCAAGAAAACATTCATGCAAGAGTACAAATTTTCTTTCAAAATATCAGCATTACTAGTTTACTTTGATATTACTTTCGTAATTACGTTTGTAATTAATTAATTCACTTTTATTTATGATGCACACACGGCAAACACTCAAGCGCCTTCAATCCATTCTGAAGCATTTTGCGCCGCCCTACTCTTCCCTTGCCCGTTCTACTCCAACCGTACTCATCCCTGCTCACCCTGCCATGCCCTACCCTACCCCATTCTCCCCTCCCTTACCTTGCCCTGCCATGCTTCGCTTTGCTTGGCCCTGCCCCGCTCCACCCACGTTCCCTCCCCAACCGGGCGCGAGTGCTTTCCCGCGCAGCGCCGCCCGCGGCCTAATGGGGATTTGAGCTGTTCCTCCACCGCCCACGCCCCGCCTCCGACCCCGACCCCGCGCGCGCGCTCGCCGCGGCCGCGGGCAAAACCTCCCCGAGCGCCCATACGCGCGCGCCTCGGCCCCACAGGGGCTGCCCAGGTAATTCCGGCTCTGCGCCATCCCTTGGGGTTCTTTGCATTCGGGATCGGTCGCTCTCGTCATTACGTTTTTTCGAGTTTCGAGATGGGTCGCAAAACTGCACGCACCTTTTATATCCAGGACTAGGCCCGAATAGTTTATTAACTTTCTCGTGTAGACGCTTTTATAAGCTTGTGTTCATATCTCATTAGTTCCGAGTTCTTTGGGACAGCATTTTCTTAAACAAAAGAAGCGTTATGATAACCATACGTTCAATGCTCGACGGATGAATTTTAACAAATCATGCGTAAGTGTTATTTCAAACGATACTACACACAGTGTCATACCATATGTACGATACTTTTCTAATTCGTATTTTTTTGAATAATCAATCAAATCAAATATATTCGTACGTAACAACGAATACCCTCAAATTGGTATCTGAGACATGATGTACATTCTATTGAGGACAATATGAAAATACTATTAAATAATTATGAACGTAAATCACAGGATTTATACTTCTCAAACTAAGTTTTGAAAACAGAGTGGTGCTCACGCAATTACCTTACACACATATTTGTAAAAGAGTCTGAGAACATGTTTTAAAGCAATTTTCATGCATTCCAACTGACACATTACTATTCACGAGCATATAAATATTATCAAATTCTTCGGCACATTATCCGCGCTTTCTAGGTTAGCTCTGATATACTTTGTAAGAACTGTAAATATCTTTCGAAATAATTTTACAAAATAAAATGACACGGTTGGTGGGCTCTTAAAATCAATGTCAGGCAATCCAGGTTCTACATGAAATTAGCACAGGGAAGAAATTGAAAAGGAAAATATATCCTTTTACAGTAAACTGTGACCTACTACACTTTATATTATCGGTTCTCTTGGCACTTCAGAAAGTAGACAACGGAACACAGGTCATATATTTTTGAAATCGAATACCTGGTAATATTTCACAATTAATCGATATAAACCCATCACAATTTGATAGATTGATACTACTCACAAGACAAAACAGAAAACAATGACTCCCCACCGCCTTTGAGGTAGGGAAGGAGGTCACGGTAAAGTAGAATGGATGCAAGATATAAAAGATTTCATAGAAAATTGACACTTACCAATATGAAACAGTTTTGATATTTTTGCATAAGGGCTCTTCCATATTTTGAAAATCCTAAATGTTTACGTATATTTCAAATTTAAAACGAAATTCATAATAAACATGATTTATTTCCCTTTCATAATAAAGAATAAACCATCATTAAACAATTTAAGCATAGCTTCCTTTATTAAATATAATTTACATTATGTATTTTCAAATTGGGTTAGTGAAAATGGATTATCATATATGTCAATCTGCATGCAAGAGTTAATAATCAGCATTCACTTAAACATTGGTTCGCCTCAAAGCGGCAATTCAAGCGTAAAATCATATAATCGTGAACCATAACGTACAAATTGAAAGACTAATTACACATATGGAATAATCTGTAATCTCAAACATCCATTAATCAATACTACCCCCCCTAATAACTAGACGCATATACTTTATAAAACTAGCACAATAAAAAAATCAGAGTTTGTGAAACAACATTCAAATTTAGTATTTGATTTTCTGCAAGTCGCCGTACGAAAGTGCATGAATGATTTGTAACTCTAAAATAAACAACAAATAAATAAATAAAAACTTTCTTCTCTGAAAATCAATGAACTGTCTAATTTTCGTAAAATAATGTAGTGGCTTTTGGTAAAAACTAAATATATAACGTTTAAAGACAATTAGTTAAAACATTTTTGCAATGTCTTTCAATAGAATTAACAAAAAACTGTGCCTTCACTAACAACCAGTTTGTCTTCACTAATAAAGAAAACAAACAAAAAAATGTAACACTGAAGAATGAGTCAGTTATCGGCCAACAGCACCCACATGATACTTCGCTACGCCCTACGGACTTTTTTAGGGCAGCCATTGTCATGCCCCAATTATGGTATTTAAGCAAAGGTAAAACTATAAGCAACGATGAGTACCAAAATAAATAGAAAAGAACCGGAAACAGGGTGACAAAGAATCGAGCGTGAAAGTCGATGAAAATGATATTAAATACAATGATAGCTTGCAGACCGATTGCTTTAAATCAAGCACATGGAAGAAATAAACTAAATTTCTTCACCGCCGTATCGAACCAATCTTTGATAAAGAATAATAATAACAAAAGGTAATATATTAAGAGTTCTTACTGGCGTGACGAAAAAGTCAGTGCATCAACATTTCATGCCATTTTCAAATGGCTCGAAATCACAAATTGTCAAATAATAATTTTCCCATAGATTTCATAATTTATTAGTTCACTATTTGCACTACTATAATTACCAAGAAGCCAGTACCCGATCAACTAAATTACCATCGCTTTACAATTTCTTCACTCTTTTCCAACTAGAAATCTTTAGTAAAACATTAGAAAATCACGTGGTGTATGCAATTTCTAAGATCACAATTTCTAAGAATAGGAAATTGATCGCTTTTAACATAAAATAAAATTGCCTCCAAAAAGTAACTCAGTCAAAAAAGGATCGTAGTTTTTTAGAAGAGCGTTAAAAGAGTTAAGATTTATTGGTTTATTTTAGTAAGAAAAGGTTTTAATACACCAATTCTAGTATACAAGTATTTCAATATTTGTAACTCATATTCAACACTCGTGAGGTAAAAGAAATCAGAACAGTTAATTATTAGGATACGAACAACTATCAATTCCAGCTATATTTTAGGCAATACGGAAAATATGATTGGATAATGTACGTTTCTACCTAGTGTTCTAACTACGCTTTAGCCCAAGAGTCATTATATTCACGATAGCTCAAGTTTAAAAGTTGCAATGTATACATTATGATCATTTGTTTACACTTTGAAAGACTTACTCAATTGTTTTGCATACATTAGAAAAATTAAAATCTTCGGCAAATCTCTGTTTCTTAGTAAATATGACCAGGAGCAATACGAAGAGCATTAATCAATTGTACCATTCAAGGAACAATCACTAGCAGCGTTTTGAACTTCGCTAAATGAATCGACAATGTTTGTGATTACAGACTAGGTAGAGGTAACGTATACACCGAAAAAAAAATATCCAATTTATAATTGAGATAATAAAGGTAAAACAGAAAATGATAGCAAAGCGAAATAATATTTGAGAAGTGCACTAAAGATGCGAGACGCATGGGGCGCGCACTGCGGTTAATCAAGCACTGTATCTACCTCACAACCATTAGTAAATGTTAATGTTCATTTCCGTCAAGGTTAGCTCCCTGCCGGCGGCGGGCGCGGGCGCGGGCGGGCGCTATCACCTGCGCGGCCGGCGCGCTCCTCGTCTTCGCGCCGCTCGGCGCCGCTGTCGTCGTCTTCATCATCGTCGTCGTCGTCGTCGCTCGTGGACGCCGAGTCCGCCGACGACGACTCGCCGCCCGACGACCGGTCGGGAGGGTTGGCGGCGGGCGCGGCGGGCCGGCCCGTCCCCTGCGCCGCTGCCGCTGCCGCCGCCGCCGCCACTGCAGCAGCCCAGCAGCGCCCGCTCCGTCACGCGCCGCGCCCACCACCTCCCACACCCCACGCTCACGCCCACATCTATTTCCACGCCTTCACGACATTCGAAATCCACGTCCTCCCCACTCACACATTCGTTCCCACCCCTTGAACACATCCGAAGACCCACGTCTTCTCCACGTCCGCTCTCGTTCCCACCCGTTGAGCACATCCGAAGACCCCCGTCTTCTCCACTTCCGCTCTCGTTCCCACCCCTTGAACACATCCGAAGATCCACGTCTTCTCCACTTCTGCTCTCGTTCCCACCCCCTGAACACATCCGAAGACCCACGTCTTCTCCACTTCCGCTCTCGTTCCCACCCCTTGAACACATCCGAAGACCCACGTCTCCTCCACTCCCGGGTCGCGTTCCTACCCCTTTAACAGAACCGAGGACCCTGGTCTTTCTCGCTCCCGCACGCAGGCCCACGTCTTCCCTATTCCCCTTCCCCAGCCCTCGCCTTCACTAAATCGAAATACCCACATCTTCCCCACTACCGCTCCTTCACCAAATCCAAAGACGACACGCCGCTCCCGTGGCCACACCTTCACCAAACTCAAACACCCTCTTCCTCCCCACTCCCACTCCCACGCCCACGATTTCATCACAGCCCGCGTTGTTCCGCATCCATGCCAGGCCATCGAACCGAACTGAATGCGCTTACGCTGCGCGGTCCTGTTTCGGCTTGTTTAGTGGACGCTCTTCCGTTTCGGCTCGTTTAGCGAATGCCGTTCCGCCCGCGCTCCACGTCTACATTACACACGCTCTTTCTCATTCGGGTGTCATCAGGCGAGTGAAATTCATCGCGTTTGGACGTTTACAAGCACATCATTTAAAGAAAGCTGTAACGCACAGTGGCTCCAAATAATGCAAAATATTGTTTAAATTTTATTGTTCACTATAAAAACTCGTATCTTCGATCTTGAGATAAAATGTACCGTCAAAGTATGTCGAAATTTGACTATACGATGAATGTTTTTGATAATGCATCATTAAATTGAATTTCCATTCAAGGAGAATGTGTCTATAAATGCATGCCGGCATGAAACGCATGTATGTATACACGTATGTTAGGTTATACGAACGTGTAATGTAAATGTATGTGTTTGTGTGTGAAAGCGGAACGTCAAAGTTTTTAAGGAAACATCGATTTCCTGCCCTTTCATGCGACTTCAATTTAGGTTTCCATTCAAGGAATTCCGTGAATCTTGTAAATTCAGTCAAACACGTAGGAATCATTCAGTTCGATGCTCTGGCAATTGTTAACCCTCCCCTCCAAAGGAATTTCCAGTGAATCCACGGGCCATGGGCTCGAGAGCGTGTGCGAGGCAGATGAGCTGCCTTCCCAACCTGAAAGCGTGGATTACGGCAGGAGAAATCACTTTGCCGTGAGGCATTTACACAATTTAAGCTTTGAGTAGAAAAATAAACACTGATAGGCAATGATTTAATTCGACTATTTAGAACGAGAGAGAGACAATCAGAAAAGTCCATCAGAAAAGACGAATAATGGACAGGCAATTCCACCACAAGTATTGAAAATTAATACTTCACCTCAAATATATTCCTGAAAGCGTATTCAAGAACTATTTAATGCCAACGTCATTATTCATTCACGCATTTTCGCTAAACTTAGTTTTTTTTTCTATTCATAATTTAAAAGTGATTTGATTGTACGATTTTTACCAAATAGATAACAGAAATTCGAAAAAATATATTTGCAGGGGAGATGACAAGCTGACCATTCATCATTTTATATTAAATTGACTACTCGACCAGAAAAAGTTGGAATATCTAAAACAGCTTTAGTGATTTTTCTCTTCCCATACATCTCCTTTAAACTATACGATTTTTGTTAACAATATGAACAAAAACTTAATATTTCGAAAACTTTCTATTTTCATTCTTGTTACTTTAAATATGAAATAGAAGAACCACAGGAGTCCCCAGGTTTGTAATGGCATTTGAAGAGTAGAGATTCCATGCAAATAACTCAAATATTTCCAGAATTGAACGTGGTTTTACAATTCGTGGCGGTACAAATAGTTTCTCTGATACACTATGCCCGTGAAAATGCATAACACACCCAAAGCAACCCAACGCTTTAGCACAAAGTATAGAAACAATATCAGACCAATAGCTGGTGGCCTTATGGAAGATAATAATGCAACTTCCCAACACTTTGGTTCAAACTTATGTATTAAAAAAACGGCCATATTCGACCAATAAAATTAAGATCAAAAAAATCAAATGGTGGATAACAGCCACCTATGCTAGTAGTCTTCAATTCGACCTTGCCGGCACATTGCGTCTAGAATACACCGTTCAAATACTCCAAAAACAAAACAAACGTAAATGCCAGATGTTTAAGAGACATTTGCCATAATAAAAGAAGCAAACTGGCACATTGAAACAGGAGATAAAAATACCGATGAAACCGGTTCATAAATTTCCACTTCCCTTTTCATTGTACAGTTTAATGCGCGAATTGCCGGACCTCCGAAATCGTTCAATCGCCAAAAGGAAGTCAGTAAATCTACGCGAGAAACATCAAATGGCGGCAAATTGCTAGCGGGAGACTCCAAACAAAGGGTCGGTGTTCCCAACGGCGACGGCGTGTTCGGGAGACGCAATGGCCCGGCCGCCGTGCGCGGCAGCCAAGAGCAACACAAGCAAGCGGGCGCAGCGCTGTGTGAGCAACGCGGGTCGGTCGGTCGAAATCGCGGACGCTTCGTTCGCGGAGACAGGCAGTTAGTTGCCTCCCGCCTCGAGGCCGAGTTACGTGAAATGGCACAAAACAAACATGGCCGACTTCTTCAGGTTTACCTATTAAACTGGAAGGAAGCTGTATCTACAAACACACGGCGCGCGAGTCGTATTTTCTTCGCGACATTTCAGGATGTTCCTTACCTAAAAACGGCTCGCAAATGCGTGTTAAGCGTGGTTTGTTTATTCATTCCCTAACCGCAATGTCTGAAGACATTTTATGAAATAAATCAGCAGACTAAAATTCACCGACATTATTCATTACTGACGTTACCGAGATCCATAATCAAGTCATGAAGTGCTGACATGTCATGTTTAGCTTTTACTACCGATACACTCAATTTAGTGAGTGATTTCAACCAGGTGCAAAAATAAACGTCGATGTGCAGATGAGCAGTGAGACGAATAAAAACACAGCACGAAAATTGCAGCTACAAATATGTACATATATGTGACAGCATAGCAAGTCACATCCTAGTCATCAACAAAACTGATTGAACTGATTACTCTATACATTTGTACATTAGATTACAAGCGTATATTTCTTTACTTTTTAATCCATCAATATTTCATTTCCATAAAAAAAATTACATGAGGCAGAAAAGTTTGATTTATTTTTTACAGGCGAGTTTCAATCCGTTGCACGTATTCCATCCACAACAGCCATACACGACAACCGCGCGATGGCAACATTCCATCATTCCACGTCGGTGCTCAGTCGAGCACAAAACTTAATCGCGCACCACAGCCGAGCATTGCCATTTCGCGAAAAAACAGCCGACACGCCTGCGAGGGCCGTCGACTCGTGGCAACACGGCAGACGGACGGACGGCCAGACAGACAGACGGTGCTCGGCGGGCTTCGTCGCAACAGCAGCCGACAAGATGGACGGCCGCCAATAAAAATACGAACGACTTCCGGTCGTAAGGCCGCCTCGGCGGTGGCTTTTCCCGTCGCGCCCCGGCGTGGCGCGGCGCGACGCGACGCGACGCGACGCGACGCGACGCGACGCGACGCGGTGCGCGGGAGGAACGGCCCAACGCATCGCGTGATTCCTCACAGCGCCTCTCCATCAGGAGCCCGTTGATAAATCAGGCCCTAAAGGCCCATTCACAACGCAAACATAAACATTAGCATGGCGTTAACATAAGCTAGGACTACGTCCACAAGCGGACACGTTCACAATGCGTGCACATAAGCATAACACGTAAGACGTTAACTTAAAAGCTTGCAAGCTTCAAGCTTCTGGGCTTTTGATAAGTAAGACATAACAAATGAGCCAATCACAGTTCGATATCTCAAAATCGAGAATCTGAATAGGAGCGAAGTCGGTAGACGAACTAACGCTAATGGGCCATCAATAATCAATCAATCAAGTAAACTAGAATGTCTCACAGCCAATAGAAACTCTTATTTTGCTTACGTTTATGTTAGACATTGTGAATATTTCAGTATATCACTTATGTTAATGCTTACGTCTATGCATTATGCTTATATTTACGTTTGCATTGTGAATGGGCCTCAATTATTCAGTATGGAGCCCCGCCGAAAATACTCGGTTCTCGGTATGAATGGCAGCGCAATGTCTAGTGACTCATGTGAATCACGCACTGTTCTGTAATACACTGTTTGATACCGTGAAGTACACATTCTAAATGAAAGAGTCTGTGTTATCGTGTAGGTGTTTGAACGCAAATGGCGTTCATGACGGCCAATCTCAAAGGGGAAAAAATGAAATTCACAAAAATTGTGACTCTGCACGCGATGCCTTGACACTCTACATGCAATGGAAAGGAGAGGGTGAATTCATAGAGACACGTAAGTGAGTTAATTGAAATTGACGAGACATCCGTCTGCAAGATGTTGAATTAAATTTAAAATGAAAAATAATTGGTATCTAACACAAAACTAAAACATTTCTGCGAAAGCATTACTTTTTTATTTTTATATTTTTTTCAATGTGGCTCCCAAATGTGAAGGCGAACCGTGACGCTGATATTTGAGTTCCAGAAGTTATGTTTACGGATAAACTATGATCTGTTTCCAAAAATCTATATGAACTCAATGTGAATATTGAATCTGCCAGCCACATAATATTGAGTCTGTGAGCCACATAAATCATAAACAAGATCAATCATAGATAAATATTGGCACATTTTCTACATTTTACGTAATGTTTTCCATTTTCATGCATCTGGAACGAAGTTCAAAATAGCATATAAACAAACAACAGAGCCCTCGCATTCGGTAACGCTGAGAATCTTTGATTGAATCCAGATGGTAAAAACATTCAGGATTGAAATAACCTTGGCTCTGCGCCTTGAAAACCAAAAGAGAACAATGAACATCGATGATGGCAAATGAAATGTTGGCAGGAATTCTATTACAAACTCATACTGAAAGATCTTCTTTAGCAAATGAATACGTATAAAAATACACTTTAACGATACAATACATATAAAAATTAAATGTAATAAATCCTCACAAAATAGCTGTGCACAATGGCAAGATCATTTCCAAGAATTATCTCACTCCCTTTCTTAATTAGCGCTCATAAATAAAATTATATATTATATATATATATATATAATATATTATATTATATATATAATATATTATATATATAATATATTATATTATATATATATAATATATTATATTATATATTATATACATAATATATATATATATATTATATACACTTTAATGAGAGTTTTTTTGCCCTCAATACAATAGAAAAGAATGACATGCATATGAATCTCATAACATAATCCCGAAACTGGCTATGATCTACGTTTACATCTGTGGGTGGTGTAGGAATTTATTCCCGACACAGCTCAACCAACAGGTTCCAGAACATTCCAGGACGTATACCAGGCTTACTACTCTTTGAACAAAGATATTTGAGAGTAAACTATTCTCAGATAAAAAATTAAGTGTATCGGACAGGTGATCAGCTGGGTCGTAGGAATCCAATCGGAAATTCCAATTTTTGAAATTGAAGATCCCAATTTGATAACCGCATCCTAACTGATCACCGGTTAAATATTTTAATCAGTTCCCTTATAAATTCTAACACAGTGTAATATCGATAACTGAAGTCTAGAGCAATTAAAACAAGTTCTTGCTATCGAATATTTCCACACATCCCTGTTCGAGTTACCGCGAAACATTAATGTGAAGGTTCGCGTTTTAGAATGTTGAAATTGAGTAACACGATTCACATCTGTCGTACTCTTGTCATAAATTTAATCTAACTTAATTTAACGAAAATTTACACATACATAATTACATTCCGCATAATAAACGCAAAATAATTATTGTAATAATAACTTTATGAAGAAATGATGTTTTTGTAATTATCTTTGAATATTTACTAGTTGTAGAAGTGTATCGAAGAACAGCTCAAAGCAAATTATATTACGTAACTATTATCTTCAAAAGGTTCTCAATTTATTAACGCTCTTCAAGGAAACCATTGACAGGGTATGGTGCAGAGATAGAGCACTGTATCTACGAAACTGCCAGAAAACGGCAGAATTCCGTGTTATTTAAATTCTTGTTTCATACACGTCATACGGAGGCAAATAAAGTTCGAAGTACATGGGAGGGTGAAAGAGAATGAAAGGTTTTGTATATATGGAGGAAGTATTACATTACATTTATGGAGCCTTACGGCGAGGCCCATACAAACACGAGATTCACGATAGTTTCATTGCGTGCCATGTATCTCGAAAGCGTCCATGATACCCTGTTTCATCGGCTTTGGTTTACGCGACGCGTGGTCCCAACTCAGCGGCCGTCCTACTACATCACTTCCCCTCCTGCACGTGTTCTCTATTATCCGGAAGGGCGCGTCGTTATCTTCCGGTTTAACATCACTGTACACGGAACTGGTTCAAAAGCATAGACATAATTCGAGATACGACGTACCGTTATTCTGAAGAAAGGTAGGATCTCACAGGTTTTCTTAAGAGACAAGTTTACCCGCCTGGTTGTTATCACAGACGTCCGCAGTTTCCGAATTGAGTAAAATGAGATGGAATAATACTACCACCTGTGCGAGATCCCCAAGAGAATCATTTTTGGGAAATGTGAAAACCAGTAATCGGAATCATTAGCAAACCTAAAAGAAGGTACTCAGGGGCAAGCTTGGTTTGACGAGCCTGTATTATGCCAATTGTGAATTTATACTCCCTTCTACCTGCTCCATTGCTTGAAAGGAAAACAATGCGACTAGTTACAACCGGGCCAAGCCAGGCTCGGTGCTGGGGCACCGAGCCCTTGACGCAACCCCTGCCACTGCATGGCACACCGAAAGCAGCCCGGAGCCCGCGGGCGGGCGATCTATTAGCCCCGTTCAATCGGCAAGCGTTGGGGTTAATTCGGTTGGAGGTGGGCGGGGCGGCCGAAGGTCGCCGGGAATGCCGCGCCTCGATGCGCCCCATCGGGCGGGCGACGCGCGGGGCGCCACGACGCCTGGCGCCGCGACGCCGGCCAACGGCCGCGCAAAGCGCCCCGCCCCGCCCCGCCCCTCCAAGCGCACTCCACTGCCTAACGCGAGGACCCTGCTTCATTTAGGTCGAGCGTACGAGGTGAACAATGAAGGCCGGAGAACTAGAAGTTAAATTAAGACGCGAGGCAATGTACGATTAAAAATGTAAAATGTTGTTCATACCGTTAGTCACCTAGAATTAGAATGGATGCCGATTCAAGCCCAGTTGCCATTATCATTCAGGTATTTACTTTGTCTAATGCTCCAATTGCTTCATAACACTAGATTTAAACGTCTCTAACTTACAAAAATGTGACTGGTGAATATTGAGTTCAACAGTGTGTTAAAAAATATTATCGGAAGTCTCTTTCACTTATATCCAACTACAGGTGTTTGGTGATTACACATGATGATTTGGTGACTACTTGGTAAACGATATGTGAAACGCCTACAAATATCGAATATTTGTTAGCATGTTGATGCGACAGAACATTTTAAATACATTTCGAGGTTTCATGTTTTGAAAACTATACAACACTAAAAAATGTATACACAAAATTGCGCAAACCGTCACCACCACACATCCAAACTACCGGTACCAATGCGAAATGGTGAGTTTTTGTACTATAATTCTCATGGAGATAAATCCACTTTTCCTGAATAGAAAATTTCAAGAATATTCTTCTAAATTAATTTTTATGAGATGACACTTCACGATACCTTCAGGGATGTATAAGCCTCTACGCGGCCAGAGCCTTTCCGAGTTTTACCGAGTTTTCTGGACGATGCCGTGTCGTAGTGATGGTCAAGGTTTCGAATAATCATGACACGCTATTCTTGAGAGCAGAAATGTCAACCACAATTAAGCAGGAATTCGAACATCTCAGCACTGAAAAAGACTCGGCAGGACGGTCGAAACGTTGGCCAAGCTCTTCCCACTGCATCCTTCGCACTGAAGACCAAGACGTAAACACGATCGAACACGGATTTTACAAAATGAAAATTAAAAATTATTAGGTTGTGAGACTGACATCTGAAAAACTGCAACAGTCATACAAAACAAAATAATAAAAAATAAATATTTTGAAAATCGAACCTGTTAAAGGGTCAAGAGAACTCAGTAGACCACCAAAACTACAGAAAATGAAACATATTTCCACGACATACAGTTGCTTGTAATTTTTTGCGGGGGTTTCAAATACTAAATAATTTGAGCATAAGCTTTATACAATTCCACGAAGTTTGTACGACGGCCTCACGGCTTTACTCTTAAATATTCACAGCGCTTCTTCAGTCCCGGGACCGGCAGTGAGGCTCAGTGCCTGGAGGCGCGGCGCGACACGGTCTCGCGCAGATCGGCCACCGCGCGCCGGTGCCGGCGCCGCCAACATTCCCAGGCGCCGGGCAGCCTGACTCAGGGGAGGGCTATTTGGGGCGGCGACGCCGCGGCGCCGGCCGGCCGGCCAGCCGGCTTCAGCGCGCCCGACGCACGTGGGCACGCCCCCCCGCGACTCTCGCGCCTTCACTCGCCTCCGTTATTCAAATGGCACGGTTTGTTGCGTCCTCCGAATAGTTCCCTGATTGTAAATTAACCAGAAAAAAGTTATCTCGCAGCACCTAACTACGTATTGTATTTGAAATATTCGGCGATTTATTCATAAATTAATAAAAAAACAGTGCTTCCATGATATACGAAATTAAGATGAATGTTAATGTAGGAATGGATTCTATCGAAATTCGATTTTTAAAAAAAAAAAACGTAAAAGAATTGACAATCTGTACTGTAACAATTTCAGTATTCAAGCAAAGATCATTTTATCATCATTATCATTTGATCATCATTTTATCATGATCATTTGATCATCATTTTATCATGATCATTTGATCATCATTATTCGTAATAACAGAGAATGTCAATTGACATATAATGAAAACGTTACAAAAGTGTAAAACGATTTCTTTCGATAATCAATCATTGGCTATTATTAATAAGAACACCTTCGTGTTAACACTGAAATTGAATTCTTAATCGTAAAAAAAATTATGAATTCATATAAGTTTATGATTTTCAAATAAAATATCCATGTTTCAATATTGTCGTCCAATTTTCGGTTCGTGTTATACCAACTCTCTGACCGAATTCGGAGAATGAAGCTCACCGAACATTCCGATTAGATTTCGCGCGAATTGTTTGAGCAATCGATCCCACTTCCAACTCTGACGCGCGCAGGAATTTGTTTAACGGTTTCGCATAGGCTAAATGCATGAGGATTCAAAACTTCGTTCACATAAGAACAGAAATAACAGAGCAGGCATCCGGCCTTTTTTATATTCCTCAACTGCAATTTTACATGAATTCATGAACAGAAGTGGTGAAGGGCATGATGAGCCATGATCGATTCACAACAATCATATACGTCTATTATTTAAAGAAAAAGAATAACTCAAAATAAAACTGTGGACAACGTAAAATATTTCTGAAACCACCATCTGCAAAACTACAGTTTCACACTGAGTCACCCACGGCATAACAAAAACATCCATGCAAAATTAAATCAATCACCATAGTCATTACTATTTAAAAAATTAAACGCTTTAAAGTCAAATATTTTGTTGAATTTATCGTAGTTAAAACAGTAGTAAAATAATATATTCTCTCCCATCCCCAATCTACAAAATGATTCAAATTTCCTATTTCCAACTAAACATCACTCACGCCTGCAACTATGAAATCATAGGTTTTGCAACGCAATGTATTATAAAGATATTATCTGCAGCTTCCAACCACATACAAGACGAACGGAACCGGCGCGCGCGCGCACGAACGAACGAACGAACGAACGAACGAACGAACGAACGAACGAACGAACGAACGAAGGAATCTTCCTGCTCACAGCGCAGCGCGGCCCGCGCGGACACATCGCGAGTGCGCGTGGGGTGCGCAACGCAGCAGCCCGCAAATTACGTCTCGAGAGGTCCACGGCCCCGGAGCGCGCGATCGCACCCCCGCTGGCGGCGCGGCTCACACAGCGCGGCGCCCCGGCCGCCTTCGCCTCCGCGCCCTCGTCCGCCGCCGCCTTCGCCTCCGCCGCCGCTGCCGGAGCGCGCGCCTCGGCCGAGCCGGCGCGCCGCAGCCGCAGCAGCTGCAGCTGGGCCGCGCGCCGCCGCTGCTGCTGCTGCTCCTGCTCGTCACCTTGCGCGTGCACCGCCCTGCGCGCGCTGTCCAGGCGCTGCGCCGCGCGCTCCGCCGCCGCCGCGGCGGCCGCCGCTGCCGCCGCAGCCGCCCCCGCCGTCACCTCGCGCATCGCGCCGCCGCGCCCGCCGCCGCACGCAGGCTGCACGCTCGCCGCACACACGCACACGCGCGGAGCACGCACGGCCCGCTGGCGCGCACTGGGGCGGTCGCGGCCGCGCGCGGGGCGGAGACGAGCGGAGAGGCGCGGCGCCGGGCCGGGGGCGGCGGCGGCGGCTGAGTCTGGTGGTGGCGGCGGCGGATTCGGCGGTGGCGGTGGCCGCGACGGCGGCGGGCTAAGGGCGCGTGCCTATATTTAGCACCCCCCTCCGCCGCCGCGGGCGGCATCCGTGTCTGGATGCTGCCGCCGCCGCCGCCGCCGTCGCTGGCCGCGCCGCGTGGCTCGCGCCTCTCCGCCTCTTCGAGGAGATCCCTTCGGAGGGAGGCTCCCCCTCAACCCCCGCCACCTTTCGATGCCGCATTTCTACTCGCAGTTGTGCTTGAAATGCTGACCTATGTCAGAAATCATTTTTAATCCTCAATGTGTTTTTCTCTTGAACTCAGTCTTTCATTTCAGCAGCTTGATCAATTTTGCAATCATTTTTAAAAATGTTAATAGAAACCTGAAGAATCTTTATTGGTTCTTAAGACATTTATGCATATTTATTAGAACCTTTATTCTTTTAAAAACCTTTTCATATTTCGTGTCATTTAAATGCACAAATCTCAAAGGAAATCCGTCAAAACATATATCTGGTGTACATATGTTATTCGGTAAGCCCTAGACAAATAATGCTCGTAGGTCTGAATATCTTTATTATTATTTATACTATTTTACATTATTATGTTTATTAAGATGAAGGTTTAGAAGTTCGCAATACTATTTTGTGTTTTGTATTTTGAATAAACGATCCAATGTGCAGTAAGATATCTTGCAGCACATACATTCTTCAACGAGAAACTCAGCTCCTTTCAAATGATATCGAACACTGGTCGACATTTTCATTTCACTTGAGAAAGCATTCCCCCCCCCCCCATCGTACTGGCGTGAAGTAACGCAATTTAAATTCCTAACAAAGTAAAATAACGAACATTTCTCAGTTTGGTACACAAGCAGGAAACTCCATACCGAGCGAAAAACGTTCCGCTCGGAAACATTAAAATAATTATCTTAAATACGCCAGAAATCTTCGAATGCACGTCAAGAAGGCCCGGGAGATACACTCCCTCTGGAAATAAGAGATGAACGGTCTCAAGTGGAGCGAAGGCATTTCATGAAACGGGCAACTAACGCTACTTCTCGTGAAGGAGCGATGTACGAAGGAAAGGAAAGGAAAAAAACACCGAATGAAAAGAAGAGAGAGTAACTTTTGAAGCGCTTCTGCAGCGTCGAGAAGCGAGAAGCCTCTATTGACGAGTGCGGTGAGCAAATACTCGGGCGGGCCTAAGGCCACATTCATCGACGGGCTTCAAGTGGCTCTCAGAGACTCAAGCAGCGTGGTCCTCTCGTCGGTCTTGCGAGCTTTACCCACTCCCTCCTCGACGTTGAAAGATAAATTACGATTATTTTCCGCATTATTTGACTCGGTATACGTTTTGGTCGTTTGGGAAGAGTGGTCAAGAGATATATGAAAAAGGTTAGATAGTACAACGATGTTCAACAAAAACAAAGAAAACAATAAGACTGTAGTTCATACACAGCATGATATACCAGTCTGGTTCGTAGTTCGTTACGTCAAAAAACATTAGATAAGTAACAAAAAATGTTTTCCCAAAATTATAAAGCAATATGATACGTTCGAATTACTCTCATTATTTACACTAGACTACAATTATCCGGTTTTAAATATATGGAATGACCTATATGCATTCTAAAATTGTATTCCGTATTCTAAAATTGCCTCCGACCAAGCAAGGCTTACTATCAACATCAGAATTAGTTAATAAACGTGACAGGTCATGAGGCAACATATTCGCATATTGTAGAATAAGTACTTGTATTTGCGTTCTGTATGTCTTCGTTCTTTACTTGCTGAAAAACAACACAAGTAACATCAATCTCGTAATACTAACAGTGACACTATATAACAATATTGGAGACATCGCTCTCTGGAGACTCTGTTATCTTGAAAATCATCCAATTGCACATTTTGTGCCGACGAACGTCGAGTCTTAACATCCCCTCCCCGCCAACGGGACCCGCCCACCGCAGACCAGCTTATCCCGGAGGCGACCCCGCCGAAGCTGTATCCACGATCCGTTTCCGATCGCCGCGCCCTTAAGCGGCAGCGGCGCGGCGACAGCGTCTGCTCCGGGAGATTACCTCCGCGGCCTTCGCTGCGCCCGCATCCGGCGGCCGCCGCCGATTCCATCTCCGGCTTCTTTCGCGGCGAGCCAGCCAGCTACGGCGGAGGCGCACGGGACGCGACTTCCGGCCCGCCCCATCTGCCGCACACAAAGCCCTGCGCCCCGCCCGGCCCCGCTCCGGCCCCGCTCCCGGGCCCTGCCGCCTGTTACAGACAGCTGTCGATCCTCCCTTGCACGGCTCTTGCGGTCGCCGCCGCCGCCGCCTCCCCTTCAAAGTCTTTCGCACGCGACCGGGCGGTCGGTCGGACGGGGGCGAGCGGGCAGCCGACAGGGGCGGGGGCGGGCGCCGGCCAGCTGGCGCGACGAGCGGACGAGCCAACGACGTGGCCGCGCTGACCGCCGGTGGCGCCGTCTGGCGGGGAGGCCCTGGGGATGGGGGTGCGCCGAGGAGGGCGTGGGTGCGGTGCGGGCGCGCGGTCAGATTCCCGAGAGATTACGAGCTGGTCTGCCGCGACCGCGGCCCCGGACTGGCCAACGCCCACACCCGAAAGGCAGTCTGCCTTCCGACACGGTTATTGGATTTTGGCGAAACTGCAGCCGCCACGTCCTCCGGGCCCTCGCGGTCTTCTGCATCCCAGAACCAGCTCTCGCCCCCCCCCCCACTCCTTCCCGCCACACGCTCTTTTCTCCCGTTTCGTCGGCGCTTCCTAGCTCTCCTCTTCTCCCCATCACCGCAATGCCGCCGTTCATCGCGGGTCGGCCGCGCCCTCCCTGACCTTGCGTGCGTTGAACCCCGGCGGTCGGGACTTGACGCGCGGCACTTGTGCGGCATCGGGGAGCCAGACGCCGCCGCCGCGATAGAGGGACGTGACCTCGTGCAACGTTCGTCCACTTGCGCGACACTCGAGCGGCGAAGGACGCGACGTGGCCTCGCGAGTAATAAGGTTTCGCCCGCGCCGCGCGGCGCCGTCTCGTTTCGCCTCGCGCCCCGCGCATTCCCGCCGCCACCGTCGATAAAACCCGGGCGACAGGCGCGGCGCGGGCGGCCGCTGGCGGTTATTTGTGGAAATAACAAAGGTTAGATTTCTGCCGCGCGGGCGCGCAAAGGCACGGAGACGATTTACGCATCCGAACGCCGCGCGCTGCGGGGGTGAACCGGGGCGATGCCAGGAGGAAGAAGTGGAGAAGATGAAGTTGCGGACCTGGGGAGGGGAAGCAAGAAGCGCTTGAGGTTGGGGAGAGAAAGTGATAGAAGAGAGAGGAAACGAGGTTGGTGGACGAAGGAAGAAAAACGGGGTTGAAGCATTTTAAAGCCCCGAGAGATTTATCTGGTGAGAATGGAGGCAGGACTGTGGCTTCCTCTAAAAACAAACTCTGTTCCTGCTAGTGATAATTAATAGCACGACACTAAAGAGCGAGATTACGCTACCAGTTGGTACCAGAGCGAGAAATTGTCGCGAAAACATAAGTTAGGTTTGCAAAAGAGGGTCGAGACGATATGAACTATGAGAGAAATAGCAATAAGTGCAGAGAAAGGAGTAAAGGAGCAAATGAAAAGGAATGGCCATGGGAACGTAACGAATGGGCTAGCAAGAAAAGAGAAAAAAAAAGATAGCAAGCAAGTAGCGCTTGCAAGAGCAGGGCGAGAGTAGAACAGCGTTCGTCCTTTCACGCAGCGAGGGCGCGCACGGCTGGGCGGGCGCGCAGCTCATCTTTCATCACGCTCCGGCGAGGGCGCGCGTGATAAAGCGTGCCCAGGCGGGGGCCGTCCCTTTCCTTCCCAGCGCCACGCCACGCCACGCCACGCCCTGAGTCGCTACACCCCGGACCCACTCCGTTCCACACCGGCCCGCTCCGGTCCACAGCAGCCCGCTCGCCCAGGCCCACCCCGGATCGCCGCTCGCCGCTCAGCTGCGCCGCTTTCGAGGGGGGCGCGATAGCAGGCGGCACCACATGAGCGATGGCACTCGCGCCCAAGGGAGGGCACGCCCAAAGGGTTCCCGCCTTTCAGGACGAAAGCGGGCTCACAAACACCATCTGCTTACAAGTGATGGTCATTGGGTGCGTTTTAGTTCCAAAGAGCAGTTTGCATTCTTATTTCTTATGGAAATCGTCACCTGGAAGATTTGGCTCTCTAAGTGGCTCCCTCTAGGCTGCCCACCGGGCTTCATATGACTGACAAGCGTGTAACAAGTGGGAAGGTGAAAGTCCTTGTACATAAAACAAGAGAGAAAAGGTAAGAGATTGAATACCATTTTCACCGAACTGTTTCTGAATGCATAATTCTTACGAATATCAATTGTTTGGGAAATGAATAAAGTACAAAAAACTTTCCAAAACAATTAAATTAGAATATAAAATATCTAAAAATAATTTTCTTAGAGGCAGAGAGCGTAATTGCATACACCCATAGACACAATTTCAAAATGTACGTCATTTCTCATTTTAAAAAAATGGTTATCAAGACGACATTACGAAAATAAGAGTTATCTTAACAGATGTGGGAGAAGATCAAGAAAGTATTATCGTCTCAAGGAGGAATCAATGGGTAATTATGAAATACACAGAAATTACGATGATGAATCGTTTACACGATTATTACAATTATATTGTGATTTGTCTATGCGTTTTATCGCAGAATGTAAATGTTCATGACTTACGTCGATTGGGATAAGCAATTCTAGCTCAGAGTGGCTGCGTTCCAGTCGTGCGAGCTATTTATGTTTAACCAAAATGACATTTCATAGATGATTCAAAATACGTACCCACTATAATTCTGAATGAACTTCAGCCCGGAAGATATTCTATTAATATGAAGTGTAATACACCCAAGTAATGCGGATAGCATACCTTACCCCTCCTGCAGAAACACAAGCGTTCACCTTCAACGAATGTCTCCCCAGGTAAATTCCGGTGTCTTAGATTCAAACTGCTGACTTGCGAATGCTCGAAGATTCTGTAAATAAACGATTTCGGCACTACGCAAGACAAGAAAAGCACGAACATACTTGAAAGAAAAAAAACGGCGAAAATGGGGAAACGCTATTGAAAATGGATGTAGTATTATTTACTGTGTTCCTCGCATTTTATCTCGAGAAACAAAGTAAAGAAAGTAGTTTTTATAGTCATTATTACTCCATATTTAATAGACCCCTCCAGTAGGGATTTATCTGTATATTCGACACTTTTATTGTTTTATATCAGAAAATACGTGACCAACAATTATAAATCAAAGTTACCGCGCTACCTACACCAAAACTGCAATATCGAACCGTGTTATCGACACAAAACTATAAATGTAATGCTAGCAATTTTAAACAAATTACTAACTGAACCTACCCCCATGCATTGCAAAAAAGACTGTAGTACTGTAGGTACTACTTGTAGGTAGGTACAGTAGATAGTACTTAGAGGTACTAAAACAGAAAAGTGGTACATATGCACTACTAAGAAAACTGATAATTCCCAAATTGTTTCAAATTTCTTGACCTTCAGTACTAATTCTCCAACAGTAATGAAATGAAGGACGTTACAAATTTTGGAACTAAACAATCACTATTCATTGTGAAAACAGAGTTAAATATATTTCTGAAAGTTGAAATGTTTCATATTTACCTAGATGAATTGATGTATGTAGAAAAGTACCACGATAACCACCACAAATTAAAAACGTAATGCATCACATACACTTATGATCGCTGAAAATTGTACGTATCACAGTGTCTACGATTACGTGATCACGTATTACGTGTCACAGGTCCCAAGACGATTGCCGGACATTGCGTTTATGTACTTTGGCTTACCTTTGCATTTAAAAACAGTCAATCTTCGAACTTAAAAAAACAGCTATCTGCGCTTCGCCATCTATATCCTCAGGATGCCAGAATATCCTATTAATATCAACTACAATTGATGTAATGAACAAACGATATAGATATAGATATGCGTTCACACTCATAATTTTAACATTTTGTTTTGTTTTAACTATAAACCCAAATAATAAGAACAACATCTAGGCACCACTACCTTTCATTAAAATAAATAAATTAATAATAATAATAAAAACAAATTTGGTTAAGTAAAAGCCCAAATTTCTTTCATACAAAAACCTTTGGCGTTTTCAAGATTTAAATTTATTGCTCATTTCAAACGAGCTGTGTGTGGTACGGTCGGAAGAAAGTTCACTACTTTCGTATCACTATAGAAAAATTATTGTTGTACGCATAGAAAAGTCTAAGAAAATGTCAATTTGTTTCAAATAACCTAAAAATACCTTGGAATGTTCAATACTACTTAGTTTCTTGCAATTCGAATGAAATAAGAATTATATGCAAGTAAGTAATCGCTACTATTCCCTTAATATCGACACCAGAATCGAATCGCACATCATAAAATTCAATCAATTCTTCACCAACTAACGACTTTGACCTTGGCAAGGGTTTCGCGGTCCCACGATGCAGTGAGGGAAAGGAAGACGACATGGGAAGAGCCGCGGTATCTGTACCCCGTGTCCTTCGATCGTTTCGGCCGCGCCAAAGGCAACGCCGTTCATCACGACTAACGGAGGTTCGCGAGGTCAACCATGGGCATCGCCCCGGAAGGGCGGTGAAGGCAGCGCGCTGAAAAAATATCACGAAAAATGGAGCGACAAATACCGTAAAGAAGTACGGAAATGCCATTGGTTTAGACACTGCAAAGAATTCCGTCCAGGGTTTTTCGAATTTTTTGGGGGGTGGGGTGAGGGGAATAGAATGATCATCAATTCTGGAACATGACGAACGTATGATTTTATGATGATGGCAATGCTTGACGTACTAAGACCCAAAACATGAACAAACGAAAATGAAAAGACATGCTATAAACAAATCTATTCGTTCAACTACTGCAAGTAAAACCGAACAAAATAAACAAGACAAGTAATGAACTACACGACTCTCGAGAGAAAAGAAAAAGAAAGAAAAAAAAAGAAAGAAAAAAAAGAAAGAAAGAAAGAAAGAAAGAAAGAAAGAAAGAAAGAAAGAAAGAAAGAAAGAAAGAAAGAAAGAAAAACGGAGGTGCTACTTGCTGGAGATAGCACTGTCAGCGTTTTAATTTTGTTGAAATGAAAGAGTAGTTTAGGAGGACAGCAGGCAGCAAGCCAGGCCAACATACAAAAATACTGGAGTCCACAAAAGTGGAGTGCGGTGGGCGAGGTGTGGAGCAGGAATGTGCGGACGGGAGCCATCACTCGACCACTCCCTCTATTTGCTTTCCCTTCGGCCGAGGTACACAACTTGTCTCGGAATGCGTGCGTTCCGTTTCGCGGCGTACGTCAGGCGCGCCGATATCACGTCTCCCGCGCGCTGCCAGGCACAGCGGCACCTGCGCCGACAACGAGCGGACACCCCCGCGATATCATCTACACGCCACGCACAACAGGGGATCTCGAGTCAGAGAATACTACCTAAGGGTTTCTTGAGATGTACAAATAAAAAGGAATCCAATGTACAGAATTACGTTTTCATCGCCTGTTACAACAAAACGCTTACAGTGGAACTTTTTTAAAAATTTATTTACGGTCGCATCAACATCTAGGGCATTAGCGACCACTATTGGATTTAACGTTATGATAACTAATAAGATGACATAATATGGCGATAATAGGGGGTGAAAGGACGAACACAAATAAATCATGCCCGAGGCGGGACTCAAACCAGCGATCCTTCAGTTCGAGATCGCTACAACCCCACTGCCTTAACGATCGCGATCATTCGGACGAAGCAGTGGAACTTTAATATCTCAAAACTGTTATAGATTTGAGGTTATGTTATAGATTAGTCCAATATTGATCAGCTCAAATACGCAGAATTTCTAGTCTGAAAAAGAATAATATATCTCACAAGGCCGCATTCTAACTAAAAAATAATAGTAAAGAATTAAATGCGCTTGTATATACTCAAGACAAATGAACGATTTTAAATATTTCACAAAGCTTGTGGAGTCATTAGATCGCTGCGTTAAGCAACGTTGCGCAAGACACGACCACACAAACTGTTTCTTTCATATTGGCAGCGCGTAAGAGAGGGACTCCACTTTTTTTTACATAACAGGTGTTTTCCTCGAGGCTTTCGCGAAATATGAAGAGCGAGGTCACGGATACCACGACAAAACACAGCTCGACGCAAGGGACGAGAACGCGAGGGAAAAGGGCTCCGCCGGGGGAAGGGGGCGGGGGCGGGGGCGGGGACAGGGTGGGGGTGGCTCGAAACGTCGCGAAAGCCGTCCCGACAACACAATGTCAGCGAGCGAGCGACATTCCCGCCCACCCGCGCGCGCACAAGGCGAGCTGTGTGCGGGGGCCGGCGGAGCGGCCGCGGGCGCGGTTATTTCGGCCGGAATCCAGCGCACTGGGCAAACACACCCGGCGCGCGGGGGCGACGCCGCCGGCCACACGACCTCGGGATCGCCTCTCGCAGCAGAAACGCGAGGATTCGCATCTGACGATGACAAGTTCCATTAAAAAACCGTCCGTAAGCGTATTGGCGTATGTTTATCGGTTTGGTGATTTGATAAAAAATATGTGGAATCTAAAAGTCTGATATTTAATTTTTTCATCGGTTTTCATCATTCATAAAAGAATCTACGGAAGTGTACGGTCATCATACTGACGGTTAAATCACCAAAAACTGAGTGTTTGATGTCTAATGTGTTATGAGAATTGGAAGATGAAGAAACAAATAGTTCATGTTATTTTGGCTAAAAAAAATTAGCTAAATCCGAGACAATATTAATTCCTTACACTATTCTCTCCATCTCCATCACCTTCTCCATAGATTCCATCTACATTATACCTGCAAACAATGCAAGGCATACATTTTACTGAGACCTTTGAGACACACTGGCGCCGTGTGTGAGTCAATATTAGATGGTAATGTTCAGAGTCCACAGGTTTCCGAATAAATTCTCAGCAATACTGTAACGAGGCTGGATTGGAAACATATCAGTTTTCTAGTGTCATTGTGTTTTGGACCTAACAACCTACTCTAAACATCACCATCTTAATTACATCTATTTATGGAATACTATAAAATAACCTTGACAAAGGCAATTTTCACATACATACAACTTACGTAGGGCAGAGAAAGTATTATAATGTTGCACCAAAAATAAGCGATTTTTCAACAGAAAACCCCGTTTTATTGGTACCTGACACTGAAATTGTGGATAATTCTGGTTTCTATTTGTACTAAATAACTCCTATAATACATTACGTAGTTATAATTTAGGTTTTATGATCCTGACATCGAAATAACTGTCCGTCCGTCCGTCCGTCCGCCCGCTCGTCCGTCCGTCCGTCCGTCCGTCCGTCCGTCCGTCCGTCCGTCTGTCTGTCTGTCCCTCCATAAACATCGCCATCGGCTACATTGCACGCAGGATTTTCATCAAAATTGATATTCCCCGATCGATGACGTGGCGCTCCCTTGAATTTGAGACAGATCTTTTGATTTTGAGGAGACTTGACACGAAGTCCCAGCGACGTTTTCACAATTTTCTCAAAATGGCTCTAATTTTTTTCTTTAAGTTTTTTCTATAGCATAACAAGAGAATTATAAAAATCGCGTAGATTCGATTTTTAATGAATTCTCTAAATATTCAAGAATTGCAGAAGTTAATTATTTTTCGTCGTCTTGTTATAACTACAATTATGAAGATATTGTTTCGTATTAAATTTTTTTCAAAATTGTAATAGTTTTGGCGTGCTGTTTCGTGCAATAAAAGCTATTATAAAAATAATATTTACTCAAATATGGCTCCAAATTTTGTCCATACTTTTTTTCGGGTAGAACGAAGTTCAATTATAAAAATGATGTAGATACGATTTTTGTTGAACTCTCTTAATTATCGAAAATTGCAAAAACTTTTAAATAATGCGAGAAAGTGTGTCCTGTATAACACTATTTTGATTAGTCTCAAATAAATGAATCCCTGTGAAGCGATTCTTCTTTCTACGGAAGTGTAACAGTCAAAGAGCGCAGCTTTCTTCTCGTTTGGTTTCTTTGATCAAACAGTTCAATGTAGACGATTTTATATTATCAAGTCCTGGAAACCTACGTAGCACACTTATGGAAATGCAAAAGTCGCAGTCTATTTCTGCGAATTCGTCCCAGCACGACGCACCTCGTTACCGTCAAACGGCAGTGAGAAAAAAGAGCTCAGGAACGCTACCAACAACCTTTCTAGCGTGCTTTGCTCAATACAGGGGCATTTGACACCAAAAGGTTTGTAACATCATTAAACTCCATTGACGTTTATACGTAACTTTGTGTTATCTTTGTCTACAGACGTGTTGCAGAACACAATTCCATAGTCAATCTAAACTTCCAAAATCTTGACCGTCTCTATGACACTGAGATTTCGAAATGTTAAATACTACATTTCTGATATACTGACACTGCAATGTGAGCCAAACACATTTCGATTCAAGAACAGAGTCTATAGCTATGACTATTGTAATAATGGATCCCGGAAGCAAACATAGGAACCAAAATCAGTGTGGCTGGACGATGATATGACCTCCAGCCCAATGTTTCCAAGCAAAGTATACCTTTGGGACACGCGAATAGATAAATTTTAAGCTTCCAAAGTAAAACACAAACAAAAGACTTTCACATTTTCATGGTTTCATTATAAGATGCAAATAGACATCGAGTGTTAAACTCTGTTCTCTGATTTGCATTGGCTTTGAAATTCAAATAAGACGAATTTTTATTTAAGACAAATACATTATCAAAAAAACATTGCATCTATTACATTTTACCGTCACTGCAACATCTGCAATTACTTTGGTAAAACTGCTTACTTTGTTATGACTTCATTACTATGTTATTTATTTGCACATATATTTTAAAATATTTTATTTGCCGAGGACGACGCATAGCCTTTTAACATACCGACGTAACTCAGAATACGTTTTTCCTCCTGATATTATATTTGGTAGTTGGCGTGCGCGTTTAGCTTGTTTAACCAGCGTGAAAACCTTGTCGACAATAACTCATTCAGTCTTCTCCTGGGATGCCGTTACCAGTGTCAAGTACATTATACTAACACAGTGCATCGCAATGCACGTCGTCACTTGGGCCGTCGTCAGTCGATCGATAGTCTTCAAAGATACATAAAGTGCGCGTCAGAAAGCCCTCCTCGCGGCGGGACCTAAACCCACGCAACCGCAACGATCCGGCGCTGGAGGGCGAGGATTTGCTCGTAAAAGCCCCGAACGCGCGTCGCCTCCTGACGACTCGCTCGCCGCCTTCGCCTTCACCTTCGCCTTCGCCCTCGCCCGCGGCGGCGGCGGCACGGCGGGCAACCGCTGCGATTGGGCGGCGCGCGGTCGGCACAGGCCGCAACCCCTCGCATATGCATGAGGCACCCCGCCGCTGCGTCACCACCGCCACTACCACTAGCGTTTGTACAGCTTTCTTCACCGCCCCTTTTCATCGCCACAACCAACTCCATCGCCTCCCTCTCCATCCACATCACTGTCATTACCTACGCCACCACCATGTTACCTGAACCGGCATCGCCACAGGAAGACCTGATTTACACGCTTTTTTTAGACGGATGAATTTGAACGGATTTGTTTTAGCTAACGCGCGCAAGAACATAGCAGCTCTGTCACTCGAGAAGCCGCTGTGCACATGCGCGTGTTCGCAAAAAAATCCCGAATTCGTTTGCCAAAAGGAAGCTTGTGAATCGAGTCTGAATGTCAACGCAAACGCCGTCACCTCCACCAGCACAGCATCGCTCTCCCTCCGTCACCCTGCCCGCTTCCAACTTCTCCTGCGCCTCCACCTCCACCACCGACTTCCCTCGCGATTTCACCACCGTCTCAAATACTGTCATCGCCACCACCTCCTTCGTGTCCGCCTGCCACCCCCAATGCCCATGCTAACGCCGTCGTCTCCACCGGAATGGCCTCCTCCTCCTCCGCATCGGCTACCACCAAAGTCAAATCCAAGACCACTACCACTTTCGCTCCTCTTTCCACCCAGCGCGCGCGTCACGTGGTCCGGCGGACGCGCCAGAACGATTCCCGCTGCAGATTAGCCGCTGGCTGGCCTGGCGGGGCCGGGGAGAGGCGGCCTGGCCGCTGCGGTCACCGCCACGCCGCATCGCGAGCTGCCCCACTTTGCGCGTAACGAGCATCTGTTAAAAAATTAAGCGATTCGCCCGCAGCTGCGGTCGGTTCAGACTTCGCCCTTCCGCAGCCGCCCTGCATCCGCCGCCCCTGCCTCTGGAGTACAGTGGGCGAGGGCGGGAGGCTTTGAAAAACGAAGGCCGTGGGTGAAATTATGGACTGGCAAATTAGTTAAAGGGGAGAGGGGAAAAGGGCGGACGGAAGCAGATTCGGTTCTGGAATAGACTTTGATGCGAGGGAGAAAGATTATAGATATTGATTAGAGCTTCAAGTTCTTACAAATTCGCAACACCACTACCAATCAACCAACTACCAATCTGATAAGAAAGTTATTGTTACTTCTCTTTAGACACCTCATGGATCTCCACAATTCTAAAACTCCAACGTGCAGCTTCTCATCCGAGATTATATACGATCATTACAAATTATATGGTTATTCAATTCAGAATAATTACGAATCATGAGTTTATAACAATATTGAAGTTGAATCTGCACTACCTCATTCATGAAGGCTGCTGTTATCAAAACATATAGAGTAGATGTAAATCGATTTTATTATTTTATAAATTTAGTCGAGTCTCTCAAAGGAAACTGAAAAGAGCGTGTATTAAAAAAAGTTAAAATACAGAAAACATCCCTATTTAGCAGAAAATGAAGTAGAAGTGGCGCAATTTGGGAATTGAAAATGTCAAAAATCGTTGATAAAAAAGTATTTCTGGACGACGGAAAAATGCGACTTTAGTGAGTGTTAAACATTAGCTAGTGTTTTTCACCATCTCTAAAATGTTAATGTATTTCCCAGCCCAATGGACGTACATTCCCCCTCCGCTCTCAACTTTCGGATCTTCCGCTCTCCTCGCCCACTGCGGCGCGGGGCGCGCGTTCGAAGGGAGAGAAGTTGCTCCCTCCTCGGGTCCCCGCTAACCGCCACGCCGCCGTCTCCGGCCATCTCATCAAAGGCCTCTGACTCACGAGCGGCGCGCGCTCCCCCTGGCGGCGGCGAAGGCCTTCGCACGTCGTTGCGAACACCGGGGCGCAGCCGGCCGGAGGGGCTGGGGCGGGAGCGGTAACGGGCATAGGGGTGGGAGCGGGCGCCGGGCTGAAGCAGCGGCGGCATGAGGAAGTGGCAGGCACCGGGTGTTTGAGGAGCGAGGACGAGTGTGGGGACGGGAGCGCGTGTGGGTACGGTGGAGGCGGACGCGGACCAGGAGCGGGACAGGCGCGGGGCAGAGACTGGTGAGGGGGTGGAGGGGGAAAATTAGACGTGGCGGGGCAGACGCGGGGATGGAGCGGGGCGGAGATGGGAGCGGGGACTTTACGCGGGGGCAGAGGCAGGAGCGCGCGTGGAGAGGCGGTAGTAGACTTAAGAGCAGGAGCAGGTGTTGCATACGAGCGAAGCAGAGACGCGGGCAGGGGCAGGGGCAGGGGCAGGGGTAGGGGCGGGGGCGGAGGCTGCCGCACGCGTGGACGCGGGGCGGGGGCGGGCGCAGCGAGGGCGGAGCGAGGCACCGCCGAGAAAGACCTCTCCCTCGCTGCAAAGTGGGTCGAAGGACTTCGATGACCGTCCCCCAGGGCGGGAAGAGCCCACGGAAAGTAGCCGTGGCGGAACACAATTGGTTCGGGGTAGCTGAGTTTTCGGAAAAGGAAGGTAAGGGCGTAGAGAGGATGTTAAAGCGACAGTATTACCCCGGAGAATTAAAAGTCAACGTACAGGAGAGGTTGATTAGCTGGCGAACTGGGTCAGTGTAACTCCGTAACTGAAATGAGTCGTTCCCCGTTTAATCCCAAGGGAGAAAGTCGGATCTTGTTCACAGGGCGGTAAAAGTTTCCGCATTCATTTTTTATAGTCCTGCTCCTCTTTCTCCGAAACAGAAAATAAGAAAACTCAATTAGTTTACGAAGATCTGTACATATTGTGTGGTTATTAAAACTTAATCCCAATCCACTTTACGAGGCTTACAAATAGCCGTTTGCGCATACCGTAGAGCAAACCGCGGTGAGAAGTAATTAGAAGGTCCGTGACCGGAACGAATGTGGTCGGCGGAATAGCGTCGCCAGGATCTCGTGTCGGGAATATCGAGACGCAGTAGGCGGATGGGAGCGAGGATGCAGACGCAGGCAGCAGCGGAAGCGAAGGGCAGGCGATGAGAGGTCGGGCGCCCGCTCAGAGGGCTTCGGAACGGGCGGGCGGGCGGGGCAGCGGAGTCGAGCTGCATAATTAAGGAGGCCGGGCGACTGGCGCGAGGCGATACCGCGCGCGCGGGCGCGGAGGGGACCGCCGCGCCGCGCCGCGCGGGCGGCGGAGGAGGAGACGCTCAAGAAGGGAGAAAGCAAAGTGGATGGGGTAAAGGGGGGGTGCGATGGCGAAGGCCGCGAGGAGGGAAGGTCCGGTGAATAATGCAAGCCAAGGGCGCGCCGCGGCGGCAGCCTTATTTTATTCACGTGCGCGCCCGTGCGCTCAGTACACGGCGGTGGGGGAGGAGGCTGGTGGAGAAGAAGGCTGCTGGAAAGAATCCGGCAGGATTCGTTAAGATGTGCGAAGAGGGATAGAATGGAACATCGAAGATGGCTAAATGGGACGAATACTGAGAAGTGCGATGAGACACGAGACCCAGCTAGACGCAGGTAAATGAGAGAGGAAGGTGGATATGAGATACGATGACAGGTCGTGAGAGGAAGGGACGAGTATGGAGAATGAGGGCCGACTAAGTTGATTAGGAAGGGAGAGGCGGGGTCCAAACGAGGCGAGAAATGTGATGCAGAGAGAATTGTGTTGGAAAGGCGTGGATCAGGTAGCAAAATATGGGCAGGACAGAGCGAGTCAAAACGCCTACCAGCACCGACGTTACTATGGATGGAGAAGAGGCAGTGGTGTCTGCAAAGACACGATATATGGCAAGCGAAGCAACGCAGAGTAAGTAAGTTACGTTAAGAAACACCTAAGAGGTAGGGGAAGGGGCAACTTTCGACTATTCTCATCTTCTCTTTTCGACAGCGCACTCTGTAGAAGCTATCCTGTGAAATCTCCGCGCGACGGAGATGTCAGAGAAAACTTCAAAATTCCTTCATTCGTTGGAATTGTTATTACTGTACTCTTCAGCGTGAAGCGCTGCGAATTTCCTTCTAACATCCTATTTCTACGACACATCCCGAGATTTTCTCCACTAGGTTATTTTAGAATGAAATATTGAACAAATAAAAACTGCCAGGTGTTTTCTACCACCGCAATTCGTATTCTCTCCCCGAAAAGTACATATGACTCATGGAAGGTTTTTCTCCTTGAGCGCGCCAGAGCTTCCGTGTCTCTCTACGTTTCGATCTCCATCATTAGCGCGTTTCTTCCCGCGCGTGGGCGATAAAAAACGATGCGGCGCGACGGCCGCACTGGCGCTGGCGCGGCGCCCCGCCGCCCCTCTGCCCAGCTGTCCCGCCGTCCCCGCCTCTCCCTCGCCCGTCTCCGCCCCGCCATTTCGCCTCCCCGCCGTTGTCTCCCTACTCCTCCGCCTCCCCGCTGATCCGTCTTCCCCTCCGCGCTCCGCTGCCCCGTCTCCCCGCTGCCCTGTCTTCTCGCCGCTCCTCCACTGTCGATCCGCTGCTCCACCGCTCGGCAGCTTCGCCTTTCCGGCTTTATGCTGGTTCCCCTCCTCGTCCCTACACGTTCCTGCCACTACGCCTCCCCGGCACGCAGCTTCCTCGCCGCTCCGTCCCTCTCCCTCTGCCCCACCGCCTCCACCCCCTCCTTTCGCACCCCACCGCGCCCCCGCGCCGCAGACAGGCTCCTCGACCCGACTCGACGCGGCGCGGCGCGCCGGTGAGCGCATGTTCTCGTTTGGGGCGCGCGGCGTCACCCTGGGTTTACGACCCGCGCAGCCGCTTCGATAATCCTTTTGCGGGCTCTTCGCCTCACGCCCCGGCCGCACCGCGCGCGCGCCACGGGCAGCCGGCGACGCGACGGCGCGGCGGCGGCGCCAGCTGCGCCGGGGGTGAGGGGGGGGGGGAGAAGGGGGGACGCGTCTCGCGGACGCGCCGCGCCGCAAAACCCTGAGCTGCTGCGAGGTTCGGATTCGCACCGCTTGAATAGACAAGGTGCGGGTTAGGCGTGGAGCAAGTACTAAAAAAAAGTTTTCAAAAAATGTACAGAACCAAAAGCGGCACAATATACAAAAACAACATGCCTGAAAAGCGGTGGCAGTGGAGAACAGAAGGCGCGTAAAAAGTATAACAAGGAAATCATACTGAGCCTAAACGTATGAGTACGAAGCATAAAAAGGGTTTGTAAATTTTATTAAGGAAAACTTTTCCGCCTTTTAGAACTTTTTTTTACTTTACAAATACAAAACAATACTCATAAAGGTATTTAGTAATATCAAATTCAGTAGCAACCAAATTGTTCGAAACACATCATACAACGTTTCTGAAGATTCGAGAAGTGGAACATAGATCTACTAAATAATTTCTACAACCGCACCATTCCTTTCTTCGAACTGCTGGCATGTGGTGAATTATAAATAGAGGATCTAAATTGGAAATACCCGGACCACGCTTTCACGCCTTTAACGGTGTGTTTCAGGGAGATTCGCACTTAGCACTACGGAGTGCGATTCGCGCTTTTAGTGGATCTGAATCATAAAAGAAACTGGGTGTTCACACGTAATATAAATATCCTTGAAAACTACAAGTATACTCCACAGTCCTTTCCTCGGAATCATTTCTTCCAAGAGACTGTCATTTATGGATGCTTTCAGAATCGCATAGAACAATAATTCTAACAACTTTCAAAAATATGGTCATTGAGGCTTAAAGTTCATTACTAACTAACCAACAGCTGTTGTTTAAAACACAATTTCTTTAAAAATCATTGCTCCGAGACCTGTTCGATGATGCAGTGGATATAGTCTTCCGTTCTCGCCCCAAATATTTTCAAGTGTCCTTATTCTAAGTTTACAAACAATAACTGCATTATATTTTTGTAAATTCTCCTAAACTAATAAGTTAAATAAATAATTTAATTTACTATTAATATTTTTGTAACTTCATTTTTATTATAGACAAGATGAGATAGTTTTCTAACATGTATAACACAGACGATAAGCATTCAACTATTCAGTTTCTATTAATCATTAATCGTGTCTGAAACTAATTATCTTGCGTAACACGCAAGAAAAAAAACATTTAAATCTAAAAAAAGAAGTGCTAAAGAGTTATACAGCTACGAGCAATATGAATCATAAGAGTAAAGAAGATAAAATGCATGAATATTAAACCAATATGAGGGTAGGCCTAAAAATATCTGCGACATAACTTGGTATGAACTAACGTAACTGAGTTCAATCACCAGATTAGCCGCAATTTATGGCAGTTCTGTTGATACGACGACAATCCTAACAAATGTCACAGCAATATCTCTTGAATGCGAGGAAAGCTACAAAAACCCCAAAGGGTCTGACGGGATATTTCAGTCAAAAAGGAATATAGCTGAAAGCAATACGAACACTAAACGAAAAAAGCACAAGCAAATATAAATACCATACAACATATTTTTAAAAATTGGTTTAAATGAATAACATAGTGCAAGTAAAATCTGTCAACCATGTTTGGTCACATGAATAACTACAAGAAGTCGATGGTTGGTTGGTTGTTAGTGATTCCGGGCGCGACAACTACCGAGGTCATTAGTCCCTTACGTGTAGTGCATGTTTTTCCGCAAGAGGTGGCGGTAATCTCCCCCCGCTGGATGGCGACATCCAGCGCCGGCCTACCGTGGGATACCGGTGTTTCCCCTAACCAGCTCTCTCCCACTAGCGAGGCACCACCCCAGTCTGAACAAGCTCTAAGCTCCCGACCGGTCTCTTAGCATGTGCAGTCGTGTGGTGCACGCTAGTGTGTGTGTAAGTGGTGAGGGTATGACAAGGAAGGGGAAGAAAAGATCGCGCGGGATGCGTAGTTCGTTTGTTAGAGTACTGCTCCGGCATCCGCCTGCTATTGATCGGAGAACCACGGAAAACTACCGATCACAGCAGCCGACTTCGAGAATTCGCTTTCAAACAGCGACTGAATTCGACCTAGCTGACAAGCTTGTGTTGACAATCTCGGCACTGTCGGGACTCGAAGCAAGGACTTCCCGGTCAGAGGCACTGCAGTGAAAGTTGATGCATCCACCTCTCCCGGTACAAGACGTAGAAATGACACTTAGGTGAAGAAGGAAACTTGTACAATAGCAATCACGAATTCTGAGATGAGCCTTCTTTGAAAAAGGAAGTACACAACAGCGCACAAAAATACCACTTTTTCACTGCCCAACGAGCGAAGAATACGTTCTTTATCTACACACACCAAAGTGGATTAAAATAACTCAAGAAAGTATGCAGCAAATAATACTTCCAATAATTAACTGGTAAAACAAAACCAGTTTTGGAAACAGCACTTCAAAAATACAACCACAGTTCAGCGCTGACAGCGGTGGCGAGAGGTTGTGACCGCAGCGCTACCTTGTCAGTTCAGTCGGCGTCAAGCTGTGCACTCAGTGAGTTGCG
The DNA here is from genome assembly GCA_038098605.1 of Gryllus longicercus. Lineage (NCBI taxonomy): Eukaryota > Metazoa > Arthropoda > Insecta > Orthoptera > Gryllidae > Gryllus > Gryllus longicercus. Next base: position 1,876,192 of record JAZDUA010000133.1, read on the forward strand.
AGTGCTCGTGAAGTGACCAGTGTTTCCGAAAGTTATTCCGCATTTTTAACCATTAGTGAAAATAGATAATAGTGAATTACCGTGCTCTGACCTCGGACAGAGCATCAAAGAAGCGATGCAGGCCGTGAACAACAGTACGCCCGACGCCATGCAACATTCGATGGAGTACCAACAGCAGCTCATCATAGAGCAGCAACATCAGCAAATACAGGCGCAGCAGCATCAACTTCAGGAACAGCACCAACAACTGGTCCAATTGCAACAGCAACTTCAGGACCTACGAACGCAAGTACAAAACAGCCAACGCTCTAGTTGGCCGCCCTTGCAACATAGTGCACCTGCCCCAACACAACAAAGTGAGCGCAAAAGACAAAAAACTGAATCTGTTTCACGATATGCTATTCCGACAGCAAACAGGTTCGAAACATTAAATACCGATACAGATGAAGACGAACATATCAGTGCCGCGGAGACAGTGATAAAAATCCCCCCTATAATTATTCACAAAGCGGAAAATTTTCAACTGTTAATAAATGACATTAAAAGTGTTGTAAAAGAAGATTTTACTACAAAAATTGAAGCAGACAGAGTGAAAGTAAAACTAAATTTAATAGAAGATTTCAGAGATCTTCGTAAATTTTGCAACGAAAACAACATTGAATATCACACGTTTCGTGACCCAAGCATAAAAACATTCTCAATTGTTATTAAGGATATTCACACACTATATAGTGAAATAGAAATCTTTCAAGAACTAGTTAAAAAATACCCTGTAATCAAAGTTACTCGCCTTCACGGAAAAGACAGAAAACCATTAACAACATGTGCTGTTGATTTAGAGGACAACAACAAGGGAAGGAGCATTCTAGCATTAGATAGATTTCTATACAGTGTTATTAGGGTATTTCCTAGAATCAATCAAAAATTACCAATTCAATGCAAGAACTGTCAGAGATTTGATCACACTCAGGCTAACTGTGGGCGCGCTCCGAGATGCGTTAGGTGTTTGGGTAACCACCATTATTCTAAATGCACGGAACCTAAAACAGAAACAAGTCGGAAATGCGTTAATTGTGGAAAAAATCACACGGCCAATTGGAAAGGATGCGAAGTATATCAGAAACTGCTTAAAAATCAAACAGAGCGGTATAATCAGAGACGACAGGCTTTTAATAACAGAGAATCCCACGAGATTAAATACCTTGACCGAAAACCAGTCCCTCAAAATCATTCACAACAAACAAACCCAACGCAACGACCTCCCATAAATCCCTGGTTTTCAAATCCTCAAAGGCCTAATAACCAAGTCCCCCCGACATTGAACTCCAATCTCCCTCTACACCAAGGACAGGTAATAACTACAATAATCAACCAAGTAATAAACGCACTCATTCCACAAATACAAATATTAATACAATCAGCCCTCGATAATGGACGTAAATAAAAATCCAGAAACAAACATTCTCAACTGGAACGCGAACGGAATAAAAAGGCAAGAAAATCAATTACGACACTTCATAACAAGCCACAACATAAAAATAGCTTGTATTTCAGAAACTCACCTGTTACCTCAAATCAAGTTCTCAATACCAGGTTTTAATATCTATCGCAACGACCGTCTCTCAGCAACGGCCGCAGGAGGAGTGGCCATACTAGTGCACAAAGATATAAAACATACGTTAATCAATAGTCCTACGAGCAACGACCTAGAAACTATAGCAATAAAAACCAAAATAAATAACAAAGACACAACTATAATATCGGCGTATAAACCTCCCAATAAGCTATTCCCTAGAAAAATATATAATGAAATTTTTGGAAATAACGATAATATCATGCTAATAGGTGACCTTAATAGCAAACACTGCGATTGGGGATGCAACACAACAACCCCACAAGGGCAAAATTTACTAAATCTAGCTACCACTCTCAATTTAAGTATTATGGCTCCAATAGAACCCACCCATTACCCTTACAACAATAATATAATTCCTGACATATTAGATATCCTCATCACAAAAAATATTGATTTTCCGCTATACCAAAAAGTAATTCCTGAACTAGATTCGGATCACAATCCAATAATCATATCATTTCATCCTCTCTATCTATCATCTTATTATAAACAGCAAAAAGGTAAAATTAACTGGTTTAAATTCAGGGAAATTTTAAAAATTAACTACAAACATCCGCAAAACATTCAATCTGAAAAGGACTTAGATAATGAAGTTAAACGATTAGTCAGCAACATACAAGGATCCCTCACAAATTCTACCACATATCTCAAAATAACGAACCCAATAAATAAGCAACAAATCCCAATAAAAATCATAAACCTAATCAAAAGTAAACACAATTTAAGACGCTATTGGCAAATGACACGACAACCAGACTTAAAAAGAAAATTAAACAAACTGACGAGACTAGTTAAAACTAAACTAGACCAACATAGATATGCAAGTTTTCAGACTTTTCTAAAAGAAATTCACCCGTCATCTAGGCATATGTGGTCTACCATACATAGAATAAAAAGACAAAAACAAGAATTTCCACAAATAAAACTAGGTTCACAAGTGGCATATTCTGATTTTGAGAAAACATCTCTTATAGCTGACTACCTGGAAAAGTCGTTCAACCCAAACCCAGTCGAAAACGATCACTTTAATAAACAAGTAGAGGAATTCAATCAGAAACCACTATATACAGCTCCAATCAATATAAAGTACATATCCCCATCAGAAATTAAACAAGAAATCAAAAAATCAAAAACTAAGAAATCAGCAGGATACGACTTTATTTCTAATAAAGTTCTAAAAGAACTAAATATCAATACGATAGCAGGCATTACAGCAATATTTAACGCAGCATTAAGATTAGAATACTTTCCCAACGATTGGAAAATTGCAACAGTGCTACCCTTCCGAAAGCCAGGAAAGAATCCAAAAGATCCAGCGAACTATAGACCAATAAGCCTACTCCCGTCATTGTCGAAACTATTAGAGAAACTGATACTAAAACGATTAATAAAATTCTTGACAAACACACATGTAATCCCAGACACGCAATTTGGATTTCGACCTAACCACTCCACAACACATCAAATATTACGGCTTACCGAATATATAGCGCAAGGATTCCATGCCAAACAACACACTATCGCAATATTCCTGGACATCACCAAAGCGTTTGACAAAATATGGCATCAAGGCCTTCTCTACAAATTAAGACAAATAGGCACTCCAGACTACTTATTCCAAATTATTAAAAGCTTCCTAAATCAAAGGATATTCCAAGTCAAAATTAACGATGCCATATCATCCTTACGCCAGATTTCAGCAGGGCTGCCCCAAGGGTCCCCATTATCACCGGTATTATTCAATTTATATATATCCGATTATCCACACCTAATAGATTCGCAAATAGAGCTTTACGCTGACGACACTGCACTTTTTTCCAAGCACGAGGACGTTATGACAGCCAGTAATAACTTACAAGACGACCTTGACATATTCAATAAATGGGCAAAAAATTGGAGAATTAAAATAAATCCAGATAAAACACAGGCGAAAATTTTTACCCTAAGACATCCCCTCACCCCTCCGCAGTTAATTTTGAACAACGAAAATATTCCCTGGGCCGCAAATAATACAGCAGCGAAATATCTAGGAATGCAACTTGATACAAAATTAAACTGGAAAACACACATTTACACTACACGAACAAAAACACAAGCAAAACTTTCCCAACTTTACGCACTAATTAACAAAAAATCCTCCCTTAAAATAGAGACCGGAATGTTAATTTACAAGTCAATAATTCGACCAACTATGACTTATGCATGCCCAATATGGGGAAATGCAGCAAAAACTAATTTAAACCTGTTGCAAACTATACAAAATAAAGCGCTAAGAACTATAATTAAAGCGCCATGGTTTATCTCGAACAAGCAAATCCACCACGAACTGCAAATTCCGACAATAAAAGAACACATTACCAAATTGTCCGAAGACTTTTTCACATCACTCCCCTCATCTCCCAGTACCTCCATTTTCAACCTTGGACGCACAGCAGAACCGAACTTAGGAATCAACTCACGCTTCCCTAAAGACAGATTCAGACCACCATAAAATAGCAGAAAATGGGCCTCAAATAATATAACCTTCATCGAACAATCTTATCAACGATCATTCTCTGTACTCTCAATCTACTGCCGTAATAATTTAAATTAATAATAATAATAACAACCAAAAACATTTAACGCATCCGTCTAGGGCGCCCACAGTTAGGAAATAAACCAAAAGTTACATATGATTGTATTCACATCCCTGAAAAACATGTATGTTGAACAGGTAGACAATAAAATTTAAAAAAAAAATACAAAATTTACAAGATTGAAGGATTTTTCTGCGGGCACTATGGTAAGCTGACATTACTTCTCAATATTGGTAACACACATTTTCGACACATCCTAATATTTGAGATGTATATATTATCACATCATAAAAATTAGAGGGAGGTTTCCAAACAGCTGGTATAAACAAAAAAATTTAGAACGTTCCTTTAAGACAAAAAGGCTGGAGGACATGCAAATAACCGAATCGAGCTCAAGACCAAAGGGCATCCACCACGCTCTCTATCAATCAGTGACCTGGCCATCGTCCAGCCTCCTTCTCTTCCTCTCGGTCGGGCCGGGCGGGCGGGCGAGCGGGCGGGCGAGCGGGCGGGCGGGCGGGCGGGCGGGCGGGGGCGGTGATGACGTCACGAGCCGCGGGGGTGAAGAAGGGCGCCAATAAAATTGGATTATCGGCGCCCCGCGGCACAAAGGCGCACGTGTCGGCGCGCGCCCAGGCGGACGGCAGGGGCTCTCGGCCTCGCCGCCCACGCCGCCGACGGACGCAGCGTGGGGTTCCGCTTCGCCTGCGCCGCCCCAAGGCTCCGGCCGCCGCCTCTCGGACACGGGAGGATTCGCGGGCTGGCCGAGGGAGAGGATTTTATCCGAAGAACAAGTAGCGAAAACTCTCGCTTTACCCCAATGCGCGAACGAAAATATAATAATGTGGTTGGCTGTCGATCTTGTATGTTATTTCGTTTGTATATATGTATGTTGGTTCGTTGTTTGGTTGCTTCGTTGTTTACTTTTCACCCAGCGCTAAAAATACTTGACATTTATAATCGGGTAAAATCAAAATTACTTCATATTGTCTGGGAGTCATTTCATCTAGGTTGTATAGCTTATAACTTCGAAAAAATATAAATAATAATAATTATAATAATAACAACACTGACAATCTATCAAAACCGTTACGCGGTACAAATGGAAATACAGCTCGAATCAAAACTACATTTATAGTTTGAAAGATGGTAAATGAGATAAATGAGGGATAAATCGAAGAAGAGGAGAGAACACACATTAGGGAAAGGAGAAAGAAAGAAGAGAAAGAATGACCACCACGAAGGACGCTCTCCATACAGCGTACAGTGGCTCTCCGAATTGAACGTACACTTTTAGTGTACATCGTTCAAGATATTTGGATAAGGCGGGCAATAGTTCATGCGGAAGAGGGTTGACGCAGCCTTTAGATAAGATAAAAATTTGCGTGCAACTGTAAAGCATGGCGTGGGTTCCGTTATGGTACGGGGCAGCGTGTTTGCGTCAGGTGTCGGGAAGTTCCATTTTATTGATTCACTGTTGACAAATTCGGATATTTATCATTTTTAAAAAGTAATGTCAAACAAAGTGCAGCGAATCTTGGACTAGGGCCGACATACTACTTTTCACACAGCGCATGTTGTGATCTTATGGTTGCTATAAAGTGCACAAAAGCGCTTTGAAACCCTGAAAAAGCGCATCATCATATTCAGAACCTGTAGTAGGAATTGGAAAAACGTGTACAGAAGCATAATGTTTCAAATAAACAAGAGTTTAAGAGATTCCGGCCTAGAGAGAGAAAATCCTGAATTTACAAGAAAGCCAGTAAGATCAGTAGGATGATATTCGGGCGAAGGGTCGTTCCACAAAGTACTGAATTATTATTTTTCGTTTTTCTTTAAGACAAATAGGGAGCTTACGTTCATTTTTGTGGTGAATTGCGTAAGCATTAAAAGTTTTATTTACTACATTATTTAGTCACTTATTTTTGACACGTGTGAGTGAAGAATGTTTTCATTAATACATTTGTACATTAATACATGAGTACATTTGTTTTGAACTTCACAATTCTGTAATAAATAATTTTCTACGCCAGTTTGTATCTTTTTATATAGAGTACGGTCAATTTTAAGAGCCACTGCGAAGAAAGCTCCTGCCGAGAGTCCAAGCCGTGTCGTGGCTTCTGGGCAGCAGGGTCGGGCAGCGACCGACCCGCACTGCGTGCGTCACACGCCGCCACCGGCGGCAGCAAAGGTGCGCCGCCCCGGACGCCCAGTTTACTCTTTGGGATTGAATTGCTTCCTGGGTGAAGAGACGCAGCATGCCGTTGCCACCAACCCACCCCTAATATTTTCACTCTGTGTCAGCACGTGGAAACTGTGCAGCGTCGTTCTTCTACACATTTTTCTTCGCACTTCTCAAGGTTAGTAAAATTATTACGCAGTTCACGGGATTTAAACCGAACACTAGATTTAATGTTGTTAGAGTATCCACTGATGTAAGTGTAAAATAGATTCTACGTATCAACCTCTTTGAATTAACGGTCAACACAAGTTTAATCAAGGACGTATTTAGTTCCGAAAGCAGCACCCTTCTTATACATAACTAGCAAAATACCAGGGTTGTCCAGGCTTTCTTCTTATCAAATCTTTTGAAAGAAGAAAAAGGCCAATTTTTATATAAACTAAGACGTTTAAAATTATTTTTAATGTAATTGGTTCAAATTTTAACAAATTATTATAATTTAATACATTATTTTATAGCACATATCTATTAGAATTTGACCTCCGCTGCTTTCCTCTGGGTCGTGATGTGTTTTATTAACCCTACGTTTACAAAGTGGGTACTACATGTACCAACACCACACATTAAAAAAATATTGTTTTTAAATAATAATTCTGACAGCTTTGTAATGATTAGTATATAAGAAAGCAGAGACGATCAAATTCTAATAGCAATGTACTGTAAAATACAATAGAAAGAACATTATAGTATTTTATTAACATTTCAACCAATTGCATTAAAAATAATTTTAAACCGTGGTTTCTATAAAATTGATCATTTTCTTCTTTCAAAGGATTTAATATGAAAAAATCCCCGGCAACGTCAGTTATTTTGCTAGTATTATATAAACCACGGAGTTTTAAGATTTTTTATTTTTAATGTAATTGGTACAAGTTTTAATAAAATACTATATTTTTCTGGCAGAATTAAATAGGAACCATCTAGTAGGTATCCGCTCTGCCACAGTATACGAATCATACAGTAGAGCAGCTCAGCCCGACTTTTTGGCTAGTTAGGGATGCGCGCGCGTACAGCTAGCGATACAGTTGGAAAAACGTAAAACAGCTAAAAATAACTGAAGTCAATGCCCTCAATAAATAGGTATATTACGCTGTCAGATGAAAAGAAAATTGGTACCACGTTTTAGAAGTAAAATTTTCTATAGTGTATTCAAAGTGAAGAGGAGAAAGGTTACCACGTACATACACAGCTTGACCACCTTGGCGCCAGTAACCCTATAAAAAAATATATTCCGTTAAAAACGCAGCTCTCTTCATGTTACGTTCGCCACGGCCACCTCCCCATGCGTACACAGTGGTTCTACGCACCAGTGCTGGCCTTTGGCGGAATATATTAGGAACCTGTCTCGTAGCGACAGGTGAAAAATAGTAGTCGTGCTGCATCTACCAGCATATAATTTAAATTATTTATTTTCTGCATTTGTGTTGTATTAATCTTTACCACAGTTTGCAGGGACACTGCATCAAATCCTGAAGAAGAGCCTGTAAATAATTCGTATCAATTCATTCAATTCTTTTTAAGAGATTGATGTCGACTACATGTCATGGAATTTACCTTTATTAGTATAGAATCTTAATATTTTACAAGAATATAACATGTCAGTTTCTGCTCTCACGCACACAGAAAATCTTGCGTAGCCCTGTCTTCTACAGCGCTCTACATTATGATTTTGTTTACGAAGAATAACATGGCGTAATTAGACGTAAAAGGAATAACATGGCACAATTCAAGTTTCGAAAATAAAATTCATGTTCTTCGTACCCGTACTTCGAACAAACAACATGGAAATCCACACATTAATGCGCAGCAATTAGAAAATCACAACAGGAAGATTCATTCGTGAAGGAGGATGACATAACACAATTCATAAAATAAAATAATCTTTCAACAGTACTTCGAAAATACAAATGTCCAGATAACACAATTGTCGACTCAACAACAGTTGAATAGGCGCTCGCGAACAGTCTGTGTAACCGAAATGAGTACCTCGTTCTGGGAGCGCAAACGGCGACGTTACGAGCAATTCTGTCATAAAAACATCCGTCGAGCAATAGACATAAAATCGACTGTGACTCCACAATCCTCGTGTAACATTCAGGGCGAAATCACATAAATTCACGTATATAAGGAGCAAAGGCATGTACAGGGAAAGCTCATAGTTTACCTTAACCTATGTTTCTCTTTATTTTTCTTTACATTCACTTCACGCAATTAACTTCCACACGGAGATAGAAAATCAACATTGAGGACACACATTTTCAAAAGGTCACATCCACATCACACGCTTCTGCGAAAATGCACAAAGTATGAACGATTGCAAATTGTAAGTTAAAGAAAAATATGAACAGTTTTTAAAATTATATTGAAATATAATTTAATGCTATATCACAAATAGTACATTATTATATCAGTTGTTTAAGAAGATAGAATTACGCGTGCGTTATAAAAGAGGCAAGAAGCAAGTTAATATAATCAAAACAATTGCACTGTAGAATGTAGCAGCAAATTTTACATGAATTTAAATGCAAATAGACGTATGTTACAACAAATGTTAAGACCCTCTCTTGTCTGTAAACCAAGTCAAATAATAATTTTGGCTCCCACATTCCTATTCGAAAATGGAGGCAAATCAGGCGAAAATATGTTTAAATTTACTAAGATTCGTGAAAATAATTTAAGGAATGGGCGGATTTTTAGTGCTTCCACTACTTGATACAATATTTCACCTAATATTCTCATATCAGAAATCTGTTATGATTTCCAAACAAGGATTAGATAACTTGATGGCTGGCAATTGCATTGTAGAGAAAGATATGACTTCGTTCCTAATGCCTTTATCTCCAATTCCAAGGTATATCTGACAAATGGTGAATTAGCATTGAGTTTTAAGCGTAGTATAGCTTTGAAATAGTTACAAATTACAAAAGTCAATAAGATTCAAATGGTACAAAATAACGACAGAACGTCATGAGAAAACTAGATGAAAACTCCAAAATTAAAATTTAATTTAAAGCATTATTGTCACATATAATAAAAGGAAAAATAACAAATAAAAAGAAATGTCATACATGTGAGGCATAGTTGGACTTGTTCCAATCAAATGCCACAATTTACTACTGTCACAATACTTGTTCATTAATTTGATTTGAATAAATAAAATAAAATATCTTTTAAAGTCAACGACAACATTAAAGATCCCAAGAAGAAATAGTTGAAAGAAGAATATTCAAACAATTTTTCTTTACTGCGTCAATCTCTTCGTTCAGTCAATATGTGTGTGTGCAGATTGAAATCCTCAATATTCTACACGAAAATACTCCTTTGTACTCACATACAGAAATGGGCTCAGCTTCAGGTTTCTCTGCATACTTACCTGAAACAAACAAACAAAAGTTTAATAAGTATTCTTGCACAATGATACACAAAAAGTCAAATTTGAACTCTAAATAAGAAATACGTATAATAGATTTTATTCCATCATTCATAGTAGTGCAACCATAACATTTACATTCAGATTTCTTGACCACGCAAGGACTGCCCTGAAGATAGTAGTCTCTATTAAAGAGCGGGTTTAGCTGCCACGAATAGCTAGTCAGAACCACTATGAGTCTAAGAACGCGGTACTCGCAGAAGAGAAGAAATTCACACACGCACGCGCGCACACACACACACAGATATATGTATGTATGTATAATATTTCATGAAACAGACCAACAAACTACCTTTTGCAAATCGCATTGCATTGGTTTTTTGCACATTTTAATACAAATGTTAAGTACTGACAGCTATATCTCTATATTTATAACACTAAGGAATTTCGTTTATTTAATTAGTTTAAGCTTTCTATACAACCAATTTCTTACTTTCGTCTTTGAATGAAAGGTAGAGGGGCATTGATGTGTTAACTATTGCTGTTATTAACCTATTTTATAGTATAAACACTACCTGTTAATAAATTCATAAAATTAATAGAATGAGTATCAACTGCTGTCAATTTTACACTCATTCTTGGTTTCGTAGTAGGAGTTGCAAACGGTTCTATCAATCGCAATCCTCGTTACGTCGTCGGCGATCAAGTGTGTGAGTGTCAAGTTATAGTTAAAAGCGAAGATAGCGAAGAAAGTTATAGTTAAAATAGAGTTTTTAGTGCAAAGATCAGTTAGTGTTTTTAATGCGAATATAAATAAATGTATATAAAGGCGATGTCAAGCTATCGATACCCCCAAGAAAGCCGTAAACGGTGTCAAAGCACTCTGTTTTATTTTGTTAATAAAATGCAGACCTGAGATCTGGATAACATCTCGATGGATCATGTGATATAGGTGATGTTTGAAAACAGTGAACTCGCTATTTACTCACTCACATTTTAACCAGTGTTCGTCTTTTCACCGTTCTAAAAGTGTTATTTACAAATAACGCTTTGTAGCAAAAATGAAGCGAATATTGTAAAAAAAGTGACGGCAAGCCTGCTAAAACGAACATCTGAGTTGCGTAACGATCGAAAACGATGCGTCCTAACGGGCTTAAAGTCTGTTTTTATTTCGTCCCTCCCCTAATAGTGAAGGCCTTCGTTCGACTCACAATTATAATATTAGAACTTTTGGAGCGAGGTATAACGTTTCTGGGGATTCGGCTCTTCCGCGCACACGAGTGGAGTGTGAATTGATAGATGTCTCACAGCACACCGACTGCCACTGGTCCTGTTAGTGTGGTGAATTTTTTATCGCGGAAGGTGGTAGCGTTTCTCCCCCCACTGGATGGATAAATCCGGTGCCGACCTACACGTCGGTATGAGGGCAATTATCTCTCACCAGCGGGAACCGCCCGCGTCGGGACAAGTTCTAACTACAGGCTCCTGACATGTGTGGTAATGTAAGTAAGTGAGTGTAAGAAAGTGTAAAAAGTTAAATTACAGAAGAGGAAGGAAAGATCGCGCGGGTGCTGTGACCAGTTTGTTAGGGTACTGATTCAACATTCGCCGTTATTCATTCGAGAAAATACGGAGAACTACCGATCAGAACAGCCGGCCGCTACAAAGCTCCCGCAGGCAGCGGTTGAATTCGACCGACCAATTTAAGTATTAAAAATCCACCAGCGTTAGGACTCGACCCCTAGTACCTCCCGGTCAGAGTAGCTGTAGGGTCAGCTGAAATGCTGGGTCTGAGCTAAATTCAGTCGGTGGGAGTACGATGAATCTCGAATCCCAAGACTTGCAATTTATCGCCTTCATTAAAAGGCGTTTCGGTAATACATCCCCGTCTTTCAGATATATACGGGAATGGAGCCGAGTTTCGCCTCGTACGAGTTCACAACAGAGCAGTCTAGTCCATTGAAAATGCAGCTGTACTGAAGCCCAGACTCCATTCTGGAGCGTGTTTCACTGAGCCATCACCAGCAGCAACGGGGGCGTTGGGACTTGGGAGAGATTCCGCCCGCCAGCGCCAGCCGCGCGATTTCAGCCTCCCGACTCCGCCGTGCTCGCTAGTTTCGCGTCGTCAACGTCACCGGCTGGTTGCCGGTGACGTCACATCCGTATCCGGGAGGGCGCGCGGGCGGGCGCGCGGGCAGGCGCGCGGGCAGGCGCGCGGGCAGGCGCGCGGGCGGGCGCGCGGGCGCGGCGGGTGGCGCTCCCGGGTGGGCCGCCGCCGCCGCTCGCGGAACTAAATATACGAACTCGCGTCAGGCGGCGAAGGCGGAGGGAGCGGTTGCCCCTTCCGGGTTGCGCTCCCCGCACCTCTAGAAGGACGAATGCGGTAGCAACAACTAGACATGTTCGTAAAATGTTTCTGGCATTTTGTTTTTGAAGTTACACTTTGTAATTCTAGGTTTTATGTCGCGGTATTTTATTTTGTACAGAAACAGCTTGAAGTTGAAAACAATAGGTTCTTTGGAAAACTGCTATTTAGAGAGGTGAACAAAAAGCGTTGAAATTCAAAGCGTTTCAATCTCAAGGTTCAATACATTCACATAGTATTGTGTGATAATTGCAATGTTATGGGTTTGAGTGATATATTAGTGCGTGTATATACGTGCACATATTTATATAGCAGATTATGTTTATGTTTAAACCTTATTCGAATTGTGTCCATCGAGGTAAGACTGCAACAATTCTGAAAGGCATTTTAACTATATTTTCATCATTGGATAGTAAAATTCGATTTATCTTTGACATTACCCCAGCCTGAAATGCAGAATGACGTTTATTGCAAATCGATAACGCACTGAATAAATTGAAGAATGAAAAGGATAATGCGACTATCTGAACATGAAATATCAAGTGTTTGTTTTATTTCTGAAAGAGAAACAATTTTTAGTCAATCGTTATTCAATAAAGTAAATAATCACACGCTTTACGAAAAACCGCAATATTTTCATGTCGGCCACTTGTATAGAGAGTCTAAAATGATAAAGTTGGTAAATGAATTGTTTATACACGTTATTAAGCTGAAATGAACGATTGTATTTTCAAACCAAAGTGATCCCAAAAAAGAATATTTGAGATAAAAACCAACAAAAGAACATTATTTTTGCCTTTCATTGCTTCAGAGATAGATTCCCTTTTCACTCATGTCTATTTCTTTTTATAGCATATTAAAAAACAAATACAAAACAGATACAATTTTGATATTGTAAAAAATACATAATTTCATGTTGATTTTCCAGCAAAATATATAGAATGACTTGTACATTTATCTTGTGACTTTGACACATAACTAAATGTGATTTTACACACTAAAGAAGGAAACGCGTATTCAGAGTCAGAGAGCATCAGTGTCATGCTCATATTTGAACAATATTGAGGATAGCGGTGTAGAACGAGTAGGTCATAAAAATTGTTTCCGAAGCAGTAGCTTTAATGCAATAAGCCCACACTGCTTTGTAAGCAAAGCTTTGTAACTTTAAAAGCGGATTTACTTCCCTGCTTAAATGTAATTAAAAGTGAACCACGGATCCCAGATTTTGCCAGTCTCCCAATAAGGAGAAAGGAAACTGCTAATGAGTATACATGGAATAATAGTGATGAAAAAAACAAAAACAGGCCATGATTCCTAATTAAGGCAACGAAGTAATGAAGTTAATAACTATTTTAGTCAGTATTATCTACATTCAAATATTTCATTAATGTTTCATAGATTATATTTTAATATCATTTTATCAACTGCGGCTTTGTAATAAAACTAATAAATAATACACTTTTTACTGTTACTTTACGCGAGGTTCCATGCTGCAAAGAGAAAACATCTACTTTCCAGCCCTTCGAGTGCATTAGCTTCGTGGCGAAATATGGTCTCCGTAAAGACTAGATGATGTCCGCAGCAATCATAATGAATTTCCCCAGCGATGTGTTGCAGCCTGCGCAGTTGTCCGGTAAGTAATGAGACGTACAGAAATTCACACCCAGCGCGATAAACTCATTATTAAATTTTCTGTTACAGCTGTGCCACTTCATAAATCCTGCCCACGAGCTACAACCCCCTCACCACCCCCACAAGTTCATCGATCCTCGCATCGCAGATGTTATGAAACTGGAGAATTCGCGTTACACAATTTAGAGCTCTTTTTTGTGACCTACTTATCTGTTCAGAATATATTAAATCGCCACAGTAGGTTTATGATATACATATTTGTGCATTACTGAGTCTAGTACTTTTCGGACGAAATGTATATTTCGCACAAAAGGAATGGTAAGAAAAGAAAACAGTTTGGTTATACATGTCACTGCTCAGAAGGAAAACTGTTACCCGAATATATTTAAATACCCAGTCAATAAATAAACACAATGCTATAAAGAAAGATAATCCTGGATTGACAATGCGTTGCAATGAGATATCTGCAGTACTAAAATCTGAAGTATTCCATTGAAAAAGAAAAAACAATTTTACTACTATATATTACCAATTCTATAGCACCCCGGTGGCTCATGACTAGTGAGCAAGCTTTCCACGCCGAAACCCCGAATAAGGAGTTTCATGCCGGATTCCCGGAATGGGCAAAAATTAAACTCTAACTTTTCATTGTCGTATCCTAGTTCATATAGCTGGTTGAAAATGTAAAATGTTCTCGCACGTAGAGAATACTAAGTAGATGGGAAAGAGGTTGCAACCTGCTTACCAGAGGTCTCCCGAGCTCAAGGACGTCAGGCTGGGAGGCAATGTAATAACCATTGTCTGACGCAGCTGTAGAGCTATGCAATCATACATATGTATTTTCTTTGAAAATATGTGTATAAAAATAAATAAGCGTTTTTTTTTAATTTGCCACTAGCAACAAAAATAAGGAGAAATTAATTGCAAAGGCTTCCAATCCAGATCTTCTTCTGCGGAAGATTAAACCGTCTTACAATTTCCGTCTTCACTCCTCGCTTCCACAAAAACTCGAGCTGCTCTCAAGAGCAGGGCGAGGAGCCTTCGCACGTGCAAGAGGCTCTTAAGGCCCACCCGCAGCAGCCCTTGAATTAAGAGGTCGTTTTATCTTCGGCCGGGGGCGGGGGCGGGGGGGAGGCTGGCGAGCGCGAGACAAAATAGAGCGAGGCCGGGGGTGGGCGGAAAGGGGGCGAACGCGTTAATTGTGGCCAGCGGCCACCAGGGCGCGTCCACGGCCGCACGCAGAGCGCGCCCACGCGGAGGAGTCCCCGCACCTGCCCACCCGCCCGCCCACGCGCGAGCAGATGCGCGCAGCCCCACCCCCAACCCCTCCCAGTGACGTCTGTTCAGAGAGGGAGATAAAGCTATTGGCGCCGTAAAACACAAATATGACATATGCATGTGTTTGCGTGCGTGTACGTTTACTTGCGTCTGAGAAAATAAACATGTATGAATAAGTGTATATATGTGCATAAGAATGTTTGTATGAGCGTGTGTGTGTGTGTGTGTGTGATCCAATTGAAGATCCCGCCAATCATTCTCAGTGGATTGCTTATATCAGCAAAGAACTCGAAAAGTGGTAGAGGTACGGATGGTGGTGGTGGTGATTTCGATGTAGTACAGTAAACAGTACAAAAAACAGTAAAAACTGTATGTGACGTATGGGGGAGAAGATCATCTGCGCACGATTTCTTGAGTTCCAGAACCCCTTCCCATCATTTTAACTCTAAATAGTTGGAAGATGAGTAAAAGTTTAAAATAAATAAATAAAAATAAACTATTAAATCAGCGCGAGATTAGCAATATTTGACAAAAATAGACATTTTTGTTCCAGAGTTATAGAAAACTTATTTGTATCGGTAAACGAATTGCAAGAATGATTTTTCTGTATTGGTAACAAAGTACTAACTCGCCCTTACCTCTACTCCAACCACTACAAGCAAAAGAAGAGTTCAACAAAACGTGCGCATAGTGAAGCTTCATTTACGTCTAGAAGCAAAAGGAATAGCCAAGACCATAAGTGTAGCCGCTAGTGGCGGGTAATAAGGAAAAATCACATGAATTGTTCATGTCTGTGTTGTCTATGCATGCGTTTCGTACGTGCGTATGAGCGTATGTGTAGAACATGTATATTTGTGTGTCAGTGTGTGAGAACGCGAGGGGTTATGAATGTAGGGACGAGACAATAAGTCTTTCTGCGTGTGTGTCTGTGATTCAAATGAAGCTGCTGCTGACCATTCAGGCGGACTGCTGATGTCAGCAGAAAAGAACTCAAGAGGTACAGGTAGGGACAATAGTGGCGATGGCCAACACTTCGGCGGTGACGGAAGAGAAGGCAAGATCACAAGATTGGTATGTGCGTGTTGTGTGTATGTGTATTTATCGTCAGGGGAGACCGCGTTCTATTCCTCCCCTACACACGGTGCGCCGTGGCATCTGTTTACTTTTACCCGGATGAATCACGCGACCAAAGGCAGAAATTTGGGAAGCCGCTGAAATCAATCACGCGATTCTCAATCGTATTCTAACACTATATTCGAAAACCTTTAAGTTCTTTGCCCCAAAAAACTTAAGATATTTGAATAAGAGATGTTGAACCCATTTTATCTTCCCTATTCACCAAGCCATGCTTCGTTTAGGAACTTGGCACAGTTCATTACCTTCGCCTTTTTACGTTCCTAGCTTCGTTATCTGTTCGTTCTTTGTTTCAGTATCAATGATGTTGATAGTTATAAAGAATTAGAATTAACGAAGACAGATAAATTTAAAAAAAATAATAATAAAAAGCGACAGAAATAGAATGTGAGCCGACCCCAGAAAAGATATGGTTTGAAAATTAAACTTTCCTTCCACTCCTCGTATTATCTCACTTTCTGGCACTAAACCTTAGCCTTTCATCAGTAGTAACAAAAGAGTAAAGAGAAAAAATAAAGTATTCATTTACACGACTATATCTATGTTCACAGTAAACTGACTTTTGAAAAAACAAATTTTTGGATGCCGATAGTTAGGCTTTTATAACGTTCAATTATAATTCAAAGACCGAATTTGTGCTTTACAATCACAATCCGTAAAAAAAAAAGATATCATCCATAAACGTCACATCTGATGCCAAGGCCGGTCCACTGGAGACATAGCGGGCGGCGGCGGGACGCCTGCAATCTGCTGGCCCCTTGTCAGGCAGATGGCTGCCCAATCTGCTCCACAATCGGCCCCAAATGATCCGCGCGCTCCCCTGAGAGGGCGCGGCCGTGCGCCTCTCAGCCTTTGTCGCGAGGCGGCGACGCTCAAGCGTTTGTGAGCCGACGGCGGCGAACGCGCGGGAACGGAGACTCGGAAGCAGCGCAGCTGGTGGCGACGGGAGCGAGGGACAAGTATGGAACGGAGCAAGCAGAAACTAGCAACGGGGAGTAACGAAGCCGAGATATTGACAGCAGGAGGAGGACACGGGGAGGGGAAGGGAGAAGTGACAATTATGGATGACAAAAATGGGGTTGTCGCTTCTGGAATAATGATTGGTAGGCATCTTGCGAATAGAAAGCGACCCAGGCGGCGATTTCAGGAAATCTATATTGGCGAAGAAAAAAAAGGACTGTGACACAGTGTCAACGAGTGCAGCTGCAGAAACTGGGACGGTGGTCGCCGCATTAGATGAAACGGCGGATACATCGGACAGCTACGTAAGAGGGAAGCGAAACAAGAGAAGGCAACAGCAAGAACACAACACTGACGACACGAAGACGGGCTGCGACAGAGGAAGGAGAGGCGTCGCGGCGGGGAGACAAAACGGGCAGAGCAGTGGCCACCGCTTCTGGGGGGAAGCGGAGGGGTTCGAGTATAGTATGCACTGGTGCGAATCCACTGCGAGGAGAGACGAGGCCGGGAAACGCGATAGCACGTGCTATCAAAGGCAGCCAGGTGCCGGTCTTGTGCTGCGCCGTCACCCCCCCCCCCGCCTCACTCCCGAGGGCTGACAAGCTCTCTGCCTCACCTGCTCACAGTCGCAAATCCCTCCCTCTGACTTGCGCGCGTGCGTAAGAGGCACTTGCAACCATCACAATCGGCGGACATTTCATAGATCATTACACGGCAGTAAAACACCCACGAACCTTTCCGTTAAACGACTAAATATTTACCGAAAGATATTCTCAAAAGGTCTCTCAAAAGCCGTTAGACGAAACACAAGTAATAATATACAAATGTGTAACATATTTTTAATACAAGCCGCAATTCATGAATCTTTACAATGTATGTTCGTAGCTCCACAACGTAGCTATATACTTCGTAGACATTTAAGTTTTGTTCATCTAATCAAATTCACAAAAAATAATTATTTTTCCATGCATCCTTACCGAATTGTCACCTGCACGTGTTACAATTAATAAGACATGGTGACCCATCACAAAATGTATGTGGAATATCCCCTTTAGCCGTAAGTTAGCTCTGCAAGTTTGGAACGTGGTACATCAGCCTCTTACGTAACCCTGTGCCATTCGTATGTTAGTTCTGTATGCCTGTGTTACTGTAAACAGTGTTCATCTAACATCTTAAGTTGGGTATACATCTCGGGGCAACTCCGATTGAAAACCCGGCCCGTGTTTGCCCGTACTAAAAGCGTTGCCCAATTTATCACCAAAAGAACCTTCACAATCCGCCAATGGTTCGGGACGAGCCGATAGTTGTATTTACGCCAAAGTAGCAACAGTCAAAACACGCACTTGGTAACCTTCGAGCTCCGAATCTCCGCTGGCGATGCACTAAGTCCGCAAGACGGCAGAACGTCCAACCACGCGAAAGGGCAGTGGCACTCCGGGTGGGGGCGGTCTGCTCGTTCGATGCTCAAGCTCAGGGGTGTGCCCAGCTCCCAGCTCTACCTGCAACACACGAGCGCTCACCGCTTCACGCTTTTACCGTCGCCCGCCCGTTTACCTCCAGCGCCCGTGCCGTAACGAAGCGCTGCGAAGGAGGAGCAAGACGCCCTTCAGCGAAGCTCGACGCGAGGGCGAAGGGCAGCGCCACGCAAAGGGAAAGTGGCCACGGCGGCGGCGAAAGGGACGGAGCGTGTGGCCGCGGCGAAAGCTGGGCAGAGAGCTTGAGGGAGTGGGGCGAGTGTGCGGTCAGGTAATTTATTCATTCCGGGAGCGGCCCAACTACTACGGACATTAGTTCCGTAAATGGAGCGCTTATCTCGACAAGTGGTGGTGTTCGTTCACAGCTAGAATGTGAGATACGACGCCGATAAACGTGGCTTGCGGAGACATTTTCCCCTACAGGTATGTAAACCAGCGGAGTTTCGCTGGACGGAGAGCTTTAGGGGCGTGTGGATGCGTGCGGTGAAAACTTATTGATTCCCAGAGCGTCAACTACTAAGGGCATTATGTCACGTAAATAGAGCACTTATACAAGGACATGGTGTTCGTCCCAAACTATAATGTGAGATGCAGCTCTGTCAAATTCGTCGGCTTACCGCGAAGCGGATTAAGCAGAGTACCGCCCCAGTCGAGACAAGCTGTACGCTACACAGGTCTTCTGACATGTAGTCAGTATAGGGAATGTAACCGAGTGAGTTACAACTGTAAGTTATATGTAACTGTAAGAGGAGAAAAGGGGACAAAGATAAAAGAAACTCGCGGAGGCCCGTTTGGTAGGACTGCTCCAGCATTTGGCTGGTATTGATCGGAGAAACCAGAGAAAACTACTTATCAGAGCAACCAGCTATATAGCTTCGCTCGAAAATCCGCCAACGTCGGGACACGAAAACTAGGACCACCGGGTCATCGATGCGGCAGAGGCAATGAAAACCGCCAAAGAACCCCCACATCCGGTGCATGGGGCACTGGCCAGGCGGTGGCCAGGGGGGGGGGGGGGGGGGGGGGGGCTACTAAAACGCGTCCAGAGCGCACTTAACTGCGCAGCGCGCGGACCACGAAGCCGGGGAGAGACGAAGACACCGCGCGAGGAAGCAGCGGAGGCACGAAAACGGCCAACGAAAAGCACGATAAACACGCGAATGGGCTCTAAAGTACGCTTTTACGGTACGAAGAGCACGCACAGAGGAGGAGATTACACTGTTTAAGATCAAACAGAATAGGTACAGAGGGTATGTGCAATATTCATATACATAAGATTTCGGGTTGCCAACGACGCTTTTTAGCTCTTGAGCACGTATTCAAGAACGTTATTTGCGGTGCAGCAAGAATGGAAGAAAATTATCTTAAGACTGGAGAGGAAGTTGGCAATACATTCAAGAACATAATATTATCGTAAAACGTCGCGTAAGATGTCTATTATGCAGATAGTAAAAATAATATGAAAATTCGCATATTTAGAATACACAATTTTAATACAAATTAAAGTTACATTAAGCATATTTACTCAAACTAATGAAATCATGTAACTTCTTTCAAGCAGATGTAACAAAAATCACAACAAACTTAATAACTCCCACATAAATTGTGTCACAAAATTACACATTTTAAAAAAGTGGGAAGGACCAACTAAATCTAAGTATTATAATTTTTCCCTTTTATTCAACCTAAGTCGGCCAGAATTTCTAGAGTTAAGGTGTCTTTACACAGGCAGTGTTTCTTGCCAGGGATCAGACGACAGTACCGTCAGTGGTGTGTAAACACACGTCAGGTAACACCGTCGATGTCGTCCCATAACTGGCAAGGAACACTCCCCGTGTAGAGCCACATTTAGAATTCATTTCTATTGAAAGTATAATATCTACACCTATGCTACAATATAAGATAATCAGCGCACATATTGTTTCTTGTCTGCCACGTACATCCTACGCACAGACGCGTGATCTACATCTACCCGTGGTCTCCCCCTTAAAGGGCCTATCTGCAAAGGCGACCAACGAAATCCACACTGCCACGCGTTCCTGGACCCATGACACGCACCAACCACGCCCAGCCTCTCTGGCACGCGGCGCCCTTCATAAATTACTAGGCGACGGCCGTGCACCCAGCAACACCCCCGCCTCCGCCCTTGCTCCCGCCGCCGCCCCAGCCCTCGCCACCACCACCGCCACCGCTCTTGCTCCCGCCACCGCCCCTGACCTCCCCGTCGCCGCTGCCATTACCACCACCGCCGCCGCCGCCGCTGCCCCAGCCCCCGCCGCAGCTCCCGCCACCGCCACTGCCACCGCCTCAGTCTCCATCACAGTCTCCGTCACAGTCTCCGTCACAGTCTCCGTCACAGTCTCCATCACAGTCTCCATCACAGTCTCCATCACAGTCTCCATCACAGTCTCCATCACAGTCACCATAACAGTCACCATCACAGTCGCCACCACCACCGCCGCTGCCACCACCCCCGCCGCCGCCGCAACTGCGATGACACTTCCGTCCCTTCCAGCAGCTCCATCGCGTTTGCCTTCCACATGGCGTCCCTTCACTGCATCTATCACCGCTACCAATATCAACCCCTTTGCTGTCTCAATCTTCATTACTGGCCCTATTCTTCGAATAGGGCATGTGATTGATGCATGTGATTGATGTACGAAAGAATCAATCACTGCTATCCAACAATAGTCTTAACGCCTAGGGAAGTTCTGAAAATTATGCCATTTTCATTTCTATGGAAATGACTCATTCACCTATTAGAGATCTGTGATCAATTATGTTTCCATGAAAAGGTCAGTTCCATATTATATATATTTAATCGCACCCATGACATCGCCGCATGCGTTTGAGAAGTTGACCTTTATCCATGTTTACGCTTCTGTGGAGGCTAAATTTCATGCGTTCAATATTATTCCACATCAACGACACAGTTGTCTTCTGCAGCCTCGCTGTCCCCATCACTGCCATTTCGAAACAAATACAATACCTCGAAAACAAATGAATGGACGCGATTCGCGGTGTCATCGTTATTCGTGCTAACACAATTCCTTTAACGTCACCTTCACGTCCAACCCCCGTCGCCAAAATCCTGTCTCGGAATCCGCAGACCTTCCCGATCCCAGCAGTTTCTCGGTCGCCACCAGAACGACACCCATCACCAACGAACCTC
This sequence comes from Gryllus longicercus, assembly GCA_038098605.1. Lineage (NCBI taxonomy): Eukaryota > Metazoa > Arthropoda > Insecta > Orthoptera > Gryllidae > Gryllus > Gryllus longicercus. The sequence continues at coordinate 1,898,032 of JAZDUA010000133.1, forward strand.
CGCCGACCCTTCCAACCGTTACCGCTGCCGGAGGCCAACATTACGGCCCCATTCATCACGCGCATTTTGCCTGCCAATCCGTAAAATGTCGCGGGGACGGCAGGCGACGTCGAAGCGGGCGGCAGCCGTCACACGAGGGGGGGGGGGGGGGTCGGATCGGGGGCACGGGCGGGGCGGAGGGGGGTGCCCGCAATGGAGATATATGGGCCTCGCGCCGGGAAATACCGCGCTCTCCAAATGGCAAAAATATTCGCGGAAATGCGAGTTTAATGGGAGTCGTTGAAATCGATGCCGCTCGCTCGCCCGAGAGGTAAAGAAAATTACATCGAAGAAATATAGTATACGGTGCATGATTAACTTTCATCGGAGTTTCAATTACTGCGAGCCCTCTTAAAGAGGAAGGTCGCGGTTTCTAAGGGAGACATTTGGGAGGGCGGGAGGGCGCTTTTAAGGGTAAGAGCGGTTGGGACGGGCAGTACGACAGGGCGGTACGACAGGGCGGGCGGGCGGGCGGGCGGGCGGGCGGGCGTGGGGGCGACTAAAAGGAGAGGGGAAAGGGGAACTGCCCAGAAAGGCAAGACGTAATCAAATGAGATCCTTTTCATTTCATTTTTGCTACTGTTGGTCTGCAGCTAGAGTGCACTCTATTCAGGGGCAGTGTGGAGCAGTTTCTTCGAGCCTCGTAATTCCTCAGAAAGGAGACGCAGTGCACCTAGGCGACGCCGTATAATCAGCTAAGTCAACGCTGCATAAGCAGTTTCACAGAGAAAAAGACATTTCAAGGATTCTGTCAACAAAGTAAACCAAATGAAACTTAACTGTAGAAAAAAATTAAATTTAGATGAAATTCTTTTTATGCATTGGGTAAATAATAAAAGTATGAGGAAACATACTAAATAACATGTAATTGGAAAACGCAGGATTCTAATGAAGCGTCTAGACGAAAACAATGCGCAGAAATGCGCCTGGAAAATATGAAGACATGAAAAATACGTACGTCTTGAATTTTAATGAAAATGACTGAAATAGCTTAATAATTTGTTCAACATTTAAAAAAAATTACTTGAACGAAAATGGCTATTTTTTCTTGTTCAAATAGTAAGTTTACGTTATCAATAGATTTCGACATACAATGAACGGTAACTATAAGTTCATGAATTACTTTTTAAATTAGAATATTTCTTGAAAAAACAACATAATGTCATGTATTTTTTTGGATACTTATTCAATCATTTCTTTATATTGTTGAATACAGCTTTAAACATCAAACAAAATTTCCATAATATCCATCACTCGTGAAAATTTAATAAAATAAAACGTTTGATTTTCATAAAGCAAAAATGGCTCATTACGAGTAACTGGACACAAGCTGAGCAATGATTAATTATGATTTCATGTGTCTCAAAACGAAAATAATTAACAGAAATAAGACAATTGGGCTTGCATATAGAATTAAAATTTAATTCTTTAAATTGCACGTATCGTTACATACTTTTTACAAGTTGCCTATCAAACTCGCAACGCCACAGGTACTACGACTCTGTTTTACAAGTGAATGGGATGGTCGAGAAGAAAATTAATTATCAAAACGCGATATATTTTCCTCATTCTGACTTTCTCATCACTGTCCCTTGGTAATATGTACCTTCGAAAAAAATGTCTCCCGCAACTGGGAGGAAAATAAACAGGGATGAAATAAGGTAGCTCATCTCTCAAAAAAGGAAGATCTCTAATCTCTCGGATAAAAGCAGAAATTGTGAAGGAATAATTCACGCGCTCACAATCAAATTACTTCGATACTCAAAACAGACAGATACAAAATCTCAAGATTTCGATTTCACCTCAAACACCATTATACTAAGTCAAAGTAGGTAAATATTTCACAGTATTTCAAGTGCATCGATCCAAAACAGCCTAGGCTATATACGTAACCCAAATCATAAATCACTAATTTGTTGGATAAAAAAATGCAAACTGATCTTCATGAGTAACCCACGTGATAAATGTGTACCAGATCTAAATCATTTTCTGCTTAAGGCCAGTGTAGTCTTACAGTGAGTCACACAAACAAAAATGCTGAAAGATATGTATGGTAGATCTGCATGAATAACCCGCGTGATAAATATACTGCGCCTGTCTCAAAACAAATATTACAAACTTTTAGGGTAAAGTAGGAGTCAAAAATATTAATTTCTTGCCAATGAACATCTGAAAAATGTCATATTACTATGTTACTCATGTGACATTTACCACTAATTTGTAGACAACACATTGTGCAGTGGTGTTTAGCAGGTACTTCTGAAGCAGTCAAAAATATCTGGAGTAACTGTCAATCACAAATAGAGGATGAATTGTCTGAACCAAGACCGCATTGTGAGAAATGCCTCTTGTATAACGTGTTTATATGAGATTTTCCACCACACGTTCCTTGCCAAAAATTGATGGTCTCGCACCCTACTTACCCTAGAAAATCCCAAACATTTGGTCTGTGACACGCCGTGTAGTCAAAATTAAAACATTTTCTGGTGAAGGCCTGCATAGCCTTGCACCCACATGATATTAATTTAATCTCCAATCGCAAAGCGGGCGCAGCGAAACCAACTGGCTCCTGCGCCAGTTGCCATGCAGCCGTTGCATCCGCAAAGCACGGAATAGGCGGGCGGGGTGTGCGGCCTCGCGGGCAGCTGGCGCCGCCACAGTCGCGACGCGGCAGGCGCGTGGGCGCAGCCGCCACGGCCTCCGAATATCTGCGCGAGCGCGTGCTCGTCGCGCAGACTTAGGCGGCAGTGGCGGGAGGCGAGAGGTGGGCGGGCGGGCAGTTGGCGGTCGGTGGTGGGTGCGGGCGGGCGGACGACGACGGCGGGCGGACGGGCGGGCGGACGTGGGCGGGGGGACGAGGGCGGGCGGACGAGGGCGGACGGACGTGGGCAAGCGGGCGGGTGGACGACGGCGCGCGGGCGACGGTGGGCGACGGCGGGCGGGCGACGAGCGGGCGACGAGCGGGCGACGAGCGGGCGACGAGCGGGCGACGAGCGGACGACGAGCGGGCGACGAGCGGACGACGAGCGGACGACGAGCGGGCGACGAGCGGACGACGAGCGGGCGACGAGCGGGCGACGAGCGGACGACGAGCGGACGACGAGCGGACGACGAGCGGGCGGCGACGGCGACGACGACGAGCGGGCTGCAGCGGCGGCGGGCGGGCAGCGGCGACGAGCGGGCTGCAGCGGCGGCGGGCGGGCTGCAGCGGCGGCGGGGCGGGCAGCGGTGAGCATTCGGGGCGACGGGCGTTCTGGCGGTGGGCGCCCTCCCACCCTCTCAGCCTCACCCTTGCCGGCGGCGGTGACCTAGTTGTCGGGCGGAGGGGTAGGCTGCGTAGGCGGGGTGCAGGAGGGGGAGCAGGGCAGGGAAGAGCCAGAGAGCCAGCAACCCCTCTCGCCTGGAGCGATCGACGCGCGCGCCGCCAGGCCTCGCGCCCAGCCTCCTCGTCCTCCTCCGTCTGCTCCTCTTCTCCCCCCCCCCCCCCAGGCCACGCCTGTCGGCCTGAGCTGTCGCCAGCGCAACCCAGCATAGTCGGAAGAAGCCACTCACGACACTTATAGGTTGAAAACTTCAAATGCCAATTACTTATCAGGGTATGAACGAATGAAGTGAGGAAATGTTACTTTCTAAGCACTAGGTTACTAACATACCCGCTACTAACAAAGCAATTTTCCATTTGAGTGAACAGACTATGAAATATTGTTGGCCTAAGAAAATTGTAATTGTTCTCTCGGAATCAGTACGCACGATTGTTTGAACACACGATTCTAGGTCAATTTACTGTTTTGTATTGTGATATGGTTCATTACAAGCATCATTGTTGCGTGTTTTTCAGGCGCATGTCTGTCTATCAACCTAATATTTTTTGCCACCATTACTCGCACTGTCTGTTCAATATCAACGTTTAAATTACAATTTTTCACAAGCTACACACAAATATCACGACCAAATTAATTTAAATTACGAAATTTCACCGGTTAAACATGAAACAGTATGAGAGAAATGTATCACCTTATATTGAGATGCATGCGAGAAAAGGTAAAAAAGAGTTTCATTTGATATTTGAGGTTGACAACTCTAACGTACATTCCCATGCAACAAAGACCTGATTTTCAAATTTCACACAATGCTCTGTTCATCCTCAGACCCCCGCGGTTCTTGAACTATTCTGCGAAACAAATGAGGAAGCTTCAACCCTGAGGGAACAAGTAAATGGTAATTTGGCGAGAACGATACAAAGTCTTCTCTAAAGCAAAAATAACCACCCAGTTCTCTAACAAAACAGTTCGACCCTTCGCCAGTTGTCGAGCATGTAAATTGTCACTGGCTTGTAAACTCGAAAAAGTTGCGAGGCTATCAGATGTGCATTGACTTCCCAACCAACTTCAAAAATCAATTCACAAACTTTTTTTAACGTTTTCTCGTTTGCAGCTCAAATAAGGAGAAAACATTTCTTGCCAACTGTTTCATGTTTAACCGATGAAATGTAATTTAAATGAATCGAATGCAATTATTGAAATTCCTTAAATTAAATTAATTATATCGACAATTACTAATTCTATTCATTTTCAATGTTGACATATGAGTGTCCATGATCTCAAAGATCAATTTCAATTATTCAAATTTTTATTTTTCAATTATTTATCATGTAAATTAATCTGTAAACCTACTTTATGAAGTTGTTTTCTAAGAAGTTCTTTCTTGAAGTTCATCAAAATTTTAACTTAAAATGAGTTGCACGTGATTTCCAGCTCTCGGAAGGAAAATCAAAGCAGACGCTGCATTACATATTGGCATGATTAACAAATCATTAAAAGTTTGTCGCATTTATAATACGAGTGTCGTAGTGTACACTAATTTTGAGGCGCATTTCATTGCACATAACAGAGTACTTGATTTTTTTAGCCTTTATTTGACTCATAATTTAAGGGGTTGTCAACGGAGATGAAATTCTTGAAGAATAATTTTAAATGAACTTGTATTTCGATGGCTACATTTTAACCCATTTTTTTAAATTTTAAAATGTTGTTTTTGAGGGGTGAGAAAACCTTCCCACGTTTCCATTACAAACTAATAAAACAGTCTTTTAAACAGATTTCCAGTTAATTTCTGTGAATGTTTCGTTATAATTCGGTAAAAGCGATCTTATCTTTTAGTTTATATTATTATCTCAAATCGGTGAATATCTGAGATTACTTTTATCGGAATTCAGCCGTTACATTGCAATATTACAGTAATAAATACAGAACCGAGCATACGAATTTCTTCCATACAAAAACGCTGAAAGTAATCTCCGACGTGAGTCACATTTATATCATTTTTTAAACACTGCTAAAATGTTTTTTATCTCTGAATCTCCCGACGGAGAGTAAAGCGTTCGTTATGAAGGGAAGGGCGCTTTTGTCATACACTGTGACGGCCAAAATGTGTCTGGTTGAAATAATATAAAAATCCCTTGAGTGCACGAGTCACTTAAACAGAATCAGAGGTGCAAAAAGACGAATTCCAATATTTCTTGAATCGAATCGAGAGTCCGAAAATTATAAGGTTGTTGAATCTACCGCACCTAACTGTTCCTCAAAGTTTAAAAGGATCAATTTTGCAGAAACATTTTCCTGATAGGTTTTGTTTATCTAAAAGAAATGAAGTATTCTTTCTGATTTTAAAATGTTAAAGGAAACGGAAGAAAAAGATAAAAGTTCATCAAACAGTACAGAAAAAAAAAATTTTCGGAAGAGTTCTCAGAGAATAAAGAGATCAAAAATTAGAATTGAAAAATTACAATACAACCATAATTGAATCTCTAATCTCTTTCAAAAGTCACTCGATTTTTGAGGTTTTGAATGTGTCTTTAATTTGGATCTGTAAATTAGGCCCCTGCGACAACATCTTGTTTTCTTTTCATTCCACAGAACTCTGTTAAGACTCGTAGGTGAGCGCACTCGCCAATGCCGCCTCGTGTTCCCGTTCGCGCCCACTGCGCAGGACCACTCCCTCCGCGCGCCCGCTCGCCGGTTCGCCGCCGCCGCCGCCGCCGTCCGCCTGCCACCCTGCGCCGCCCTTCCGCGTGACGAAACAATTTGCCCCTGCGGCGGCACTTCACGCCTCACCTGTCGCCGGAGCCGCCGCCGCCGCCGCTGCAGACACCGCCGGCGGCGGCGGCGGCGGCGGCGGGCGTCCCGCCCCGCCCCGCCCCGTCCCTGCGCCCCGCGCCACCCCACGCCGCGCTGCGCCCCGTCGCGTCGCGTCGCGAACTTCCCGTCGCTCAAACTTCAGCGGACTCTCGGCGCCCGTTGACGCGCCGGCACGAGAGCACCACGCGGTGGGTTTGGCCACGGAGGGTAGTCAGGGTGGGGGGCGAGATTGGAGATGGGACATGGAGGTCTTAGGAGATGTCAGGACATGGAGTGGGTCTGGAGGGTCGGGCGGACAGGGGGAGGACTACAGAGTTGCCAGGACAGGGGTGTGTGGACACAGTGGGTATAGAGAGTGGGACAGGGATATTTAGAGGTGTGGCTGGGCAGGGTGGGTCTAGAGTGGGCCAGGATGATCTAGGGGATGGCGCAAGTCGGGAGGTGGGCGAAAGGGGGAGCGGAGAGATGTGCAGCATCGAGCGAGGCAGGAGGTGCGCTAAGGAAGGGGAGGGGCGTGGAGGTGTAGACGGGGCGCGTCAGAGTGATGGGCTGGGGAGAGCTAGGGAGAGGGGCGAAGCCGGACCGGTGGCATCGATGTAATGTGCGGCACCGGTTGTCGACCCGGCTGCCACCCCCGTTGCTCGTGTACCGCCCCCTCCCCAACCACATGCCACCGACTTCGGGTTTGCAGGTATCCATCGGATGCGATAGGAAACTGAATAGCCGGTGGCGATATATTGATGATCCAGCTACGTGACTGATTTAAAAATGAAGCAAGAATTTACTTTGTCGGCTATGTTCAGTAGTGGCACGCTGATGAAAATCTGACTGCGCGCCTGTTTTGAAAATGAAGCGTGATTTTACGATAGTCATCACATTCGTCATATTGTAAACCGACAAAAAATGTATTTCGCAAATATGCATGGATTTTGCTTAATTCCTATTCAATTCAGTTAAAATTCCAAATGTTTCAGAATGATTTTATACCGTATGAATAAATTAATTCCATCTGTAAAAGCGCTGCATATTGGACATTAAAATGGTCGACAGTAAAATAGAGGAACCTCAATTATCACTGTTATCATTACAAACAGACTTACCATTTTTAGAAATTCAACAGAAGCATTAAATTTCGTGATATATTTACCAGTCTCAGAAATATCAGATGGTTCTTTTCTGAAAGTGCGAAATTGGCAATAATTATCAAAAAGAAACAGTACACATGACTTAGTTTCTTGAGTATACACGAGTTAGTACCGAAATTTGTCAACTGGCATTAAGCATTATGAACTATGAATAGGAAGATCCAATACTCAATATCTCTACTTTGAGGTTGATGTTCTGAAAGACAGGTGTAGAACAATTATCTTCTACGATATAATAGGTCTAAAACGAGAACCCAGAAGATGCTGAACAAATTGAGCCTGACAGGTTTTCCACTTCGTAATAGTTAAAAATGAATATATTTGCGCGCCTGTCAAATTTACATGCAATATCACAACCGTTCTTTCATTCTGTCGGTTGTCACCGGGTCCAACACACTTCATTGGAAGGAAAGAATGGCCCAGTTGGCGAAGGCATTTTTTTTCTTTCCTCAAAAAGCGAAGGAGACTCCTCAAATGAAGACAAACGGCGGAGAGAACACGAAATATCTCCCAGTTCCTCCACAATCCTGAAATGTCGATTTCCGACACTCCAACGAATGGGGTGGCTGAATTCTAGTCACGGTAACTGCCATTGGGGCTTCGGTAGCTTCAAAAAGAGGAACTGCCGCGCGGAGAAAAAAAAAAACAAACTCCGAACCGTCTTTTGTATGAGATCTCGCGGTTTTCGCATTCTTCGATTTTCCCTTGACGGAATATACTGCGCGAAACGCAATCCGAGAATATGCGCGCTCGAAAGCGCCTAGCGGTCGCCTCAACCCAGATGGTTCTCGGCATTTTTCACGAGCGCGGAAGGCGATCGTAATGAAGACCGAGGCACTCCAGGGATCCTTGCTCGGGGGAAGGAATTGAGTGGCTTTATATTAAACAGCTTTCTCGGCGAGATTGAAGCAGCAAATAGCCCCCGGAGTCCTCTCACACATACCTCGTTTTATCTTAAACTATGTCTTTTACTATTTCTTTGCACAGACATAATAATTTTCCTGAATGTCTCTATAAATCACCAACTCTGCTTTAAGATGTAGTTAATATCGCATCATTACCTACCGTCCCACCACCCTTGCGTAATCTAGTTTGTAAGATAAAAATACATCATGACTTGATCTATCTTTTTTATTTAACATAATTATTGCAGCTGCTTCTCACTAATGAAATATCTCTCATCAAAGTTCTCATGCATATTCATGCATTCCAGGAGTAACCCAGCATGACGAATGTCAACGCAAAGAAACATAAAATAAATTGAATACATCTGCGCGTAATTTTAACTATGTACTAAAAAAATATATTATTAAAAAAACAGATAAAAGTCCAATACGACATGATTGTAATAACGACTACAGAGTGCGAGATTAGCCAAAATTGTCTTTCGCGTAATCACATTCTCAAACATAAATAATTTTTATGGCGTTAATCGATCTGCTTTTACAACAACATTTTTACGACCGCTACCATCGCGGCGAATTTCGAGCGCAATGATGGCATATAAAGTGCACAAGTTTCATGTCGAATTACGATATATTCTTACGAACTTGCGATACAAAATGTAAAATCGATGGCTCTAGTTGAAGAAATGATGGAAAAATTCTTAAAGCTCGCACATTCCTTTGCGACAAATACAAAGTTCTGTGAAGTATTGAAAAAAATCCAATTTCACGTCATATTTTGATGTGAATTTTCGACCGCTCTCACTTATTACTCACTTAAGACTCCGTGTTCCTTTAACTTTGAAAGTTAATGAACTACGCGGCAACTGACAAATCCAGGGCCAGGGTGTCGGGGTGGGGAGTTCATCGATTGCAAGTGATGTTTCAGCAAGATTGTTTTCGGAACATTTTAATAATTCTGCGCAAGTCGACGGAACACAAATCCTTAATATGTCCGCTTTAATCTCATTCTGTGTAGACTGTAATATTATTTTCCCGTCAAATTTCACTAAGATCCTCTATACCAACAAAGTTTCAGTGAAGATTTAATACGCCACCAAGGACGTCGGGCGTAGCGTGGCGTGGCGTGACGTGGCGGGCGCGGCGCGGCGCGGCGCTGCGCGGCGCGTGCGCGGGGAGGACGGTATCAGGAAGCCGGAAGAAGCAAAGCGTGTTGGGGAGAGGAGGGCAAGGGATGGACGGAGAAAGACACGGACTCGTGAGGATGGAGTGAGAGGAAACCGGGCAGGGAGGGATGGGTTGGGCAGAAAACTGCGGGATACGACAGGGGGAACAGAGCATGGAGATGCAACACGGCAAGGCAGACGGGGGGGGGGAGGGGGCGGCGGGGTTGGGAGAGACTGCGAAGGGCAAGAGAAGACAGCAGGGCACGGCAGGGTAGACCAGGGCGGGGCAAGACGGGGAGTGCGGGGCTAGGCGGGGCGGGGGTGGCAGGGGGGGTAGGCCTGGAAAGAGGGGCGGGGCGGGGGGAAGCAGCGCGGCAGGGAGGAGAGGAGGGGTTCGGAGAAGAGTAACGGAGCGGGGCGGGACGCGACAGGCGGAGTATGGCAGGGAGGAGAAGAGGGGTCTGGCAAAGAGTAGCGGAGCGGGGCGGCGAGGGTAAGCGGGGAAATGCGCTGAGAAGGGGCACGGCGGGGAGGGGAGGAGCGGAGCAGGGGGGTAAAGAGGTCGGTGCGAAGCGCGCAGCAGCTGGGCGCGTGGCCCGCTTGGCGACGCCGCGCCGCGCCGGCAGGGTAGCGCGCGGGCGGGCGAAATGGAACGCGGCCGGCAGCGAGAGGCAGCGTTGGAGAGCGGAAGCGGGGCGCAGCGCAGGCAAAGGGAGGACGACGGGAGACGCGCGCGCGAGGGCGAGGGCGAGAGCGCTCGGCGACGAAACAGAGCGAGGCTGTCGCGCGCCGGCCGCGCTGGGCGAAGCGGAGGAGGGGAAGGAACGACCCAGCGGCAGGGAGGTCGAACATAGGCCTGGGGTGAAAAGTGTCGGTGGGGCAGGCAACTGAGGAGCTGATGCCGTCAGCAGAAATACTGCATTTCGACTACAAGTGGTAACGGTGGCGGGGCTTCTCCAAAGAGAAGAGAGGACAGCTATGATAGAGGCAAGAAAAAGAACTAGAACGAGAAGGAGAAGGAGAAGGAGAAGGAGAAGGAGAAGGAGAAGAAGGAGGAGAAGAAGAAGACGAAAAAGTGGAAGAAGTGATGGCGAGATACCTACGAAGATAAAAGAGGAGAGAGGAAACGGGCAGAAACGTAGGAGAGGGCCAGCATAAATTGGAGAGACGAAGACCGGCGTCGGGGAGAGCAGGCCGTGCAGGTGACGGGGAGCGGAGGGGGTGCAAGCGACGCCAAATCGGCACGGCAGTAAAGGCAACGTGCGCGCTGTCGAGGACATGGCAGCGGTGATGCCACAGAGAGAGGCTCTGGCGCCAAGGGCGACACCGGAGGGCAGGACGGGGCGGGGATGGGCGAGGCGTGCTGGGCCGGGGTGGGGTGGGGCGGCGCCTAAAGCGGCACTGCAGCGCGCGCGTTTATTAAACAGGCCTCCGGCCAGAGGGGCAGGCGGCAGAGGCAGCGGCGAGCGTTTCAAAGAAATCAATAAATCACAGCACGCGCTCTCTTCGAGCGCAAACAAAGGGCGGCCGAGCGCCTGTGCGTGTTTTGGCAGCGCCAGCCGGTGGCCGCACGGGAGAGGTCCAGGGGAACAACACGCGAGCGCCCCTTGCCGCGCGGGGTGAACACCAAATTACACGACGCCCATTGAAAATACCGGCTGCCCGAAAGACAGAAACACGCCACCAACATGAAAAATAAATAGCCAATACTCAACAAAATAAGAATTCGAAGGAATGCAGAATATTCTGGTTTATTAAATCCCGTAAAACCGCCTAATTAAAATATTTGTAATATTTCAAGGTGTTCAGATATAATATTAAAAACAACTAAATGCATGAATTTCATGTAAATGGAGTTGGATAAAACGGAAGATGCAATAATGGAAGAAGGAAAATTAACGTAGATTTTAGCACATGGCAGAACGGAGCAGCGAATAATATGACGAAACAAAAACAAAGCGCAGATAACGAAGTGAACAGATAAACAATTAAGTGCACACGAAGTAATAATGCAAACTTGATTGAGCAAAAATGGATATCGTCCAAGGTCTCGTATGCAAGAACATATTTGGGACATAGCAAAGTTGATTGTTGAGACTACGATTTCCCGAAACATCGAAAATAGAGAGTTACATAATATTCATCCCCAATGCTTGCAAGAAAACGCAGACATTCAATTTGTGACGGTAGAATACAGAAGAAAGTCATGATTTTTTTCTGTAAAATGGTTTACATTTTGTTGTTTTATATTTTTTTTATTTTATTTCGGCGTTTTCGAAGTTTTATCTTTTTTCCGTTCATCAACTATTTCAGGACTCTCCCTGATGAAAAAGTAATAATGCAGCGGCAGTTAAGTGCCTTCAGACTCAAAGGAGGGGATCCCTGATCTAGAGCTCACGCTCAGAGGCGACAGCAGTCGTTTTGGCCCGCTCTTCAAGTGGGAAATGCGAGAAGTGGTTATTTTCGCAGGGTATGCAGCTTCGTTTTGCTTGACACAGTCGCATTGGCCTCTGTGATATGCAGCAGTTCCATCTGTGTTTTGTGTCTAGATTATTGTTGAATATCTAGAATATTGTTCTGTGTCGAGAAATTAGACAGTTACTCTCTAATACGCATGTTACAAAATCAAATAAAATATATTTAGTTTTGGTAAAGACTGGTATATCAAAAACCCTGTTATAAATATCCAAACGAAATAAAAGTTTAAAACGTGGAATGTTTTCATGGCCATGAATATTAATTAACAAGTAATTAACGTAACAAGATTTCTCTTCAAAGTATCTAAATGTTGGTGTGTTCATACTCACATCTTGACGAAGGATATTTCTGTATATTACTAATGTATTCTATGTATGACCAATGGTAAAATAAATCTTTGTTCGTTGTACACTTCATTTCATTGATTTGTAAATGGCAAAGTCAACTTTGATTAGTGTTTATTAATTGATAAACTTTAAAGCTACAATCTACTTGACTTTTTATTAGTCCAGACAATGAAGCGACATTCAGTTGTAGAAATTTCTCGAAAACTGTAATTTTGAAGTTAAATTCATAAGAAATTTCACAAACACCATTTCGATAAAGAACAATAAGAGATAATAAACATGAAAAAATGTAAGTGATTGAGAAGATTAGAAGTTTCCTTTAATATTAAAATCTAAATTTTGCCAAATGTAATGATAATTTCGTACATTCATATTTTTATCATCCTACGCTTTTTTTCATCTACCATTCAATATCGTTTAGCACGTGAAATCAATTCTCTATTTAAAATAGATCAAGCACATAGTAGCAAAAACAGTATCTCCCACATTAAGGTTGACACCACTACGCGAATATGTTATCTCGTTTTCGATTGCATCTCCTTTCATGATCTTATTCAGCAATACAGTGGCATATTCTTCAGTCACAAGAGTTGCAAAGGTGCATTGCAAACGCAATGACAGACATATTATATTACTTTTGAACCCTTATATTACTTTATTGCATACTTATAACGCAGCAAAAATTATGTAATGCTGCGGCCCACATTTACCTAAGAATCCCCTGCTCCGAATGATTTAATAGGAAATCATTCTGATAATTAGAAGCATTACATGCATGATTTAAATACATGTAAAATGATCATAGATTGTGGTTTATAATTTACTCCGATCATTTTTTAAATAACTCAAAAAATCCTTTATCGACGAAAATTTGAATGTTTATTTCCAACATAATTAAGTAGATATGATCTTACACAATTATATAAATAACACGAGTGAACAAAGTAAATTTATTCACTCGACAATGTAAGAGATATGACCGTTGAAACAGATAGAGCATCCCATTAAACACAATCTGATTGCAAATACACTTATCGACTATCGCACTCTAAGCTTCGACGTTCCAAATTACACCCCCCAAACATATCATTAATTTAAGATTATCTATAAATTCGTGTAACATTCGTGCGCCCGGGGATTACGTACCTGTTCTCTCCACCCAACGCGTTGAACATGCGTCCAGCCCTCCAAAACGCAAATTAATCACAAAACTCTGCAGAACGCGACATACCGCGCCAATATGTTTCTTACCATAACATTTGCTGCGCCTGCTTGTTATACTACATTCTTCTCACTTAGCACCAGAAAACACATCAAAGAAGAAACATTTCGGAATAAATAGTACCAAAAGAAATTAATTATAGATGCAACTTCCTGCTATCATCACAAGAGCAATATTTTACATGATCATCACCTAAGTTCTGTAAATAGTTTATTATTATTATTACATAAAAGATGCAACACACTTAGAAATTAGTTCATTTAAGCTATCTATTTTATGAAATACCTGTCTTCTTTCGATATTGGATTCGGAACATGTAATATAACAGAGACCAGAAACAATTTTGACCACAAATATTTCGTCTTTTAGAAGACAATTTACTTGACACACAGGAGAGAACGACCAACGTTGCCTCGTCGGACTAGAGACATGACAAAAATTCAAAGCCTGTGACACGATATTCCATACTTATTTCATACTAGTTTCGGTGATGATTGCTATTTCATGTCGGGAAATATAACGCCTACATGTCTGACCCAATGTGAAAAAACATCCAAATTCAATACCACGAACTGGTATGCGAGTTGAGGTCGTTTATAATTACGATATTAAAAAAAATAATAATAAATGAATCCAAATTGAAATGTTGATGAACATTCTTGAAAACTGAGTGGTTTCCGTTTTTCATAGCTACACGAATCAGCTCTTACATGAATTACACACTTCAATATATACTCATATATACTGTTATGAATATGCTAGTTCAATCTTAACTTTCAAAGGAACGTCGATAGCATAGTAGTTTATTCTATACTCATGGAGGACGCATGCGTAAATTCCATATAATGCACCCTACGAGAGGCCAGCGACCAACCAACACATAAACCCGCGCACATCCAGTCTGAAGGCAGGCACGAAATTTCTAAAGCCAGGAAATTAGGTTCGCGAGGCAACTCAGCACAGTCAACTAGACATCCCCGCTCCCCTCTACCGCTGGATGAACACCGGCGCTACCTGGCAAGCGGAACAACGCACGTCGTACGCACGAGGACACCGCAAAGCCCCCCACCCCCACCCCACCCCCACCCCGCCGGCCCGCGAGCGCAAATAGGGGCGGCAAAGCTGGCTAGCTAGCGTGCGCGTGTGCAAGGGGGGACGTCGGGCGCGTGTGAATGGAGGCACGCGTGAGTACAGAGGGGGAAGGGCGTGTGGTTGGCGGAAAACGCGCGAGGAGGAAAACGGGGGCATTCCCTAAAAGACCGACGATGCACTTGGCTGCAACACACGGCGCACTTTGCATGAAAGGACCCCTTCGTTAAGCGCTTCAATGGCTCGACTGGCCTGGCTTCGGGGTTTGCCGGCGGAGGACATACGTAAAGGATGCAAAACGTGTCTGTAGCCAAAAATAGGAATACAGCACACGCATACACAGGCCCACACCGACCCCACCAGACCTTATCTTGCCACATAAGATAACGTTTTACTTTCTCGTATACGGAGTATATACACACGCATAGAGAAAGTTATATTTTGTGTGAAAAGAACATTAGAAATCCCTCTACCGTTTATTGTTGTTCAGAGACTACACAACGGACAATTAATAGATTATGAATTTTACAGTCTGATCAATGTATTTTAACATATAAACAATTTGGTGGCAGACTTGTTAAAATAAGGCGTAATATAGGTAATTGGTGATAAAACACAAATTATAATAATATAGGTAATAAAATAGAACTTATGCACGTTTCGAAAAAATTATCAACGACTAAATAATTAAATATGAATATCTGTGAAAGCAACCCACAAAAGCAAGTTACATTTGTTTTCTCTCGTGCCCTTTAGGAAAGTGTATTGTACTTTGAAATAACTGAAGACTTTTTTTTAGTTTATTCTAAAAAGGAATGCGATTGATTTCAATTTGAATTCCTTTCACAGATTTCGTAGACCGCTGAAATTCTCTTTCATATTTCAAAAACAATGAAAAGCAACGACAATACGAAAACAATCCAAAAGGAAAACAAAACTGAAAGGTCAACCTAAATTCAATGAATACGAGAAAGAACCAAATTATTTTAACAAACTAATCTCACAAAAATGAATGGATTTTGCACATACCCGAAACTTCAAATCCATTTTCAACTCAAAAAATATTATTCACGAGTTCATAATTCACTAATTATTAATCACAGCCCCTTAATAGTCTGTCAATACACGATCTCCCCAACCCTTCGCCACTGCACGAAGAACCTAAACAAGCGGCTCCACCCTCCTTCCCGTCCCCAACCGCGAGACCCAAACTCTTCCCAGAAGAATATCACTCAGAGGCAGGTGCTGCTCCTAATTAACGGCGAGCAAACTGCGCTGCTGATAAGCCGCTTCGCCGCTCGCCCGCCCCGCGCGTTCCAATTTCACGGAAGTTTACCCTCATCGATGCATTACCCTTGCATGTACCTGTAATAAAATTCTAATATTGACGCGGGTGACAGCTTAATTTAACTGGGGTTTAATCCTCCGCCGAAGGAGAAAGAGGGTTTGAAAAGCCTCGAGGAGGAAGGGGGATTGGAAGAACAGTGGACGAGGAGAGTTGAATGGGCGAGAGTCAAGGCACACCAAGGCATTATGCGGGGAACTGATAAAATGTATAAAGAGGAATGTCCAAAGGAAAGTGTGAAATGGAATAAAGGTGGAAATGTGGGTGGGAAAAGTGTATGAAAGACAGCAAGAGGAAAGAAGCAAATGCGAGATCAAAAGACTAGGAAGTTTGTGTGTGTGAAGAAGTGAGGCAGTCATATGAAGAAAATGCAAGAGAGAAAACGAGAATTATGTCTAAATTTAAGGGTGTCAACGGGGAGTATCAAGAAGTGAATGAGTGCGAGATAAGCAATGTGACGAAAGGCAAGATTAAGAGAAAAGGAATTTAAAGATCAACAGGGATACAGATAGTGCCACAAAAGAGGACGAAAGAGAACGGGAAACGAAATTTAAAAATGACGCAAGTGGATGATCACGAAAGAGAAAAGACAGAACGGAGATGAAGGCCATGATTCAGACGAAAAGAAGCTGAAAAAAGAGTGTCGTGTGAAACGCGATTAAGATAGAGGAGGAAGCGAGCTTATACGTAGTTGAGGATGACGCACGGGGAAGATCATGAAAGTGAAAAGAGGGGAGCGCTCGAGCGGGGGAGGGGGGGGGGGGCAGGCTGCGAGGGCAGCGAAGGGAGCCGGGAAGAGCCGCTGTGAGGGGTGGCGGCCACAGGGCAGAGGGGATGGGACGCCATTAGCGAAGTTTCGAGGCGAGACCGTTGGCAGCCACAAACACGGGACTCAATTCGCCTACTAAATAGGTCAAGGGCAGCCCCCATCCCCCGGCAAAGCGAGTACAGACGCTCATAAATTAAGTGCGCGCACAATTAAGTTCGCCAGTTGGGCGACACTGGCGGCAACGAAGTAAAACAAAACCCTGCTCCGGAACAGATGTAGCTCGCGGATGAAAAACTCGTTCACAGTTTAGGCGAAAGAACTCTATGGGTCTAAACAGGAAAGGAATAACAAATAAACTTTGCGTATCCTTCGCTTGATTATTTTTGTCTTTCGTGGGGGCTAAAAGAAATAAAGGGGCGTTTCCAAATCTCTTGCACTACCAAATCACCACGAAGCGATGACAAATCAAACCTCATCTCCACATTTCAATTAAGGCGTATTTTCCACTTTTGAGAAAAGAAAGGAAGAATTATGGACGTTTTAACACATTTCACTACCTTATTCGTCATATATAATCTGTAAATGATGTTTTATATTTTAACATCAGTTCAAAGGAAAATAATTCCAGCACATCAATGAAGAGACTTACAATGAAATATTTATCCCCGTTTTCACAAACTGAAAAAACACGGTTGTGTAAAAGACCTTGGGTACAATGTCTTCAAATTCCATTTCAGGTTGATAAGCACGTTCAAAAATCGCACAAGATTGTTGATTAAGAAGGATGGCACAGTTGAAATTAAATTATTAGAAACAATATATATATATATATATATATATATATATATATATATATATATATATATATATATATTTGAAATCTGTAAAAAAGGTTCGGGTAAATACATTTTCCACAAGATTCAAGTTGAATGTAAAGGCTTATCCCTTAATAATCAAATGTTATCGTTATACATTTACATGTTGAACTTTATTTCACAATGAAAATTAATTTAACTTCGGCTCAGACTGCATCATAGAAACACTACCCATATCAGAAAGGCCTTCGTCTTCATATGAACCCTGCAATCCCAGTGTTTCGTGCACCCTCCATATGAGGCCGGGTGTTCTAAGTAAGCGTCATCTCCCTCTGTCACAGCAAGCGGTTCGAGCGCGAAGACTAATGCATGGCAAGCGCGCCTGAGCCGAACAGCGCGGCGAGCTGAGGCCGGGGTCGGTGGGCCGGCGCATCACAGTGGTCAGAAAAGAGTTGAAAGACGCTCATTGGAACAAGACAAAAGTCATGGTAATGACAAAACGTGTGAATGTACGTTCTTTAAGCGAGCTTGATGTTTTACGCGAATTTTGTAAGAAAAATCACGGCAAACAGTGCAATAAATTATTAAAGTGTATTTATGCACTTTGAGTGGAAATTTAAATTTTACATAAAATTATGTGACTGTTTCCAGCTATGGAATACCAGGAAGAGATGTTAAGGGAAAAAAGTGCATTTAAATAGCTGCACTTAAAGCTTAAATGCAGCTGAAACAACTTGCAACCATGAAAAATATAGCGCTTTGAAAAAAACCTTTAACATATCAGAAAACCCAGCATTAATTCAATAGCACTTCAATAACTGTATCCAAATTTCAGCGCATTCTAAAAAATTCTGAATGTTACCGAATTTGAATTTTGTGCTAAAAAAACAAACAGATACATACATAGTTTTCGATTTTCAGAAGGGTAGATACACTAATATATTTAGTAAGTGAGTACCAAGAAAGTAATGAATGGATGTTAACTACTAAATAAAAAAACAACAAATAACATTAATTAGAAATTACTAGCCGCTCGTTAAATCGTAAGAAATTGATTTTAATAAGAATAATTAAATATGGAAGTGAGGCCATTTGAATTTCCTTTTTGTATTACATCATCACTTAACATCTTATATCAAATCTAAATTTGACCCCTTCGACATTTCGTACGCATTCTTTTAACAGAAGTGCGTGTCTTAGCAATTCAGCCCATCCCGGCCCACTGCGCGTCGGCGCCAGAGAGGCGTCGGAGTGCAGGCGGTGCGAGGGCCGGGGGGAGGGAGGGACGCGCGTAGGCGGGAAGGCGGGCGAGGCGACGCGTGTTCAGTGCCGCGCCATCTCCCCGCCGCGCCGCGACCCACATCAGCCGCGCCGCCGCCGCCTACGCCCTCCGCGCGCCCGCCCGGCCGCTGGCAGCAACACTTGCGCGCACTGCCCACCCGCCGCCGCCGCCGCCGCTGCCTCAAGACGCATACCCGATTCATTACTGGGCGAATGGCCGATAAGCAACAATCGTTGTAGGGTTTGTGAAAAGCTGCAATAAGACGAACTGTTAAAATAGTAATTTTTATTCTCGATCCTTAGCTTCTTTTCAATTCAAATTTAAGGCGAATATCCTAGGCGAGTAGCCTTCAAGAAATCACCACCGAACTGTCCATTACCTATTGAGAAAGCTCATATATTCGTACATCCGTCAAAGATTCATAAAATGATTTCTCAGAAAATGGAATGTATAAAATCTTTGCACATATG
Organism: Gryllus longicercus; assembly: GCA_038098605.1. Lineage (NCBI taxonomy): Eukaryota > Metazoa > Arthropoda > Insecta > Orthoptera > Gryllidae > Gryllus > Gryllus longicercus. Next base: position 1,917,241 of record JAZDUA010000133.1, read on the forward strand.
TACAACTATTCTGTTCCATACAATTTTAAATTTGTATATTTATTTCCAATAAATTCGCTTCCCAAATGTGCCACACGCACAATTATAAATGCCTGTGTTGAATATGCAAATCAGTGAAACACGATTGAAAAAATGCTGAAGTATGACAAGCATATTTATATGAGTAAAATGCGCAAATGAATACTAAAAAACACACAGCCACCAACCAATTATTTGCAGACATTACTAACTATATTATTACCGTCATTAACTCTAATAAATACCCGAAACCTAGTGTATTTACATGAAAGCCGAACCACCATTCAGAAGACAAACACAGAGCGCGCAATCCGGACAGGACACTGGTCCCGCACTGGCACTGGCACCGAGCCATAACACCGATATCCGTAACGCGAGCTCAGCGCCGTTATGGATCTACCGAGCGGCTCTTTATCCCTCCTTTGCGACTCCCGCGAGAAGAGCTTCCCCAGCGAAACAGTCGCGGTGCACCCGCCCCACTCCGCCGCCCGCGACACTCCATCACAACGGGAAGTTCGTTGTCGGATCCGCGGCACCGGTGACGCATTGCCATTCCGGACGCGCTCTCAAAGCTCCGAAGCCACTCCGGAACTTTTAGGGAGCTCATGAATTCGCCATAATCCTTCTGCGCACGCACGCACGCACGCGGGCGAGCGAGCGAGCGAGCGTGCGCGGCCGGGCGGGCGGGCGGGCGGGCGGGCGGGCGGGGGGGGCGGGCGGACGGGGGCGGACGGGGGGCGGCGGGGGCGGACGGGCGGGGGCGGGGGCGGGCGCGCGGGGGCGGGCGGGGTGGGCGGGGCGGGCGGGGGCGGGAGGGGGCGGGCGGGGGCGGGAGGGGGCGGGCGGGGGCGGGCGGGGGCGGGCGGGGACGGGCGGGGGCGCGAGGTGGTGAGTCTGCTCTATAAAATTATGCGCACTTTCTAAGCATAAAGAATGCATGGTGCGCCGCGCCGCGGGCCATTACGTAGACGCGGTTTTATTCGCCGCGAATAAGCTCTTGGTCGCGCCTCACCCTGCTTTATGGGAGTCGAAGCAACGGGGAACGGAGCCGAGGAGTCGGGAAAAATGAAACGCCGCAACGACTTCGAAAAATCACTATTTAGAAGTCAGGAAGGTTGAAGCACAATTTTGTGCCTTATACAAAGCACATTACGATTGTCCAGCATGGAAAGATATATCCAGACGACTCCGTAGCACGTACGACTATTTTAATAGAGCGGATCACACACACAAAATACATTTGAAGGCTCAGATAACAATGATCGAACATTTTCGTTTTTATAACAGAACTATTACGGAACTGGAATAAGTTGTCTGCGTTAGTCATTGAACCCTACCCTCTAGGTGTTCACAAATAAATTGTTCAATAATAGTACAATACATTTATTAATTTTCTAGTTTAAGTAGTTATTATTGTTTCTAATATTTACTTAGGTTATTACTGAATACATAATCTAAAGGTAATTAATGAAGTGCTTTTATTGAATGTTTATGTCGTGAGGTGAAGTTAAGAGAAATATAGAATGAGAAAACACTGAAGCAACATGATGATGAAGGAGCGATCGCGGTCGTTCCCAGGCGTATTTGTTAAGACATTGCTCCCTCATTCGCCTGGTGTTGACCGGAATAACAAAAAAAGAGAGATTTGACCAGCATTCCAGTTAAAAACTTCCAGCTAGCATAATAAACCTCTCGTTGGTTAGCGTGCTCGCTTTCCGCGGCGCAACCCCGGGTTCGATGCCCGGCGGAAGCAGATTATAACTGTGCGCTTTCCTTACAAATGATCCGGTATCAATTGCCGTGTGACGATGAGAAACCCTCACCCTAAGGGTATAAAGACTAAAATATACGGTGAAGGGATGTTTTCCAGCTTACCACGCGAACCCCTTATCCCAAGGCCGAGAGGCTGGGCCTCCGCTGGTCGGCCATGGTCCATAGCGGGCAGTCGACGCAGATGACACAACATAAAATATGGAGATACATGTTAAACCTGATGTGAAGGAGATTTGGCCTGCAGTGCAGGTGGATTGAACCACCATATAATACATACAGGAAATGATATTTTAATTATATTATGACTTAGTAAAAGTTAATAGAAAAGAGAATCAAATCTAGAAAAATTAAGAATTAATCAACACACATCATGTAGGACCCATGTTACAATATATGTTTATGGATCCAAGTAGGAATATGTAGAACCCATTTTATGATATACATAGCGATAATGGTGCAATGTACACTGTCGCGTTCAGTACTTATTACGGATTCACTAAAATATGTGTTCGGTGAACAGGAGGGATAAATGTTTTTTTTTAAAGGTTAATAGTATATATTTAACAAAAATAAATGAAAAAGAAACCAATTGTACAAAAATTGTACAAACATCACGTGTGAAAAATTAACATTTCTTTGACAGAAAGAACAGCAGCACTATTAAATTTTCTAACGGACTTTGAATGGTGAAAATTCGAAATCAAATGTCAGGATCGAGGTTACTCTTACGGTCTCACTAAACCCGCTAGGTTTTGGCAATTCTTTAGTTATTCCGTTGTGTTTTATTGTTTCTTTTTTCAAAAAAATGACATATTCAAAAGAAACACTATTGTGAATTAAACTGGGATATCTATTCAAAATTTCATCATAACTGTGTTACCAATAGTATTGATATGTGGTGGGTCAAACCACCTTGAACTTACCAGGCCAAAACTCTCTACCGAATGCTTCATCACAAGATTTATGACAAACTAGTTTGAGAATGAATTATAATGCTTTCTCATTACTGTGATATTTTCTGTACTCTGTTGTTAACATTATTGCATTTTAATATTTCATCTCATACACAATGTCTTACATTTATGCTTTCAGAGAAAACGAAATAATTTTTTTCCACACAAAACACTACAATGATTGACATCCTTTGACTAGAACAAGTGCACTCATCTTGGGCCTAGTGCAATTGCACAACCTTGTGACAGCCCATACAAAAAAATATAACGAGTTTTAGTAGGGAAGACCCAACCTCCAGAGTTTCCCAATAAGTAGCTAGCGTTCGTATTTTATGAATAGTCCTGATTGAGAGAACGCGATCAAAAAAAATCGTTTTCAATTTTCAAAGACACTGTTTGCACATATGTAAGACTGTTGGAATCACTGTGGTTCTTCATTCGATTCTATGTTGGTGTTGATACCGAACACAGAAGTATAAGTACATCAAAACCTTCATCATCGGTCTCCCAGTGTTCGGGTGTCTAGACGAATTTTTGACCAACCAGTCAGAACAGGCTCTCTAATAAGGTGCTTATATATTCAAGTATATACAACACATATCACATGGGACGCCAACCAAGATTACAAGTCTACACATGAATCTTATCGTAACAGTACTGGAAAAAAAGATACCATATAATAACGGTATCTATACAGAATTAACTAAATTGTACTAGTGTCAGCATTTTTTCGGCAATGTTCATTTTGTATGGAAATAGCCTACAATCTATTCATCAGTGTCGTTACCAAACCGGTAATATTGAAAACAAAAATATCGATACGTAAAGTATCATATAATATTGAACTAATTGAACGTAACAGCCACCACCTCCGACCTATCATCGAAATGTTCTAGTATATTACACCCTCCTTCTACTACTACTATTTTTTTCGTTTATTAGTTTTAATATTGTTCTTTGTATTTCATTGTTTATTGCTTTGTTTTTACGCAGGCAAATTCCAAGAGATCTTCTGGCGACACAAGCTCCTCCTAAGCCACTGTTTATGAAGCTGGCAGAGCCGCCGGCGTCCAATGAAGCGGCAGAAGGGGATATTAGTTAAAGAGATCCCATATATGCCAAAAATTTAATATACGTAAATCAAAGGGCGCTTTAGTATAGTCGGCACCATAAAGTGGCGCCTGACACTGGATGTGAAAGAACCACTTGAAATATCTGACTGGAGATATTAAAGCCGTATAGAGAGCAATATCTTTCCTTTGTGATGCCGACACTCGCAGTATAATATTATTTTACATGCTATTTACGTGTCTTCTTGGGAGAGAAAAGAGTTGCAAGTAGCTCCCTTTGTGTCTTAGAGACCTGGGGTTAACAAACAAATGAACATTACACATCATGTGTGCAAGCTATTGTTTCATTAAAATTAGCTAAGTGACAAGTGTTCAAGGTAATGTATGAAAATGGATTAGAATTGACCGCAAGTAACATAAAAGGAAGTTGTCGTACTTCGGGAAAGTATAAAATATACTCTCATCGCAAAGCAATATTCCTATACTTAAAGTGACTGTTGAGGAATCCAAGCAATCTAAATATTTACAAAGCAAATTTGCGGCCGTTTTAATCCTGTTTCTGGGAACGTGCTTTCCCTACTGTGCGCCAAATACTACTAATTTGTACGGTTCACACCCGCTGTGTACTCTAACAATTACTAAGTTTTGACATAGCCTAGAGCTGCGAAACATACATGCGGTCACACGTGCCTCTGATGAGTTCTACAGCGGATTAACGGTTTACGTACTATAATGCAGTGCAAAAGAGATAACGCTTTCACCAAGTACAATAATTTACTTAGCAAATGCACGCATCACTGCATTTTCGCCCCCCAAGCCGTACATATGTGTGATAGTCAGTGTTGACATAGTACGACATACCGGAAGTGAAATAAAATTCCAAAAAGCACGCCAACAGTAAAAATTTGAATTAAGATGTTATTCAATAAAGATGATCGGCGGATCACATCTTCAATAATACTTTCAACAGGCAATTGCACTCTAGCCATTATCATTACGCACACTTTCCACCCACTCCCCTGCAATCACTGCGTCATGATTGATTTTGATCGAGTGTAGTTTTCGATCGAGAAGATATTCACGAATATTGATCAAGTTTATCTTCTCTCCCCATCTACCAAATAACAATGGATCTCATTAATTTTTGCAAATGAGCAGGACCTACACCGACATACAAAATAAAATTATACACGTTTCCATTATCAAAGGCAAACATTATAACGAATAAATAAACGAGAGATTTGGGCCCAATCTTTCTTGACAGTACCCGACAAAGTCTGTGAGAAACAATGCTCAGAACCTTACCAAGGATAAACAAGGGGCAATGCTCGAAAATCTTTTCTCGAAAGAAAGAAGCAAGGGCGAATTCTTCCGAAGCAAATTCGCAACTCCTCTGATGTGACATAATTAAGAGCGCCTCCTCCTTAACGAGCAGCTCACTTCCGTTAGTTAATTACAGCCGTCTTAAACTCGACGCACAAACAGCCCCTTCCCCTCTTTCTCGTTCGAAGAGGGCGATGCTGCTGAGAACGCAAACTGCGTACACAAGAGCAGCAAACCCGCGCTAAGCTGACATCACATCACATGAGGTTCATCGGTACATTTTATTGTTTATTTTCAAATTTATGTATTATTATTTTCTTATTAACTTTGAGTGTGCACGATTTATTTTCAATATAATTAGTGACACCGTAATTTAGACCTGCACAGAACCCTTTCGGAAATACATATTTTCGGCTCTGAAGGGGAGTGATTCAAAGAGAGAGTAAGAAAAACCACAGATAAACAAGGAGACCAGAAAAGAAAAGTAGAACTTCTAAGAAACACTAGTGGGCTTCAGAAATCATTATGTATTCATCTTAGTTGAATCATGGGTAAAAGATGATGGTTGTCAATCAATGAAAAAATGTGTGAAGTAAAACTCATCTAATTCTAGGACGATACTATCAGAAACGAGTTTTCAATTCTTCAATTCAATTTACTTTACAAGGGAATTTTCAACGTGTACAAGAAAGAAATGGATTTTTCAAAACTTGAATCTACAAAACGAGATCAGAGAAAAAAACACGTCTTAAAAATGAATTTTGAAGGTAATCTCGAATATATGAGACTAGCCAATTCATTCCTGCAGGAGTTGCAAAGATCATGTACCAACGAATTAATTGTTCACCATTCACTATCCACCACCACCACCTCCTTTACTCATTCGCGGCCACAGTAGCGTGGGATTTAAGTGAGCCCCACCATCGTAGCAAAGGTCGCGGAAAGCTGTCCCGGTCCTCCCCCTCACCTCCCCATCCCGCGTTCATCAGGCGACACTAGCAACGCGGAAACCTGCACTATGTTACTCGCCGTAATGCATCACGTCCCGTTTGGAGGATTCTCCGGCTGGCGGAGGCGGAGGCCTGCGGCGAGGGCGAGGGCGAGGGCGAGGGCGAGGGCGACGCCAGACAATCGAAGGCGGCGCGCGCCACCCTGCGGCGCTGGTGCAGGCAGTAAATTTTCCCCAAACGAACTTCTCGCGAGACGGCGGCGGTGCTCGCGCGCGGCAGATACTGGGGGGGGGGGGGGGGGGGCGAAGTAAGTGTAGGTGGGTGCGTCGTCGGGGCCGGCAGCTGTGGAGGGCGGAGGGCGGAGGGAGGTGACAGCGGCAGTGGCGGAGGCACGGGCTGAGGCGAAGGCGGAGGTGGCGCGGCGAAGGCCACGGCGGAGGCGGGAGTGTAAGGCGCCGAGGGTAAGAACCGAAGGAGGTAGAGCAATGCATGGAAGGTTTTAGTAGTGCAATGACAATCATTAGGAAAGGGGGATTAAAACGGAGAAAGTGAGAAAGAAATTGCAAATTATTCAGTGGATTGGAAGGCAAAATATCTAGAGAAGAAAACAAGAAACAGAAAAAGAAGAACAAAGGGCCAGCAGATAAGAAATTTTTTTGCTGCAAAAAATGCTTTTGAGAAAAATGTTCTCAGTTTTTGGAAGGCAGTGAAAATTGGAAAGAAAAAAACAAAGAAAAAAAGTTCGCCGTTTTCCGGTGCACGATTACGTAACGTTCCCTTCTTACAAAGTAGTTCATAAGGCAAGAAAGTAAAAATGCTAACTACGGATTAATTGAAAAAAGCAGAGGTAATGGACATTGATACAAAAAGGATTGTTTTGTTTTTTACTTGAGGTTTGTCGAAGAGAAAAACCCAGCAAGAGCAATCAGAGGGAAACAGAGAGCCGAAAATGGAGTTGGGCAGGGGAGGGGAGGGGAGGGGAGGAAGCGGCTCGCAGAGAACAGAGGCATCAGCTGCGCCCGCGACCCAACTGCGCCTCCGCCGGCGCCGCAGGAAGTGGCGAAGCGCGGCCGTCGGGCGCAGGGCGGGTGCGCTGAGTTACTGTGGCGCTCGGGGGCCAAACGTTCCGCGCTAACTGCCGCCGGGAAGGGAACCGACGCGCGCCTGCAGCAAAAAGGGAGAGGACAATGCGCGAGTGGGGTGCGGGACTAACCGATAGTTTTCAGGAAACGACCGGCGTAATGAAATGGATAAATTGCGGAAGTAAAACATCCCTGTGTTGAGATTTACAAATAAACCGTGTAATATTTAGTTAAATGAGTTGCTGGAGAGTTGAAGGAGTTACCTGTTATGTATGCTAGGAACATTTCATAAATTGCCAAATAAATTTAGAAATGCACGTAAATAGTTTTTAGCCCTTCTCAGCATCAAATTTTTTTGATAGAGTAGAACTGTGTTGTATATTTTGAAAGGAGAATGCCCACCAGGATAATTATAGTTATTACCACCACATTTATTATTTCTAAGTCGTCATCTTTACAATATTAAACAGAATGATCTTGTTTACGCTTATCAAGCATTTTATATTTTTATAAGAAATATAAATTTGTATCTACTACTCAGTACTGAGTATGTTTGCAAGGAATGATGGTAGGCTAAATAACTGGCGAATTTGCAGATTCGTAATCTAAACGTGAGATTAACTAGATCTGACACTATGGTGGGCAGATGAAAATGCAGAGAATCTCAAAACATTCAACGGCATGAGCCAAAAGGTTGAAATAAAACAGGAAAGAACGTTTCAACAGCAAAATTACATATTAAAAATATCTCGCAAGAGGAAAACTACTTCTCAAAAATACTTCAGAAATTATAGTTTTATGTGGGAAAAGATAATCTGCAGATATATAGTAATAGTAGATAGTATCCATTAACAAGATGTGTTAAATAATTGAAAACTTAATAGAAATTCAGAGAAAGAAAAGAAGGGCAACACACAAAAAGGTGAAAAGGGCAAAACTAATTTTCGAGGAACAAACTAATTTCGTCGGTACCATTAACACGAAAATACAATTTGCTTCAACCATTCCAGCTAGATCTGTCAAGAAACAACTATTGCCACACAGCCACGCAAAGCACGGAAACCCAGATCCGAGCAGAACCGCGGGTGAAGCTCGGTCCGAAGCAACGGCAGGCGAAGAGAGAGGCAACGAGGCGGGACTTTGCGGGAGGGGGCGGGGCGCCGTGAGTTACCGCGTCCCAGCGACGGCCTTCGCCCAGTGCTTCGCCTGGCCTCTCCGCCCCCGCCGCCACCGTTACCACCCTCACCGCCGCTCCGGCCGCCGCACCCGCCACCGCCACCGCCGGGAAGGGAGGGGAACCGGCCGCTCCCGCAGCAATTAGGGCGGCGGGCAATCGCGCCGACGCCGTCGACGCCGGCCGCCAACAACTGCGCCGCTCGCCGCCGCCGCCCTGGACCCAGCAGAGGCTGCTGCCGCCGCTGCTCACGGCTGCTTTACGACGGGGTGCCCAGGAAATGGCCTCTGCACGGGAGTCGGGGGACAATGAGGCGAATCCGGCACTCAGATGGTATTAACGCTTTCAGGGAGGGAGAAGAGAAATTTAATAACCGGTAATTTTGTATAAAATAGAGCTTCTACAGCTGTCAAGTCATGTTAGGCACAAGGTTTGGAGATTTTGTCGATTTAGAACGATGACTTTACTAAACTTATTACGGAGAAACATGCACGAAGCTAGGACTCGGGGATTAAGGGCTGGAATTAAAAATAATCCTACCTAGTATTGTGTGACTGAAGTAAAATGTCTCTTGTTACTTACGAAAATGAAATAACGTCCGTTACCAACTGCATCCCTCGCTCAACATTTCCTGAGCCGTTTATCTGCCTCTCCAACACGACAGAACCCGACTCCATTCCCGTTATGTTTCCCTCCTTGGTATGAGGATCGATTTATATGTTTATTGGGGTCTACTTAGAATCACTTTCATCGATTATAATTTATCCACTTATGTTTTCACGAAATATTTGCATGCTCTTTCACCACCAGTCCCAACGTTGAAAATCCGAATGTTATAAAGCTAAATGACAGACGAATTGGGCTGACGTGGAACGATTAAATGTTTTCAAATCCACTTGGCGTATTCATTCATGATTTTTAAACGACCACGTGACCAACATTTGTACCAAACCATCAAACTAATTTTTTACTAATTTTTACAGACATAAAGACACCTAACATAAACTGAGATAAGTTTGTACTTACAATCATGAAAGAAACAAACGAAATTCAACTCACACATATCGTCACGTATCGTCTCCCCATGGCTCGCGAGGCAAACCCGACCATCTGCATCCAACAAACACATCCTACCGCACCAATGCCAAAAGCGCAACTACCACAACGGTACGGCGAAAGCCTCCTAACTTGGCAGCCGCGATCACAAAGGAAGACGATGACCCGCCCGGCGCGGCGGCGATGACGCAATTAACGCGCTAACGAACGCCCGCCGCGTGGGAGCGGCAGGATGCAGCGCCGCGCCCGGCCGCGGCCACCCGCGCAGCGCTCGTCTCTTTCGACGGACTGCCAGGCCGCCAGCGCCGAGCGCAATCGCGAGCAATTTGTGCCCCTTCCGGTACATTGACGGCGCTTAGCCTGCTCTCGTAACCAGTTACCGATTTCCAGCGCCCTTTTACATGGTCATAGGCACTAGGTCAAAACATTGCCGTGTGCGATTTACACATGCAACTGATTTATAGCCGTACAAACGTGCAAGCGTGCGTTGCGAAGTTCAAAACTATAAAATATGTAAGCAACTTGTTGAAACATTAACCATTCCCACGACTCATTAGGTGATAGAAATTGAACCCATAAGCGGATTCCAAAGCACACAGACCTCTGGAAATTATTGTTTCTACAAGTATGAGCATAGCGTTTACCTTCCCTAAATGGAGAAAAATGGATCAGTACAGTAATCAGAGATGCAACAATTTCTATCACCTCTCGTTCCAAGTTTTGATTTAGTACTAATGGAGTTTCTGTAATTTTTAATATTTTATTCTTATACACTATTCCTTTCCATGTTCCATTTTATTGTACCTACCTATTTATAATACAGAGCGGAAATAATTTTGTAGCTCATCGATCTATAGTTAACTTACTACGATCTCATGGAACATTGAGAACATCAATAAGACCAGCAAGAAAAGAAGAAGATCTGATATACATTCATATTTCATGGGAAACGTCAGGCCAACGAGAGTGCTAACAAAACACATCACTTTTTTCATAATTTGCATCATTTTACGAGATAATATATCAGATAAACAATTACACACGCTGTTCACTTTAGGTTAGCCTTACCTAATTAACGATAAAAAAGCATAAGTAAATGAACACACAAAGAATCCAATGCGATTGATTACCGCTTTGGTACATACGTTTAGGAATATCATCCAAAAAAAGGAACCTATTCAATTACTGGCCTACGAAACTTTTTACGAAACAACAAAAATTGAACAGTACGAATTAAAGAACGAACATCGAGCAATAAAATAATCTGTTCAACTCACGGAGAGAAATTTTACCGCAAAAAAATCTTTGCCGAATTTATTTGTGCAAACACAGCGCATTTATTCATAAGTTTCCATCATTTACTTTTAAGAACCAGTAACAACTGATAGAACAAATTCCACTAAAGCATATATTTTATTAAAGGACGGGAATTTCTTATTATACGACTAAACAAAGAAACTGAATTTCTCAAACAATTTGATCTACATCACTTTGTTTTAAAAAGAATCAAAACCTTTCAATACCATGAATTTCTCAATGAACAGATACGTCTACAAAAATCGAATGGTTACTAATGAAAATTCAACTGCTCGTGGACTTTTGCCAAAAGCATTCATTCAGATATGTTTCATGTCTTTGTCGGGGCCTTCGGCATGTGTAGGCAATTAGAATCTCTCTGACCGCTCAGTTAACCCGAATCGCCACACCCTTTCAGCCCAGCCGTGAATGAGAACTTTGTTCCGCTCGACGTTTAAAGATGGAATACAACAAAGGATACTTAAAGCGAACTCCAGGTAGATGTTGAACGTTGAATTCTCACCACCTTTTTGTGCTATTCAGATACGAGGCGGAAAATTAATCCCCACTTGACTGTCGATTAAAACGAACAATAGGTCAGCCAAAATAAGAGGTGGAAAGAAAGAGAGTCGGCGGTAGGAAGTTTATTTGGTATGAAAAGAAAGTAAAGATGGCAAAAACGTTGAAGTTTTCCGGTAACGTCTAAACTTTAAGAATCAATTTTTCAGAAATATAAACGAAGGGTCTAGAGCCACCGGAGCGTTTCGTTCCCTGGAGGCCACGTCCGTTGTGACTGATAGAGTCCATGTTTCAGCAAGATCTTTTTGGAATTAATCCACGTCATTTTTCCTTCAAATTCACTAATACTTTCTGTGCGTTTCTCTCGACTCACTTGTGAGATACTCCTACTTTTGTATTTGTTCTCCATTCACCCTCTGCATTAAAAATAACAAACACATGTGGTAAGCAGTGAGGCTCTTGCAAATCAACGAGTAACAGATTATCTTCAAGACAATTGTATGAACTGGCTCTCACAGAGATGAGGTTAAAATTTAAGAATTCTTTTTTCTGGATAAATAACATTTAAATTAGCCTTTGAGTGAAAGATAGAGTTATTCGAATTTTCAGGCTACTAATACAACGAACTTTTTATATTTCTGTTCAAAGGGTGCAACTATGACATCCCCTAAAATAGTTTTTTTTTTCTTAAATGATATCATAAACCTTTCCTAGTAACGGTGCGTCGAAGAATGTGATGCCGACGTTTCGTCGGTCATAGTCTAAGATACCACAAGATCGAAATTCAATATTCCACACGGAGGCGTCCCCCGACAGCTTTTCCCATAGTTTCCTTTCTGAACCAACAAGCTAGTTTATAGCCCACTGCATCCCCCAATGCCCGCCTCGTAGCGTTTCCCGTAGCCCTTTCCCTTCGCGACGATCTCGCAGCGGGCGGTGGCGCTGGGGAGGGCGGAAGGGCCGTGGTTCCGGAATCAGCGCGGGCGGCAGGGCAGCGCGAGCGCCGGCGGAAGGAAGCGATTTAAAACGCGGCGCAGGGGCGCCGACGGGAACGCGCGGGGGAAGAGTGGGGCGAGCGGGGCGGGCGGGGGCGGGGGCGTGGCCGGGGCGCGACCGCGAGCAACAGGTGGCCGGGCGGGCGAGGTCGGAAGGCGAGCGAACGGGTTGCCGGCGGGCTCGGGGCGGCACACAGCAGGCGGTGAGCGCGCGGAGTGCCCCGAGGGGAGCGGTAAGCGATGGTATATCGGCGGGTTGCGCGGTGGCTTGAGATGAGGTGACAGGCATTGGGTAATTAGAGGTCACGGATAACGGATGATTAGTGGTGGGTAATGAGTGATTAGTGGCAGCGGTCGGCAGGCACCGCAAGACGCATGAGACGTGCGGTAAGCAACCGACAGAAGGGTGTTGGGATAATACGGCAAGGCGTGGGATGGCTATGTGGTAACGGGTAGTGGGGTTGTAATTAGCGACGGGGCAGGAGAAGGGTGGTAGGTGCGTTTAGAAGCGGACGGGTTGTGTCCAATGGGCGATTATTGGAGTGGATGCTGGGAAATGTGTAATTAGTGACGGATGGGAGGAGATTAGGGACAGATTGCTGAAGATTAACGGGAGATGGGTAGAGATTGGGAGTTGACAGAGATTGGAGGTAATGGGTCTCAAAGGAAAGGAAAGATTTTGGAGAAACAGACTGTGAGCAGCGGGCTGTGAGCAGGAAATATGGTTGCGAAATTACGCGTAAGTGTGAAGGATCAAGACAGGATGACATATAGAGGGTGGATGATTTGTTAGAATTGAAGCTGAACGGTGCCTGGCGTATGCCGGGAAGCGGGGAGAATAGCGGTGAAGATGATGGGCATGAAACGTCGGATGGCGGCGGACCGTAGCCGGTAGGCAACGAGGAGGTTGGCAGGAGGCGAGGAATGGAGAGCGTACTTAAGAGGCGGGAATGGGCGATTCTTGGAGTGGGCAGGTCGACGGGGACGGTAGAAAAGGCTGTTGCAGAAGCAGCAATGGAGGCGGTGGTTGTGGAGGATCGGTGGTAATAAAGAATGCAGAGATAGCGGAGAGGTGGCAGCAGAACCAGTGATGGTATCAATGGTGGTGGTGCTGGCGGTAACCGCAATGATGAAAGAGGAATGGCCGTGCGCAGGTGCCGGCGGTTATGGCAGAGGCGGTGGTGCCGGAAATTGGGGCCGTGGCGGCATCGATGGTGGTGGTGGTGGTGGTGGTAGCGTTGGCGGTTGTGGCGTGGCTCAGGCAGTGGCGGTAGCGATGGAGGTAACAGTGATGGATTGAAGTGGGCGATGGCGCTGGAGATGAAGGAGGTAGAGGTGACGGCGGAAACGAAGTGGAATGGGTGATGGCCCAGTAGTGGCGGCAGTGGAGGTGGCGATGGAGGTGCAAGTATCGCCAAAGGTGAAGGTAAGGTGGAGGCAGTAGAAACGGAGGTGGCGGCGGGGCGACGCCGTCGATCCACGCGCGTGGGTCGAGGTGGGTCTCGACGGGGCGTGGGCGGGACGGGGCGGGGCGGGGCGGGGCGGGGCGGGGCGGGGCGGGGCGGGGCGGGGCGGGGCGGAGTGCGAGGCCACGTGCGGGCGCGGAAGCAGCGTCGCGAGCGCCGCGCGGCGCATACCGAGCAGGGCCGCGCGCGCCGGGGCCTCGCCTCTGCATCCGCCGCGGCGTGGAGCGGCGGCCGCGCCCGGGGCGCTCCCCCTCGCCGGCCGTTCGCCTCCGATGTACTTGAGATGTCCCGATGACCCGCGCGCCTTCGGAAGGCTACGCACGTTTACTTTACCGCAAGGCGCTTGGGGCGGGGAGAAACCCAAGCGACGGATGCACAAAAGACGCGGTTTTTGTCTCTCTGTCTTTTGTGATCCTTCATGAGGTATTAACAAGCAATGAACGCTTTCACGAGGTTTTGATAAGTGCGCAGGACTAACCGACTCTTTCTAAATTTAATGCACTACTTTGATTTCAAAACGCACCGCTTCCCGGCGGGTAATTTGCATTCCAGATATCCAAAAGCCATTTTCTAGAAGTAGATTTAATATATCCCAAGGTCTCAAAGCGAAAAGGTTACTCAAGACGACAATAGGAGCTGAGCTTCTTTCCGCAAGGTATTAAAATCTGTTTGCTCACGACTGCTTTACATTACCTCAACAAAAAGATATAGTCTGGTTCACATACCAAAAGTGTACATATCTTTATTGATTAATAGTATGAGTAGATTATAGAATATGTATTGCATAGAATCAGAGATCGTAACAAGATACGTCCGTATTAGTAGTTAAGAAATGATCTAGGTTTTGGACGCACCTACGACTGATACCCATTTCTCTCATAGACTTCCTGTAAGAGAAACACTTTGGTTTTGGACAGCGGCAAACTACAAACAAATTACATTGCATTCTACAGGCGCGCCAATCTAAAGCAAACTTCATTCGCTCTAATCTGCGAGTGGGTTTACGATGGCGTGTGTTCGGCAGCGCTCTTGAGTACTTCACTTGGCCGCTCGTTAAGCCGGGAAGTGTTGCGGGTCATAATTTGCAAGCGAATGGAGCGACAGGGGCAACAGAGTCAAGTGGGAGCTGACTGTCCTGAATACTTTCTTTACAGCTAAAAAAAATTACATCTACAATGTTCTGTCTCATCTACGTACACAATTTTCAGCCTGAAAGGGCTGCGGCTCAAAGGTTGCGACTCAAAGGTTGCTCAAAGGTACCGATCTGGTTTGTCAAGGCAGAAGTTCTCCGCAACGTCCGTCATTCTAGATAGGTGGTATCAGTCTCTCATCAGATGGACAAAGTACTGTCGGCGATGCACATTTATAACAGATTAAAATAAACCTAGATTACATTCACTTGGGGTTTGGGAAGCGGCAAACTTCAAGCAATTTACGCACCGTACGTATGTGCGCCTGTCTAAAACACATTGTTTGTGCAGATTTGCGAGTAGATTTGCCACACTGTGTCTTCGGTGGCGCGCCTGAGTACTTCATTTCGCCACTCACGAGGAAAAGAAATGAATAAGTCTCGCGAAGCATAATTTGCGTGTGAGGAACGGGAGCGGCATCTCAGACCCGGGAAAGCAGAGGTTTTTTCTTCTTCAATATTGACGCTAAATTGTTGACCACTACATTCGTGAGACCACTCGGTCGTCGGTCGGTCGGTCGGTCGGTCGATCAAAAACATTCTGAAGAATTAATTAAATAACCATAACAAATAATACTAGTAGCATACACTAACTCTGAGATTTACATCGGCAGACTTGAAACAATCTACGTCGCTTGCCGCGCCCCCCACGCCTGCAAAAAGCAAGTTTGTTTTGCATAAAGAATTTGCGAGATATTTACGACACCGAGTCTTCGGGAACGCGCCTAAGCACTTCATTTGGCCACTCACGCGGCCGGGAAGCGAATAAGTGTCACGGGACGAGATCTGCGAGGGTGGAGGCAGCGGTTACTCTGTGAGTGTTGACTTCTCTTATTGTTTTATGTATCGGAAAACATGACAGTTTATGCCATGAGTCTTAAAAGTACATAACTACTATTCCGGAACCCACTCCGAGGAAGAGGTCTTAAGGTAGCTATCTAGTGTGCCTAGGAATAAATTAGTCTCAACATCTGCCACTCGGACGCGTTATAAGCAATACTCGATCACACGAACTAAAATGTTTGGAGATGTGTCTATATTGCTGTCCAAAATAATACACGATACTCAAGGATGAGATTTTGGCATATGAAGTCATGAAACACACTACTCTGCTAGTCTCAGTCCAGCGGTGAACCCGAGAGGGGAGGAGGCTCATGGGGCTTCAGCCCTACTCCCCCAAAGTAATTGATACATATTCAAAAATATAGCTTTTTGCAAATTTTCTAAACCAACGAAAGTCATTCAATATATCAATTCTTAACGTTATAAATATTGTAACGAATATTGCACCACCTGCCGAAGTCGCTGCGCGTGGATTGCGTCACCTGCCGCCGCCACTCCCCTTCCCCCGAACTAGACGGTTCCGGACAATCCGCGAGCCGCGGAGAAACGCCGTGAAAGAGCCAGGTGCCTCGAGACAAGCGCCGGGCAGGTATAAATGCGCCGGCCGCGGCGGCCGCGAGTTAGTTAACAGTTCAGTGAGAAAGAGTTACAGAAGTCAGTCAGTAGTGAGCAGTAAGACGTCAGTCCGTCAGTGTGTCCGAAGTGGAAGCTGTGCTGGGAAGTGTGCATTGCGGTGAAGAGTGGTGCAGTGGTTGAACAGCAGTCAGCAGTCTGAAGTCTGCAGTGGAAGCTGAGCTGTGAAGGGTGCATCGCGGTAAGCAGTGGTGCAGTGGGGAAACAGCAGTCAGCAGTTTGAAGTCTGCAGTGGAAGCTGAGCTGTGAAGTGGGCATCGCGGTAAACAGCAGTGCAGTGGACCCTGGTGTGCGCAGTGAAGTGTGGTCTGCGCCAGGAATTGTGGTCTGCGCAGGGGAATTGTGGTCTGTGCAGGGAATTAGGGTCAAGTGTAGTGGACCGTGGACAGTGCATGGACTGACTGATACTGTAGAAGAAGAGAACTGTTTAAATAAATAGGGTGTAAGAAGAGAACTGTTTAAATAAATAGGGTGTAAGAAGAGAACTGTTTAAATAAATAGGGTGTAAGAAGCGAACTGTGTAAATAAATCAAGAGAACGGAGTCGTGTGTAACAGTGTAAATAATTAAGTGTAATATATCTGTAAATAGACCAAGTAGTTTTTAGTGTAAGTAAATTTAGAGTGTATAATTATTCACGAATAAACCTTCTTTGTTGTAAATATTTCGTTGGTTTTAATTCACCAGGAAAAACGTTACAATTGGTGTCAGGTGTGTGGGGTGTGTGTTTAAATCAGTATAACGTGTGGTGAATTAAAACCTTAATGAAAATGAGTTGCACAAAGACCTTACGGGAACTGAAAGTAACCGAGTTGAAGGTGGAGTTAGAAAACAGGGAGCTGGAGACCACCGGAACGAAATCGATATTACAAAACCGTCTTGCTAACGCGTTGAAGGCAGCAGGAGAGGATCCAGAGAGTTTTCTCTTCGAGATGAACGAATACAATTGGGAAGCATTCGAAAAACTGAGAAAAGATTTCGAAGGAAAAACCAGAATATTGGAAGAAAAGTTATTAGAAAACATGGAACAAAAGATAACATAGAATAATATATTGGTTAGAGAAGAAATAGAGGAGAAAATGTCGAAAAACGTAGAGAAGATTGAAGAGAAATTTGTGAAGAGTGAGGAAAAATTACTAAATCTATTAGAAGAGAAGTTGAAGGTTTTTGATTTCCCTACAGAAAAAACAAAAATGAACACCGCACAGAACCCACAGGGAATTGCACGAGTGACCACAGTACGGGAACCACCGGGAAAAGGACGAGTGAAACCACCTACCTTTGATGGCACTTCTTCTTGGCCAAATTATTTGAAACAATTCAAGGCTGCTGCAACAGCAAATGGCTGGTCCGGGACAGATTGTGCCACTGCACTGATTTTATCATTGCGTGGTAACGCCGTTGACGTTCTGGAGACAATA